>OW388290.1:10938429-11568429 GCA_936450465.1 Gibbula magus | reverse complement strand
TATAAAGTGAGTATAAAGGTTGCGTGTTACGTTATGGACGTTAAACATGTCCCTAGTGATGACACACGTTGTACAACTGCATGTCCACCTAAACTTATTTGCAGCAAAAGGGAAACCTGTCCCAACACATAACCAGTCACATGTACGTTCAACGAGGTTTGCTTGTTACAAAAAAAGGGGTAATCGATAGTATGTACGATAACAGTTGTCTACTCCCGTGTTTTAGAGCTGCTGTAATGAGTTCTCAATGTCGGTCTAACTATTACAGTTGGGTGAGCTATTCAACACCAGTTACACTGTATCCTGTTCAGTTGATAACAAAGCCCGTCTGTGTTACCGTGTTCAAATTAAGCAGTTACAGTGCAACAGCGGGGACAGTTCACGTCAGGTTTGTCCCCTGTCACTTTTCTCTTGTGAACATGACAGACGGACTTTACCCTCCCCCTTGCCCTCGTCAGTACCGTCTTCTCCCCGTCCCCTTCTGCACAATGCTGTTATCAGAGGTGCGCCGTACAGGTGGGTGGACCAGGTAACAAATTAGATATATAAGGCAGGTTGCAGGCTAACCCCCCTCTCCATACATATCAGTATCACGTGTATACGTAACGATCGTTTATATACGTGTTATAGGTGTATCAATTTGATTGGAAAATTTGTCCTAGATAAGAAAACCGTATTTACACAATATCTGTGACAGGTACAGCAAAGACAAACAACACACCTGAACATGTTTACCGTAATACCGTAAATTATCGTTATCATAATTTAATAAAACTTCAGCACTTTGTCCTAGTCAAGGAAACCGTAGTTACACGATATATCTACGACAGGTGAGACAAACCCAATCAAATACATATGAACACGTATATACAATAAATGCTCAGGTGCAAAATTCCCACATTCGTAGTATCGATATCATAATATAATAACACACAAGACCTGTGTCATATTTAAGGAAACCGTATTTACATGATATCTGCGACAGGTGAAACAAATCGATTCAAACAAATCGCGGATAACTATACTTTCCCTGTAGGTGAAACTCCAGTTCCGTTTATCGATACCATAATATGCTAAAGATTAAAGCACCTTACCTCGATATATTACAGGTGAGAAAACCCACACGAACCCACCGAGGACAGGTATAGTTCTAAGGAGCAAATCTTCCAAATGCCGTTTATCGATATCATGATATAACACAATTTGTGTACTTTCTCCTGCAGTTATAAATGGCAATGGTCCCATTACGAGAGGATCGATTGAGTCTCAATAGGCAGTAACAAATTGGAAACGGTCTGTCGTTGTTCTCACGATTATTTACATAGTGTTGTGTGTCATAATAGAAGCAAGTCAGTTCTGAAGTACTTAAATATATGTGATGTTAGTTTTAGGTCCGGTTCGAATCCTGTGTTACCTTTAGTTAGAAATGGATTATTGAATAACGTTAGAACTTTGTGCAGATGGTATGAACTCGTTTATTACAATTACATAAATAAACATTACAAATCTTGAACATAAATATCGTAATATTATTTCCGAGTTCCTTATTTTCGACATTGGACAAGACGCTATACTGTGAGTACAGGTAGATGTTAGCGAGCTGGGATCAATCGAGAGAGATAAAAGGTTTATGAAGAAGAGAGAATTGAAGTGGTACAGCCCTACTGGGAATATGTAAATAAAGTGTTCCCACAGTAAACAAACCTGATATTGAACACTTTTACGAACTCTTTGTTGTATTCTACGTAATCAGTAAATGTACTTGCTTTGCTGTATGCCTTACCAGAGTTAGTTGGCTATGTCTGGTAAATTGATTTAGAGTTTTCAATACAGGTGCTAATCATTTTTATAGTTATAGTTATATCATATTTACTTAGTTGTTGTAGAATAAAATCCTGTATGATCCATACCGCTAATACTGTGTGTTGGAGGACTAAGCTTTAAGACTGCTTGTCACATATTTTACCAATTCAAAATTTACAATGCTTATACATATATGTTTTATCAAATTTTCAATAACCATTTGCCTGCGTGTTGCTTTGCCAGTTGTAGTTTTGCTTTCTATCGACGTCAAATCCTACCTTACTTAGCTTCAACACCATTTTTGTTTTTCTGTATTATTGTTTTCTCTACCCGTTCACATTTAAGTAATGCTTTCTTTACCCGTTGAAGTGTGTCGATCTTTTCATCAACCGTACACAATGTTTCTAGAGCGTAGAGTGTTATGAGGTCTCGCTTTAGTGAAACTCATAACCCATGAACGTCACCGAGATCCTACACCCAGTGTACAGAGCAGAAAGGAAAGCAGGACTCTAGCCTTTGAGTGACAGGGTCTGACATCGCTTACCCAGTGTCTATTATGTATTTTGCTTCACTGCAATGCCTTGTTTCTAAGGTAAAGAGTTCAGGCAATGCAGAGATAAACACGTGGTTCTCTAAGATTCAAGTAAAACACTTAAAATGTCAGGGACATTAACTCGTCTCTCAGGACAGCTAGCATGCCTCGGTGAATACGAGGAGACAATTACCTACAACATTAAACTAGTTGTGTATAACATAATTCATACAAGCAGATTGTCCTAGGTAAATATCCACTTGATATTCAAGAGAGATGTGAATTATGAAATGGAAACATGAACTTACCCTTTGTAGTTCTTGTAAACCGGCAGACCAAATCCTTTCCTCCTAGATTTCTTCCTGTAATGTCTTAAGAATTTTAAATATGGTATTTTCTGTATTGATCTGAATGGGAAGCTGTCATTACTGATCTTGTTCAACACATTAAGAAACGCATCCAGCTCAGGGTCAGTATATGTCACGGACACCTCATCCGACACTTTGGGGGTCGGGGGTTTGGGTGTGCCCTTAGGGAGGGGCATGTAGTTGATCTTGTAGGTCTCATGTTCCCCCATCATGCCCCCCTCAGGACTCGTGTCACTGGAATAGTTACTCTTGTTTAGACGTTTCCTCAACGCCGGGAAATGGGCCTGTCCCGACTCCCCCACATCGAACAGGGGGTGAGGCTGGCTGTCCCCACCCCCCTCACTGAGTGCCGAGGCATTGGAGAGTCGCAACACTATGTAACTGTTTAGACTAAGCACCGCACAACAAGTGACACACACTACAACAGCAAGTTTTCTCTTACACCTCAGCATCGCTGTGAGTGTTCACGTATCAAGCCATAACGAAGATCTATCCAACCCTCTCAGAGTGCAGCTTAGCTCCTCACACAGCCACACTTCACAACAGACTGACAGCACGGCGTATTCTCCGCACCGCCTTCCTCTCAGATTCACCCGACTGCGTTGCGTCGCGGCTCAGTGCGCGAATGGTTTTCTCGTCAATTGGCACAGCACCGACCTCCGAGTTCTTTCTGTTCTGACGTGACTCTGTGAAAAGAAGATTCAAAGTACTTGTGATTTACAGCGCGGGCTGTGTTGACATAGCCGGCTGACCCGACATACGTACCCAGATAAAAATAGTCTTCATTCGGAGATAACCAGTTTATGAAAGACATGCCTAACGCTGAACAAATAGGTTTACACGTGCCACTGGGCGATATCTGCACTTAAAATTTAAGTTATTCTTCAATTCAAATTGCACTCTTTAATTGTAACTATTGCGTGAAATCAAAGCTTAATTGAATCCAGCGGGTGTTCATTTGCATCGTATAGAAAGGGGGAAATAACAACAAGGAAACTATAAAACTACGTTGGTGATTCAAAGTTTCAATTTTACACTTGTTTGACGACATTGAAATCAATATTTTGAAACGTCCACTGTACAGAATAAAGAAGATGTACATCCATAAAATAAAATAAAAATTCTCGTTTTTCACTGTTCTCAACTTCTAGAATACCAAATGAATCATTTCAATGTTGCTATTTACAAAACAGTCGCATTTCACCACAGTGATTAAGTACACCATGGCTTAGAGCTGTAGACAAACAGGACATTAAACGAGCTGTTCTTGAACTTAAGATAAAGATCTACGTTTGACATTGCATTCTTGCCTGTCTTCCAGACCCGTATATTCAATAGAAGCCAAAGCAAGTCTATCACATAAGAGCAAGTCTAGAAAGCTTAATATAAGGCTGAACATGAACAGATACCAGGTTCCTTTTAACATTATTTCCTTTTTAAAATGTTGACATTACTTTGAGGAATTTGATTTTCATTTCGGATATTAATGTTAGCCTTATTAAATACATGCTGATGTTCTCTAGCCAGTAAGGCATGGATGAACAATATTATTTTTAAGCATAATAATAAATGTAATGATACACTTTCCTAATAAACATTTACAATTAATAGTATAAATTGTCTAGATTTTGTTCAAAATACATTTGTTAAAACATGTTTTTGTTTCTTTACTTCTCTTCTTATATTGGAGTAGGACGGTTTATTAACTACATTTTGATATCAGTGTCGATGTATTAACTTGTTACTCAACAGCTGAAGTTAAAGGCTACACTAAACAAACCATATTGCAGAAGAAACGAACCATACAAAAATGCAAGTATTTTAATCTACAAATGATCAATATAGTTTTTCAGTTAAATGCCAAAGATCATGTCCCAAAATTATTTTGAAAAACTGATTCAGCACCAAATGTGTGTTTAAACAAACAGAAACACTACCAGAATCATATCAATTGTGCAAACGTCTTTACAAAACATGCGCTTATCAACGGCGTTCCATATATACTTTATCCAGCAGTGCTTTTAAAAGAAGTCAGTATCGTTTCTTTTTCAGGCTAGTGAATGTGTTGTTGTTGTTGTTGTTGATATAATGAACATGACGACTATACGATGCCGACTGGGAGGTAACCGTGCGTTACAAGAAGAGCGCCGACGATTTATCATCTGCAGGAGTTACGCTATGTCCTGACAACACGAAATTAGCTATTCGCCTGGGACTCTTACTTGAGTAATTATTATATTACATTAGAGTTAGGATTTGATGTAAGTTTGGTAAATTGAACTGTTAAAGCTGCTAGTTCCTGCATGTTTTTTTCTGATTTATTAAGTAACATACCGTATTTCCTTAATTACACGCCTGCCTTGAATAGACGCCTGCCTCGAATAGACGCCCTTGCACAGGACTTTCTCCAAAAAAATTAAAGCCTGCCTTAATTAAACGCCTGGTAAACCGAATTTAACTTCTAGTATTGCTTCTCCCTACTGTAGTCGTCTGTCTCTACAAGCCTTATTGCGAAATAGACGCCTGCCTTGAATAGAAGCCTGCCTCAAATAGACGCCTATGGTGTTGACCGTTTGAAAATAATAGACGCCCGGCGTGTAATTAAGGAAATAGGGTAATTTCATAATATTCCATAAATCGATTTAACAAATTAATACTATCTCAGTTGAATTAAATATTTATATTGTTAATTGAAATGTGTTTGAATCCTACAAGAATATATATCATACTTCCCTACTAATATTTGCCTCCCTGCATAACCTACTTACTACTAAGTAATCATTTTCCTTATAAAACATCAGTTGTAAGTGACAAACATAAGTAAACTGGGGATAAAACAAAAGGTAAAAAGCTATACCAGGTTTCATCCTCGGAAACCCAGGACTAGTTGTTCCGATTATCTACGCGATATCACCCCTGGGACTGTTCATCAGGAACACGCCTACTCCAATTACTTGCCCTTGATTTGTGATAGCTAATCAAAATGCTACATAGATAGGCCATCAAACGGCTTCTTACTTGTTATAATTTTTCTTTTATACTGAAGACATTTACTTGCATTTACATGTTCATCTCTTAGTTTATGCTTTTGGTTGGTCAACCTATCACATAAATTGTTTACCTCTGCCTCTTTCATAATCTGGATAAGACGGTTTAAACTTCGAGATACAACGACGTCATTTTACGGTAGCACTCGCAGGTAACACTAAACAATTGAGTTTCCAAAAACATTATGAGTTAATTTCAATTATTAGGTTTTCAACAATGATTGTCTTGTCATGTTTGGTTCGTGTTTGGGACCTTCAATATTTGGCCACGTAAATCAATACCAATATATAGTTTTTCAATAAAAGAAAGACTTGAGGAGAAAGAGTAAGTGTTTGGTAAGTGTTTCAATATCAACCAGGTTGTGGGAAGAACCTGACAATGTCATGTGACCATGTCTGAAGATTAACACACTCTACCTTTCACATAAAGCACGTTTAATTTACCTGTTATATGAGCATGGTTCTTGACGTCATGGTAAATAAATATTTGAATTAATGAGCAATGTTTATCTTTTTATGTTTATGTGTTTTCCACTCTAAGAGTTTACGACCACTATATATAGTTGGGATCCTAATCAAATTGACAATAACGTGAACTTAGATATAAAAAGACAACAAAGATTGAAAAATATGCCAATATTTATAAGGTCAAGAGAATACACTGTTGTCGCAAATTAGTTTCTAAGATAAATTTGCATTTTGCCTATGTATTCTCTGGTTTCTGTTATTAAAAACTAAATTCATTGAAACAGTTTTCTTAACATTCATTTAAAAATAGTGATTTTTGTCAAATACTTTCACAACGATTGCTAATCTCATGAATGCCTTTAAAATATCTGCTTAAAATCAGAAAATGCTGTATCAAGATAATTTTCCTACAAAAATTTCAACATGTTCTCATTACGGGAATGATACGCATCATTGACTCACTGCAACAGCTCAGGACCAGTATTGAAAGATCGGAGGTGACTTCTAATTACATCATTCGTCACCTAATCAGAAACTGGATTAGAGTTAAAACCGGAATATCATTGAAGTAATTCTCTTGGCGTAATGTTACGTAGTGTAGGAACAGTTAGTTCATCATTCTTTACTCATCCCAGGAATTGCTCCAGTAGCTGGTTTTGATTTAACATCCAGCCTGGATAAGTTATGTCAATATTTGAGAAGAGGTTTATTTGGACTTGATATGTAAGGGAGGTAAGTGCAATAGAAATGGTTCACTGATGGATAAGATGAAACATCAAAAGACATGTTCTTTAAGGCATAACGAGCTTTTTAAAGCGTGGTTTAGAGTTGAACCAGTGTTGTTATCTGTACATATGTTCTGCATCTGCGCACCTGATCAGTTGGGTTTTAAAGATATGCACTTAAATCCTTCCAATATCATTCATTAACCATCGAATCCAACGAAAGAAGCAATATTGATACTGATTGTATGCACGTGAAGAAATTTTTATTTAAAGTAAGATATATCAACAAATAACTAATAAATATAGATTCAGGAACTATAAGTTCACATATTTGCACACAAAATGAAGTTATAGTGATAGACATAACATATCGTCCACAATTTAATTAAGGTAATTAATATTGTGCATACAATGTATCTGTGAAGGAAAGGTTCAATGGAAAAACAGAATTGCGGTAACAATGAGGAAATATGCTGTGATCTGCTTAGACGAAAGAAATATGTAATTTTCCCTATCATAAATGTTTAATCAGTCAAGCATCCAACTGAAGAGAATTATGGGTAATACATGTGGATTTCCTCACAATTAAGCATTTTATTAAACCATCAAACGAGGAATATATAATTATGAAAACGTGTGGATATCCATTTAGATAACTGATCAAATGATAAAAAAAAACATTTAAACAACAAGTGACCTATATGCTTGTTGATCAGCGTGTATGGTTTAGTGATGCTAATTTGTAACAAGCTAATCAGAAATAGTTGACCATGCCGTCAGTGTATGACATCAACATATTTGTTTTACAACAGCAAACAACTTTTCGGTATTCGTGTTAAAGAGGAATTTATAACAGTAAGACGTGTAATATTTAATTCAAGATTTTTGTCGATAAAATGTCAAGTGCAAATGTGAAGTAAATATCTAGCATATTGTTCCAGAAATGAATATTTGACACCAAATTATGAAAAATGTGAGAAAAAGGCGACAAGAAAGGAGCAAAGGAATACATGAAAACTAGTGATGGGAGAATTATATTACAAAGTGTTACTTCTTCTACCTGTGAATCTCAATATTGGTTAATGGTTTTATTGGAGAGCGATTAACTTAGAGAAATTTGAATTGACAAATTGAAAAATATTTCATTAGTGATGAACTATATGTCATCTAACGCAATCTTATTTCTTATGTTTTGATATAAAGAATAGTTAGTGCTGACTTTTTCCTAAACTGGGGCAAGATTTTCAATAAAATGAATTTAACTTAGACAAAAATACATTTCCTGGATAGCAACGTATTTATTGTGTGCACATTATATAAAGAAATTGCACCTTAACGGTTCATTTGTATTCAACTTCTAAATACTCTTCGAAGATTTGACAAACCTTTACATACAGATTCCCAAATGTGCCTGTTCATAGTGTTGTCTAAGCTCGGTATTTCAAGGTAGAGTTCTTATTTCTCACAGTCAACAAGTCATACACATGAACAAACACATAGACTTGAACAAAATGCGTTGGTCCATAACATTACAAGTAGCAGCAACTTCCAGGTCAATTATAAAGCGTTCCGGGTGAAGAGATACGTTATTCAGTCGAATATCTATGGATCGAATGTCAACAAGTCAAGTGAAGAAAAGTGAACAACAACTAGTTAAAGGAGGACTATGCGGGATAATGAGCCCGCTGATGGCGAACGTGTTGCGTGCTGGTGACATGGTCACGTGACTCGGACTGGGCGCAGACCCAGCGATGTGGTCATGTTTTTGACAGGGGATTCCCCCTTTTCACAGGCGATCGTTGATTGGCTGTTTCATTCTCGTTCTTGTTTTGGACCCCGCCATCGCTAACTACAACGATTTCATGGTCCATGACCAGGTTCGAGACAACAGAGGCTACAGACAGCAATCCCACAGACGATTTAATTGTGTTGCAGAGGTTTGGACGTCTTGGACAGACGATTTTACTGGAAATCCGGGATCGATTCCTTGATCCCCAAGGGCACTACACTGGGTTTATCGGACTTTAGATGTGTAGATGTTTGGGGGGAAAACGATTACAATAATAAAAAAATGCTAACATGTATTACTATTAATTCATTTGGTATTCTTCATAAAGCAAAACTATTTTCGTAAGGAATGACAGATATTTAATTTAAGAAACCATTGTAGTAAAATATATGTAAAAGATGTATTTTAACTCATAAAACATGTTAAACAAGTTTTGTAGGTAACAACTTCAATATTGTAAAAAAAAAACCCAGCATTGTTCATGTCACTCAGTCTCTATGAATGTACATCATACATACTGGACAAAACAGTGGCATTTTGAAATTATTCCATAGTGATATATTTATTGATAGTGATGTTTTAATCCTGAAATATATAAACCCCAACTTGGACATATAAATATACTCTGTCAATGTCAATAAATATACAAATTTGTTTTGACATAGATTATCCCGGGAACGGGACAAAACGGCGATAAACCAAAACGTCGAAAGGCGAAAACGGCGAATATTTGACGAAAACGTCGATGAAATGCCTGGCGAAAACGTCGATAAATTTTATATAGAGCAATAAAGTATAAAAGTATTATTTAGTTTGTTTTTATTTACGTTTTAATCCTTACATGTGATTAATGTGATTATTACAGTATGGTATTACCGTGTATTGAAGTCGCCGACAGTGTTGTGATTAAAACAACATTGTTCGCTTGGATGTTTTCACAAGACTTCATTGATAAGTGGATAAACTCAAACTCCTCCTACAGATTAGATGTCACTCACCACCATGCCTTTCCCTTGTACGGTGTGTAAGAAGACAAATTAAAATTCTTTATTTCTCAAAATCGCCACCAACGGTGGTACATGAGCTTTACAATTCAAAGAAAATTTATACAAAAATTCCAAGATGGACAGAAGGAACATATAAACAATATTTATATATATATTTAATGTTGAATAATGTTTTATAAATGTATTGCTAAACAGTCATTGAATTGTTAATACTGTTCACATAAACCTTCTTATAACAAATTAAATGTACAATATATTGACATGCAAGTCGTGTGTCATTTATCTAGTCAGTAGTGTATACAACGTGCAGAGAAACTTTGCAATCGACAAATTGTCTAGCCAGACTGGAGACAATTGCAATGCGATTTGGCAATAGAAAGCTTACATATAATGCTTTGAAGTTTCATCCCCAGGGTTCTACTTGAATCTATGTACAAATAACAGTGTTCAATACACATTGTCTGTTATGTCAGCAGCATTTCCTGTATATTAGCGGTTGTCGTCTCCACTGACACTACCAAATACCACAATTATGTAACGTCGCAGATTGTGATCACATCATTACACGGAGTCAGATACCTTTCAATTAGCATTCAATTAGCATTGCTATGTCCCTGTAATGAAGTCTTTTGGTGATATTTTCATTTCTACCACATTTTAAATATTTGATTTTTTATAAGTTACGCATAGGGCAAACTGAAAGAAGTCACCAGCTGTAGAAGTCGCCCGAACTTCGGAGACTTTTCACTTCCAGCTGACGCTATAATATCTGCAATAAATGCAAACTGTTTGTTTCCAAATGTTCCTTTTTAATATGTTTTATTTGTATTTTATTTTTATGAATTATTGATAGTTTGATATATTTTTGTTTTATCAAAACTAGCAATTGCGTGAGGTTCAATTAACGGTTTCATGAAATAATTTGGACACTATTACATTTTCTTTGTAACCACTTGTGAAGTTTTAAATGGCCGCGGAAAAAATATGGAAATATGTAGAAATATTACATTATCACATATGACAACAACATTAAGTTAATTAATTATCAGTTTAGCGCTCACATCGTTTATGCAGCAGCATACCTGCGAAAATGATTGCGACATCATTTATTCTAACAAAGTTTGCGGCAGTTGCTGAAATTAAATAGGAAAGCATGCTCTCAATAAATGACAAATTACTTCAAGCAGTTTAACTAGGGATAATGTATTGTTCCTGGACTATTATCCATGTGTTTAAGGATATAAAGAATCAGTTTGGTGAATAGTTTAAACCACTGACGCATGCCAGAACATTTGGGTTGTAGGGTCCGAAGGAAGGTCAATCTTGTCCGAACTGATATACGCAACTTTAACCGTTTTTATTTTCGGTTAATCTTAAGCAATTCTGAAATATCTATTTAAAATCGAGTAAAATTCTTTCTATCCAATATTTTGATTTGCTGAAATTGACATTTTAAAGATTATTATTTATTATACAGTCTTTCATAATATTTGAATCGGATCAGTGTCCAAGCTTCGGTCAGTTTGCGCTACTCTAACCTTTTATGTCTGAAACCTTTTATGGGTGAAATAGGTTTAATGTAGTTAAATATCAGATAAGCGAACCAATTTGATATAATTCTTTTATTTTGCGATACACATATGAGTTTGATATCAATAATAGAAAAGGGAAATGGTCTGCATTGTAATAAATATAAACTCATATCAGTATATCACTATATCCACATTGGAACTTGGTTCATTATGGGCTAATTATTATTATTATGAACACAACGCAAAAAGGTAAATAACGCTATTATTACGAGCTCGAATTATAGACACTCCGTTTCACCGTTGAGTAAAGCGAGAGAGGGGTCAGACGCGAGAAGATTAGGAGCGCGTAGGATTGCGCAGACAAAACTACGCTGAGTAGAGAGAACGCTAATTGAGATTTCCGGCTCGGCACGCTGTGGTGGTAATTACTCGTGGATCGTTTTAATTATCCCGCACAGACCTCCTTTAAGGTTGACTTACGTTTTTCTTAAAATTAAATTCAAATTCATTAGTCAGTGTATAATCTAGTGACTTATTACTCCAATATTTAATTTGTCTATAGAACATCTTGTACTACACAGTTGGATTGTGATGGTATATAATAGTATTTAAAATCTTGATACGTAATCTGACAATTAGTATACACGATATCATACACGATATGTCAAATTTTAAACCATTATTTTATATCCAAAAAACTTAACAAATAATTGTATATCTTTTTGTATTTTGAATTTGAGAAAATATATAGCTTAGTATCAAAGCATAATATTTTAAAGAAAATATATGTTTGTATCAAAACTTAATACCTTTAAGAAACTGCATCTTTTGTATCAAAACGTATCTTTAAGAAATATATATATTTTGTTTCAAAACTTTATTATTTTTTAAAAAAACCATATAAATTTATCTTTCCAAAGATCCGATGTAGCGTTATACATATATATTAGTATAGTATCTAGAAGTGTTTCTACATGCAGTGCTCTCTTGCTACAAGTCAATCCTCTTCTTCCTGTCCTGGATGGCATTATACATATCATGGTTATTGTATATATCTCTAAATCTACGTCACATAATAAATTCCTTTATTTAAAATGAGTTGATTAATTTTAAGATCGATCTGCAAATGATTCGTTTCTAAAATCTAAGAGCAGAGGGCGTAACTGAAGGTTGATAGAAACACTTTTGAAAATACCGAAACGAGGCAATGGTCTGATTTGATTTTTTTCTGCAATCACAAATTGGATAACACTAAGGCATTACTAGTAACTATTGATGACAACTCATCAGTAAATAGTCATTCTTCTGCTATCATATATTTGACAATAAACATGTCTTAAATAAGAAGATGACTGGAATACGAAATCTTATTTTCTATCTGCAATATTTAACAATTGGTTTCTAGAGAGTTTGGTAATAGCATAATGACTTAACTTAAACTTTAACATTTTTAAAGATTTTTCCGTTTTAAAATTTCCATAATGATTTAAATCTCTAAGATTTTACTTTAAAGGATGTTTTCACCATCACAGCACAAAAGGTCACATCAATTATACAGTTCAAGACAGTCACGCTAATCCAGGCCTAAGGATAAAGGTTTAGATGTATACGTACATACTAAACTGTAAATGGTAAAATCTTGTCAAGTAGCAGAAGGTCACATCAGATATTAATCAAGCCTTAATATATAACGTCTCTTATTGTATGTCCTCTCTTAAATGTACTGTGAACTGATTGAATCTTCTAAGAGCAAAGGATATAGTTCACAACAGATGTACAGTTGATAAAGTTTATTGCACGCCTTGGGACTAGTACTGGTTGTTTGTTATATTTAGCCATATTTATTGAATAACTTTTTTTTCAGTACGTGGAATTCGATTAATGACATCAATAGTTACGAATTATAAATACGCGTTTCTTTGTCGCATTTCAAGGAATGATAATAACCTTAGTATAGGAACAGTTTTGTCAATGATCTAATGCAGCATGGGGGTAAAACTTGCTAGAAATCTTAGTACAGGAACAGTTTTGTCAATGATCTAATGCAGCATGGGGGTAAAACTTGCTAGAAATCTTAGTACAGGAACAGTTTTGTCAATGATCTAATGCAGCATGGGGGTAAAACTTGCTAGACATCTTAGTACAGGAACAGTTTTGTCAATGATCTAATGCAGCATGGGGGTAAAACTTGCTAGAAAACTTGATGTTCTTACAATTAGTGATTGCAGAAACCAAAAAAGTCAAAGTCCGACTATATGCTTCTTTTCGGTAATGCCAAGAAGTGTTTCTATCAACCTTCAGTTACGTCCTCGGAACATATAGTGAGAAATGAATTTTTGCAGATCGATCCAAAAAATGTATCAATATATTTATTTTATAAATGACTTATGACGGATCGATATTTTTCAAAATATGCAACACGTGTTTGCTGAGCAGCTATACCTTGTAGGATCATCAAGCTAGCTAAAACTAAATGTACGGTAATACGTTTAATATACATGTAGATCCGTCATGTGATGAAGATAAATTTGTGATACCCTTTAAACACCCTCTATATTTTACTGCCAAAACCTGTTTTTATATTTCACAAAAAAGGAAGCATATTTTATATGGATAGATTTTTTTCTTATCTATGTACATATACATTCTGTATGTATATTAACTTAATGTTATTATATATAATATTATGTTTATATACTATATATGTTTATATGTTTGTTTTATTATAGTCTCTCATAACCCTCAAAGGGGGGCTCGCTTTTATGTCATTTCATATTGTATTGTTGTATGTATGTTTTGTGAGGTGACTTAAATAAACCATCTGTCTGTCTGTCTGTCTGTCGGTGAACGAAACTAAACTGATTGAATTACGAAAACTAAAGTCACAATAGAAATACATACAATAATATTTTTATTTAGTCATCTATATCAATTTACGAGTATAGGTCAACGGAGTAAAGTCACTATAAATAGGTAGACGACCACGCCTTTGGGATATTTAGGCACCTCTATAAATGTATACACATGCGTAAACTGTAAACTGATTGAATATTGGTGTTCTCATCACAAGATGACATCCGATATCAAACTGGATCAAAGAATTGGGATTTGATTCGTATGCTAAATCACAGCTTTACTTTTATTAAATTGGTCTCGTATGACAAGAGAACATTTAACAAGAAATAGATTTGAACGAATCACTGAACATTGATAACATCAGGCCCCGATTTCTCGAAACAAACTTAAGTTTTTACTCAAATTCAAAACTGAGTTCCAATTTTTAACTGAACTGTGTTTTCTCATAATTTCTGTTTCTCAAAACAATCTCAACTCAAACTCAACTGAGTTTTAATTTGAGATCTCGTCGATGAGTTTTGTGTACATGTAAGCGGCAGCCAGTGCGCGTCACTTCCGTTTCTAATGACAACAACATCGTCGCCTCATCACCTAATGATTGACATGGCATGTAAAGAAGAGGGAAAGAGACGACCAAATTGGTCAGAGGAAGAAAAGCTTTCGTTAGTGGAAGAAGTCAATAAGCGACAGGACCGATTTCAAGCTATATTTTAGGGATGCGGGGCGGTGAAGGGCAGTCGGCTGAAGGAGCTGGCATGGATGGAGGTGTTGGTAAAGATGGCGACGTATCCAAGCCTTAGGGAGAGGTGGTTTGTGTCTTAGTCAGCACGTACATAATATAACAGTAAATGATTTCATCTAGCAGTCATCAGTAGGTCAACTCAGTCTGTACGTACATATACTTACTAAACCACGCCTTAGGACATAACGCGACAATGGAAAAAGGTTCAAAAGTTCTCAAATGGGTCAATTATCGTGATTGTAAGATACGTCACGGTGTGGTACATAGACATAGATGATATTATTTGAGTGTCTTTGCCATACTATATTCGGCCCCGGCCCGTGGTGTAGAGATAAAGAGTTTGTAGATCCACCTTTTGACAGATCAATACATTTTTAATAAAGGAATTATGACGGATTGATATTTCCCCAAAAGTCCACAGTTTGTTCAGCAGCTACAGGAGTATCAATCTTGTTAAAACTAGCTGTGCGTTTGTCCGTATTGTCATGACACGATACAATAAACGATTTCAATTTTCGTTTTGGCAAATGAGAGGGCGTAAGTGTTTAAGCCCTTAGAGGGATTGCCGTCTACCCCTCTTGAATTTCAGTGTTATTTCCAGGTAGAATCGACTTATCGGCGTATTTTTGGCGAAAAGCAAGTACATAATATAAGTTTTGGTTTATAAGGCGCATATATCCATCTGCTGAGCAGTTGCTCAAAGCACTATATATTATACCCTGACAGAATACTGTACTTTCGGTATCGCCACTAAGCGCTCTGCGCGACCGTATAAGTCAATTTGTATTATATTTCCCGTGTCCAGGTACCCATTTAGGCAGCAGGTTTAACTGCATAGGTGGACAACATAATCTGAGACCCAGGTCACAAATGTATGGTGTCTCCATCGGAGATCGAAACCCGGGCCTTTAGCGTGAAAGGCCAGCAAGCTTACCACTGTGCTCAACTTAATGCTTTGCTCATTCCGATTAGTATATCCTAATAAAGCATCGGTGGTAAGAAAATTCAGTATGTTTTGAGATATAAGCCACGAATGTAGTCGAATCGAACTTGGTAAGGAATCCAAGATGATGTCTTCTCCTCCTTCAGACTGTTGGCATAGAGAGGGACGGGATACTTAATATAGTTTATACAGTGAGATATTTATGTTAATGGTAATGTAATGAATTGATCCGCAAATGAATGAGAATATCTCCCTGTCACTGGTTATACACATGTAGGTATATTTTATCATATTCTGTATTGGCCGGACAGCATAGGTTACTTGTCTTTATATGTATTTTTGTTTGTATGTTGCTGACATGCTGTGTGACACTTAATCATTTTCATCATCTGCTATATATGGGTATATCCTCCGGTTTCTATCATCTATTGACTCACACACGATGAACACACAGTAGTGTAAGACTGAACCAGGTAGTCTGTGTTTACAATGCTGCGGAGGCGTGTTGTTAATATAGCTTCCTACACCTAGTCCCAGCTTATCAGTCACTTCCACACGTGATGAACGCTATATATGTGTGTTTTCACAACTACACATGTATGATTTCCTCTTTCGTAACATAAATAAGTATCCGGGGGTGTCTTGGGGTTCATTGGATAGTCCCGATTGGAAGGGGGGGGGGGATTTTCTTTTACAAAACGATATCAAACATTCATATGTTGAGGATTGCAGATTACCATGACATTATTTCTAGAAGATTCAGACAATCATGATATTTAATCAAGACAATGGTCTTATGAAATTGTAAACAATCATGATGGTTAGGAGTGTGAAGGAATTTGCATTTTGAGGATATCTTCTAAAACCATACCATACATCATTATCTGGGTGTCCTTCGTAGCCGAGATAATTATCATCGAACTATATCATTTATTACATTCTGCTACGGAACTACTGACAAATAGAAGAAGTATACGTAAACAAGATTTGTACATACATAATTTTTTACTTTAAAAATGATCTTTTGCATGACCCATTTAGAGGGATTTGTTGTAAATCATCGGTTTTCAATGAAAATATCAAATCTTGAAAATGAAAATAAATTAAAAAGGAAGGTATACCTTATATAAAGACGTTTTGACGTATATTAAGACTTTTGAATTTGAAAACAAGTGAATTGATAGACTGTGCTTTGGGTTTCATTTGATACAGGTACCGACGACAGCCTAGAAATTCCTATGAGAAAATCATTACCAAATCTTTCCTTCTACAAAGGTTTCTCGAACATTTGTACGGACATACAGTTCTTGTTTTCATGTTTAGATACAATGTTTAGTTAGCATTTAGTTTTTTTTCTGCCATATGGTTTTGTTTATGACATAACGGTTACACACGGTGTATTGGTGTCAACGCGAACTCCCATCTAAACAAGCTTACCTCGTAATTTTATACTTTTCCCGAAATAACGAAACTGTGTTTATCACATGCTCTGCTAAGCAATAGATGATGAAATGTCAAACGTAGGAATTAGATATTTAGTGGAGAAGCAGCTTTCAATTTATGTCACAGTACGAAAACATCTGAATTTACCTGTTAGTCTCGAAAAGGACGTTTTCGTAAAAATGACTTTAAAACATAAACGTGTGATAAAAAAAAAAGCATTTCAGTTTCAGTACTGGAAGTAGTTGAAGTTTCTGAAACTTTTACTGTTACCAAGTTTAAGGATAGTTTGAATTATGAGGGGTAATATAATAATAAAGTAATATAATTGAAAAAGATATTGCGTGAAATCGAGTCGTAATACTCTAATGTATATATATGCATGCAAAAGGTATTTGGGTGTAAAGATAAACACATCTAGTCTGATGGTGTAGGGAGAATGTGGAAGGTTTCCTCTTTATATATATTCGAATATGAAAGTTTTTAAATATTGGCTGAGACTTATTGACATGCCCTCCGACAGGTTTCCAAAAAACATGATGTTAGTTTATGATAAAAATGGTAAAACAAAGTCTGTAACTGGTGTAGGAAAACTACTTTCCAATTGCGGTTTTGCTCATACTTGGATCAACCAAAATGTGTATTCAAAATCGACTTTTGTACTTTCATCAAATATATTAAAACATATTTATATGCAGACATAGACAGCATCAATGACCCTAACCAACAAGTATTTCTATTACAAAATGTTTAAATCTGAAATAATCAGGGAAGATTACTTATTAAAGGTTACTGTTAAAACAATTCGAATGGCTCTTGCACGTTTTAGATATTCACCTCATGCCCTTTGTGTGGAGACATGGTGCTATATACATGTAAATATTACTTGTGAAGAAAGAATCTGTAAGCTTTGTCGCTTATATAAATCAGATGTAATAGAAGACGAATACCATTTTTTTTATTTATATATATACCCTGTGTATTCACATCTTAGAGAAACAAATCTACAAGCAAATTATCATAAATATCCAAATATTATGAAATTGTCTGCCCTGCTATCGAACACAAAAAGTAATGTTCTACAAAACCTTTCTACACTGTAAAAATCGCGTTTAGCAATTAAACACCACCGTTACATGTTTAATGCTATACATGTTTAGGATAGTGCTTAATAGCGAAACACAAGAACGATATTACATCTGTTATTAAAACATGAATAGCTTTTAAACACATTTCTAAACGTGTTTAGACAGACATTGCACCAGTGGCTAAACACTTTCCTAAACATGTTTGAGAATTTCCCCAATGGGTCGGATTACATCGGTCAGTTTGGGCGGGAGAGTCAATTAAGAACAGATGTGTATCCCTGTGGCCGCCATATTTCGCCAGCATCCTCTTGTCTATTTACACGTTGTTGATGCACACGTTTCTGGTCATTCGAAGTGCACATGAAGCCAAAAGTTGATGCTACTGCGAATATATGTCTCTATGTTCCCTGAACGACACAGTTATGGTTCCAACCAAGACTTTGTATAAGGTAGGTTCATTTGAGATTTCACTGATTTCGTCTGATTGCTTTCTATGTTGTTTTCATTTGTCAAAGGAGTTTGTAACAAGTCATTTAACGTACGTATATTATATGCTTAGCACCAACAGTAACATAAATATTTAAGTAATATTTGTTATTTATATAAATGATATATATGAGGGTTGTGATAATGTTTATAGATCTAAAATAAAGTAATATCCATAAACCACATGTTACTATCACATTCCAGTGTAGTGACGTTTGATTACTGTAACTGGTTGTGTTGAATTACTTGAATTAAGATGTGTAATAAGGGTATAGACGTTTAACAATTGTATTTACTAAATAAGTTCTGAAAGAAGCATATGACAATATGTTCATTAAATACTTGGTCGATGCTCATATAGCTCATTTAGGACCAGACCAGTATATTTAGATGTATCTATGTTATGCAGTTGGAGAAGAAGTTTTCCTGATGACATTCTGCCTTGACAAGAAATATGCTGTGATGGAGAAATATGAGAAACTGTAAGCATTCACTCAGTTGTGGTGAGTAAATATTAAACTAAATTCCTTTATGTAGGGACTTTCACAAATGAACTGTATTTAAGTAATGTATAGAATATTACATTTCATTATAAAGACCAACTATTGTATAAATATGTTTTGGTAAAAGATTTGCTTGTATCTGCCATTTTATTCTGACTTTTTTAATACTAATTTTTGCCCTTTTTGTAGGAAACAAGAACTGACAGAATCAGTTATTACAAAACGTTGAATCCCACTAAAATACATTAAAGTTTTTTTAAACTGATTTCATCACTGGATTTGATGTCAGTTAATTTTGTACAACAATTTGTATATACCCAAATGAGTTACTCTATGACATGTTTCACTTTAATAATATACGATATACGATAAGTTCATAAAATGTGTTATTTTTTTGTCATGTTGCATTACGACGGTAAACTAAAAGTTTCTTCATTCATGTTACAGGTGAAGGATGCCAAATGAAATAAAATGCAGTTTACAAACGACCTTCCTGAATCTCAAACACCTTCCAAATCCTTGGATTTAATACAGATGTTTTAAAGGGAGTAAACTACAAAAAAACCTGTTGTGAAAATGTTATGTTGGAAAAAATCCAGAAAGCACCCAACCTATTTTAAAGGATTTATTTAGTTATTAATTCATGTACAGAAAATCATTTGTTAAACAATGTCGCTATATTGCCTTGATTCTAAAACCAATTTTAGAATATTTGTGTCTGAAAATTTAACTGCCAAGTGAACATTGTCCAGGCATATATTTTATCTTTAGATACCTTATATCCATGTATATTATGAGAATAATGATTATCTTATAAATACAATATTTGGTAATTTGGAGGAGTGTTCTTGGTGTATATGGTTATTTTATACATACTTTTTAATAAACCTTTTCGAGGAATTCCTATTTTGAGTCATTATTTTCTTAAAAGAGGTTTATGCAGACCAAATTTATGTCTTGTTTGATATACTTTTTAGTAGTAGTACTACATTAGTAGTAGAATGTTTTGGCGATGACTGTGTAACATTGAAACTTGTAACTGTTTTCAACAGCCACTGGTGATTTGATCTAGCATTTTAATTTACAAGATATACAATTGGTTTTAATTGATTTTGTACATTTGCAATGCTTTCATTTTCAGGCGTGTTGGATTGTATGGTTTTGTTTCGGTTGAAAGCTAAACATAATACTAAGCGCGTATCTTGTCCTGTTTTTTTTACACGTTTAGACCCCTTAACACGTTTAACTACCTAAATGTGTTAAGGAATGTGTTTAGTTGCTAAGCACATTATTAAACGTGTTTATGTAGCTAAACGTGATTAGTTGCTGAACACATTCCTAAACACATTCTTGTAGCTAAACGTGTTTAGGGTCTAAACGTGTAAAAAAAAACAGGACAAGATACGCGCTTAGTATTATGTTTACATCCTAAACACCATTTTTACAGTGATGTTCATTTAGTATGCCTCCTTGTACAGACAGGATTTAATGAAATAATGTAATATATGTTGGGATGTGATATATATGATATGACAGCATAATATATGACGTCATTAGATGTGAAATGATATGATATAATATATAATATGTAACATGAATAGATGTCAAATGACAGATATATGTGAAGTGATGTGTTATGCTGTTACATGTATTGTACAGATGTGTAAATATTGTTTTCACTAAATGTACTTATGGCCTGTGGCCTTTAAATATTGATACAATACTCTAATTCTTTGAATATTAGTTTCTTAACAATAATTGAAAAGCCTCTAGAAATGCGAATGTATTTAAATAAGAATCTGAATGTTTCCAGATTTCTTGCTATTTCTGTCATGTTGAATTCAAAAGTTGAAATATAGGAATCTTAATGATTTTCCGTTCCAGTTCAATCTGCCGAACTGTGATCGCAGTCATTGTACTAAATTAAGTACCTTGATTATAGGAACGTATCTTTAGTGCCTTTTATGTGTATAAAGGTAAACTTGTTATCCAAGTCGTAAATCATAAGGGACTGAAAGTATACATACCTGTTTATTACATCTGTCGAACTGTTTTCGTAACTGTTATATTATTGTATGTATTAAAACGTTAGTGTCCGTCTAGTTTGTGTTCACTACCATATGCCGAACTCCAGCGCATGGTGTCATCGCGGCACGTCGAAACAAACAAGTCCAAAACTCCGAACACTGACAGGTGGGCTCGCTTGTATATTTACTTAAAGCAATATTGATACGAACGCACGTGCGAGGAGCTCAAGTGCAACTTAATGGCGGACATGACAAGAAGGTTCGAGTCTTTTGCCATTTGTGTTGTTGTTACATATGTTTACACATAGATAACAAGATGGCGTCGTTCAAGAAGAATGTCGTCTGCGAACACAAACTGCCAGTATAAGGTAGCCATGGTGGTGTTGAAGAAGGATTTGTTAGGAAACCTAAACAAACGCAGCAGCTTAAAAACGTTGGAAATGTAGAAAAGGCGATGAAGTAGACTGGTCAAAGATACGGGTCGATCTTTACGTCAGATTAAAAGCTGTAAGGCTTCTTCGCTTCATCAGCTGGATGAGTTCCGAGAAATTGGCAAGCACGCCAGGAGGAAGATGGTTGGCAGGGTCTCGGCGACCTAGCGTCTGCTCGTGCTTGTTTTTCTTCATTTTTGGCTCTTTTTAATAATCGAATATAAAAACAATTTCCTCATCTTGGTATAGCGTGGTGTTTATGGTTTTCGCCGTGAAGGTTAATCAGTGTTGGTTAAATGAACATTGTTGGAACAACATGTTTGGTTCATGAATGGGAACAACATGTTCTCCTCACCAAAGGCACCTGTCGTACGTAATTGGTATGTACAGGCATAAACTATTATCGTTGGCTATAGCCGCTTTGACCATTACGGATTTACAGAGCACCCGAACAACGCTGATGGAGGATATGTCCTTTTGATACCGAATGCTACTATTCTACTACTCAGTATACAGACAATTAAAATTGTATATGTTTTTTAAAGTGATTTGATAATGACACAAACAAGAATTGATTCCAAGGTTGGATCCAAACTATTATTATCAAGATTCGAGTACTCGACTAGCCTCCCAGATGACCATTAACCTATCCCTATTTCTAGAATAACAATGAGTCTCTGAAATGAAAATTGTTTTAGAGTTAAAACTGAAAATATCAAATAGAGACAACGCTAGAGATCTGTCCATATCAAGCCTTTATTAAACTAGACTTGCTTTAATGTTATAGATTTGCTTTGTTTAAGAGACTGGACTGCAGTCTATCTATCCCATGAAATGAATGTCACAGTGAAACTCAAAATGTCATGTTAGGGAAACACATAGGTCCTTACCTTGGCTTGCTTATATGTTAAACATTATCATATATTTGTCATTTAAACGGCTTACATTTACATTCATGTCTTCATTAAAGTTTGATAGATATAAGCTCATACATAAAAGTCCGATACGTTGAAGATCTTGGGAGTCTTTCCGCTTAGTTAAAGTTGCTTCCAAAACAAAATAAGTGAATGTATATATCGACTTTGTACTTTTCTCTGAAAGTTCAAAATTGCCGAAATATAAAATAATAAAACTTACCATAATTACAACTGTAGAAAGCATATTAACACCCATTTTATTCTTTTAGCAAACGTGAGCTGTACATGTCTTATAAGCTACAATGCATGATGGGCAGGTTGAGACGTGTAGACGTGTAAATGCATACTAAAAGTTCCCAATCATAGCATATATCTTGTATAACCTTCAGGGCTGCAATGGCAGCTTTACTTACATCACCAATACTTCAAGTCATTACTGATAAAATGAAAACAAATGCATATATGTATATGCGGTTATATCTGCCACATCGTTTGCAAGATGCATTGTCGTTTCGCTTACATCAACATTAGTCATTCATACTTCACCATTCATTACAGGCATGAGATAGTAAGATCAATTATCACAGCCAAGAAAACAAATTCAAAAATTAACCAGAGCCTTTGGGAAATTACGTTTTTCAAGATGTTTCCCTCTCTTCGCGTTCGTGGACTAGATATTTTTTTGCATTTATGTCATAGTTGTTAAACTTGTTAATTTATTACTGTCAACTGTTACACCCAAGAAAACAAGACAGAACTACTCAAGATATTGTGGGCAGCGATGCATGCAAGTTGCTCTGTATTTTCCTCGTTCATCTTCTTATTTATTGCAAGTTTTATAATCCATGAACCATCATAAAGATCAACAGGAACAATCAAATAGATACGCAGTGATGCAAGTAGCGATTGTGGTTAGTGCAAGGAAACAATTGCAAATAACTGTTCGCAAGGGTTATATTCAGCTGTGACGTCTTGCCATGATTAATTAATGGACTTAATCCTAGACCTGTAATCCTATACGTTTGACAATTAGTCTCTGAGAAGATGTGTATTCTTAAAAATAAATATTTTATCAAATATTTCAGTGCATTAAATAAGGCTTGAAAAGTATTTAGACCAACATAATTATTTTGTCAATTTAGATGGTAAGATAAAAACAAACTTCAAAATGTTAATGTCAATGAAAATACAGTTTAACCGTAAAGCCTGTTATTTATACATGAATATGTACGATATATGTTTCATATAAAAGCATGTCTTAGACATCGTTAGCGCTGCATATTTCAATATATAGGTTATGTTCTTCTTTAAATTAAAGAAAGTATAGCACAATGTCTATTCACAAAGACCACCTATCGTTTAAACCCCTCCCTTTTCAATGAGTATCACCCTACCCCCAATTTCCAATTTCAAGCCATGGTTGTTCTGGTATTTTATGATAACTTTCTACAGTTCGTTATGACTATGACGTCATATTCAAAATCCACATATTATACCAGGTTCAAAGGGATATTAATTGGCAAAAGTACGAAATGAAAATTGTTAGATTGACATGATTCTAGATTGATTGACACCGGTGCACACAGAGTGTCTCCGATCGAATCGTCTCTTTAGGCGACAGGTGCACGTTATGATATTACTGTTAAAGTTGACCGTGAAACATTATCGAGAAGTAACACCTGTTTAGACTATATAACTCTATACTTTAATATGAACGTGCACAATGGGACTTTATTAATAATTTAAAGTAGCTTACAATGAACAATGAAATGTGTATGTATTCACATTGAAACTGTATAATAACTTATATACATGTAAACGTGTACATTATTGACAATGAAAGTGTGTTTCAAATATATCCAATATATGTCATAAAACTTCTGATCAATTTGTTCAAACAGTCGTAAACATTTATCTTTAGTTCCAGAAAATGTTACAAATATGTTTAATTTATAAGAAGAAAATGCACTATAAAAATGAAGAAATTGTTCTCATAAAATTACGACATGAAATATGAAACAGAATGATCGCGAAATTAAAGTAAATGTACTTGTTGAAACCTTAAGGGAAAAGGTAACGGTAGGAGGTTTGTTTGGATATTAAAATAATCCGCACGCAATTCAAACTTCAAAAGTGTTACATAAATGGTTATAAGTGAACAGTGAAGGTGTGTTCAAGTAAAGATATTACCTACAGGAACATACAAAGGCGCATTAAATAACTAACATGCTCCTTGAAAGACGTTTTGAAATTAAGCAACGCATGCGCCATAAATATGTCTTAATTATCTCGTAACTTCCGGACAGGTGGAAGGAAACGAGGACGAGGCTAGTGAACTGAAAACATGTTTTAACATGCTGTTGGATAGAGTAGATGTTGAGATTATATTTCACGTGCGATACAGCACCGAGTGGAATTTCCATCTTCATCATGTGATCAGCGTGTGCCCACAACACACCACATGTACATGTTGTTACTTCATTAATATGTTAATTAAATCGTTTATATCCAATAAGGTCCTTAATAAATGTGCCAAGTCCATCACAGTTATTTTAGATGTGATTTATATGGGCCTTTCATTCAACTGAACCGTTCGTGTCTAATAAGGAATTACACAATTTATGAGTCTAAATACGTCCTTTAAGATATACCTTATATTCAACGAGGAAACTATTATTTAATCATATTTGAAGAAAGTAATAAGAGTGTCGAATGTGGATCACCTGAGAACAAGGAAGGGCGAATGAATTGGTGGTTACATTAGCATACATGTATGTGTATACTTACTGATATTCCTACTTACATCAGACTTCTTATATAAAATAAAAACATCTTTCGGGTCAAAAGAACAAGGTTTATATATAAGTTTATGACTTATTTTACAGAATTTATGAACTGGACCAAAATAGTAAAAGAAATATTAGATTGTTTAAATTACGAATAGGGAACTATTTATTCATTGACATAAAAAAAATCAAATATCCCTAAATTATTTACTCAAGTATATGTAAGGTTATATATCATAATTATGACCCTATTTCGAAATACTATATATTTGTGGCAGGGTGAGATGAAAGTGTTCCTACTGGCTTCGACTAGTGGGACACCCCTTTAGCTCAACTGGTCAACTGGAGGTCCCGGGTTCGAATCCCACTGGAGGTGATCTCACAATCACTTCTGTTACATATTGATTCAATTTAACCGAACAAAGATAAAGATATGACACATGTATAATACATGTACGTCAAAGCATGCATAAAATAGATTGAATTATAAACTCATTAAATTCCCACTTAAAAGTTGCATCTAGATCAGTAATATAATTCGTTTCACAGTCTCAATATTCCTATTTGTCCTTCAGTTTACCTCGAGCCACCCGAGACTCTCATCATGCAACTTACAATTAGCAAAAACTGATAATAACGGTTTTCTTTGAGAATAGCAAATGTTACCTGTTGGGCAAAACACGTTTTCAATATTCTCGAATACTCGTAAATGTCCTCACTGATAATCAGTGAGTTATTCAATATTTCATTTAATGGTCCTTGAGGTATTAAAAAGAGTGAGCGTTATTAACGATTCAAGTATGGATCAAAGACATGACTTACACAAAGTTCCTTACGCACAACCATGGTTCAGTAATAAGAATAAACAAATACTTCATACCACTACAGGGTTTTATATTCTTTACAAAGGACAACCGTTGAAAGAGAATATATCCTTGCAGAACACTTAATTCAAGCCGAGATCTAGAGTTATTGTAACTATATGTGTAATAACATTTTTCAAACCATTGCACTTGAAAGCATATACGGAATGAAAGTTTTAATCTATTTTTATAAGTTTGATTTGCATGCCAAGGGCTGGAGTCTCCTTTTCAATAACTGATAAAAGAGTCACGACCTAAACAGTGCCGCTTTCAAGAGAGGTTTCAAAGTAATCGCTCGATTACTTTTAAACCTCTCTTGAACGCGTTTGCTCAATGTAGTGCTACTTAGCAAGGCGAGCAAACGTCGAGGATTTTCTGCACCATGTCGTTCAAGTGAGAATGAGCGCTACAGTGCTACTTGAGCGCTACATTGAGCGATCAATGAGCAATTTCAGCGTTCGCTGTTATGGAACGGAGCCCTGATTAGCAAATATGTGCCAAAGATATTATATCCGAATTTAAGATACTTTAGATGATTTCGTGGATACTTTTACGTACTCGTAAAAAGACCAGTTGTGTAAGTCAAGGTCGCCAAACGCCAACAAGGGCTTTTAAACACCGGTAATATACTTCACCATTCATTACAGGCATGAGATAGTAAGATCAATTATCACAGCCAAGAAAACAAATTCAAAAATTAACCAGAGCCTTTGGGAAATTACGTTTTTCAAGATGTTTCCCTCTATTCGCGTTCGTGGACTAGATATTTTTTTGCATTTATGTCATAGTTGTTAAACTTGTTAATTTATTACTGTCAACTGTTACACCCAAGAAAACAAGACAGAACTACTCAAGATATTGTGGGCAGCGATGCATGCAAGTTGCTCTGTATTTTCCTCGTTCATCTTCTTATTTATTGCAAGTTTTATAATCCATGAACCATCATAAAGATCAACAGGAACAATCAAATAGATACGCAGTGATGCAAGTAGCGATTGTGGTTAGTGCAAGGAAACAATTGCAAATAACTGTTCGCAAGGGTTATATTCAGCTGTGACGTCTTGCCATGATTAATTAATGGACTTAATCCTAGACCTGTAATCCTATACGTTTGACAATTAGTCTCTGAGAAGATGTGTATTCTTAAAAATAAATATTTTATCAAATATTTCAGTGCATTAAATAAGGCTTGAAAAGTATTTAGACCAACATAATTATTTTGTCAATTTAGATGGTAAGATAAAAACAAACTTCAAAATGTTAATGTCAATGAAAATACAGTTTAACCGTAAAGCCTGTTATTTATACATGAATATGTACGATATATGTTTCATATAAAAGCATGTCTTAGACATCGTTAGCGCTGCATATTTCAATATATAGGTTATGTTCTTCTTTAAATTAAAGAAAGTATAGCACAATGTCTATTCACAAAGACCACCTATCGTTTAAACCCCTCCCTTTTCAATGAGTATCACCCTACCCCCAATTTCCAATTTCAAGCCATGGTTGTTCTGGTATTTTATGATAACTTTCTACAGTTCGTTATGACTATGACGTCATATTCAAAATCCACATATTATACCAGGTTCAAAGGGATATTAATTGGCAAAAGTACGAAATGAAAATTGTTAGATTGACATGATTCTAGATTGATTGACACCGGTGCACACAGAGTGTCTCCGATCGAATCGTCTCTTTAGGCGACAGGTGCACGTTATGATATTACTGTTAAAGTTGACCGTGAAACATTATCGAGAAGTAACACCTGTTTAGACTATATAACTCTATACTTTAATATGAACGTGCACAATGGGACTTTATTAATAATTTAAAGTAGCTTACAATGAACAATGAAATGTGTATGTATTCACATTGAAACTGTATAATAACTTATATACATGTAAACGTGTACATTATTGACAATGAAAGTGTGTTTCAAATATATCCAATATATGTCATAAAACTTCTGATCAATTTGTTCAAACAGTCGTAAACATTTATCTTTAGTTCCAGAAAATGTTACAAATATGTTTAATTTATAAGAAGAAAATGCACTATAAAAATGAAGAAATTGTTCTCATAAAATTACGACATGAAATATGAAACAGAATGATCGCGAAATTAAAGTAAATGTACTTGTTGAAACCTTAAGGGAAAAGGTAACGGTAGGAGGTTTGTTTGGATATTAAAATAATCCGCACGCAATTCAAACTTCAAAAGTGTTACATAAATGGTTATAAGTGAACAGTGAAGGTGTGTTCAAGTAAAGATATTACCTACAGGAACATACAAAGGCGCATTAAATAACTAACATGCTCCTTGAAAGACGTTTTGAAATTAAGCAACGCATGCGCCATAAATATGTCTTAATTATCTCGTAACTTCCGGACAGGTGGAAGGAAACGAGGACGAGGCTAGTGAACTGAAAACATGTTTTAACATGCTGTTGGATAGAGTAGATGTTGAGATTATATTTCACGTGCGATACAGCACCGAGTGGAATTTCCATCTTCATCATGTGATCAGCGTGTGCCCACAACACACCACATGTACATGTTGTTACTTCATTAATATGTTAATTAAATCGTTTATATCCAATAAGGTCCTTAATAAATGTGCCAAGTCCATCACAGTTATTTTAGATGTGATTTATATGGGCCTTTCATTCAACTGAACCGTTCGTGTCTAATAAGGAATTACACAATTTATGAGTCTAAATACGTCCTTTAAGATATACCTTATATTCAACGAGGAAACTATTATTTAATCATATTTGAAGAAAGTAATAAGAGTGTCGAATGTGGATCACCTGAGAACAAGGAAGGGCGAATGAATTGGTGGTTACATTAGCATACATGTATGTGTATACTTACTGA
Organism: Gibbula magus; assembly: GCA_936450465.1. Taxonomy (NCBI): domain Eukaryota; kingdom Metazoa; phylum Mollusca; class Gastropoda; order Trochida; family Trochidae; genus Gibbula; species Gibbula magus. Next base: position 11,539,197 of record OW388290.1, on the reverse strand, counting down.
TATTCCTACTTACATCAGACTTCTTATATAAAATAAAAACATCTTTCGGGTCAAAAGAACAAGGTTTATATATAAGTTTATGACTTATTTTACAGAATTTATGAACTGGACCAAAATAGTAAAAGAAATATTAGATTGTTTAAATTACGAATAGGGAACTATTTATTCATTGACATAAAAAAAATCAAATATCCCTAAATTATTTACTCAAGTATATGTAAGGTTATATATCATAATTATGACCCTTTTTCGAAATACTATATATTTGTGGCAGGGTGAGATGAAAGTGTTCCTACTGGCTTCGACTAGTGGGACACCCCTTTAGCTCAACTGGTCAACTGGAGGTCCCGGGTTCGAATCCCACTGGAGGTGATCTCACAATCACTTCTGTTACATATTGATTCAATTTAACCGAACAAAGATAAAGATATGACACATGTATAATACATGTACGTCAAAGCATGCATAAAATAGATTGAATTATAAACTCATTAAATTCCCACTTAAAAGTTGCATCTAGATCAGTAATATAATTCGTTTCACAGTCTCAATATTCCTATTTGTCCTTCAGTTTACCTCGAGCCACCCGAGACTCTCATCATGCAACTTACAATTAGCAAAAACTGATAATAACGGTTTTCTTTGAGAATAGCAAATGTTACCTGTTGGGCAAAACACGTTTTCAATATTCTCGAATACTCGTAAATGTCCTCACTGATAATCAGTGAGTTATTCAATATTTCATTTAATGGTCCTTGAGGTATTAAAAAGAGTGAGCGTTATTAACGATTCAAGTATGGATCAAAGACATGACTTACACAAAGTTCCTTACGCACAACCATGGTTCAGTAATAAGAATAAACAAATACTTCATACCACTACAGGGTTTTATATTCTTTACAAAGGACAACCGTTGAAAGAGAATATATCCTTGCAGAACACTTAATTCAAGCCGAGATCTAGAGTTATTGTAACTATATGTGTAATAACATTTTTCAAACCATTGCACTTGAAAGCATATACGGAATGAAAGTTTTAATCTATTTTTATAAGTTTGATTTGCATGCCAAGGGCTGGAGTCTCCTTTTCAATAACTGATAAAAGAGTCACGACCTAAACAGTGCCGCTTTCAAGAGAGGTTTCAAAGTAATCGCTCGATTACTTTTAAACCTCTCTTGAACGCGTTTGCTCAATGTAGTGCTACTTAGCAAGGCGAGCAAACTTCGAGGATTTTCTGCACCATGTCGTTCAAGTGAGAATGAGCGCTACAGTGCTACTTGAGCGCTACATTGAGCGATCAATGAGCAATTTCAGCGTTCGCTGTTATGGAACGGAGCCCTGATTAGCAAATATGTGCCAAAGATATTATATCCGAATTTAAGATACTTTAGATGATTTCGTGGATACTTTTACGTACTCGTAAAAAGACCAGTTGTGTAAGTCAAGGTCGCCAAACGCCAACAAGGGCTTTTAAACACCGGTAATATTGACTCTGTGAAATTATGTCGGGTCGTTAAAATATATGTCACGCTATCTACACAGGGAAACCTACATCAAGACTAGTGTATATATGGGTTGAATTCGTTTAATAATTCGCCCTTTGGTAATGTTTGACAGACAATAATGTTTGAAAAGAGCATTACAAATCAGATAACTATTTATAAGTTAACAAACAAAAGCACAGACGTGTAATGTAAACGTGAAATGAAAACTTATTAAGGAAGATTCATGATCCTAAAATGATAGTACATATAATAGCACCAATTTAGAAATAAATCTGAAAATAAATTAGAACCATTACATCTGGTCCTTCCTTGAGTTATCGCACACAAGTTGTGACGTATGCAGATAAGTATGACTCGTATGTGTTGGTAAACGTCATATTGAGACAGGTAATTGCTGAGTTCATTATGCTCAACAAACCGGAGTGGAGCTGCGAAATTCAGGTGAATACTACAACACCTGTGGGGGGATATCAAGTGAAAATAACACCCCAACTCCTTTCCACTAAGGTAACATGCCCCCTTGTTTATTTACTCTAATTCCTTGCCTACCTGTAATTAAGGACAGGTAAGTCTACAACGGGGGCAACTGTTTTAACCTTTTGAACTCGATATAATTCCCAACTGTCCTGGTGCAGATATTATCTAGTCAGCCTGTACCAGGTATATACTTGTCTTTATATAAAGGCAACGGAAGGTCACATTCCATAATATACACGAGTCTCTCTGTATTATACTTCTTCACTGAACATTCCAGGTCGTTTTCCTGCTCTTATTAACCTGCCTTTCAAGATAATAAAACTTGCAAAAATGTGAATGTTAGTCTGTAGAGAAGTATAATATAATATAATATAATATAATATAATATAATATAATATAATATAATATAATATAATATAATATAATATAAGAAAAGTTATTAATTTCACGATGTAAATTTATTTGACAATATTGAGATAAGAACATGATGTATGTATATAACACCGAACTGTGGACTTGTTACATTATGTATGTGCGCCTTTTATGTATGTATTTACAGGTTTAAAGTAGGTATAATTCTTATCTGACACTTTCATCTCTGTACATGCATATATGTTTCGAAAGGTTTATACATTGTAACAAAAAGGCCCTTTAAGCATGTCAACATAATGTTACTTTAATACAATCAAGCTATCCTCTCGGTGTTCATATAGTCATGTGGTAATTAAACAAATTCAAGTCTAATATTTAATCTAACATTGCAATATCAAGATTGGCATCATCTTCGAAGCAAAACACACATCTGATCACAAAACTTACAATATTTTGGCATTTGGAGTATGTAATATAAATTGACGTGAGGCTTGTTTTCGTTTAACTTTCTCACTTCTTTTATCAATATATGTATCTAGGGAATTTTCAATGTTTATTGAATTTACCAAGTGATATTAAGATGTAAAGCATTGCCTATTCTTGTTCGTTTTATGAAATAACCATTTCGGAATTATATTGTGTAAAAACCTGAAAGATGATAACATCCAATCGTACTGACCAAATCGTACTAGTTTATGCAAGGTTATATTGCAAATACAAGAAATCCAACTTTCAAATTCGATCGGTTTTTGAATCAGGTTAATTATTCTATTAAAAAAAAGTATGACGATGTTACATAGAAATCGTACACACTGTGATCCTTGTTTTGAAGTCGCTGCACAAACACAAAGATCCCTACCGCAGTTGCTGAGTGTGTAAGTCTTTGACTTCCTGATACACAACACTATCACTTAAATAGTGTTGTCTCAGCAAGAAATTTAAAACAGCCTTTGTCAAACATCTACGTCCAAGTGTCCCGTGTGGTAATGTGTATGGTGAATTAAAGACACGTGTTTGCATGATAAACAATCACAGAGGCTTGGGAAAAGCAGATAAACGGTTAAATGCCTTGATTGGTCGATTATAGTCCCTATAGACTCTTCCCAGGGATGTGAGGCGTATGATGTCGACTTATTGAAATCTCTCCAGCTTAAGTTCAAATATATTAGGCTTATAAATATAGATGGGATAAATACAACATACTTTTCAACCTTTGTCATCATTGGAAAAGAACATTTCGCTCAGGGGTTTAAGGAAATAGAGTCGATTTTATAAAATTTTCGAGCTTTTGTTAATAAAAACATGTTTAAATCCTACGGCAATGCGTATTTTCCAATGATTCTTTCGAAATCCACGTTAAAACAGATTATATGCTATTTCCTGAAAATGTTATCGACAGCGCATGAATTGGAACGTTACTGTACATGCGTTTTAGTATTCCTTATTTTATTTTCAATGGTGAACCATCGCATTCATCATTTTTTTTTAATCTTTATTTTCACTGAGTTTAATAAAATTGTATTCTACTTTCAATTATATGACGTTTTCATAGCAATTAGATGATCTTTGACGCTCCTTTCATATGAACGTTATTATATTTAATACCAGTTATTTCTGAAATTTCATAAACATTACATTTGACATTTCATGCCGAATACTATATGTATCTCAAATCGTCAAGTAGAAATCATATATATCTATATTCATGGCTATGGAAAGTATAATATCTGCTTCATTCGATCATATGCATGATATTCGACGTATTCATGTTTCTTGAAAGTCTTGGAGTGATACTCGGGTACTCAAATGCGGAGTTTGGTACAACTGAGAGTTCTATTTTTAGGAATCGAGTATCCCGAATTATCTAACATGTGTAAGGAACAGTATGGGTTTTTCTTCTGATATTGTTTTAATCAACAATATAAAGCTCGGGCGTCATTTTTGGAGGTTAATATTTTCTCAGATAAACATGTTTAGGCCATATTATATATTCCGGGTACATTTTATAGAATACACTAAACAAATATAAAGAAAACTCCAAACATGGCCCTGAAAATAGATTTTAAAGACATAAATTGTAAATTTTGAATTCTATCACAGTCCTCGTCAGAAAAAAAGAAAAGAAAATTATTCTAAGTTTAAATTTCACACTTGATATAATGGGATTCGAACCTACATCCCTTCCGGACACTGGACACTCTACCACAGGACCACGAAGGGCCTAGCAATACGTTTAATAACTCTTTTTAAACCTCAATAAACTCAATATAACAATAGTGAGAGAGGTACGCCCGTTGCAGTGCGTGGGATGCACGAGCTTTTCGCGAAAGTCGAACACTCCCCGGCTGCCTTTGTGCAAGGAATTAGATGTGATATACGTCCTTGCTTTGTGCGATACCTTTTAAGGTTCACGTTTTATCAGCATGGCTTCGTCATTTCGTAACAAATATTTTATGATTTACAAACGATTTTGTTAAATTTGTTGTCTTATCTTTCCATTTATATTGAACACTCTCCCGAGGCTTTTGTTGAAATGTAAACAGTTAGGGTCGGTAGAAACCCATAATTTGGCCTTCGGCCCGCGGGTTCTCCCTCACCCTTATGTTTACATTTTCAACCATAACCCCGGGAGAGTGTTGTTTACTTTCCGCACGAAGCAGGCTAGCACAGTTCTCTGGCAACACTCTTCTATGTACCGCTACAACTTTGGATAAATAACAATTCGTCGTCTTTCTGCATTCACTGAAGGTTTCTATACAACCCGGTGTCAAATACTATTTGAATATTCTTAAAATCTGTATTCTTTATAATTAAGCAAATATTCTCAGTTTTCGACTTTACCATTCACACTTTTTGTTCCACTTATAACCCTGACACCAGTTGATCAAATTTAATTAAACATGATGTTTACAATCACCATGATGTGTACATCTGCCTTTTGTATGTTTCATACCCTCATTTGCATAATTTATGCAAATTATTCTGTTTTTCGACTTCGCCATTCACACTTCTGTTTCACTCATAACTCAGACACTAATTGTTCAAATGTTACGAACATTGGTACATATTATCACTGTGATGTGTATATCTGTCATTTAAATATTTCATACCCTCATTTGCATATTTAATGCAAATTTTCTTAATTTTTCGACTTTTACTTCTAAAGCCCTCTTACAAGTATATCTTTGAAGACATACTTACTATGGAGACATACATACTCTGCTTTCATAATGCTACTGTGTGTTCAAACAAAGGACTAAACATTGTTGTCCTTTTGCTATTTTGAAACATTTTTACTTTGACCAATGTTAAAAGAGGGGGTATATGCGTGAGCTTGTGCTCACTAATTCTCTTGTATTACCAGGTGCTCGATTTCGATTCAGGTAATTACATACAGGTGCCCGATCCCATGTATACTGCCCCTTTCTGTCCTTGTATCGTGGTTTCATCACATGGGGAACACCAGCAGCATATTATATAGAAGAAAACCACCAATAAGTGAAGATTCTTATCTCTAACTGGCAAAGATCTGTCAACACTCCCTGCAAAGTTGGCTACCGACTGACTCTCTGCTCATGAACTATAAACCAGATGGTCTACAAATGTCAAAGTTCAACTGTTATGTTTGCAAGCCCGGATGTAGCATACGTTCCAGAGATGTAAACTATTTAATGTTGACATAATACGAGCAGAATATTGAAACAATATTTACTGTAGATGATTTATATATATATATCAACGAAATGAAAGGTGGCGGTTTCGTCAAATCTGCTTTCCAGATCTTGGAGCAAAAAGTCTAGAATAGTTTGGCAAATTTAGATTGCTACAGTTCTGAAGTCAAATATTATATCAAGGGTTTTTCAATTTTGTTTGAAATGTTATCTCTCAAAAGTAAATATGCATTAAACTCATTTAATTAATTAACAAATAATTCGGCAGAATGCTAGTTTGAGAGCAGATAATATACATGTTACCAACACTTACTCGACATATGTTTCATTCTTTGGTGTAACAAATAATTAATGTTCATGACATTCATTCTATCCATAAGGACAAAAAATCAAAAGCTGTCAAATGTCACTCGATAAATTCTAATTTTACAAAAAGATTAAAACAAATTAAATCAAGAAAATATTTCCTTGCAAGCTAAAAGTCTCTTCAAATATTAGAAAAAAAACTTGTTTTTGTTTACTGCAACCATTCCACAAGGGTGACAGATTTCGAACCCATTATAAGAGGAAATAAACCGCGTAGAATAAATTTAATTAAGTCTAATCTGGGACCAAAACATTCCCAAATATCCGATATAAACAAACCAGACATAACTCTTCACCAAAAAAATGCTCCATCGTTATTTAAATTGCTCACTATTGAGACTGCAAATAATACGTTTTGGGGTTAATGACACAACTTGTAAACTTTCATTCAGCCAACTGAATTGTATGTTAGACAGATCGATACACTTAACAAACAATGAACAGTTGTGCCGTTACTAATACTGCTGTGTCCTGGAAAGAAGGCATTCAAGACGTTTACTTGAGGAGTATTTCTTTCGCAAAGACTACAGGGTTAAACAAGTATGTAACAGGGTCCCTCACTATTTACTTTGGAAACTTTAAAGTATACAAGTATGTACGTATCTCTATCTCTTAAAGCCTAAAACTATCGAGGGTTCAATTCATGGTTTAGAAACTTTGAGACTTGTAGGTGCCACCAATTGTTTTGAAGAATTTCAGGACTCTCATTCATTATTTTATGTTGGTTAAAACATATTTTACTGACAATAAACTGCCAAATGGCTTGGGCACAGTTGAAACACTAACTTACCTTCTCCAATATAGTTACAAGAACGACCATATATACCAAACATATTCAGCTCATACAACTAAAATACCTTTAATGATAATGATATGTGATATCATTATTTAACGTTCATAACACTATGAGAATTTCTATTCTCAAAATGAAAATAAAATACGATATAGTGCATGTCCGTCAAACGATCGAAGAGTTTTGGATTTGTATGTTATGAATTATAGTGATTATTATTGTGATATAGTTATATTGACAGTCGTGTGTCTAATGTTCATATCTTTAAGTCTTCAAAACTTATTAAATTTTTTAACACTAATACTAACTATATAATTGAATCACACATGTCCTCAAGAGGGAAAGAGGTGTTACAATGTACTGAAAATACTCAAATTAATGTATCAAATATTATTTGAGAGACTTTCTGTAAGTCTATTAGTGCCACGTGATGCAGCTGTTTACACAGAAAGAGTCAACTCACTGAAAACAAATAAGGTACTTATATTTACATGTCTTGGACCACGACCAAACAAATAACATTAAGTTTGATTTTATGTTTTATCATTGCAGTAAAGATACGATAAACAGGTTGGTATATTGGATAATGCCCATGTATTCAAGTTGGTAAATAGCTATATATATTTTAATTGAAACAAACCACTCATATATGTCTACTCTGTATTATATGCAAATAAACAGTAATGGTATTAACAATTCCCTTGCTTGGTTTGGCCTATATATTTGTGTATAAATTGGTTCATTACTATATATTCTCGATGCGATTTCAATTTTGTTATACTTGAAATAAGGATGAAGGTAGGGTAGTCATTAACTTTCACAGACTAAATTTTAGTCTAGTTACAACGATATGAATACAAAAATCAATTCAAAATAAAATCAGTTGACTTTCATCAGCAAGTAACTTCAATCACTCCTAAAGCTGAAAGGAACATTAACTCTCAAAATATCATGTATTATTTTCAGTTCAAATAATTTCACTCAAATTGCATATTCATCTCCAATCACCAAATGTATCTGACGAAACCGAAACTACACGCCCCATAAACATACACAGTAGTTACATGGCCTAGCAAACATTACCAACCCATATTTGTAGTTTGTCTACTGTCGATAAGTTTCCAAAATGACGTTTGACTAATTAACGCGCGCCAGCCTAGGTGCATTGTCTGGTTTTCGATTAATAATCACTGCTTACACCTTTATATCGTCACTTTACTGAATCTAATAGAAGTAAAACCGTAACGTTTATACCAACCCAAATATGTTTCTCTCTCTCTGTAGACAAGTTTCCACAATTCAATTCGACTAATTAGCGTGCACCAACCGCGGTACATTGAAAATCACGACTTTATTAACACTTTACTGAATCGACTAGCTTTAAAATGGTAATTTTGGGGAAAAGTCAGTACTTCTTGATGGTATAACTCCACTGAATACGTTTGACAAACGTGATTGAAACAGCATATACTGTCACATTAACCATACAATGTTTTCGAGGCACCAACCAAGCAATTTGAAAATCAAAGAATGATTCTCTACTAAATTACTGAATTAATCAATTACTACTTGAGACGTAATATCCCTAACCACGCACTGATACCTCGGACCTAATCTTTTAATAAGCTTATTGATTTATATAAAAATGACTTCAAATGATGTGGTATGATTCAATGATTTCATCCAAATGAAACGTGTCAGAAGTAACATCTGGCAGTACATGCCTGGTAAATCTTTCAACACTTGTACTCCCTGGCTATGATATATCAATAGCAATTATTTTGGATAACGTATTTAAACATTCGTCTTACAGAACCCATCTCCCATATCCTGACGGCTTAATCTCTCAATGTATATCTGAAGCCACTAAAATGACATTTTAGTATCTTTCTTATATTATATATACTCACAGTGCCAAATATCATATCATAATGTATGTGAGGTACTATCATACACCACCAAGTTCGGCTCCCAATACTTGTACAACGCCGCGGCTTATATCAAAGACTCACCTGTGTCCCCAGCAGAGATTACAAGACAGGTGCGAGGCTAGGTGAGGCTATCGTCTATCGAGGGAGGCTGACGACGTCTAGCGAGCCAATGACAATGTACCTTGGCGTCGGTCTGCCAATTGCATCTACACGCTGCCATCAACCAGCTTCCGTGCACACGAATATGTTAAGTGCTGATGATGGAGATCCCTCGGCCGCTCTGTGGTGTGAATTGACAATAGAATTGCGAAAGGATTTGGACGACGGTGGATGACGAAATCGTATTGGATGGTGTATATATAATTGAAGAATAACCGGTGATATGAATGGGGGATAAAAATAACATGCTTCATTTGATGTAAAGGCTACAAATTTCTCAAAGGATGGTAAAATGGCACAAAAGTGCAAGGATAAAACATGATAAAATTATGGTAAATCATCATTCCATGGTAAAGATTCTTCGTGAAATTATGTAATTATACGAAGAACAGACGGTATGTGTACATAGATTACTTGATTTGTTTCAACATCTGTGGATCTTTCAATATATGACTACATCCCAACAGCGTTCGAAATAGCTGCCTGCTCGCCTGCCGGTTGCTTTCCGGTCGGGCTTGTAGAAACTATTACAAGCAAGCCCGACTGGCTTGTCGGATTTTTGAGCTTATCTATAAAGACTTCCAAAGACTTGAGTGATAAAAACTTTAATTAGAAATTTACAAAATTAATTTTGAAATTTTAACTATGGAATCTTTCTGTTTAGCGGTCGGGAGTTGGAACTTCCTTGTTCTACAAAAACTTCTCAGTAGCACAGCATCGTCTTTAACTATAAGAATACTTATACAGCAATAATATGGAAACAATTTTGTATTGAAATCGTGAACTTTGAAACTTGATGCGCTTGTCGGTTTAAACATATTTTATTCATCATTGAAATAGATTGGCAAACAAGCTGAGAGCTTATTAAAATGCTGCTCCAAAATTACATACATGTAGGTGAATTCAACAAATAACAATCAGTCAAAGCATTCTCATGATAAACCACAAGACTAATGTACAATCACAACATGATCAATTATCAATAAATAGATATTATACATACCAATGTATCCAAGGCTACCATTTGTTCAATTTTAATTGTTACCAAAACTACAAGAAGCTATGATTAAAAGAAAAATAGATTCTAGAATTACTGTCAGTTTCAGCTTCAGGTATTCCACGATTTCAATATAAATTTACAATTGTTTTCAGACTATAACCATGTTTGTAGTATATAATGCATCATTTCTTAAATAGGAGTACTTTGAACACGCAAGTAGATAACATGATCTATCTTCACGGTGTGACCCGTACGAACAGGACGGATCGTTTGAGATATGTCTTTCACATTTATGATAGTTTAAATCACTGCAGTCTAAATGGAGCCAACAATTAAGCCAGTAATTTGACAATAACGGCTTCAACAATTTAGATCACATATACGTATCTACACTGGGAAGTTACTGTTTCGATAAATAATTTTGGAGATTTTTAACACGAAGGTTTTGAAAATTTGATGAGTTTCTCAATTCGTAGAAATTGATGGCCGAAACGCAGTAAGGGACGAGCTTAAATAATAAGTAATTCGTTGCTTTGCCATTTATCATTTTATGAAAAAGAGTACATGTACATGTGTTCTTTCAACAAGGGATATGAAATGTGTTTCAGTCTATAGTTTATCATGACCTGTGCCTCTTGTTGCGCCACACATTTGCGTACTAATCTGCGTAATAATCGATATTTCAAACTTTTAAGCAATTTATCATGGGAGTAATTCTTTCTACAACACTGTTAACGTGAGCAGTCCAGTTAGTATCCTTTTGAAATATAGCACCTAAATGTTAATGTTCTTCAACGTAAGTTATAGGAGTCCCTTGCATATATAAGTGAGGTTTGGGAATGGCGACCCACTTTTTTACTTCATTGAATAGTTTACATTTTTTCGGGGTTAAACTTAACCTACCATTTATTTGTCCACACCAAATATTTTTGTAAATCTTCGTTCAGACTGTTTGATCATCTTCCGGATCCTGATCTACCGGATCTTCAATTATTACATACAATGAAGTGTCATCATAAAAAAGACGAGTGTTACAATAAATGTCGTCAACAAAGGTCATAAATATATATTTTAAAAAACAAAGGTCATAAAACTGATTCTTGTGGAACACCGGGCAAAACAGGTTTAAATTCGGAGTTATATCCGTTTATGACTACCTTCTGAACTCTAGCAGTTAGATAACTACGACGCCAGTCTATTAATTTTCCATTAATTCCAAAAGGTGGCAGTATGTTCAAAAGTCCTAATTGCCATACTTTATCGAAAGTCTTACTTCTGTCACAAAACACTGCTCTTACTTCTTTACTCTTATCTAAAGCACTCGCAATGAAACTATACAAATCTAATAGTTGGTAAGTTGTAGAATCGCCTGGAAGTTAGACTAATGTCATAGCAGTTAATTGTATGAACTAAATCATGTGTTCTTTTTATTATCATATCTTAAAATTTGAGGGCTTGCTAAGCTTGATGAGGATTTTTTTTTATTTTGAGTTAACAAGCCTTGTTGGCTTGTTACTTTTTAAAACTACATGTATTTCGATTTTCATACACTGCATCCCAACACGTTTCTCCACAAGCTGACGTTAAGATAGACATGTATAATAAGGGAAATCAATATAGAGCATATACCAGTGAAAATAATAACATTTCCACTTCGTAATCTGCACGACACTTGACAATTTGTGAGTGTAAGATTTCGTCTTGAACCAAAATACAGTGTATTTATGATTCCTATGCATTTACTGTATGATTCGTCTAATACAATGCATTTACTTCACTATTCCTCTTATGCAAATTAATACATTTACCTCTAAACTCGTTTTTCACCAAAGTATTTACTTCACAATTCGTCTTTTAGCGATGTACAAAAAAAACATCTATTTCACGATTCAGAGAACATTCATACATTAAAATTGTTTTACTTCATCTTCTTTAATCAATTCGTTTCATTAGTCTTGGCTTAGGCGACAAGCCAAGCTTGCAAGGAAGAAAGTTTCTGTGATGGATAGAATGAACCCAATACTCGACAAGTCCAGAATACGTGGAATTAAGTTTCACTCAAACTCTAAAATTAGGAATGTCAGAAAGCCAAGTAAACAAACATGTTTTACTCTCCGAATAGTTCTACCAAAAACCTATTTCTGTTCCACAGGAAGTGGGCTTCTAATGCCATATTTTGTCTACATGTACATCTCCTGTTTCAGAATGCATCGTGCTTGCTACAATGTCAGTTTACGTGAACACGCCTTTCAAGATCATGCCTCTTTAAGCATATTTGAAGCAGTTTATAGGTTTCTTCCACAGACTCTTACCTTCGTTTCTTGTTTCAAAAGACATGTTTTTATGTTAGTTATTACTATTAATTTTCTTTGTACATAAATTTAAAGACCCTCGAAATATATGTTTAAATTATATTACGTATTTAAATGGTACCAATGAATTTGAAGGAGACATGTTTTAATGTACATTTTCATATGTTAAAAATATCCAATATAGGATTTACACTTAGCTTAGAAAGGCATTTGCTTGTAAACGGATGCTCGAAATCTTTCTTTTTCTGTTTAAAAAATAAACGTTTTCCTTTAAGAACTGTTATCCATATATGTATTTGTTCACATGTAATTCACTGAATAATTGGTAGTTGAGAACTCCGCCTACAACTGCAAGCTAGGAGTCATAAACAAACCTCACCATATGCGTCCACCTTATGTTTGGTCTACACTTCACTTATCAACAGGTTTGTGCTTGTATTTGTGTGACTGGAAAGGATGTGGTAAAACGGCATATTTGTCAACGCTCAAGGCCACCACGACACATCGGAAAAGAAATAGATTATCGGATATGACTGAATATAAGGCAAAAAACCCTCATCCTGAGCTAAGACGTTTTATTGTGAATATGTGAAGAATTTAAAAATAAAACGATTAACATGACAGTTTTATATGGTTAATGCAATCCGAACAACAAATATGACACCAACACTGAGCCGTCCACAAACATATAGACTAGCTTCCAGTCGCTTGCATCATCGAAGTCATGGTGATGAGCATGTCCTACCCGTCCGATTGCACCTGTAATATAACTTGAGAAAAACTTTCTTCAGTTCTATATGGATTTATTATTTATGTGTAAAGTTTCGTAGAAACACTAGATTGAAGTATTTTAGACAGTATAGATTTGTTAAACTTTAATTTGCTCCAATTTATAAGTATTACTAAAAACTTAAATGGGTACACATTTCACTTCCCAAATGTTATGCCAAAAGGATCTTTTGAAATAATTAAAGACTTAACCCCAGTCTATCTGTCAAGTTGTTTGGCTCTGTCCAAAGCGTAACAGTAGTGCTCAGTGATTATTTGTTAAGAGATACACGTATTTGTCGGACAAATATTGTCCTATGCGTTACGTCGCAACAATACGTTGAGTTCCCTGCCGTTCAAGCTTAGGAGATCGGCGGCAAGCTGGATGGAGGCATCAAGGTCACACAAGGTCACGGCGACCGGAATGTACAGGTAAATAAGAATGGAGAATTTCAGGTGTGAGAGCAAATTGGTATTCATGTCCCAATATTTTGTTAATTTGTGGCATTTGCACTTACATTTGAGTTTCAGATTGGACTTTAGTTGATAAACTCTTTGTTTTAGCTTGTTAATTAGCGCTGAGCATTGGGGTTAATCTTAGGTACCAGAAATCATCACGCCTTTGATTGAAATGTATATGATGCTTACATTTCTTATTTAAGTAATCCTGATTATTTTTATTGAATACAAATTCGCTAAAGTTTCGTGGACTTTGGCATTTGAATATTTGTCTTACTCTAATGGCCTGATCATAAAGTGGTTGTACGTATTGAACTGATATGTCTCTAAGACACAAGTGAATCAAGCGTGTGTATCAACATGTACAAATAAGATTCCTATAAGAAGGTGTTGCCCTAAAATCATTGAGAAGTGTCTCAGCTCAAAGGTAGTTCGCGTCTTTCACAAACTCCTGTTCACGTGTTATTTATGTATCTGTACAGAAAAAGAATCAATATATTTGAAACATCCAGTTTTTCATATGACGATTTGATTCAATATGAAGTTACATCTGCTACATGAGAAAAACGGTGTTCATAATTAGATTAAACGATTTTCTGAACACAATCAATTAGTTCAAGAGTGAGGTGTTAAAGGCGCTGTAGCACGATTTTCTTACTGAAATATAGTGCTCTCACACAAAAAAAATAAGTGTTACCAATGGCAAAATAATACTCCTAAATCAATCAAATAAAAGAGTTCGAAAACGAGTGTACATGGATCTGGTGAGCCATGCGAGTTCATTACCATCAAGTGGCATATAATGTGTTATTAAGATGACCGCTCGTAGGTAGTTTAAGTGTTCTGAACGATATAGCGATACCTAAACACTCAAAGAGGAGTTTTAGATATAGTACGATGATGGAATGGTCAACCATCTTGCTGTCTGAACTCTCACATTCTCATGAGACCTAAAAATCTACCTCTCACACTGAATAGTTCCACACCACTGTCGCTTTATACGTCACACCATTTTCTTCGATTACGGATAGCCGTTTCTATGGATACGGCTTTTCGGATCGTGACATGAGATGTTTAACACATTAACGTACCAATATTGAAACTTGTTATAACTTTAATAAAAAATGACAAATTTGAGAAAACATAATATGCAAAACATTGCTACAGGCCTTTAATAGTTAATATTGTAATTCAAGCTGTGGGATTACGTTAACTTGGTTGTAAATATTATTTCTACGTTATTTGGTTTGAACAATGATATGTTTGACAACTTTGGAAACTTAGGAAACTTTGGAAACTTTCTATTTTCAGGTATATTCAAAAAGTAATTTTTCGAAGTAAAAAAAATAGAAGTTTACAATTTAATAACGTGTGCTAAACTGGTTTGATATTTCGTTGTTAATTGATATTTGATACGTGTGTATGGTTGGGGTTATCTTGACGAATGAAATAAACATTTTTAAAGATCCATGTACGATGTTACAACCATACTTTGTGTATTTGGGACCAAACCTAGTACACGTGTGCCTGGCTTAGTGGCCACTGACCGTACCACCGACATTGTAACTTTAACTAAATATGCAGGATAAAAATATGTATTAAATGGTAGGTTTAAATATATTAACTCGTTCCCAAGTACTGCGTATCTTAAAACGCGATACAAACTGACCCTGAAAGAAAGGCCGTCCTTCCAAAATTCTTATGTCAGACCATGTATGTGTTATGACGTTGAATGTTCTCATCACTGCGGCCTGATATAGATTATCTGCAAAATGTATGTTATACCATTAACGACGAAACCTGATAGAACACAATTATAAGCGCTTTTCTATTTTACCAACACATCTGAAATTTACAACCAAACACCATGCAACGAAAACACAAAGAGACATAACCAAAATAGACAAAACTTACACTTTCTCTGAGGAAACCGTAAACATCCCAGCACCAAGGAATCTCTGAAAATAGGTCAGGCGGTTTCGACGGCAACTGTCTTGTATGTCATGGGACAATCCACGCCTACATTTTAATGGGATTGCCAGAAGGGATCAAATAACGCTGAGGAATATCCTTGATTCCTGACAGTGGATCTAGTTCCTTCTCTCTCCTCACAGTGGTTGGCTTGTCAGCACCAGTCATAACACGGTGCTAAGTGTGGAATTCCTTCAGAATCGCTCATTAAGACATAACTGAAAATAACTCGAAAAGTCTCGGAATTCTGAAGGAGATAAATAAAACAGCCAATTCTAGCTAAGCTTGGTTTAGTCAATTTTCTAAAACATAAATAAAAATTGTTTAGGGTTTTAAGGCATGCTCCTTATTTGGGGTCAGGTTGTCACCATATGAACAAGGAAGAAGTTTGGTTCCTGGAAATGCGTTCTGTCCTTCTATAAAGTTCAATTGTACTGTCCAGATTACTTCAAAAGTCAACAAACGAATGACGTCACTAACGGGAGTCCCGCCGCAAATTATCGCTTAAAACTTGAAGAAAATCAAAGCGGAGGTGATACTTTGTGATAAGCATTAGACATCAACAGAACTATGATCCGACCACAACATCCCTGGCATGGTTTACAGTTATTTCTATGTTTCAGTGTGGTTGCAAAAATATCATCAAAAATCATTGTCAACTTAACATACATGTATCCTAACAATGTCAAGATCGAGCTGACAAACCTAACATGAAGGTTCGTAAGATTCCCTTGCTGAAAAGGTTAATGGATGTGGCTTGAAATTAATGTCAAGGTCAATAAAATACTTTATTTCCCGAATCTTTCCTAGAAGAACATTGTCGCAATGTTAATTTCCAATACAACGGACAAAATAATCTCATAATATTTAAAAACTTGTATTCACGAAATTCATAACAGTGACATCAGAATTAACGTCTGAAGAATAATTTACGTCAAGAAATTTGTAAACCACGAAATGCTCGTGCACCGCGTGTACAGAAGGTCAAAGGTGAACGGCATGAACATGGCTATCTGCACGAGGAACGAATGAGGTGTTTACTGTTATGCTTATGAGTGTTTGAAAGACAAGCTCCTTGCAGCGTCAAGATGGTTACACGCGCTGCGGCTGTTGACGTCTATTACTCGTGTCCGACAAGGCTTAAATCACCGAAGCGTTATGCGAAATATCATCTACTGGTTAGACGTCTGTGCAAGGCATTAAATCAAATCTTCCTTGGAAGACCAGGTAATGGGATAGTATTGTACCTGTTATTTATTAATATACCAATTTGTTTTACCATTTTTTTTCCAAAGAGGTTATTCAACTTTTTTCTTCTCACGTAACTTCTGTTACAAGATGGCCCTATTTAACGATTCTAGCAAAATTCCCTAGCGTTGAAAGACTGCCTTCTGCCTTGAAAAGGTTATGATGCATCGCTACAGTTGAGGGGACGTTTACAGGAACTGACCGATCGTCAGTTTAAAATAACGTCGCTGATTGCCTTACTAACTTTGATTTACAAATCAGGATTATCTCTCTGTTTTAAGAAAGTGTTCCTATTGTGACAGAGGTTATGTGGAAAGAAATGAGTTGAGTAACCTTTGGTTGGAGAGAATGTGTTCTGCATCAAAGAACAGTTTTGTCCTGTTTTATTTTTAAATACCAAAGTTTCACACAGTGAGTCAATTTTCAATAGACGATATTCAGATTGAGAAGGTGAACTATAATAATACATTTAATTACTGAAGTGTTACGTCATGAATGTATTTTTCCAAACGGATTATTGATCGACTCCTTGTGTGTATATTGTAAGTTTTATTCTGGAAATAATACATAAATTATTCATCACCAAAGTAGGATGACATATCCAAAATTAGCAAGTTTGTCTATCTGTTTACTTCCTGGAAGGGACACAAGAAGAATTCAACCAGAAAACAAACTCAAACAGCTTTGGTTGATTGGAACACCAATATAACACACAAAACTTCAAAACATGAATACATGCATCACTTTGTTTCAAAAGTTCTTGAATCACATCAAGTGATGTTTTGGTTAGAATAAAACAGAGAAACCTAATTTACGATGCTTAAAATTGTTGTTTTTTAGTTGATGTATCTGAAAAGGCTTTTGAAGCCCAAAGCTAAGATCTACCGACGCCGATGGACTATAAAGTATGGAAGAACCTTTGTGTTTTTTTCTCTCGTGAAATAAAAGCAGAGCGTGTTGTAGAAACAGAAAGGTATGGTGGTGACGCTTTTATACTTTCAAGGGCTCCTCTGAACAGTATATGTTTTATTGTGGAACATGTGGCGTGTGAACTATAATATAACTTATTTTATGGGTTCCCTTTTAGAAACTCTGGTAAAAACGTAATGTTAAACACCCTATATAAAACTGAGAGAGAGAGAGAGAGAGAGAGAGAGAGAGAGAGAGAGAGAGAGAGAGAGAGAGAGAGAGAGAGAGAGAGAGAGAGAGAGAGAGAGAGAGAGAGAGAGAGAGAGAGAGAGAGAGAGAGAGAGAGAGAGAGAGAGAGAGAGCTTCACTCGCAGAGAACGTGAGCAATAAAAGTCGATAGTCGGTTTGTTGTAATTGTGAGAAATGTCCTTCTGTCTTTAAGCAGAATTCAATAGTTAAAGCAGTGTGGACTTTGAAAGTCACAACATTGTAAATAAAATCTAAGTTGTCATAACAACAAACCCGATCAGTATTTGCTTTAGTTATCCGTTACTTTTAAACCATTTTCTTGAAAGTAGTTGAATAGTCAAGAATTACTCATTCAATATATCTAAACATTTGTCAACATTTTGTTGCTAAATTTGGTGTTGCTTAACTTTGTCCAGATGTATACATGTATATAATCCAGATCAATTTCATGTTACCTTGGCGTGTCTGTAACAAATCAGACGTAAATGTGATGATTATGATTCTAAATTTCACCATTCACGTACACATAAAAAAGATTCAATACATTCAGTGTTGTTAACAAAAACGCACGTTATTCAAATTCTAAAGTTAATTTTTAAGACTACCTGCCTTAAACCTCCTCCCAACGTATATAAAATATATCCAATACCACATGCTACCATACGCCGATACATTTGCACTAAGAATCAGTTTTCGATTATTATTTAGATAAAACTTCAAACGTTCCAACTGTTGGAGATGTGACGAAGATTTTGAACACCTCACCTCGACCGAAAATTTCTCAATTATGCGAACCAATCGTACATAACTGATACGTTATCTCAATCTACCCACAGGTGTTATAATAAACCTCATTTTAAAATCGAGCAATTTTGAAGAACCAGGTCGTGATAAATGATTACTTGCATAAAATGAAGAAGTTTTCAGATAAAAATCATTAATGTTGCCAAACTCTTTTTATTAATAATCTTTAATATTAATCTGTAAGATTTGAAAATGCTATTTCGAACACTGGAATCCATATCTAGGTTTCTACTTTCTAATGTTTTGATACTTTTAAATTTGGAGAGAAAATGAAATTACGCCTTTTAAAAGCAAAAATAATATCATCAACTGAATACATAATATAGTCCAATGCGTTTTCGTATCGAATGTAAAAACAGCACGAATTGCAAAAGAAGCACGCTAAGATAGTCCACTCCCCCCACAAAAATATAAATAAAACGTAAAATAAAAAAGAAGTGAGAAAAAGTCAATGAGTGCATTGTTGCAACGAAAAATGTAACAACTGCGAAAAATGTAACAACCTGGAAAGTTGTTACATTTTTCGTACATCAGGTACGAACAATGTTACAACCAAAAATGTTGTTACATTTTTCGTTTGACCTCATTTTGAAAAATGTAACAATTTCTGTTATGTATGATTTTGGAGATGTAAATATTTTTGGATAATAAAATCTCATAAGAGTGAATTCATTTTTCTTTTGGACTTGATGAAAACTACTGAAATTAATTTAACATTTACTAAATGATAAAGTACAGGATATGAAAGGGCTCTAACAAGGACAAACCAATGTCTACATTAATTTGAGAAATGACAAAACAAACATAGTGCAATGCATATTACGGAAACAATTATTATGATCAAGCAGTGCCAAAACATGTTCATCGCGAGTCGAAAACTACAGAGTGAACACTTTATAAATACTAATAAGGCAGTTTGAGTTACATATGCATTTATCGAACGTCAATCTTCACTGTTCTATAATGTCACTTTTGTAAACGAGATTTTAGTATTCGCTGCCTAACATTCAGTTTAGCTCTCCGTGTGATGTGTGCGTCGCCATTTGCAACCGGGCGGAAGGGAAGCAACTCTCGCCCCTTCAAGATGGACTCCCCTACACTCATGATTACACGAAAGGACACGAGTTCTAATTCGCTGTCCTCACCTTAAATATTTTTCATTTGAAAAACGCATTTTAAAACGTATTAACACATTGAAAATTAAGATCATGCCAAAAATAACAATTACTTTCACTGAAAGCATAATTTAGCAGGCGTTATTTTGTGTCATTTTACTGTGAGAATAGCACACAGTTCATTTGCATATATCAATACGCTTATTTACAGTAAAGTTCAACTTTGAAATTAATGTTGTCATGCTGTTTTGCACAAAATGAATGAAGAATGGCATTGTATGATAAAGAAGTTATCATGCTCGTGCATTAGGAATAAACACAATGTATTTAGCTCGCCAAGGCTCGCAAAATACAATGTTTATTCCTAATGCAGGATATTGACCATCCCAAAACACACTCTCATGATAACCTCTATATATTTTCAGTATTGATGTTTATGTAGTGATGTAGTTGCGTTATTGACACTCTAACTTGGTATGGTAGTGGTATTACACTGAATCTAAGTAATTGTAAATGTACACGACTATATAGATTTAAAGATAGCCCAGATATTTTATTCTAAAAAGTGTAAACCAGTAACAATGATGAAAATTATATGATTTTCTTAGTTGTAATGCAACTATTCTATTAGCAAAATAAAGTCACCATGAGAAATATTGAGGCAGTAGATTTCAAGCTATAGGCCTCTTCAAACACAAAATCAAGCACAACAAAAACTTTAACTAATAATGACGTTTATAATAAAAAAAATATTTGCAAAAACTTTTTATTTATTTTTGAGTTGTCAGTTATTCATTTCAAAACATATTGCAGCTTATAAGATAACCTAACACTCCACTCGATTGGGAAAAGAACAAATCTAAAATCAGCAATTGAATATCGAAAAAATGCTTCTAGAACTCCGAAATTACTCCCTGCGGACGCATAAATACCCATTCTATCGGAAACGTGTAATATCAAAACGTTCTTATTATGTTTTAAACGAATTATCGACGAAAATCGACAAATCGCCTAAGGATTTCATTAAGCAACTCCTGTGTATGACGTCACATCGCTAACGAAAGCTAACGGCGGCCCGGCCAACTGTTTAAAGATTGGGATAATTAGCAGGCCATTTTTACTCACTTTGAATGGCAATATCTTGATAAGTAGGTGACGCTTCGAAATAATATTTTGTGTTTTGCTTACTTGAAAGTATTGTCTATATTAATAAACGAATTAACATCGAAAAAAAACAGAGAGATGATATTATCTTTAATGTTGGTATGTGTGGTTCCATCAAAATCTGATATAGAATATGTATCATGGCATAATGACCGCAGTCATATATATATCTATATAATTTATATAATTTGTATGTGTATAATATCGTTATACTGGTGTACTATTGTGGTGGGTATTTAGAAATAAAACCTAGAACTTTGAACATTGACAAACACCCCATGGTAGGACGGGCTCATTGCAAGAGTAGGGGTGCATTCACTGCATTGTCATATCTTAATTAGTTAACTTTGTTTTTGAAGGCGAATCGGGATGTAGGCGATTAGAGACTAAACCGTCGTGACTTAGGGTATTTACGTTTAAGCAAGTATTTCTTTAAAATAACGTTACAGTGATAACAAAAAACGTTCAGTTACCCCTTATTGTTACTTCTGAATTTGTTATTTATTTATCTATGCACATCAGAGTACATTTTAGCGCTATGTAACATGTCTGTGTCCTGTTGAAATTGCAAAAACGATGGTAAAACTGATTTGTTTCTGCTTCAAATAGTGCTTCATTTAATTCCTATTTTCGTAGTTTCAAAAATTCTCGAAATACAGACTTGCTAAACTAATCCATCGTGATGTATCACGTATACTAACAAGTAATTGTCACAAACGTGACCATGTCCCCCACCGCAATTAGGAAATGAGCTAAAAGGATGGACACACAGCTTGTACCGAGTAGTGACCATTACATGTTTGATTCAATTAGTGTTATATCGGGCTAACAACATTTTAAAAACTGGTCAACGTCTCGTAGTGACCTTGAAAATGAGATAAAGGTCACCCAAATCAACTGGAGTCTGCATATTCCCCAAATGAAGATTGGTAACAAATTTGAAGATTCTAGGTGCCGCCGTGCTAACAACATTTGACAAACAATCAACGTCTTGAGTGACCTTGAAAATAATGTCAAGGTCACCCAAATCGACTGATGTCTGCTAATTCTCCAAATGAACACTGGTAGCAAATTTGAAGACTCCAGGTACAGTGGTTCCTGCAATATCGCGCTAACAAAATTTGTAAAACTGGTCAAAGTCTCGTAGTGATTAACTTGTAAACGTGTCCCTGGTGTCATCAGTCCTCTAGTCTTTCACTTTAAACCCAAGTGGTGTACTGGAATGGCTTTTTTTTTGTGTGGAAATACTGACTTTAAAGACTTTATCATTTGTACCCGACAAATGATGAAAAAACATAAAGTAAACGATTTTCTTGAACCAATCGTATTGATTATGCTGCGTTTTAGGGCCATATATATCATTGAAAAAAATGTTATGGCATATATAGATATCATTCCCCCAAAAGTATGCGATCCCTTATTTAGTCCGTATGTATGCACTAAATGGAGGATATGCATGTTTACCTCATCGGGTGAGGTAGAACGTTTATATTTCCACGAGATTTAGCATCCGACGGGTTCAGAGATCGAAATCAAACATCACACTGTACACTGAGTTGTAAAATTTAAATGACGGTATTCAAGAAGAGAACGACTTTAATAACTTATCGTATTACTGTCTGTTTCACAAAGCCGTGATATATTTAGTTCTTTAAATAATGTCCCTCAGTCCCATGCGGATATTATCAACCCCTGCCCGATGGTACATTAGTTTGGAATGTGCATCTTAAATTAGCAATATGTATAATTAAACTGGAAGCTGTTACAGTTAATGTGATAAATGAACCATTCAAAACAACTACTCTAATACCACTAGAGTAACTAAACATGTTTTCAGGAAAAGTCATCTTGATTTAGAAATCTCCATACGTCAAACAGTCATGCTATTATACAAAAGATTGACCATAATCCCTTTCATAACTAGGTTTTGGGACTATCTAGTGTGTTGGTATGTGCGATGTTATAGCAAATCCTTATTTCGAGTAGTTGGTTGAACGTACAACGTACGTAACTGTAATGGTTTAAAAGGGAATGAAAGCAAGGAAACATCTTTACTTATATACCCCATGGATGTGTTAACACCCTTACAATTCAGGTTGTATCCCTGTGGAACAACCCGACTAAGTATGAAAGGGTTTTCTTTACTCACGCTTACAAGGCCCTCCCTGCGGTAGAAGGCCCTCCCAGTAGGGATTTCCTTCTTGGAACATCTGTGTTTTAACGGTGAGATGTTTACATTGAGGTGAAAGTTAGTGTGTTTAATGGCTATTTTTTGAAAAAATAACTCTATATGGAAGTACCAGTATGCAACAGTCTCATTAAATCAGACCTTAATTAGTTGCAGCATGTTACACAATATACAGTCTAACTAAGCCCAGTGACACAGCCCGTCAGATTAGCATTTGACTACAGTTTGACCTAGTAATGCAGATGAAAACGGTATCACTGTGGTCAATGCATTATTTTATGGAATAAACAGTCAATAATAACCATATGAAGATGGTTAATGTTATTAGCATAGACTGTCATTCGCTTGTTGGTTGACATGTCATTTACAAGACACATTTGCAGAGTTTTCAAATAGTTTATATGTTTTGCGTATTTTGGATTGATCTTTGCACGGCTTTGATATTTTGTAAGAACTGCTCAGTAGCCAATGCTTGTAAAGGTGAGATGTGCGAAAATACGTTCACACAATGAAAACAAGCTTTGTAAAAATGCTCGACGGAAATTATCACGGTAATATAAAACACAATATATACACTCTAAACTACCGGGCAGATTTACATTAATAATGCTTAAACTGCGACATCTATTCAATAATTAAACGAATAGCAATTACGACAGAAGCAGTATTCATTCAGATAAAGTAATTCATTCATAATCTTACAAAAAAAAACCTTAATCTCGTTTAAGTCTTCATTTAAAATACAAAATCATAGAAAAACTCTAAATAAATAAAATATGCAACATTGTCTATACAACATCTGTAGAAGTTCATGGAAAAGAACAGTGTTGCATATATAATACAGCTACATCTACCTATAAAACATTCATAAGTATATAATGTGCTCATCATTAGCATATACTCTTCTAAATAACTTTTGTGTTAATATACCACCAACATGTATTAAAAGTGACGAAGTTGCACCACATTACCCAAAATTATCATTTTATTTCTCAGGCAATGATTGATTGTTACTTTGTTCACATGTCATAAATTTAAATATAAATAATCACGCAGTCGTAATTGTTACATTATTTACAAGCAGTTTTGCGAAAAATGTAACAAAATAAAAGTTGTTACATTTTTCGTACGTCTTGTGCGAAAAATGTAACAACAAAATATTTTGTTACATTTTCGAGTTTGATACATTTTTCGCAGTTGTTACATTTTTCGTTGCAACAGTGCATGCCTTATGAAACTACTGATAGGGGATAACATGAATCAGATTATACTAATTTTAATTTGATTTATGATATGTTTTACTGTTCTAAATTGAGTCCCTATGCCCTAAAGTATAATAGTCGTAGATATTACCTTTATCCAATATTGAAATTGTTAGTTTATTCTATTTTAAAAACACCATTGCAACATTAGAGATCATACTACACGTGTTTGATGCTTCTGGCAATGAAGTCCTGTTCAGTCTATAATCCAATTAGTTTCATTTATGAACGTTATGAAGTTCAACGTATCAATAATTCGATATATACCATCCTTTTCATTTTCTCGCCTGAAGACAGTAAATGAAATTATAAAATATATATTTCAATAAAAACTTTTTTTGATTTTAGTTTTTAAATTAATCACATACACCTATTACAGTTAATACTCTTGAGTGGAAAGTTTGAAATCTAATCTCTAAGGGTACCGGTAAAGATATATGCATTCTCCTGCAAGATAATGTATGATGAAATGAAAGAGGAATGACAGTTGAACTCCACTGAGTGACGGTGCCGTGACGTATTCATAGTTGAACGACACCGAGTGACGGTGCCGTGACTTCACAGTTGACCGCCACCGAGTGACGGCGCCGTGACGTATTCACAGTTGAACTCCACAGAGTGACGGTGCCGTGACGTATTCACAGTTGAACTCCACAGAGTGACGGTGCCGTGACCGAGTGACGGTGCCGTGACGTATTCACAGTTGAACTCCACAGAGTGACGGTGCCGTGACGTATTCACAGTTGAACTCCACCGAGTGACGGTGCCTTGACGTGTTCACAGTTGACCGCCACAGAGTGACGGTGCCGTGACGTATTCACAGTTGACCGCCACCGAGTGACGGTGCCGTGACGTATTCACAGTTGAACTCCACAGAGTGACGGTGCCGTGACGTATTCACAGTTGAACTCCACCGAGTGACGGTGCCGTGACGTATTCACAGTTGAACTCCACCGAGTGACGGTGCCGTGACGTATTCACAGTTGAACTCCACCGAGTGACGGTGCCATGACCGAGTGACGGTGCCGTGACGTATTCACAGTTGAACTCCACCGAGTGACGGCGCCGTGACGTATTCACAGTTGAACTCCACCGAGTGACGGCGCCGTGACGTATTCACAGTTGAAACTCCACCGAGTGACGGTCCTCGGTGACCTTCAACTGTCATTCTCTTCTTGACGTTGCTCCACTTTACTTTAGCAAGAACGTTTCTATTCAAATATTAAAGATGTACATACCCTTTGACTTCTACAGACTTCTAATTATAGTGTAAAGTTTGTTTGCACGTATATACGGGCCTTCTGATTCTCAAGGAATATTTCATCTAATACTCTTCCCTCTGAAGTAATTAGTAAATACGCATGTCTCTTCATTTTCAAATTGATATAGTCCAGCCGATAGGAGACGCTATTACATGAAATAAAGAAGGATTTATTCTGATAGTTAAACTTACTTCAGATTCCCATCATATATAAAACATTTTTTTCTTAAATGCAGCGAGAAGTTGACCATATTCATTTGGAAATTTGCAACCCACACAATGAATGTTGCATATTATGTAAAACGGTAAAATTGTGGACACATGTTATTAATAATATCTAAACCAAAACACAATTATCATGTATTTATTGAAATATAGTGTATATTTATAGAGAGTGTATTGTAGTGAACAACAGATACGTTGTATCTAAGGATCAGTTCGTCGAGTAACACAAGCTCACGATCGAGATTGATTCGAACCTACGTGTGTATTTCCTTGCACTGCGCTTATCTCTCCACACTGGGATCAGACAAGGTGTTGTATTGTGTCGAGATTTGTTGATACATTCTGTAGATAGAAGCGATGCTCTATGCTGGTTCAACATTTCACTGGTCGGCATTCTTCAACTGCTCGCCTATTCCCGGAAACTAATGAAGTTAGAAACGCGATACTGCCAATGTAAAAACTTGCCATGAAAAATCAGATTTATCACACGGCACAAAATAAGCAATTATACACGACGACAGAATGATTGACAGCGACTAATGGGACATGTGCAGTGAAGAATGAGAGACGGCGAGGAGAGATGAATGGAGGTTGAGAAACGGCGAAAATGAAGAGAGTGAGAAAAAGGCATTGAGAGAGAGGCGGAAAGAAGAGATGGAAAGGGTTGAGAAAGAAGAAAGGAGGACAAGAAGAACATGAGTGTGTCCTATGATTGGCGGATACTATGAGAGAGCGAGAGAGAGAGAGAGAGAGAGAGAGAGAGAGAGAGAGAGAGAGAGAGAGAGAGAGAGAGAGAGAGAGAGAGAGAGAGAGAGAGAGAGAGAGAGAGAGAGAGAGAAAGGGGGGGGGGGGGACAGACAAAAACAGACAAAGAGACAAAGAGAGACATACGGACCCAGACAGAAAAGAGGGAAACAGAGAGACAGAGAGTGAAAGACAGACACTGTCAGACAAATCGAGAGGCATACTTTAAATTGTTCCTCAATACTGAAAATACTGAACTCTCTGTAGTCACACAATTCAAATAGTTTTTCTCAATGACACATGTTTATGTAAAAGTAATGTTATCAGCATGTACATATTGACGGACTCGTTTACCGAATGTCACAGTTCCGTCTCTCACAAGGTATGTAGCACTGACAGTTTGTTGAGCGGCTCCCGGTGAGTTAATGAAAGCTGTTACATTCTGTGACACTTTGAAACAGATAATCGAATGTTTGATCAAGTGATGGCGATAGGCCACTCTGTCATTGCTACAAAACTTTGCACTTAACGCGATTGATATTTTGCTCCTTTAATATCTGATTTTCGGCGCCATTAATACTCTAGCGTGGTATTATTGAATTGATGCGCTGCGCGATACCATTAAGCCAGTACAAATCGGTGACAGCTTATAATTATCCTAAACATCATATACAATTTAATACATTGAAGAGGTTTTTTAAATATATATAAAAATTCTAAATTCTTCGAGCACAAATTTCGAGCATGTGTTTATGTACCTTCACAAAAGTTTCCTAAGTATGTGTTGAAAGATGACATACAAAATTTGATTGCTTAATTACGCATTTTAACTTGTCACACATCACAGTTAAAAGCCAGTAAATACTTAAAATACGTGTTCGAAATGTTTCTCAAATTAGAAAACGGTAGAGGTTCCTTGCAAGGTTATTTCCTTGGACCACCAGCATTGATGTGCTCAGAGTAGATCTTTCAAATGTTTTGTTTCTGTTTTTTAAAGTGTTTGTTTTTATCGGCGCCACAACGTGAGATACGAAAGTGTGTTGTTTTGTGACCGGATGAAGTGAAACATTCTTTCGATTTTTAAGGAAAAAAAACATGTTAAATTAGACTAAGTATTCACACTATCTGGTGCATTTCATTCATTAGGCATTTATATTTACAGTCAGTATGTTAAAGTCATTGTAACCGGACTGAGATTTATAAAATTGTAAACTGCATAAACGTTGGACAAGATTGTAAAGCCTCGTGGATAAATGTATTAACACAATTCCTTGGAGTTATAGTTAGAAATGCCAGTTTTAATGTACACGAATTAATACTATTAAAGTTTCTGTTAGACTAAAATTTAGTCTATGGATTTGTGTTAATTAATGTACCTTCATCCTTATTACAGTAACTATACTTTTAAAATACGTTTAGTTCATCAAGACTTGATAAATATGGATCTAGACTGTATTAAAGGCTCTTATATTTTAAACAGTCATGGGATAGGACTAACTTTCGGTGTAGATATAACTTTTTGAACGTCCCGTATAGTTTATTGTACCTTGTAAGATACTGTTATAGGTGAATGCAGATGAGTAAATCGTATTTTATAGCCTATATTCCTATGTGACTAAGCTAAATTTGACCTCGCAATAAACGTTTGTGTCTTTATCGTCATTTTCGATGTCAACCTTGGGCAACTTTTACTCGCGATCGTTGGGTAGATGTGTCCTACTTTAAGAGTTTATATACCCCATTACCACCATTAGGGTGGTTAGGAATTTGTTTTTATCCTTTTTGTGCTGAAGTTTAATCAAATGTTATCCATAAAGTTGGATAAATGAATTATTCCCCCGAAGCTATGATTAATACCCCCATACATTGTATGACCGTGTCATTATTATAACATATGTAGTTAGAGTCACTGATTTTATTTTGAAATCATTGGAAGCAAATGATCAAACCCAGCGTCACTTTATTCGATACAGAAACTCCCTCGTTACTCTGCCGTTCTCTGATTCTTTAAACGTTGAGTTTTAAATTAACTACAGGTACTGAACACAACGTAAACTAGAACAAATGTCGTCTGTAACCCTGTTAAAGGTTCGTCATTCAATTAACAAGTGACACAGCCACAGCATTGTTTAGGAGATTGATTCAGTCGAACAATTTAACCGATCAACATGGTTAGACTATTTAGAGGTTTCGTCGACAGCGCTATCCATCACATGCAGCAAGTTTTAAAATGTTCCCCTGAATCGAATACCTTGTAACATGTTTACAATTGTCGGGGCATATATCAAACATGTACATGTCATGACCGACCTTTAGCACTCGTCACTCAGCACATTAAAAGGACATTGAAATGAATTATTGAGAAAACATAAATGAAGCACTGACAGACAGTTAAGATATTTTACTCTATAAATGTAACGTATATAACGTAAAGTAAGAGAAGTTTGACATACTGCTAGTTTATTTCTACAGAAATCGATAAAGCTTTGTATTTTAAAAAACTTGTTCTTGTGAAGTACATTATCTTAGTTCTAGCTCAGTATATAAATATGATGTAACGCTAATTATAACGAAAGTTGTGTATATCATTACTACTGTTGATACACATTTTCCATAAGTCTGTTTTAATAATTGCTAGTGACTTTTAATAAAATTTGTATTGATTGTATTTCTTTTAATATTGAAGTTATCATTTAAAAGTTATTTTAATTGATTTTGAAATAATTATGTAGCGGTGGCACTAATTATTCATATTATGACGGTTTTAAATCATTGTGTCATTTATAGATTTGTGTGTTGTGTAAATGAAATAAAAGGTTTAACATGCAGGTGCAAGACCTAATACGTCAATGTCATCAAAAACCGCGTGGTTTTACGTCTTCAGGAAACTTCATACACTTTTTAATGATGGCTGCGTAGTGATAAGTAACCCACTGACAATAATAACAGGTAAAAATAAACAACAGATGGAGAAATAAATTAAACGCCAAAACATAAATATCGCGCATGAGACACCACATAACAGTTGTCAAGTGATGAACTGCTGTAACTGTCGGTGGACAGGCTGATAGGGAAGAATTTAGGGTGTATTTGGGAGACTGTGCGTGTCTTTTTGTAGCAGAAAATATTCACCATCACCTCTTCAGCACGACTGCTAGATGTTATCTTCAACTCCCAAACTTTTATGACTGATCTTTGTCTTTAGTGTCCTGTGTATGAGCATTTTTATGACCCATTGTGAATTTATTCTTTTTTCGAGTATGTTGATTCGATGGAATTGATACAGTTCTAATAAAACATTTCTTTGTAATACTTGTTTCACTCTATGCTATTTTCGAGCATGAGAAATCACCCTTATTTATATCATCAATTCACATGTATGTATGTTTTAGCAAATACAATATTTTTATATAATATAATAAAAGGTTTGATATGATTTTACATTAAATGATTTGATTTTACATTAAATGATTTGATTTTAAATTTAATACTATTTTACATGAACTTAAGTTAGAAATCAAAGAGTTTTGTTAAATTTAGTAAAAGAATATTTGTAAATGAAGTATTCATGTACAATGTACTTTCATACGTATTTTGGTATTTACGTTTGTTGAAGGTGTCAAGCGATGCAATGCAGTAACAGAACGTGGGCAAAGTTTTAAGAGAGAATTTACTGTGTAGATGGGATGATGTGCGTGTCTTTTTATAATAGGCAATCTTCAACATCAAGTTTTTCAACACGGATGGTCGATGTTATCTGCAACACCCAAGGCTTTATGACCGATCTTCTTCTTTATTGTCCTGTACCTCAACGTTTTTTTTTATCAATTTGTGTTACTCAAAAATCTTTCGGGTAAGAGGTCGCCTTTTAAAATGAAAATTTATTTTAAATGTAAATCATTTTTATTTGCTCTTTCTTATTTGGTTAACGTCGCTTTGGAACTGCCTCCGTTATGTCAATTGACTTTTGCTTATGACTCCCACAGAAACTCAAAGGTGATGGATTAAAACAATATGGGCGGGTGTCTACATCATTCAGTCAGAAACTCTAACATGATAAGTGACAACAAAGTTCATTCCTAAATACATTGAATTTAAAATTCACTCCTACATTTACTCATTGGAAAGATTATTTCAATGATACATTGTAATGACGTTACAAGAGTAAATGATAAAACGATTGTGGTAGGCTGTTATATACGTCACCAAAGACAGATAGAGCATTTTTTTCAAAAAGTACTTGTCAAACGTCATTTAAGTATATATTTTTGTGAAGTATTGATATTTGATGTATATGAAAGATAACTTCTGTCACATTATATGTCTTGGCATGTAAATAATACGGCTTGACCTCTCACTAAGATAATTTCCCCAGTAAATACCGTTACACGTATATCCACTGAGAAGGTATGTTTGCCCCCTATAGACTCAGACTCGCATTTGATGGGGGAAACCACACGTTTCAAATTCCTGATGAAAGATCTCTCTTTCAACATGTCACGTGACTCTGTTTACCCCATGTCCTTGCCAATCAAATCCCAGATCAAATTACACGGACTACAAGCAACAGTTGACCCTTCGTATACAGGAGTGAGAAAAATAGGGTAACTTTGTCTTTTGCTGTTTTGATTAATTAGGGATAACGGTAATTAATTATTGTAATAATAAACCTTTGTTTGGTGCACGGAGAAAAGTGGACAAACTGTTTGTCATTATTGTGATAAATTAGAGTTGGCATTGTTGTTATGATTAATTCGCGATTTCGCCATTCACTATCAAGTCAACGTACACGCTCTGTACAGCAATAAACCATTTGACTATTAAGATTGACGAATGACTAATTCTGTATGTTCTTGTAATCTGATGCAGATCTCAGGATGGACTAGAACAACAGTGATGAAGAAGACGTTTGATCAATAGGCCTACTGATTGTAGACTAAAATTTAGTCTGGAATTTTTTATAATTACTGTACCATCATCTTCATGATTATTTGTTTCAAGTACATTCAGTTCCATATGTGTATTCAGTTTATCTAGACATGTTGAATAAGGATCTAGACTGTAGTAAAGGCTTTTATGGTATGAAGCACTGTGGTGTACATTTGTAGTGGTTAACGTGCTGCCTCTCATGCCCGGGTTCGAATCCCAGTGGAAACACCCACAATTTTTCACCTGGGTCTCATACTGTGTTGTGTCCCTGGGCAAGGCACTTTATCAACATTGCACCCAGTTCACCCAGCTGTACATGTATCATCGGGTACCAAAATATCTGTATTATCATGTTTGCGCTTAAGAAACAATTCTAACGATTATAGCGCAGGTGAATTATATTCAAAGATTTTATGCTTTATCTAAAAGTAATTATGTTTGAATGAATACAGGAATTGCGAATATATTTTAACAGGGTTAACAAAAACTTTGTCATAATTATAAATGATTAAAAAATTAAACAATTTTGTTTAAGTGCAAGTAAATAAAGAAGTTATTTCATCAATTCACAGTTAACAGTTTGTCTTTAAAACTGCATAAAAACAAGAAGGCACTTTGTTCAACGGATACAGGAAAACCTCGCCAAACAAGCATCTGCCTTTTCAACAAATTAAGTCTTCGTTGCAAATCGTTGCAAATATTTGCAGTGCACAAGTCTTGTTTTCGTTGTGCACTTGTCACCCCCTTGTCGAGTGGACGTCACATGACCTGTTCTAGCCTGGTTCGCAATCTCCTGAAGTATTTGTGAAACTTAAAACTAGAAACAGCCCTGAAAATCTAACGAATCCATGAGTAAGTATTTCCTCAATTCTTCCATCTTATGATCTCGATTGTGCAAGTCTCAAGAGAGAGAGAGAGAGAGAGAGAGAGAGAGAGAGAGAGAGAGAGAGAGAGAGAGAGAGAGAGAGAGAGACAGAGACAGAGAGACAGAGTGAGAGAGAGAGAGAGTGAAGGAGAGAGAGAGAGAGAGAGAGAGAGAGAGAGAGAGAGAGAGAGAGAGAAAATCTAACGAATCCATGAGTAAGTATTTCCTCAATTCTTCCATCTTATGATCTCGATTGTGCAAGAGGGAGAGGGAGGGGCAGAGATAGAGGCGAAAAGGATAGATGCAAAAGTTGTTTTCATGCGAGAGAATGGGACTACTTCGATAGGGACATATATAGGGAAGCCGCAGAGAAAGTCGTTGAGGGAAACAGTGAACATTGAGATAGAAAGTGAACATTGGGATGCACAGTGAACATTGAGATACACAGTGAACATTGAGATGCACAGTGAACATTGAGATACACAGTGAACATTGAGATACACAGTGAACATTGAGATACACAGTGAACATTGAGATGCACAGTGACCATTGAGATACACAGTGAACATTGAGATACACAGTGAACATTGAGATACACAGTGAACATTGAGATACACAGTGAACATTGAGATGCACAGTGACCATTGAGATACACAGTGACCATTGGGATACACAGTGAACATTGAGATACACAGTGATTGAGATACACAGTGAACATTGAGATACACAGTGAACATTGAGATACACAGTGAACATTGAGATGCACAGTGAACATTGAGATGCACAGTGAACATTGAGATACACAGTGAACATTGAGATACACAGTGACCATTGAGATACACAGTGAACATTGAGATACACAGTGAACATTGAGATACACAGTGAACATTGAGATACACAGTGAACATTGAGATACACAGTGAACATTGAGATACACAGTGAACATTGAGATGCACAGTGAACATTGAGATACACAGTGACCATTGAGATACACAGTGAACATTGAGATACACAGTGAACATTGAGATACACAGTGAACATTGAGATACACAGTGAACATTGAGATACACAGTGAACATTGAGATGCACAGTGACCATTGAGATACACAGTGACCATTGAGATACACAGTGAACATTGAGATACACAGTGAACATTGAGATACACAGTGAACATTGAGATACACAGTGAACATTGAGATACACAGTGAACATTGAGATACACAGTGAACATTGAGATGCACAGTGAACATTGAGATACACAGTGACCATTGAGATACACAGTGAACATTGAGATACACAGTGAACATTGAGATACACAGTGAACATTGAGATACACAGTGAACATTGAGATGCACAGTGAACATTGAGATACACAGTGAACATTGAGATACACAGTGACCATTGAGATACACAGTGAACATTGAGATACTCATTGAACATTGAGATACACAGTGAACATTGAGATACAAAGTGAACATTGAGACACACAGTGACCATTGAGATACACAGTGAACATTGAGATACACAGTGAACATTGAGATACACAGTGAACATTGAGATACACAGTGAACATTGAGATACACAGTGAACATTGATATACACAGTGAACATTGAGACACACAGTGAACATTGAGATACTCATTGAACATTGAGATACACAGTGAACATTGAGATACACAGTGACCATTGAGATACACAGTGAACATTGAGATACACAGTGACCATTGAGATGTTCAATGACCATTGAGATACACAGTGAACATTGAGATGTTCAATGACCATTGAGATGCACAGTGAACATTGAGATACACAGTGAACATTGAGATACACAGTGAACATTGAGACACACAGTGACCATTGAGATGTTCAGTGAACATTGAGATACACAGTGACCATTGAGATACACAGTGAACATTGAGATACACAGTGACAATTGAGATACACAGTGAACATTGAGATACACAGTGAACATTGAGACACACAGTGACCATTGAGATGTTCAGTGAACATTGAGATACACAGTGACCATTGAGATACACAGTGAACATTGAGATACACAGTGAACATTGAGACACACAGTGACCATTGAGATGTTCAGTGAACATTGAGATACACAGTGAACATTGAGATGCACAGTGAACATTGAGATACACAGTGACAATTGAGATACACAGTGAACATTGAGATACACAGTGACCATTGAGATACACAGTGATTGAGATGCACAGTGAACATTGAGATACACAGTGACAATTGAGATACACAGTGAAGATTGAGATACACAGTGAAGATTGAGATACACAGTGAACTTTGAGATATACAATAGGCTTGGAGAGACAATTTGAAAATGAAGAGACAATTTGAAAATGGACAGACACGATGAACCTGGAGAGACAAAACGAACTTGGAGAGTCAAAATGAACAATGAGGGTCATAAATAACATGGAGAGGCACAATGAACATTGAGGGAACAATGAACATGGATAGACAAAATAAATACATTCAATTTGTTTTGCATTACATTTGTATACCAACCTTGAAATATTTTCTCACTGTGTGTTGACACAGCACTGTGGCAACTGTTGCAAACCATTTAAATGGTATGCTTAATATTTTAAAACCATTATTCAATTGTTGATTGGGTAAAATTTAAATTTTTTCACTTAGCCTAACATGTATTTTAGAACTTGAAATTGACTCATATGTGAAAACTTGTTGCGAAACATGTTAATTGTTTAATTTCTAAAATCATATGGTACATTCATTTAAATAAAAGTTTGTTGATGTAAACTATCTTCTAGTAAACCAATTTCCTTGGTCAAACTCATAATGGTCAATTATATTTCCTCTCTACCTCACAGGTTTATAAGACGTTATGGCATGCGGTCATTTAGCGTCGTTCATAAACGTTTCACATTTTCCACTTCTCATACAGAACTGCTGTACCACAAAATTGACATTTTGACACAATAATAAAATCATTTTTTTTCTTCTTCTTCCTTTCTTCTTATATATTGGGAAAGTGGGGGATGGATAGACAGGTGAAGGGATGACTTCATCAGTTGAATTGGATGGTTCACCATCTTTTAAATATCATTGCAGTAATTGAGATATATTGTGTGCCAATTGATCGACTCTCTTAAAAGTCATGTTGACTGATGGCTGTAGGTTGATATCATGGTGGCATAAAACACACTGATATTTACAATATGAAATCGGGTTAATAGGGATATTATCAAAATTATCAAACCGATGTGAACATGTTCCTTCTGTCTAATTCAATCAACCACATTTACTCTCTCCTTCATGTTGAATCTATACACAAACCTTGGTGTCTGTATACTATGCTGTCAGCCGGAGGGTTACAGATAGAATCAATATGTATTTAAACCGGTCATGTACTATTAAGGCCATGGTATAATATTTTATAATTGCAAACATTATTGCTGCTTTAATGAATGAATATTATCTTGAATTTGTGTTTTGAATATTTAGATCATGATAAACGAATCATATTTTGTTGATTTCAGATGTTGTAATTGATGTTACTAAGTTTGCATAGAAAGAAATGAAAGCTAAAAATATGAAAAGTGTATGTTTTGGGAATAATTTATTAATTAAGAAATAACGACTATTACTTATTATGAATGTATTTATTATTTATGAAACTACTGGATAAACTGCCGGAACAACAATGTTGTTATCGAGTTGTTACGAGCATCAACACATCATTTAACATGTATAAAAACCACCCTTGATCTTTCACTGTGATTTAGCTCATGTGTCTTTAAAATCTTTCACCATGGTCAAGCTGGTGCAAAATTACATGATATTTGCACTGAAATATACAAATATAGGTGAACAAACTTTCGGTATGCAGGTGTATATGCATTTTCATTGAATGAATTGCGTGAAATGCTATCAGTTCATTTGGACAACTATAATTATGATTCATACCCATGCCTATTTTGAATTCAGTTCAGAACCTATTTAAACTGACATTTTTAAATAATGTTCTTTTAAGGTAGACTATTTTATGTATATTGTCAAGTCAACATTTATGAGACTATATCGACATATGTTTTCTTTTTTATATGTGTTCTTTTATGTTAAGTACAAATTAAGAAATGAACGCCAATGTTTCAATCTACTTAGTTTGCTCACAGATCTTGTAGTTGCTAACACGGAAATGGTTGCTTACATTTTCTAACTTAGAATTTCAGGAAATAAAGAAAAACTGTCACTGACATGGTAAATAAATCTAATGCTATTCTTGTGCTTCCTTATATCAAAACGGAACGTCATTTTTATTTTTGTATAAATTCTTGATTAATGTCAACAACATAACATACAATCGAGACAACAAACGTTGGTATTCTGCAGAGACACCTAATGAGGAACTGTAAATGAACATGTAATGCTCATATGAGTATATGTACATAAAACAAACCAATATATAAGAAACAAGTAATAAATATCATCAAAGTTGGACCAAAAACTGCATATCAAGAAAAAGTAGTGAATCGTCCAAAAATTACAACCGTTTAGTTTTCGACATCAGATTCACTTCAACGCATGTTCAAACTTACATCGTTGCCATGATGCCTATCCCAACCAATCATATAGACCACAAAAATAAAATTAATTATAAAAGTATTATATTAAAAATAAATTAGGGAATGTTACATGGTTTTAGCCACATTCAGACGAGGAAATCAAAAGCCTTACGTGTATTTACATATTGAATTTCTGCAGGTGTCAGACAAAGCAGTGTCTTCCGAGCTTTTCGAAAGCTACATTCAGGCATAAAAATGTACACGATGACTTTTCGAGTAATCTCTGTTTAAAGAAATCTCGTGTAACGCCATCGAAAATCAGCGTCGGTCTTTGCTTTGTACTTTGGGACAGCATTAAAGTATGGCAAGGTTTTATATCTCTGGTGAATATTTGCTTTACATTGTCCTACCAGAAGATGACATAATTTGCATTGTACTTCAGAAAACAAGGTAAACAGGACGCATGGAAGCGTTCAATGTAAGCATACCTGTGAGGCGGTATGCTTTGAAGTTGGAAGATCAGAGGGGACTTACCTTACTATGCCACACAAAAAATCAATATTAAAAGTGTATGGCGTGCTTCAGGTGTTGTATTGATTATCTTCTATAATCAGCCTTGAAAATCAAGGTGCATTCGAACACAGCCTCGTTTAATCTTTTGCTCTATGCTTTAATGCTCAAACGTGGTCGTCTTGCGTATCAATACGTGGACTGATGACACAGCTATTCCTCTTTTCATATATTGATCCAGATATGTCTAAAGGTACTGTGCACTGACTCTGCGGTTCTTTTGTCATAATCTTAAGTAAGTCTTTAATTATCTACACATAAATTGCATTTGATGACACAGATATACCTGAACTGTGATCACTACTGTCGATGAAAAAGATCGTTAAGGTCACGGTCCATTCACACCTAGTTAAAGTTGGTGTCTCTGTGTTATTGATCGTTCTTATCGCATATAGTGAAACTCTTGACTGATTATTGGCACAGAAACACTTTCACTCGTTAGAGTCAATGATTAAAAGAGATTCAGGTTTATTCAAGTACAGTTTCAAGACCGCACTATGTCATTGTCTTTATCTTAACGATTAAATGTTTACTTTGATAAAGGCAACAATCAATATGACAACTGATGTAAAATAATTACCTTATCTATTGCCGATGCTGTTTGTCGATAAATTCGAAGTATCCTCAGAATATTTTTGCAACGCAACAAGTCTGACTCAGGTATTCAACTATCTCTTCAGGATTTCCTTAGAATATCGAACAAGTCCTCTTTAACGGCCAGCACTCTTGTCTATATACTGTCCGAGTAAAACCATCACAGAATGTTTACCTTACGCATCATGTTGTCCACGTAATAAAACAAATCGATCTTGTCTTCAGACAAACATCACTACAGTGTCCGATCTAACTCAAACGTATTGTGTTATCATTTATCCATGTAACCTTTGTAAAGTGGCTGAAATATTATATATTAAATGTACTGAAATGTAATACACACTTTGTACTGAAATGTGATATGTTCCTTCAGGAAATTCTGTGTACCATTTGAGAAAATTAATGTCACAACGGGTTGTTCAAACACCGGTCAGTAAATACCACTTCAGACAAACCGGTTTATCCATGACATCAATATAATACCACGAAAGTGATATCAGGTTCAACACATTATTTCATTCAGCAATGTCTTGGTAGTCAATATCCAAAGAAAGAATATGTCAATATCACTTCAGATGGCTAGTGATTATTCTTCTGTCTGACTTTATCAGACTATACCTATGTCCCGGGATGCCTCATGTCACAGAACCTTTCAAATGGTTCTTATTCTAATAAAATACGTGTCCAAGTCTATTCCGAAGAGCGGTTATTATGTTCTTTCCAAATATATTCCACAGACAAACCACACATACACACTTACCGACGATTATTCCTGTCGTTGTCCAGTGTTCATATAAAGATAACAGTCAATACTAAGACACTCAGCCCACTGCATAATACATGGCACACCAGTCTATTCCAATAAAGAGTATTGTTATTCAAACAATAGCACAACTAAAGTCAACTATACCTCCAGCGTACTCCCATGTTCCATACTCAAGTACATCTCCATGGATCTTGCCACATTTACCTCAATCCCGATTATTTCCTAACATCGATCCCGTATATAGACCCCTTGAAACCTTGAATTAAGTGACCGAGAGGCTACACAACAAGCAGTGATGTTGGCCCACCATCGACCGTCTATTAGAGTGCAATCACCTGAGCTTTCTGTTGTTTAGGCAAACAATCTGGAGGTGCCTGTGAACTGACTCAGTTCAGTGAAACATCAAAAGTGCCTGGTGACTTTGAACAAGCTCAAATAATTGTTACAGTTGGAACATTAGTGTAAATGGGTTGTATCAATTAAGCGGCACAATGGACCTAAATCAGATCTTGAGGTGTTCGTTTGAATTATTATATATAGTGTGTATAGTTTGATAATTGCGCAATGATTTCATAAAGTCGTGCAATAGATGCATATTGTTCTTGAAACAATGTAATATACTGTCTAGTGCAGTCCATTTAGTAATGACACATTAATTGCCTTATGGGAACATACCAATTACGAAATGGAATATTTTTCAATTTCATTTATTCAAAACTTTAAGCACGTGTTGTACAGGGAGGGGTTGTGGAATTTTTCCGCCATTTTGTTTTTCAAATAGCCTTGACATGACCTTTAAGTGACCTTTAATTAAGGTAGAAGGTGACCTTTAGGTCACCTGTACCCTCGCACATGATATGTAGGTGACCTTTGATTACTGGGGTTCAAGTGACCTTTAGGTCACCTGTACCTTCACACATGAAATGAAGGTGACCTTTAGGTCACCTGTACCCTCTCATGTGACTTGAGGTAACTTTGATTTGCCAGGTGTGATCAATAACTTGAATGAAAATATCTTACAAGTTTTAACTATTTTGATTAAGAGCTTACTTAATGTTTTGAGTTGGATTAAGGTTTTTGATTTCTATCCATACTAATTCATAATTCATACAACAACATTTTACAGAAGTGTTTAAAATTGCCTGAAGATAAATTAACCGAGATGTCATTGACCAGTGGTCAGTAAGTTTAGAAATGCCGACGGAAGTGAACAGGATATAACATCTCAAGTACTCCTTCAGTTTGACCAGTCCCTATACTGAGCAGGAAGTTAGCATGAGCTTTCTGTACGTGCATACACATCAACATTGATTCAATATTTAATCTGAAATAAAATACTTGCACTCAGTCTGCGCTATTCTAGAAAAGAGGTTGTAGACTGTCTACATATTGGGGAACACATACTGAACACAATATGACAATAAAACAATAAAATCAACATTTGTCTTAAAAACTGAGAGTGACTTAGAACATGTTTTAAAAGTGTGGAATAATGTATTTTTTTTACAACTATGTTAGTGACATGAATGAAGGATAAAATATACCATATGACAAATCCATATGTAGCTCTATTTGTAGCTTTATTTGTAGCTTTATTCATATTCATTCAAAAGGAGTTTTTGGGGAGAAAAGGACACAAAGCTTGATACGATAATATCAAAATGAAGG
Organism: Gibbula magus; assembly: GCA_936450465.1. NCBI lineage: Eukaryota > Metazoa > Mollusca > Gastropoda > Trochida > Trochidae > Gibbula > Gibbula magus. The sequence continues at coordinate 11,498,296 of OW388290.1, read as the reverse complement.
ACAATAATCAAGTCTATCATTTGCCATTTAGCTGCTTACAAACCCGTGGGGAGGGCAACACTGACACACTAAAACCTCAGTAGCCATTTCCTTAATTACATAATGCGTTCTTATGCGCCCAGATAAGAATGTGGAACAAGATTCATATAAATGATCATACTTATAATACCCTAGACTTTGCATAAGTTTGCTTAAACATCTGAATACCATTTTCTGAAAATGTCATTTACAAGTGATTAGCGATATGCTTTATTCTGAAACATTCAATTACTACATTTGCACTAGTATTTCTAGAAAAATGTCATTTTATTGGGTGGGTACGCAATATTGTTATGGATTTGTTATGAGAGTAAGGTCTAAATATTTCTGACAATACAATATTTTTACATTATACATCTATCATGTTTTCATTAAGATGAGAGACAAAGATGTGATCAACATATAAACTTAAAAGTAGGCACATCCTGTATTTGGGAAAATGTTTAGACAGGTGACCTTTTGGCCCGTCACAAACTTTACCAACCAATATACTTAAGTAGGAACATCCTGGTTTTTGGTAAAAATATGACAGACAGGCAGCTGGACTTTTGACCTGTCACAAAAATGACAAAAATAGAATAACCTAAAAGTGGGCACATCCTGTCTATGGTAAATTGTTTAGACAGGTGGCCTTTCGGGCCATCACAAACATTATTAACTAATATCCTTAAGTAGGAACATCCTGGGTTTTTTTGTAAAAATATGACAGATGGGCAGCTGGACTTTTGACCTGTCACATAAATAGATAACCTAAAAGTGAGCACATCCTGTTTGTGGTAAAACTCTGACAGGCAGGTTACCATTTCACCTGTCACAACAGATATCCTAAAGTGGACACATCCTGTATCACAGAAAAATATAGTCAGTTGACCTTTAGACCCTATCAAAAACACCTATAAAAGCCCATGCTTTCCCACAATGTTCATTTGTAAATCGTGGATTTTTTAATAATGTTGTATTAATTACCAGACTCTACATATTTTATAAATTATGTTAAATAATTTGTTTCCATATATTTTATAATACACAGTGGTGTAAAATATTTAGTACCAAATATAATATTTATTTAATGTGAACATCACAAGTTGAAGCTGCCAGCTTCTTAATGAATCTTCATCTTACAATTAAAATGTGTGAGAATGACCGGCCATCATCAATGACTTATTTGTTGAGGAGATAATGAGGCAGCCGAGTGGTCACTCAAAGAGGTGTTCATCCTATTCAAACCAACAGTATAGTAGTCAAGTAGTTAATGAGAGCCAATTAGTAACCGGGCCATAAGCCTGTGTATGGGTGAACTGCTTGAGTAACAACTACTCAAGTACTTCACACTTGAGTGATTCTCACTGGGGGCAGTCAAGATATTTCACTGTTGATGGGGGTTCTATTACATCTAGCGGACCCTTTAAGGGATATGAGAGAGAGAGAGATGATGTATTATCTCTGAAAGAGTTTTTAAGTAGTGAAAGTCTGTTAGTAAGGATTGTTTCGATTTGTTTGGCAAGTTAACATAGTTACATGCTGGGACAGTTGGTGAATGTTTAACAGGGTAAATTGGAATAAATTGGAATAAATTGAAATAAAGTATTGTTTCAAGACAATGTGTGTATGTTATTGTAGTATTATTTTATGAAATATTGATAAATCGCATACAAACAGAGTGTATGTAAGAGTTAACACATTCATGTATTTTAAAAATTGTCTCAATTGTACAATAACTAAGTAACCATCTGTTCAGTGAGTGTGTGAATGTATCACTTATAACAGGGTTGGCTACTTTTACTACAGGAAGAAAAATCCCATCATCCAAGTGTTTGTAAAACTGAAATCATGCACTGTACTGAAATTCAGTGTAGTATTTCATGCAAACTTTGCAGTGTGTAGAACAGTTGTTTAAACCAAGACATTTCAAAACGTTTATGTCATGAGTATCATAAGGAAATAACAAATAATAAACTAGAATACAACATCACACATTTTTTATTAGCCCCGTTTCAATGAGCAGATTTTAGGATAAGGAGCACTCCTATAAATCTGCTTTACAACGTCTATTGGCTTTCATCTTCATCCTCCGATACCTCACTCTCGTCATCAGAAAGCGTTTCGTCGTCATCATCAATTAAATCTTCTATCCAAGATTTATATTTGTACAATTTAGAAAACACAGTGTGATATATATCATTGGTGTCTTCTACTTGATTCAAAAGTCCTTGTGTCTTTGGTCCCCATTGCAAATAGTGCAGATACATAATAAAGTGTGCATACATTTCTTTAAAAGCTCTCCATGTTAACTTCTTCAGTTTATCATCTATCATTTCTTCAGTGAGACCTCTTTTCAAATAAAGTTGTCTTTTCTCTTCCAAAAAGTCTTTATTTTCCTCACGTACACTTTTATACATTTGTCTTATTCCTTGCTCCTCAAGATCACCTGCTTTCTGTGGTTTATCAGCATGGTTTGTAACACTATCATCATCATCGTCGTCATCAGTAGCATTTTCCATTTCAGGACATTGTTTATCATGGAGATGTCTCTGCAAGTTATGACTATTACTGAACATTTGCCCACAATAAACACAATCTTCCATTTGACGTGGTTTTTTCACAGTAATGAAATCCTCTTCCAATTTTCTTTTCATTCTCCCATCAGGTAATCCAGGAGGACTCTGTCTAGAGTCTCCACTCTCTGGACACCAATTTTTTCTATGTTTTTGCAGATCAGAATGGTCCTGAAATACTATTCCACAATCATCACAGGAAGGCATGTTTGAGAGGTAATTTTCACAAGTCAGCACTCTATGGAGATTTCGCTCCAAATGAATCTTCTGTGGTGTGTGTTCTCTTTTAATACTAAATACATTAGGACAGAGCCGATCAGAGTTGGGAGTAAATGGTTTAAGGTCGACAAGTAAATACCCATACGGTTTTTGAGTAGCCAACTGAAATGTTTGCATAAAATGTTGAGATCGGGTTGGATACATTTGCCTTGCTAAAGTCATGATAGGTTGTTGATCCACTGGATTGTTAAAAAGGATCAAATAGAGACAATTTCTCCGTTGTGTTGGGTCCCTATTATAGAAAAGGTTTTGATTGATGGCGATGACAGAGAGGTTGCGATGATGGGAACCTTCTGTAAATAGATCTGTTATGCGTGGGTCCTTACTCGCTGAACTCATTAGATCATCAAGAACGAGGACATTCACCATAGTAGGATCAAGAAAATCATCCTTTTCAAGGCCAGAAGGAATACCTTGGAAGAACTCAACATTTGGATAAACGTCTGTAAGAATTGTGTTGTACAAAGGCTGCCATCTCTTGTATAACCAGATAATTCGTTCTGGATATGGTTTAATCTTCATCCTCTCTAGAAACTGCTTCACTAATAAACTTTTACCACTCGAAGTGGGCCCAGAAACTACCATTGTAAAGGGATGTAATAGCCTGAATTCTTCAGTCGAATGATGAGTAGCATCATGAGGAGGAGGAGGGCCATGAGGAGGGCCATGAGGAGTAGGAGGAGGGCCATGAGGAGGAGGAGGAGGGCCATGAGGAGGAAGAGGAGGAAGAGGAGGGCCATGAGGAGGGCCATGAGGAGGGCCATGAAGGGACGGCGTCGGTAATGGTGGTTGCCTGTGGTTGTCTGTCGTTGGCTGTGTATTTGTCTGTGACTGTGAATTTTCAAAAGCAGGTTTGTGTTTAGATCTCCTGTGTCTCAACATATTGTCAGTTCTGGAAAAAACTTCCCCACACACTGGACACATCACCATGTTGACAGTTCAATGGTTTATTTCAAACTAACTTTATAATTTGGTGTTGCACTTAATAAATAGTAGTTAAAAGATTGTTTTCATTCGTTTTCTTGGACCTCCTCTCACTTTGATTTCCTTTGACTGTTTTACATTTGCCTGTACTCTTTTTTCCTGAGCTTGGGCTTGCTCCACGACATGTTGTGTAGGGGAGATAAAGTTGAGTTTGGGTTGTTCAGAATAAGGCATGTTCCTTGCCTGCTCTTTTCGTTTCCTTTCTTCCAAAATTTTAGGCCACTCGGGATCGTACAGCTCCAATGTTCTGTCCACAGACATTATACCCTGCTGTTCCCCACCTCTCATGACAAAATTATATGGTTTCAGTTTACCCTGGACTTGTAACATATAATAACGAGTCCATTTCTCAGTGTCCGGGACAAATAGTTTGTATTGACTCATGGTGATGCGTTCAGTTTGAATATTCTGAAGCAAATGAGGTTAGTCATTACCTCGACCTATTATATAAGTTCTGTCAACCTATATTGAATTCAGTTCCCATATCAGTCTGATAAAATACCAAGTATACGATCTTGTGTTTTTCAAAAGTCTGTCAAAGCTTTCACCACTTCTTGACCTTTGGTAGACTGCAGTGGACAGACCCAAAAGATAACGTGAAATTAAATCGAATCTTAACCTTCAGCTTTCACAGCTTCGAATAACTTCTTTGGTCCGGCATAACTGATGTTAAGGATCATAATAAATATCATGTAATGTAAGGTGCCATGATGGATAAATGGGCCTATCCTATAGATTTTCACTGTATTTATATATCTACAAAAAGAAGACCAACACAAGAAAAATACATACAATATGTTTATTACAAAATCATGGTAACCAATCACACTGTTGAACCAAGGTAACATGTTTTGCCAGGATTGTCTCTCTTTTGGTTTGGTTGTCCTACCATATACAAATAGTCAGTCTTGTGACCACCTCTTATGTTCCACCCAGGGGTCATCTGTATAGGCCAGTCCTTGAATGAGTCAAGTCTCAGCGCAGAATGAGTTCTACCAGTTGATATAGTCACTAGGATTGCATTTCGAACATTGCAAATGCTCCATTTGACCCTGATGAAAATGTTCATCATCTACACCAAGATGATCATCGTCAACACTATCATCATCATTACCATCATCAGAAAATGGTGGTGACCTTAAATCGAGGTACATTGGCGGCGATTCATCTGATGTATTGAAAGGTGTTGCAACCTCATATTGTGGTCTTCCATCAGATGCTGTGGTTTTAATATAACCAATAGGATAATGATCAGGTTTCTTCCCCTTAACCAAACTGCTATACCCTGGAATCAGTAAGTCCATCTGCTGATCAAATCTTCTGTAGTCTTTATCCATCTCCTCACGGATCTGACGTATTTGTTGATCTACATGATCCTCTCCTTCAGTGTTGGGAACTTCTTTGTCAGACTGAGACCCATCATCATCCGGTAGTTTTCTCTTTAAGGATTCATTCGAGTTCTTAGACTCATGGGTCTCGTTCTTCTTCTCTATAAGTTTATTTGAATCTGTACTCTTAAGAGAGTCAGTTGGGCATGTCATCATGTCCCTCAGTTCAGGCACAAAGTCTGGCATCACATCACAACAATCTCTCAATAGTTTCCACTGGTCTTGAGATAGTAGAATACCCTTTGAGGATGGAACTAGTTTACCAGCATCATCTTGTTCCCATTGCCTAAGATCCACACCATGGTCTTCTGATGTTGCATACACATTTGCTCCAACATGTGTATAACCACCTGTCTCACTGCATTCCTCCAAGTAATAGAAAACTCCAGGAAACTCAAGCCAGTGTTTAAGAGTTAGCATAATACCACGTTTTGTAGGGTAAGACTTGCCACTACCATACACAGTATACTTCCTGATGTCAATGTATACAATATCGTTCCATGTCTTTGCTGTCGCAAAGACATTGTCACCAAGATCAATATGACAATAATTGTCTTGAAGAGTAGTCAAGGTTTCATCCAGGGAATTCTTGTCTGAAGTATTCATCCTTGCAGTGATAGTTTACAACTGGTGTAATGACTTAAAAAAGATAGGTCCTTTTATAATAAATACCATGACCTAGTTTTCTACAAAGGTGACCTAAAGGTCACCTGTACCCCTTATTAAAGGTCACTTAAAGGTCATGTCAAAGGCTACTTGAAAAAACAAAATGGCGGAAAAATTCCACAACCCCTCCCTGTACAACAAGCACGAATGTCAAAATCAAAGAATAAAATTGTCACACCGAGCAGTAATATGTTTACAATCGAAAGACCACATGTAATAATTCAATCCAGGAACCATTCACCTGAGTGTTCTGTTAGACAGGTAAACATTATGAATAGGAGGCGTGTTCTGGTTGACCCAGTGAAACGGTTAAATGGGGATATCCCGTTAATAGATTGTTAAAAAGGACGACACTTTTTGTATAATATAGATATATATGTTCATTCTGCATATAGCGACGTTTCGATGTAGGTTCTAACTTATCATATCGTTGTCAAACAAGTGATACATGAGCAGACTGGGGATTATTATATAAATGTTTATGCTTATACAAACGATCAGATGAGAATTTGGGTTGTTTGTTGGTACATTACATTGGGTTGATGAGCAAATTTCAGTTCCGAGCTTCCCCTCAAGTCTGCATGTCATTTCAAGTATAAAGTCGTGATTTCACTGAATAACATACAGATAACTCCCAGTTAACCGGGTTCAATTACTCAAATGAATTGGTTCCCTTTACCGGATACATGTAGGATTTTCATCTTGGGTCTCGCTCAATGTAGCTCATGTCGCATAAGCATCTGAGCAAATACGGAAACGCTTATTTAAAGAAAACACAATGGTGGCACTCAGTTCTGTGAAGTGAGAATAAGTTAACTGATCATATTGAGAAGTTCAGCAACGTTGACAAAAGATTTTCCTCGGATTGGTGACCCGATTAAAGCATTTGCTCATCTTCAAATGATGATGTACTTATCTTCCCATGATGTACTTATCTTCCAATGATGGTGTACTTATCTTCCCGTGATGGTGCACTTATCTTCCAATGATAATTAATGCACTTATTTCCCGTCATGGTGCACTTATCTTCCAATGATGGTGCACTTATCTTCCAATGATGGTGCACTTATCTTCCAATGATCGTGCACTTACCTTCCCGTGATTGTGGACTTATCTACCCATGACGATGTACTTATATTCCAACGATGGTGCATTTATCCACCAATGATGGTGCACTTATCTTCCAATGATGAAGCACTTTTTTACCCGTGAAGGTGTACTTATCTTCCCATGGTCCACTTATCTTCCCATGATTTAGGACTTATCTTCCCATGATTGTGGACTTATCTTCCCATGGTGCACTTATCTTCCCATGATGGTGCACTTATCTTCCCATGATGGTGCACTTATCTTCCCATGATTGTGGACTTATCTTCCCATGATGGTGCACTTATCTTCCCATGATGGTGTTCGTATCTTCCCATGATTGTGGACTTATCATCCCATGATGGTGCACTTATCTTCCCATGATGGTGCACTTATCTTCCCATGTTGGTGCACTTATCTTTCTATAATGCACATCAGGGCGGATCCAGAATGTTCGTGTAAGAGGAGTGCAGCCCTTCTTCAAAAGTTGTTTTTGGGACCTGGATCCACCACTGTACAGAACTTCCAATCGACATTTTCCATGACGCAACATTGTTATCTTGGCGAATATATTTACCAATAACAGTGCCCGAGCGTTACTTTACAGTAAGTTAAATATTGATACATGTTTACAATATCAAACTTTTTATAAGATAACAGAAGTACGAGCACTTACTTCAAAATGCATCTGAGGTCTAGAATTGCTTCTGAATTTGATAACCATAAATTAACTTCTTCCATAGTGATCAGCGCACAGTTAGTGCTCAATTTATGAGAAAACTCGCCCATAAAACCTAAGAGAAAAGCGTAACGGTATCAGGTTTGAAGAACTTCAGTTATCAAGGGATGCTATCTTTATCTGCCTGATGTTCGAAAACATGACCGTTTTATGTGAATTTACAAGGTGAAAATATTATGATAAGCTAACTACATGCGCTTAAAGAGTGTCTGTAGATAAAATAGACATAAACTCGTGTTAGACTTAACGAGTTAGATACTCTGATTATGTATCATCTTTGAATATCCCTCTTTCTTCCGAATGGGTAAGTCGGTGCCTGGCTCTGGGGAGGATGTTGGTTAGAATACTGCAAGGGATTTGAACCGAAGAAGGTACCATCGCAAACATGTGTACTAATGAAGAAAGGGTGATCCAAAATTTGGCAATATGTTACACTGGTTTAATTCGATATATCTTTTCCATCTTTTACACCAATATTTGAATACGGTTACAGACAAGTTACACACAGTGTTAACCAATAAAGAAGATGACATAAAATTAGCATTTTAACTTAATTTATCGAAATAATAAATGTGAATTTTGATGAAATATGGTTTACTGAAATTGCATCTGCTACGCTACAATAATGCCAAGATGACACACAGTATTAATCAATGATTGAACGATATAACGTACAAGAGATAAACTGAACGGATTATTTTATCAATCCTGATCCATTTTGCGCTTGAATCGAAAGAAGAAAATAAATGTTCACTCTGAAGGTTATTTTTCCTGCTCATTTGAGAAAATGCCTTTCCTGCATCGATTTAATGTTATACATCATGTGAAAATGATTAGCTAAATCTAAGTTTTAGGACTTAACATCCATTCCTTGAGACTGTAAGCATATGTTCTCTTTAAACTGCTCCTTGACATGTGTTACTGCTTTCTTCTGAAGTTCTTGAATCTCGACTCCGGATCCCCTGGCACAGTGCGTAATGATATTCACGTTTTCAACATTATGAAAAGTGCTCACTTCGTAATGTTAAATGTTAAGCAAATGTGTATCAATGGGATGGTTTGAAGTGTCCAAATTTCGAGTTCTAAACGTCAGCCAACAAATGTAGTCTCGTTGATTGAGACCGTTTGTCCGGTAACGTTTGTGTGTTCAAACAAATCAGAGCAAGATTTCAGCCTGTATCCGCGAAGTTTCAGTCAGATACAGGGAAGCATTGTCGTGCCACAGGAGGGTGTGAAGGATAAAAGACTTACAGACAGTCTAGATCAGTATTCAACAAGGCTAGATAAACTGAAAATGGAACTGAAAGTATTGAAAAAAATGATTATAAGGATGAGGGTACAGTAATAATAAAACATTCTATAGACTAAAGAGTTTAAAGAGCCATCACGGATGTTAGTATTTCAATTTTTTGGAAAATATACTTATAACGTCATTCGCCAGAGAAATCTTTTATCTACAACATGGCATATGTTAAATAATTTTCATATCACGACAATGTATTGCAATTTGGTTTCAAAGAGAAGTATCACTTCGACTAGCGCGCGCTAAGGGTATCTGACGTATATAAACAGAATCCCCTTTTTTGCGTAATACGTACTACACAAACAGCAAGCGCTTCCGAAGCGTGAAGGCTCGTCTCTAGCGCAAGTCGCCATAACAACCCATATGCTGCACGTGCTTCACGTGTCTCTTGCAAGTTACCCTTGTCACACATTACTGAATGTGACAATTGCTTAACAAAAAATGTTTCTAAATGTCCTGAGAATATACAAATTATTTCCTGTTTAATGTTCTTTTTATTGAGATAAGACCAGCAAATTATGATTTTTTTTACTCTCATTAATTATAAAATTCAAGAAAAATACCTAGTTGGGTAAAACAATTATTCCAATATATGTAGCAAATACATAATTAAATGAAATAGTAAATAAATCACCGCAAAAAAATATATATATATTTCGATATCTTTCATAGCTCATATTTTTTGTTAATCTTTCGTGTCTTTGTTTACTGTGTGTGAGCTAGACCATAATGCTTTGCACTTGAAAATAATAGACTGGATCTATATTTAGACTGGAAAACACCTTTACTAATTAATGCACTTTCTCGGCTTATTTTAAGTTTGAAAAATTCGGGAAAAATTAAGTGTATTTATTTCACGGAGATTGATTTTTGGAAAATTGTTGATATTTTCATCAACATCCGTGATGGCTCTTTAAGAGAAGCCCTGTATTCAACGGTGAAGGTCTTATCCACTTAATTACGTCTCTAGCTTTGAACTTTACAGTTCAGTTCAGGTCGTCTGCTGTGCAGTAATCGAGGATTGCTTGTGTTACGTAATGTGCGTGCAGATTTTGGGATCATCTGGTGCAGAGGAAAGAGGCAGACGATATCTAGTGTTCAGTTCGTTAAATACAGAGAAGCTTAAAGAGCCATCACGGATGTTGATGAAAATATCAACAATTTTCCAAAAATCAATCTCCGTGAAATAAATACACTTAATTTTTCCCGAATTTTTCAAACTTAAAATAAGCCGAGAAAGTGCATTAATTAGTAAAGGTGTTTTCCAGTCTAAATATAGATCCAGTCTATTATTTTCAAGTGCAAAGCATTATGGTCTAGCTCACACACAGTAAACAAAGACACGAAAGATTAACAAAAAATATGAGCTATGAAAGATATCGAAATATATATATATTTTTTTGCGGTGATTTATTTACTATTTCATTTAATTATGTATTTGCTACATATATTGGAATAATTGTTTTACCCAACTAGGTATTTTTCTTGAATTTTATAATTAATGAGAGTAAAAAAAATCATAATTTGCTGGTCTTATCTCAATAAAAAGAACATTAAACAGGAAATAATTTGTATATTCTCAGGACATTTAGAAACATTTTTTGTTAAGCAATTGTCACATTCAGTAATGTGTGACAAGGGTAACTTGCAAGAGACACGTGAAGCACGTGCAGCATATGGGTTGTTATGGCGACTTGCGCTAGAGACGAGCCTTCACGCTTCGGAAGCGCTTGCTGTTTGTGTAGTACGTATTACGCAAAAAAGGGGATTCTGTTTATATACGTCAGATACCCTTAGCGCGCGCTAGTCGAAGTGATACTTCTCTTTGAAACCAAATTGCAATACATTGTCGTGATATGAAAATTATTTAACATATGCCATGTTGTAGATAAAAGATTTCTCTGGCGAATGACGTTATAAGTATATTTTCCAAAAAATTGAAATACTAACATCCGTGATGGCTCTTTAAGGTTTTCACGTTTGCTGGGTTGGACGATGTGTCCTACCATTGTCATTCATAGCTGGTGCGTAGGAGGCAAGCAGACGACATCATGGGTGGAGGAACGTCTGGACTGAGGACAGGACTGTAGATGGATTTGTGCAACAGTGTTTGCACCTTTTGAATTCGTCTATTGCGTAATACTTATTAATGTGCAAAACCTGAATTACTAATAGTGCACTATCTTGTGGAACAACATATAAATTGTTGAACAACATTATCTCATTAAGTGAAGAATTAATATTTTTGTTCATTGTCGAATGTAATCTAAGAAATAGTTTCCTTTTTTTTTAAAGTTGCACTTGTTTTCTTGGGATTAGATTTGTATTTAAATACCAATGTACTTACTAAATACTATTTCTAGAGAATATAAAATGCTCTGAGTCAAAGTGTTCCACTACATGTATATGAAATGTTGTTGATTTGTAATTTTCTTCTAGTATATCCGACATGAGGTGTAACAAAGCTCCAGTCATGCATACTAACGATGTGCGCTGTGTTTTTTCTTGCTTTCAGTCTCTTATTTATTTTCATCTAGATATATATATAATATGCTCTAAATTTCAAAAACATGTGTGGTTTGGTGACATATAACCTGTTATAACCATTGATGGAAGCTGATAATGATGTTATCCTATCCGTCTGAACAGATGCTTGACTGTGGTATTCTTTGTGGTAACGATGTCCTGTCTACATACACCGTTCCATGACGATACAGGGTTAGACTTGGTCACTAGTCTGGTATACCATCGCAACTAGAAGCTATGCTGGAGAAGTAACGGTTTAGTCTCTTATCGCCGATTCGTCTACATCCCGATTCGCCTTCAAAAACAAAGCTGACCAATTAAGCTATTACAATACATCCCTACTCTTGTAATGATCCACCCTACCATGGGGTGTTTGACAAGTAGCAATACCAAAACTACAACTTATGATGGAAGAGTTTATGATTTTTCAGCACTTGGTGAAAAGTCTTAAATTTGCAGGACTAGTTTGAAGCAAGTTACTCGGAAACACCTAGGTAGTTTACGTGCATGAGAGAACATAAAGTATTTAGTTCTTGTCTCGATTCATACGCGAAAAAGGCACCATTTAATTAATCTGGGAAAAAATACCCTCAGTAAAGTGTATTTCATTTTGTTGACCTACAGCTGCGTAGCATACGTTTGTTCACCTACATGTGAATCTTAGTGTAAAATTCATGTAAATTGAACTTCACGTTAACGTCTATAAAATTACATCACACACAATGATAATGAACCATCACATATCACATATGAGTAAAACAGGTTTCTCAAACGTATCCTGTTATCGTCATGGCTGTGGTGCTTGTTTTTTAAATCCGGCACAATGAAATACACAGAAAGGGTCACATTTCATTAATTTTCGAATAGAAGTTTTCATCTTGACTAAATGAGAACTAATTTCTCATGCAAACACATCCTGCTTTCTGTGATTATTTTAGTTTTTACCATAGTCATCCTTGTCGTCTCGACACACTATTAACATGAAATTTAATCAATAAATGATACTAATAATTGTATAATATATTGATAATAATGATTCGTCACTGGCAAAAAATCACCCATTCATATTTTCGACGCGGCTCAGGCCATCTTATCAAATTGATTTAAGAATCCACATCATGTGTAAAAGTGGATATTGTGTGACTAATATTTTCCGAAATTTCACGATTTCAAAATTAAATATTAACACAAACTTCTTTCGTGTTCTTTCTACTAGATGAGCCCACTTTGACATCCTGGGGATGACGCTTGTTTATCAATCAGTTATCAACAGACCATGACCTGTTTTTTAAGACTGTAGGTGAATCGGGATGTTGGGGAATAGAGAACTTACCATGCAGATGTAGATGAATCTGACTGGCTGGAATCCATTTGGGCTACTAGTCCGAATTTAATAAGGCTCATCTTTATATATCGGTGGTTTAAAAAGCATTAACAAATGTACCGTGCGTTTAAAAACAAATGTATTGTATTCGACTGTTTTTGTTAAGGTAAGTGTTTTGTCAGAACTCATAACTATTAAAGTGAAAGCAAGATCCTACACATGATATATTTAATGTTGGAGACAATTTTAGATTAAAAAATGATAGCAGATTGAAGAGACATCATATTAAAATAAGTATCATAAATGTGCAGGAATTGGCATCATGCAGGGATCTCCTTGTCGTATCCGTCAGAATTATCCATATGAGTTCAAAATATCATGTTTTTAATATTCTAATATTGAATTGAAATATCTTTAAACATGAAAGAGTATGTGCTGAAATGTGTTAATCACGAAGAACGTATACTTTTTTACTCATTATGTCAAAATATTTTACAAAATCAATATGAAAACGTATATAAAATGTTAACCAGTCACAACATTGAATCTATAATGTATACGATACAGAGTCGACATTACTAAATAAAATCATCACCACATGTGAAATGTTCACCAGGACATCGTTCACACGTTTAATGTACTTCTTATCTCTGTACACTCATAAATATGAACTTAAAGTAGTTCAACTATGCACAAATCTTTCATAAAACGGTTAATTTAAAACTATTCCAGCCTATCACAAAATAAATAACTACTAGAATATATATATATTGAAAAGTTATAATAAACGGATTGCAGTAATACATTTTAAGTCAAATATCTCCAAAATGCCGAACCTCGAGCGTCAATTACCTTATCTCTGAAAAAGTCGTGATGCTATGAAAGCTATGTGTGCAATATGTTTTAAATGTATGTTCCATACTTCTTATGGTGGCTACTAAAATGATGAACTGACATTTATTCTGGTAATTGGATGCTATAAATATTCTTGTTTCGATAATAAAATTCAAAATTAGACCGAAAAAATGAAGATGTCTCTCTGCCATTGGGGTTTTTATACTGATTGACCTTTTACTTCAAAGACGATTAATTTAAGTTATGTTTAATTGTCTATATTAGATCATGACTTTTAACATTAACGTGTCTTCACTTTAGAATATTCAAATATTTCGCAGCATAGATTTAATAGTCATATCCTTCGATCAATGAGAAAATGATGACTAAAATATCATTTGTAGGACCAAACATCCATTACGTACATTAAGATGATAAGCATCTGTTCTCTTTAAGCTGCTCCTTGACATGTGTTTTTGCTTTGTTCTGAAGTTCTTGAATCAAGATCCTCTATCACAGTTCGTAATGAAAATCAGCTTTCGTCCTTATTCTAAGTGCCTACACCTACATCAATGGGATAATTTGAAGTGTTCAAATTACTGGTTGTAAATCGTAGCAAGTATATGGTCATCTCGTTGACTGAGTCCACATTCGAGCCACCACCCTTGTTCCGCTGACAGTTGCGTGTTCGCCATACATGCTTCCTCCTCATAAATAGTTGTAATCTCGCGTTTTCACGTCTGTAATTATACAAATGTTTTCAGCTGTAATGCGTTGTGCATGTCCTGCTTTCAACTCTTCAGATTCTTTGAGGTTGTCTCCGCTGATGCAATGAGGGTATTCCTGCGTTACGTAACTTGCGTGAAGCGACTGGAGTCGCCTGGTGCAGAAGAGAAAAGCAGACGGCATCCGGTGTTCAATTCGTCGAATTCGCCTGAAGGTTTTATTTGATATTTTGACGTTGCGTAATGTGCATCCTTTACTTGAGGTCATCGGGTACTTAAAGGGAAATCAATAATGTCAGCAGATGGCATCATGAATGTTGAAATTAATGCAAATAAAATGTAAATGTCAACTGTTCATTATTTTCAAGAATGAGGGTACTTATTCGCATCCACAAATTGTATTGAAAGTGTTGGGATCGTCTTGTGCATTATGAAAAGTAGACGATAGTTTGTAAAACTTCAATTATCTTTAAATTCTACGTTATTGCCTTATATCTTTCCAAAACCTGCAACATCGAGCTATGCTTATCCCCCAAACATCACTATTAAGCGTGGTCAATTTCAAAGGTTTTTTTATTTAATGTTTCGTTTGTTTGTTTGACCGATTTAGCAAAAACACAATGTATTTTAAATTTCCTTCAGTGTGAAGGTTATAAACTCAATGGTTCAAAATAAAGAAAGTAAAAAAATACTTAATAAGTCATCGTATATACTCGTAAATTCAGATTTCCGATCCTAATATCTCTGTTCTATATGTCTTAAAATTGAGAACTCAGGCAAAATTCACTTGCGTTGCGAATTGGAACCTTATACTGTATCCCTGCTTTTTAACAAATGAAAACTCATCTTTCAGCAGCCAGTCAACCGAGGGATTTCAAAGATCTCAAAATTTGACTCTTAAGGGTTTTGCTCATTAGCATGTGTCCTTCGAATATGTCTGATGTAAATAACACAGATGCACTATTGGTGTTATTTGTCTCTGATTTGGTATTCTTTATTTATAAGCATGTTTATGGTCATTAGTTTTCACAAAAGCAAATGGCATATTTCGAGGAAAACACATTAAAAGAGAAAACGTGTATCTTACGTTTATTTTATCATTATGACGTGTTATTGGCAAATGTCAGGTTTACAACGGCGTTGAAGATGGCACAACTAGATTCAATTGTAACCAATCAGGACACTCTCTTTCTGCCCTCGATTTCAAGCGAAAAGGATCAGAGGTTAGTATCGGAAATCTGAAGGGAGTTACCTTTGTGGGAAGAGAATGATATACTCGTAACGAAAGGACGTTAATGTGTTCACATAATATTCGTATTTTAGAGGAGGTATTATTATGTTATTTCGGGGGTACATTGTATAATGTTAGGCACAGAACATTCAATAATCAGATCTCAATGCTAGAGGGTAATTGAGCTTTGTCCGAAGAAACATGTATGTTACAGTGTGTTTCTTTGTGTCACTGTTGTATTGGAAAGGAGGAAAGTGCCATTAAGTGTTATATCAAATATTCTATGTGTATGATAAAACAGGCCAAAGGGTGTTTACGAGATTTAAAACCCGCAACCAGAGGGATGAACACGAGGGGCGTCAAGCTTACAAACCGACCCCATGGTTAAATTTTATCTTTAATCTATTCTAATAAAATCATTATTTTTATTCCAGCATAGAGCAAGTACAGTTACATGGGTATGAATGGTGAAGTTCATGGTACAATTTGGGTTCACTATATCATGGTGAGACGATTTACAACCTGTTACAGAATCAGTTATAATTCCCTGGTTGCATAACTTTTGAGAGTGGAGACCATTTCTCTTTAAATGAAATGTATTGGTTGTTCTTACAAGTAATAAACGTTTCAATGGCATAGACTTGTCTGAAATAACCGTATCAAATGATAAGGTTTGGCATTTAAGACTACTTAGAAAGATATGTCTTTTGCTCAATAAGATTCAGTGGTTCAATAACTTATATTGAGCAGGATAGGCCAAAAAGGACAGCGTTA
Source organism: Gibbula magus (assembly GCA_936450465.1). Lineage (NCBI taxonomy): Eukaryota > Metazoa > Mollusca > Gastropoda > Trochida > Trochidae > Gibbula > Gibbula magus. The sequence continues at coordinate 11,481,843 of OW388290.1, read as the reverse complement.
TTATCTTAAGTTATATCCATATTTATATGGATATTGTGAAATAGTTCAACACTCAGCCAGAATAGTTTTACATGATCACAATTAAAAACAAAATTATCGTCATTAACTAAATGCATCACTTTTAATTCCTTCTTGGTATAGACTATGCCGTGAAGTAATTTGAACTCTAATCATTTAACACCAATTGTACAGAATCTGTACTGAAGAAAAATGTCTTCCCACTTTTGATTATAGTGTGCGTCCTACTTTTCACATATGTTTGGGTAATTATCACAAGTGGTGATAAGATCATGGAAATATCTTGAGCGATTGCAAGGTTTAAGGAAGTGAAGGACATTATTATTGATTATCAAGTCATAATTTGCTATAAAAGTTTGTTGATTTATGCATTGTTTCCAATCTATTCTAATTGATAGCGCGACAAACGAAATAAGTCGTCTGTAAAATATCCCCATTGGTTTCTCAATAGAGTTAGACATAATACACACTAACTTTCATCTAACTTAATATCTCGGTATTTAATAAAGGTATTTATTAAGATTATTATTAAGATAATTGTCCAGGTTAGAGGGAAGTCATGTTACAATCCGGTGGATTTTGTGATAATCCCCGGAAAAATACACACATAGGAATTATGAGTATAATGCTATAGGCAGTATAGTGGTGTGACGTCACTGGAGGTTTGAAAATAGTGATTATGCAATTTCGTTTATGGTGGTGGTGAGTATTTCAAGAATTCTGAAAAATATTCATTGTTTCCTACTTCGATTTAGCGTATAAGTTTCAGCATTTTTAACTTGTATGTGCAACATTGAAAACGTATGCATTTACATGATGAATGTATGTCATTCAATTGCTTTAAACAGCTATTTGTGTTTTTTCAAATGTTTGCTAAATGCTTCAGTATGGCAAACTTGTGTTTTTTAGAAGATACCTGGTACACTGCCTAATAACGTGGTTACAAGCTGAGTGGTGTCTTTAAAAAATTTTTAAGTTAGTTTAAACATGTTTTATTCATAATTAATTGGATTGGGAACAAGTTATCCAACTTAGGATATCCCCTCCTTGTTATTTACAATATATTACATCACATTCGAGAAAAAATGACGGGTAGTGGACAAGACAGAATTGTAAGAAGAAGATTAACTTGAAAAGAATTGATGCATAAGTATAAATGTGTTACACAAATTGTCTGGTTTCGTGAATAAATGATTTAACTACCTTACATACATTTACATTTTGACAATTTAACATCTCTGAACTTCCCTCTGACGAAAGTTCAAGCGTTATTGACAACCAAGTCACATGAAGTATGCGCTTCAATGATTACATAAGTTTTTCTCTCTCTCTTTTCAACATAATTACCACAGACATAATTTGGATCAATTTCGTCAAAGGATAATGTGCATAATGACAGCATAAAGTAGCTTCGATTGCAAACTTTTCTTTTACCATATGAAAACTATTGTGGAGCAAAGACATACTTATCAGTAATACATGTGTACGTGTTAATGTTACTATTCTAGGAGTGTTAAATCTGATGTAAAGGAGAAAGAAATGCCAGTAGAGAGAAAACGTTGTTGAATCTTAGACAGAGAAGCAACCGTCAAAGAGAAATATATAGCAGAATAGCATAGGTAAACATGAAAGTTTCAGTTGAGAAAGGCCCAGGAACTCGCTGGTGTTGCAGTGTTCCTCCTGTGCCCAAACGGCCATCATGTAGTTTTCGTTGATGTTCATGTGTTTGGGACTAACTTGGATTGAGAGGTAAAAGAAAAACTACTCGTGGATAAAGGAGTTGAGGTTGGACTTCTTGAATTGCACAGGATAGAGACAAAAATATCATAACTAATCTAAACATCATAAATCATTGATGATATGAACAAGAAGGTAGTGACATGCGCCCGGATGTACCTGTGGTTGGTGTCAAAGAAGTGTTCAAGGCAAGGAAACCGATTGTTACATTACAAAGTGTTATATCCAACATGATTCTTGTCAAAATACACTCAGTTGTCAATGAATCTGTCCGTTTCGGTAAAACCACGAAATCCCATCTCAATTACATTTAATTTAATTATGATTGCAGTACCCGATGTGAATGTTTTTCTGCGGATGAAAACACCTCCTCGGATTTCCAGGGCAGTTGCTGGAGAATTGATGGTAGTAAACTCCTCCCTACACCTGCCCTGCGACTGTCAGTCGGGTGCAAAACTAGTAATTACCTTCTCGTTTAGTGCTTGATTTATGAGTAAAACACAACCAGGCAAAACATCAGGGGAAACTGTTCCAGAACCAGAGATGAAGGAAGTGAAGAAATCACGTGTACTTGATACCAACTCTTTGATATGGTTTGAGTTTAAAAGCATTGTGGTGAAAGGGTTATCAAGAGCGTTGATAGATTAATGTTCATATTTATTATCAAGTTACGGGTGTGTACAGATTAAACATAAATGACTTCCTGGTGACGATTTAATATGCTATTTATCTAACTAATTTATGTGTTTAAGTGTTAGATGATTATATTTTCATGTTAAGAAACTTCTTATACAGCGTGGTTCGTATACACTATTACACGTGGATAATTCCTTTGAATGTGTGTATTTCAATGTATATTGATGTTTCACATTATGGTTAAACTGTAAACAACAAACTATAATGGGGTAACTGATAGAAGATTATTCAAAGCTTGATACATACTTTTGCATTTTGGAATGTTAATATACAATCAAGAACTATTATCATCAAAGTTTGTATAATACATGTACTTGTCACTTATGATAAAGTTAATCATGCTCTCAATATTGAAAGTTCAAGACTTATTCCAGCAAGCAGTGTTTGACACAAATTGTTCAACGTCTCTTACCCTAAGCCTTACCCAATGTGTGTGATTCAAGGGGTATTTTTTTACGGAACATTCTACTATATTTTCAATCAAAATAGCTGTAACTGGTAAAAACATTTATAACTTTTGAATAAGGAATGGTAACCGGAATAACTTGCTAGCTCCACAGACCCTCCATTCATACCTGATCTGCATCCACGTCCTATGTGTATGCATGCTTTCGTTTGCGCTTTACGAGTATCAACTAATGCTCCATTGAAACTTTCACGCATTCATGGCACACTGTGTAACGATACCTGTGCGTACCATCGAGGGACATTTGTGCTTGACATTGCGAGCCATTGCGTGACATTTTTTACCTCAAATTTCGGAAAAGTGAGCACCCATGCCCACCATTGCGTACCATTGCGCACCACACATAGTTTGCGCATACATTCCGCGATGGTACACACAGTTAAGTTGCAGCGAAGGTAATTGCTTGAAAGTGTCAATGTGGCCAGGTGCTAACCATCCGTGGTGGTATACATATTCACGCGTACTGTGTGGGAGTTAAAATGCGTGAACGTGTCAATGGGGACCTTTAGAGCCCCTAATGCTGGCTCAATGCTAAGATGACCGCAAGAACTTTAAGCTAAGAGCACCTCCAGCACTAATATGGAACCTCCTGAACATAGGCACATGTCATATCTCTTCCTAAACAATCTGACACTTTTTAAACACATCTCGTATTTTCATCATCACCTGAAATAACTTCTTAACACAAATACCGCTCTGACTGCACATCTGACATTCAGAAGTTCACGACCCTGTGAGAAATCAGTTCTCTCTTGGGATCTGTTCAGATTCTTCTCGTTACGTTGTCTGTCCCCGAGGTCTGCAGACTGATACCGCAGATACAGTGTGGAGGTTAACAGACTCGGCTAGTATAGGCGAGATTGAGAATTCATTAATCAGCATGTATCTTTACACTAAGGGGGTCTGTTTCCATGTAGTTGAGAAAGTTACCAACACATTTTCAGATTATTTCAAGTATCCATATCACATAAAAAAAGGTACGGAGTGCAGGGCATTCTCAAGATCTGGACTCTCCATATGGAACTCCCTCACTCCTCAGATCTGTAACACTGACTCCAAAGACTCTTTGATCACATACATGTACAAATACGGACATCACATTACTACGCTCATTGAGCTTGATCACATACACATACGGAGAGAAATGAGAGAAAAACGGACAGATTAACATGACAGAAATCAACACCTCTAGTTTAACAATAAAGATGTATACTGATCAAGAACATAGTGATTAGTATATGAGTTAAATGATATAAAAATCTACATCGAAACGTTGATATAATGAAAATGAAGAAGTCGATCAGCCGTAATATATTTTCCTTACTATCTGTTTTAAATTCTTTGAAAACAGTTATATGGTTGAGATGATTTCAGCGGGTTTTATACTGCTAACACTCGTTGTCAAGAAATAAATTTCCTATTCATATTTATATTGATGGTTTACATACAAGCAGGAAGCATGTTTGTTCAACAGTAAGTCCTGAAGTAATGTGTATTTCATAAACAATTGTGCATAACCATTTGAAGTGCATATAACATCAAATGTGGTTTGGTATTGTTAAATAAATGTTTAAAATACCTTAATTTGGAATGCAAAAAGACCAACAAATATCGAATGATGTTTAAGAACACACAAGAGTTCTTGATAATTAGTACGAAGCTTGACTGAGAGCGTTTTAGCAATACGTTATGTTCTTCTGCTATGTTAATGTCACTGCTATTATGTATTTACTCCCATATTGTCTTGCGGCAACAGGGGTATCGATTAGAATATAGACGCTTGAGACGTATAGAAGTACATAGATCCACGAGTGGAGCAGACAAGAAATAATAAAACAAAGACGAATACCGTCGTGTCAGAGCCGTTTATTGATTGTAACATTGTCATGGTGCATTGACAAAGATAGCTGTGTAGAATTCTGTTGAATTGTTCTATAATAGTGAAATACTAATTAATTTATTTAGCGTATTTATCTATTATATATATAGCGTATTTAACAGCACATCCTTATAGCATTGGCAAACATACACTCTGTCAATAAAGAAACGCAACCCCTATGTCAAATAACTGGCAACATCCCCTGAACAAAAATAGTGAGCGTAAATTAGAATTGTTTGTCATGTTCTTCATATGTTCTCGTATATGTACTAGCTCCCAAACGCAGCCTTTGACACGCACGCTGACATTTTATCCGATTGTGTTTGAGAATGTGCGAAAAAGTCATGTGCATAATGCTAAAAGTCGTTTGCTCGTGCAAATCAAGGAACACACAGTCATCTCATTTACTCCGAAAATCAAGGTCGAAAATACCCCGGTTGAGTACAGCAGATCGAAATGTTGCCATTGATCGCATTGCGGTCGGACAAAGTTGGAATTTGGAATCGATATACACAGTTCCATGCAACTGAAGACCGTTCTAGGAGTGGTAGAGTAAGGATCACCACACCGGCTCAGGATCGCTACATCCGGGTCACCCACCTACGTAATCGGAAGGCCACACCAACCATCAGCGTAACACAGGTGCCTGGTTTGAGGAAAGTGTCGATCCAAACTATCAGGAACCATTTACGTGAGGCCAATCTACTTGCACGAAGACCACTTATCGCACCCGTCCTGAGACGTCTCAGATGGTGTAGTAACGTGAGGATGAGGACCCTAACAAACTGGAAAAATAATGGTTTGCCCCGAACTGTGTTCGACAGTTCGACAGATTTGGAGGAGGAAGCGTCATGTTAAGTGGAGCTATGTCTTACAACCAACGATCACACCTGGGCTCCGTTCCATAACAGCGAGCGCTTGTAATTGCTCATTGATCGCGCAATGTAGCGCTCAAGTAGCGCTCATTTCTCCTGAACGACACGGTGCAATTCCTCGATGTTCCTCGACATTGAGCAATCGCGTTCAGGAGAAGTAATCGCTCATTATTACTTACTTTTAAACCTCTCTTGAACATGGCCCAGGTCATCATTGCCGACAATATGACGGCCCAACGATACATCACGTTATCAGATTCATCTTCTATCGATAATCGACCAACATGGGGAGCTGTACATGTTTTAACAGGACAATAGACTTCTCTTAATATTACAGTCCAGAGCTAAAATGATTTCCACTCACAAATGAAGATGAAATATGACAAAGTCACAATCAAAACCAAATGTCATCTGGATTAAAATATTCATATATACATGTATATATATCCATTTATGTACACACAAGGATTGAATTTTGTGATTGTGCTGATGTCAGTTTCTAAATATACATATACTTATTCAGGTCTTGTAAAAATATAATTAATCAAATATGTGAAGCATATTACCTAATTTGTCTACATCAATGATTAGAATGACTTATTTTGCAATTTTGTAATTCTTTATATATTTGGCATAAATGAGATGAAATTTGAAGAAATGTCATATTTGTTAGCATGCAACAGCATGAATTTTTTATTTTCAATTGTATAATGTCCGCATTCAGATTTTGTGTTAAATTGATGAATTCACATATTCAGTTATTTGTTTCTTTTTATAATGTATGTTACATGTTAAATATAATGTATAAGTCCCGTCAACGTCACGGGAGAGATATATATATAGGGATAACCCTGTTTATCAATCCCCTTTCTATGTAATTGAAATAAAAACCGTTTATATGAGATGGAAAGATTCATTAAAACAAAATTTGGCCATAAATTGTAGAATGTTCATGTTCTTAACATTGAAGCTGTAGACCTATATAAAAAAATTGGCGGGGAAAACTTACAGAAAGGTCAAGGAAAACATTTGGTAAATAACTAAGTTTCATTTGAAATTTATGAAATATATATAAAACATCATTAAATATAAACATGTCAAGTTTAAACTAATCTCTTAGGAGTTTTATATAAGATTTAGTTACATAAGAGAAAGCTATAATATCTTAATTAATTGTCAAATATTGGCTGCAATATTATACATTGTTTTTAAAAGCAATCTGACCATTTTGAAACTATTGTACCCTTCAGAGATTAAATATAATAATTAGATTATACTGTTAATATGTTTACAAAATGTAGCTTTATTATGTAAGGTATCAACGTAATTCAATCAAACCAAACTCTAAAATACAATGAAAATGTAGTTAATTTTGATAATTATATTTAAGTAATGTATACCTCTGTATCGTTTCTAAATCTAAACTCATTACTGAAGCAAAACAGATGAACTTAATTCCATGTATCAATCGATTATCAAGTCAGGTACAAGACATGATTAATCTGTATGAAATAACACCATCCATACAATTTTGATTTTAAATTAGGGTTTATGGTATAGACATATATTATATATTATGTTATTTGGGGGATGTTTTACTTCAGGAACCATATTCACTTGTAGGATTTTATTTCCATACTTTTCCATAACTTCCCCTAATTTTTTCACAGTACTTGCAAAAACAATAATACCGAATTTTGAAATAATTGTTACAACTAATTTTTGGGGAAAATCATATACATAATCACGTCAAACACTTAAATTAAGTGTTTACGGTTGGAAGAACGTGCTTTTGTACATTAATTCAATATACAATTATATATACAATTCAGACCTGCACTGAAAAATGTACATGCTACTGAATAAGTTCAATTCTATTTCCCGTTTGTCGGTCTGTAGCGTGAACTCCCAAATAGTTACTGATAGAAACCATTTAAATTGATGAGTATCATTATTTTGTTTTTTAGATAAAGCTATGACATATATAATAAAACTGTGTATGTAGGAAAGTTGCACAGGTGATGCATTGTGAGATTGCAAGCCTCCCGGAAGTTGATAGAATGGTAGAGATTACGAACGAACGGCAGAAAAAGCAAAGAAATCAATCATTAAAATTATAATGATGACTATATAGATGGTTCCAAGAAAACATAAACTCTATTTCCAACGTTAACTTGTGTTTCTCATCGTACGATATCACATGGATATTGTAAAGTTTGAGATATTTGACAAGTATTCATATTTCAATATCGCCCGTTCCACGATGCTTTGACTTCTCAGCAAGGAACTTTATGAATGAACTTTTTAGTCACCGTTGTCAAATTTAACACGGGCACCTTCCGAACAGGAATAGACTTTTGTGCAAAAGCAAAAATCTTTTTGTAAGTTAGTAGTGAAGCTACTCTTTAAATACGATATCTGACTCGCACTTTGCATCACGGCATTTTCGTCTGCCACCTTGGAAGCTTGCGGGCTTAGCCTCGTTTTCGATATCTAAGTCCCCACTATGCATACATATTAAGAGCCGGTTATGCCCGCCCTCACACAGCTCGTGCAACAGTGAATTTCTTATGTAATTCCATGTCAACATCTATAGCCTCCACCCTATCGAACATCTATGGGACAATCTAGATCGTCGTATTCGTGCACGTCCACCTCCACCGCAGACGTTTGATGCACTTGCCACAGCACTACAGGAGTGGAGAGCAATACCCCAAGAAAAGATTCACCGTCTTATCCGTTCTGTTCTGAGGAGATGCAATGCTGTGTTACAACTCGTGGGGTTCATACGAGATCCTGAAGAAAACGTTCGCTAGTGTTCTGTTGTGTTGGGTTATGCGTCATGACCCCTGGTGACCCCAGAGAATACCTGGTAATACCGGACTGATGTGCCCGGGTATTACATGGTTCAACCTTAAATGCTAACCTGGGGATTACTGGGCTAGTGAGAGGTACCTTTTACCTTTCATGCATATAAATGACTCAATGACGTTTTCAAGGTTTTAATGATAAAAAACAATTAAAGCTTACATCAACAATATACATATGTCACACATATAAGTTATGTCATGTTAAGGAACGCATACATTATCCTCCGGTTCCGTCCTAATTGAATAATCACATATTCCAACGGTAAATCCGTACACAACGTGTCTGTCTCTTGTCCAACTCACTCTTGTCCAACTTAAAGTCCGTCCCAAACCTGGGCGTTTCCCCTCGATCCTCCAAACATATCTCTTGACATCATTGAAATTTGCACCATTACCTCGCCTCTCAGATTCTCGGACTGACCATTATATTATTGTGAATTTGCCCGTTTTCAGTTCATCCCGTATTCAAGTTACTAACTTAACATACTCTGTTTGTAATAACTTAAGCATGTTTCATTCTGCTGTTTTAACATCATATTCTCTCATAATTTCCCTAATTAATAACCCTATTTAGTATCTGATTAGTAATTCTCTGTCTCTAACTAAGCACTGAAGTGATTTCTCCTGTTCGCTTTCCCGCATAGCTTATACAATATCATTCTCCGGCTATCTGTAAATAATTCTCTCAGTTTCACTTGTTGAATTTTAAATATAAAATCTTCTTAAATAATAACTAAATAATAACTTCTTTCTCCCTATACGACACCAGTTTGAATCGAGTGTTTGCTAGAGGCTTATAAGATTGGGACCTATACCAGAGGCATAAGTTTCATCACGTCAAATTTCATTGTGTTATTTTTAATAATACATGTGTAATAACAAGTAAAAAATTGATATAAACGCTTTCTGAATTCACGATTTTCGTTACTTTTTTTTAGAGATTGTAGTTACCTTGACAAAGAGTAAGGAGAATACAACCGGTTCAGATTCAGACTATCACTGTACTGCTGCTTGGACAATAAGAAAACAATTGAAATATTGAAAACAACTGCCACAACTAAGAAAAAAAGCAGTTACAGAATACCGAGGATAGTAAGAAAATATTAATATGACCCTTAAACAAACAAATGCCACAACTAAGTCACCGACAGTTACCAAATATTCCGACCGACTATGGTTACGACCAACTACGTAATGGAGAATGCATGAGGAGCCGTGGATTCGTTAAAAATAATCAACGAGCCCCGAAGGGGCGAGTTGATTATTTTTACGAATCCACGGCTCCGAATGCATTCTCCATCTTAATCCATGTATGACGTCACGAAACATACATATGTGATTATCTAGCATTATAGACAATACATTTCAATTATGTAACCTAAAAAAATATTATTTTGCAAATTTCGGTGCCCATTCATCGGATATGGTACACTTAGCTTCGACCCTTATGAAATGGATTCTTCCACGCACGTGCATGGCGCAAATCTTCCACGCAAAGCGATTTGACTGACAGCCGAACTCCTGCATTTCATGTGTTTCAGCACGATCCCCACGAGTTTCACACGTTACCAGTCTTGTTTAGAATGCAGGGATCTTACTGACAAACAATCAAATGATTACCAGCAGGCCTGGTAGTCGAATAGGTAAGGGCGCTGCGTAACAGACGAAGGGTTACATGTTCGATTCCCGACATTACAAAAATAATCAGATATTTTAAGATTCTAATCAGATATACTAGACAAAATACATCATTCTTGAACAAATTACTTTGTGAGCCATTACGAAAATGTCAAAACCTGACACCCCTCCTGACTGGATTAGTCAATGACCAGTAGATTCTTAAAAATAATCAACTGTTAACACAATAGAGTGACGTCATCACCATGGATTAACCGAGGATAGTAACACATTGTTATTATGACCCTTAAACTAACAAATGCAACAGCTGAATCACCGACAGTTACCAAATAGCGTGGCTAGTACGAACACATAATTAGATATGTTGAATATTTCATAAACAAGTCAAAGACACTTACCGAAGCTGAAGCTAATCAGAACATATTTACATGATCCTAAAACAAACAAATGTCATGACTTTTTCATCGGCAGTTACCAAAATTACTCTTTCCGTCTCCGACTCTATGCAAAGTTTATTCATAAAGCAAATAAAGCTCTTATTCTTATCAAACAAACGCATTTTAAACTTAAGAATCTCCCTCCCTCTGTTTTTCAAATGTTTGACAAATTTGGTAAATTTGTTCTTACGAATACTTCAGTTTTATGTGAATGAAGGCGTCGAAATATCTTCTGTAAAACAATTTTAAGATGTGTAAATTTTGGTGCAAGTTATCAAATACGTGTATACAGTGTGAAAGTGTTTGAAAGAAACAATACCCGAAACACTGTTACTATTTGTTGAAAAGAAGTGACGAAAACGATCGTCGATCATGGGGAAGCAATATTAAAAATCTAATGTGTACATATGAAGTTTTAGTTACGCTTTGGAGTTCCAAAACATCATCAATGATGAGGTATTCAATGAACATTTCTCTCAAAGAGTTATTGATCGTAATGCTCAGATTAGTATGCCCACATTAAATGAACATTCTAATGTAGATTTGTATCCGTCAGTGACAACATCTGTTAAAATGAGTCACATTTTCAAACATTAAGACATCATGTCACATCATGCAGGGAAAGCTAGTTTGGCCACGTAAGACAATCTCGTCTTATGTCGGCCGTCATGTGAAAATGATTTTCTGGCAATGCGGCAATTCTTGTGCACTTTTGCCGCCTCAACCTTGTTTGAGTCAAGTACATAGAATATAAGGTCTCCAACAAGATACACGGCCTTTAAATTCTTTATATAAGGACTGACACGTTCACATTTCTTGCTGCCTTCAGTACGAAACTTCGATATTCTTACTTTACAATATGAACGTACCCTTTTCTCAATCCAAGCGAAAACCCACATCGTAGACGTCCTAGTGAATGAAAAGCCATACATCTCTTCGGGGATAGTGTACAATTTTTTGTCCCACCCTGATGCAATGCCACTGCACGTCAAATTCCTTTCCTTAATACAAACCCAGCAGAACACAGACTCACCTAGTGCTACATGACAATTCTTTCTGTATGAACTGGACATGTATTTGATTTTATGCAGCACTTGAACAGCATGTCCCTGTATTTTTGATGTTTTCATGAAAACAAAATTCCCATTATACTCTGTATAAAACAAATTATCTTTGTTTACACCAAGGTCCTTCACAATCGCTGTCTTGATTATACGTCTACTTGAGGACTCATTTGTAAGTGATTGCATAAAGATAGCCTTTGATCCCGACCAAAACAGGGTGTTTGTTGTTTGTTGATAAACCATGGCAAAGACAAATCCCTTGATGGTAACCCCAGTCTTTTCGGCTACATTTGATGCTGTTGAGATTTTCAGGACCATTTTTTCCTTCTGGGACTCTCCATTTGGAACCATTAGAAACCATGTAACATTCCTGCTTTCAGTAGGCCCCTTGTTCACAGGTACCACAACGTAGTTTGTTATCGTTTGTGGTTTTGAGATGTTCTCATTAACCTTCTTGTACAACTTGCCCGAATCAACATCTGCAAGGTCACATCCGGGGGTACCAATACATCCTACAGCGCACTGGGTAGCCGTGGTGCATGTGATGTTAGTCAGATACACGTGGTTCGATGTGCTGAAAGAATATCTGTGATGCTTGAATTGTAATGTTCTAATCCGGCCACTGACTGGGAGCGTCACGGAACAAGAAAGGACAATTATGTCTATCATACAAAATTGCTTTCCAAGCCATGGAATAATAAGAGCAGCCATGACAGTGATCCTATATCGACAGCTGTCTCTTTCTATATAGGCTGTTTCCAACGGACTCGGCAACTGAATAAAAGTTCAAAAGTTACTTTAATTCAAATCTACCAGTTTGTAAGAAACCATTACAATGGGGTTTAAGCCTTTCTTTCAGATCTGAAATTGAAGTGAAACATTGTGCCTCGTTTCAGCACTATTTAACAATTAATTTTAGATGTGTCTAAGTTTATCAACAATGGAACTGTTAGAGACGGCGATCAATAATGAATGCATATGCCAAGCTATGGTTTGAATGTTAACAACAGTCGTACTGTTTTCAATGGCCAAAGTAGCCTGTTTTGTTAAAGAATATCAATACACAATCCTCAACATTTATCTTAGTTTCTTCCATAACTGAATTCAACAAAGAATAGTGATTTGTATACGGTTCTCTGGATTAATTTTGTAAAATTTTAAATTTCAAAGTATATTTTATTACTTTTTGAGAGTGTAATCTTTGTTTAAATTTGATGACATAGCACGCTATTCGAAAATGGCAACTATTTAACAAATAATTTACAAATAATTTACAAATAATTTACAAATAATGACATTTTCTACACAACCCAATTACCAACTTAATCATCACCAGTGCTTAGTGTCTTCAGTTCAACAAAAGAGAGAAATTCAGAACGAACTGCTGCAGAAAACTGAGGTATTCATTTATCCAGAACTCCTTTTTGAAATTTATTGGCACGATTTGAAGAAGAAATACAAAGAGATACGAAACAGTAAAGCAAATGGCAATATGTAAAAATAACTTTCAACTTGATGCTACGCACTTCGAATATGTTAAAAACTTTAACTTTCCTGCCTACAACAACGTTGAGGATGTTCATATGTTCATCCTCGCATTTAGTAACATCATCGAGGATGTGTACATGTTCATCCTCTTATAGGGTAACATTAGTAAGAATATGTTAAGGTTAATCCTCTCATACGATAACATCGTGAATGATGTTCAAACCATTATGGTGGTGTTGTCGTTGAAGATGGTCAACCGTTGATCCTCATCGAGTTTGTTTAAAACATCCATCCTCTCATCATCGAGGAGGTTGAAACATTAATCATCTATGACAGTGACATCGTCGAGGATGTTCAGACGTTCATCCTCTATGACGGTAACATCGTAATGGATGTTCAGACGTTCATCCTCTATTTAGCTATGATGGTAACATTGTCGATGATGTTCAGACGTTCAACCTCTCCGACGGTAACATTGTCGAGGACGTTAAGAAATTCATTATCTACAATATTAACATCGTCGAGTATGTTCAGACGTTCATCCTCTACGGTGGTAACATCGTCGGGGATGTTAAGAAGTTCATTCTCTATGATGGTAATATCGTCGAGGATGTTTAGACTTTCATCCTCTATGACGGTAGCATCGATCGACGTGCATCCTCTATGACGGTAACATCGATCGTCGAGTATTTTCAGACGTTCATCCTCTATGACGGTAACATCATCGAGGATATTAAAACCATGATCCTCATTGCTCATTAGGCACATCGTCGAGAATGTTAAAACATTCATTCTCTCAAACAGCAACAATTGGGCTCCGTTCAATAACAGCGAGCGCTTATAATCGCTCATTGATTGCTCAATGTAGCGCTCAAGCAGCGCTCAAGTAGCGCTCATTCTCTCCTGAACGACACGGTGCAAAACCTCAAAGTTCGTTCGCTTTGCTACGTAGCGCTACATTGAGCAATCGCGTTCAAGAAAGGTTTAAAAGTAATCGTTAATTGAGCGATTACTTTAAAACCTCTCTTGAACACGGCCCTGGTGCATCAGTATACATTCGACTTTTTAATGTTGGTAAGTATAACGGAATCAGAAATGTCTTTTTAATTCCCAAGGATAATTATTTATTCGTAATGGTATGTGATACAATGAAGTGGTTTTTAAGCACATTGGTATGTAATGAGACTAATTTCTCAGTATACAATTTGCCAGGGACGTCAGTAAGAGAAAGGAAATTAATATTTTACATAGACGTGAGCCACTTCTAACCCACACAGAAATTGATTTGAATATCCTTGACTTTTCACTTAATATTAATGTAAGACCTGGCTATGTAAGCATATAATGCATCACAATACTAAAGAACACCAGAAATAACTTAAGCTCATATTTAGTTATACTTGATCAACCCAAAAAGTGTGTAGAATTTGTAATATAAATATGTTAGGCAAATGATAATGAAAACATGTTGAATTTTGCAGATACTGGTATTGAATTGTCCAATTTACAAGACAATACCGTAGATTCTTGATAATCAAGAGTTATAAGTTAGGGATCAAGGTTTTGTTTGAGAAAATATGCCATCTGCAGAGTATTGGTATTTGCTATTGGGATCAGTTGTCATATGAAGAGCACAACCGCGATCTGTGCTTTAATTATAACTCTTTATTGTCCGCAATAATACAGGGTACATTGGATATATTCATTGTATACAAATAGTACCCGGCAGCCACAGTTCAAAAGTTGTTTTGTCACTATACGGCTGAGTGTCATGCAACGAAGCAACAACTCCCATCTTTTAACGTCTTTTGGTATCAGACCCCGGTCTTCCCAGTGATGAACATACACTCTACCAACTGAGCTATAATCCTGCAACGCACACCGTGCATGGGAGTGGCACAAGTCTCATGGACAAACAATCACCTCTAAAAACCATAGTCCTTCGAAGCTTAGTTTGTAGGATTGTCGATATGGCAAGCAACGAGCCAAATATCGAAATCTGGCATTATCACTAGATATCGTGAGTTTTCAGATTTGCGATATTTTAAGACAGTTTACATTAGGAGAAAGATTTATATAATCATAAGTCTTTAAAGGGAACTTTCGAATTTAAAAGCCACCCAAAAGAGATAGGCACCGACATTCCAACAGAAATCCCAGGTCTTACCCTCGAAATGCCCGATAAACTACTAGTACAAGTTTAATCTGTAAAATAAGAGACTGGTGAGACAATGACTGGTGAGACTGAGTGACGTCACTAGAGGTTTATTAAGAACAAAATGGTGTCTAGGTGTTGCATGATCAGTCATTATTTAATTCAATGTTTATTCAGTATTAGGGTCAAAGTTCCAAATACAACACTCAAAACTAAAGCCATTGGCTCTGTTACTCATCAGTCTCTCTATGATTTATTATCTAGGATGAAG
Source organism: Gibbula magus (assembly GCA_936450465.1). Classification (NCBI taxonomy): domain Eukaryota; kingdom Metazoa; phylum Mollusca; class Gastropoda; order Trochida; family Trochidae; genus Gibbula; species Gibbula magus. The sequence goes on along the minus strand of OW388290.1, from coordinate 11,466,249 downwards.
GATACTACACGACCTTCCATTTATGACCATTTCTTATTAAAAGAGTTAACGGTAGGGTATAAAGCGAGCGAAAACGAATATGCTGCCAGCCCTGAGGCACAAAGATTCACATAAACCGTTCCTGTTTGAAATAGCAATCATAAGAGCGTCTACACATGAGGCGAGGACCCCTGCACTGCAGCTATGGCTTGTGGTGTTATGAAGGAAGTCGATGCACATGCTCCTGCTCTGCCCTATTGATTTAAATCTGCCAAGGACACCTCTTCAGAATGTTCAGCACTCCATCCCACGTAACGTAGGCCGTGGTCACAGGATCAAGAAACACCACAGTAATGACCTTTCAATGTAGGAAGTGGCAGTCATAACAATATTTGTGTAAAGAGAGCAGTGTCTTGCCATGTTCCAGACGAATATGATACAGGTGATGCTTGCATGTGATCCCCTCTTGTTCTAAAGTTCTCTTACTCTCTGCAGGAGGTGTATAATAGGAATGTTCTTCTGTAAACGTTCCTTACTGTGTTAGGGTGGAACACTCACCATCTGAATGTTGGAAATGGTAGGGAGATCAACAGAGGTAGACTAAAATTTAGTCTATGAAATATATAATTTTTGAAATAAATAATTACATGCTTTTCAACATTTTTATTTCTAGGTCTCATTTCATATTAATATATTATGTAATATTTATTTATGTAAATTGCTGTAGCCTAGACTTGCTGAAGGAGAACCTAGACTGTATTAAAGGCTCCTTTTTATTTACAGTCCTGAAGCTGGACTACAACAGAGGTGGTTTCACTGAATATAGAAATACATGTTTATTAACGTGGCTTGAATCTGTCCTGCTATGTTAGGTTCAGCACAGTGACCAGCTGATGTGAGAAATGACAGACATGCCCATGTTTTTTTCATAAAGAGCGATTTCATGTGAAGGCGAACTTGGGACTTTGAGAGAAGAGTTTTGCTTTACTTCTAAGAATGAATTCAGCTGTAAGGTCCTAGTATTGTAGTGTAGTTGATGAATGTAGCAGGAGGAGGCAGGTGAAAGAGCTGTTATCTCAGGGCTGCCCATACAATGTATCACCCCCTTGGAATTTGGTATTATAAATTCAAAACGTATGTCAATATTGACATAGCATCCTAGCATTACTGCGATACCAGGTGCTCATGCTCAATGTCACAATGGATACACGATACATCCGTTATCTATTTACTACCAACAGAGGCATTAAAAGTGTTACTATCGTGGATTGTAAATGGTATGTACTGCTCACAGTATACCTAATGATTTGGGGCGGGGGATGTGCAGCTTTGACATATTACTTATAGATTTGACATATTACTTATAGATGTATAATGTATACAAGGTAATAGTTTCAATAGTTTCTCATGAGCATGCCCAGTCAGAAGTGTTTACTTTCATTATAATAGAAACAGAGGAGTAGAATAGATTAATATCGGCTGGTAGCCTGTTTGATGATCCATTTTGTTTATATCCTACTTTATTGTAAATTAAACCTTATCAGCTCATCGGGCCTGAAATACCTTTGTAAAGTTCATTACCCTACTCCCAAAAATGAGGTCGTGGCAGGGGTTACAAATAAAGCGGTTCACCATTTTTGCGCTGTGATCTTGTAGGTAATCATAGAGATAATGTGGTGACTATTCAAACGCAAAACGCTTATATATAGTCATGAGAAAGAGAGAAAACTTTCTTTTTCAATGTCAGTCACTGTTGAGTCAGGTCAATTGCTCTATTTTTCTTAATTGAACCAGCTCCTTTGGTTAAAGGTGCATCCATTGTGTTTCATAAAACTTTTATTAGGCTTTAATACGTTCCGACTCACATGTGCTGTGTACAGTGCAAACACATTCACTCCATATTCATAGCGAATCACCAAATATATCATAATTACTATTTCCAATTAAAATAAAGTAACATCATTATGCATGTGAAGAAACCGAAACTACACGCCCCATTTACATGCACAGTAGTTATATGACCTATTAAACATGAATAACCAAATTTATCAGTTTTTCTGGTATACATAAGATGTCAAAATTACGTTTGACTCATTGGCACGCGCAACACTCGGTACATTGTCCTGCTTTCGATCAGAAATAACCACTTTGACCTTCATATCGTCAATATACTAAGTCGACTAAGATCAAAATGACAAGTTTCGGCAACAGTCAGCACTTCCCGATAACATAATACAATTTATAACGTTTAGCATATGTGACCCCAAACAACACAATGGAAGTACGTTTAATAATGATTTTGCTTGACAAATAGAAACTAAACCTTGCGCTATCGGATATCAAAAGTCACACTTAATGATAAAAGTGAATATATTGTGAGTATATTTGATATCAGAAGACACTTGTGACAATGACCCATTCATGATGTGATGAACAGACATAACCTCTCTCGGTAATTTAGGTTTTCCCTTACAAATTAGACCCTGACGGTGCGTTGAGTATCTGGTTTTGCACTTGTCTGTCGGTCCCTCGACGATGGCGGTCTCTTTTTACGAGAGTTCAATTCGTAGAAACTTTCATGAGGATTTTAACATCTTCAAACAACTCATCGAGAACTGATACTACAACCAAGGGAAATGATACCCCTCGTGTATGTTAAAGCCGTGCATCATATATCATAGGAGGATCATGAAGCATTAAGTCATAGTTTATCAATGCTTATGTTGATGTTTTCAGAGGAAAAATAACTCTAACACATTGGCTTACAGCATTAATTAATTATGATCATTAATCTTTAACTTGACCATAGATTTTCGAAACATAAACTGGCAAACATTCCGGGCAAAGTAATCATCTTCACCAGGAATTCACCAGGAATTTCAGATGATAGAATTTATTTTCAGATTAAAAGGAAAAGATAACTAAACCCGTCATTTCACTCGCAATTTGGACGTCATCAGCTTCTGTATTATCACTTAATAATGGAGCAAAATACATAAACTGCAAGGTAATGTTTCAGAGAAAGCCCGTCATAATTAAACTCGAAGCAGAATAATATACAATAACAGCTGTACTAGAACTACTTTAAGGCTCATTAACTCCGTGTTTTCCTTATATTTGGAGGATGTTTAGCTTCTGTCGACAGACACATTCCATTGCAAAACATGGTTCAATTAAGCACATGTTTAATCGACGATTCATTTTTTTGGAGTTGATATGTTTTTTCTCTGCTAATAACTTTTGCAAGTGAAATAGCAGATAAAGTCAGGTTTCTTATTCCGATGATCAAATAACGGTTCCTTGTTTTCATGTATTTTCTCACGTAATGGCCAAAACAACAGTCATGGATACTTCATTTGTGTTGGATAAACATTTTCCATCTGAACTAAGAAATTTCAAAATCCTCTAGTCTTAGTAATCTGTATCTCGAAAAATTAAGTCTTTGGCTCTGCTCTATAAGCCTCTGTATCAATCAATGTCTAATGCAATGTAATGTCTAAACTCAAGGTCAGCGAAACTGAAATATTACTGCATGAGGCAAACTTGTACATGTAATTACTTCAGTCTCCAAACAACAAAAATGTTGTTCTGAAAATTGGAGGTTCTGTGTGAATTGGTTTTGGAGAAGAAGGCGTTTATAGGTCTGTCTCTCCACAAACTTTCACTTTCTAGAGAAATCGGATGTGTAAAATCGTGTAAGGACGACGCCTATAACATAAACTGAGCTGAGCTAGGCCTGGTTAGGTTGGTCAAAGGGTAATTACATTACGATTATGAAATAATTTATTGTGAAAACCAAATAAAATTAGTTTCCTTTGAAAGCACAAAAGGGATTTTACCATCTAATACGATTGCGTTTCTTGTGCATTCATATTTTATTTAAAAACATGAAGTCTTTAAAAAGTAGATAACTTACCGGTACTAGCTCTAAATTTTTAACATTAGTGTGTGATTTTGTTCAAAGTTGTCTGATCTTGTATCTTATATGCTTCACATCATGAGCATTCCCATCAATCAATATTCTTGTTCGTTTCAACCCTTCATCCCAGACCTCTATATAACAACGTAACATGTCTTCACAGCCATCAAATGCTAGTTTCAACATTCAACACGTTTGATAAATAATCCATCTTTTGATTTAAAAAATATTACAAACATTAAATCTTAGCATCCTATAAATTGCTCGTGCAGGCTAGACAGTATATGTATATGTACATGGATACTTACTATACAAAGTGAATATGAACACAGATTTAGTATTTAGCAGTTTTCTGGAGCGATGTAGTATAAACATGCATTTTTAGAATTTAAATACACTTATGGTATGATCGTTTCTAGATTTATAGTTCTATATGTACATGGATGTGCATAACGATCTCAGAATCTGAAACGATTAGATCAGTGTATTGCTGTGTTATTTAGAATTAATAAAGCCGTTAGGTCTTCTCACGTTCCTTAACGCTTTAACTACAAGGCGTGGCTTGTAAGAATTTCCTCTTGTTTTGGTATCCAATACAGATGGTATTGAACAGTTGGTGTCTCAACACTGAACACAAGGATGTCTACAATGCAATAACAGAACCCCGCATCTGTCAATATTGACATGACATATCGTCTTTGTCAAGAAACACACCATAACTCGGTTCGACTGTATATGATGTGTAGTAGTTTAGGTGGGATGTACGCAGTGTCTGTATAGTGAGGTGGTGTGTGAGAAGCGTACCAGGTGTGTGGAAGGAATTAATGTTGCCCAGATTAAACTATATAACTATATAACACAGCGACTGAAAAGTTTGTAATCGGCTGACTGTTAATGAAAAGGAAAGGACATTATACCTCGATGAATTTTATTTAATATGCACATATTACAATCATTATGCAACATATTACGTGGATCTGATTTTCTGAAGTCTATGCCGTTAGTTAACATGGCATCAGGCGAATGTTCTACCTCGGCTAACTACCTCAGTTTTGGAAAGGTATCTGAGGGACAAAAGGCGTCTGGAAAGGTTTTGAAGAGATATTTGCTTTAGGCATTGACCTATTAGTGGTTTAACCAGTGGCGGATGTTATCTTGCTTGGCATTGACCTATTAGTGGTTTAACCAGTGGCGGATGTTATATTTCTTGGCATTAATGCAGGAAGAAAGCTCACACGACAATCGTTGTTATTTATTGCCGTGAAACGTGTAGGTGTAGCTCGAACACGTCGATACTGGGGGGTCTTGCTCTGAAAGTCAATGCAGCACTACACTTAAATTCCTATTTGTAGAACAGTTCAATTCATCAGGAAAAGTTTCCGAATAACTGTCGGAATCTGTACCTATGATCTGTTGATCCCAAGTCGAACATGTAACCACTGCACCATCCCGTCCTGGCAAAGAATGGAACAGCATGGTTTTATAGTCTGTTTGTTGGAAAACCTACCGATGAATATCAAGTTTACTGAAAAGTAAATTTAATACAATGAAATGAAAAGTGTGAATCCTCGTGGTTTTACCCAACCAATTATACATTTTATTTAACTCAGAAAAAACGTTGTTTAACAAACGATCATAGTTTGAAGTGACTGTTATTGGCTTGTGTGACAAGGGGGTATGCACTGTGGTTGGAAGAGTTCACAAATGCACGTGAAGTGTGTGATAAACGTTAATATATTTATACCATATTCTCCTTATTAACTTGATCATCGCTATACCGTTTGAAGGGAGAACGTGGTTTTAATGTTCACCTAGTAGCACCTCTACATACGATTGAATTGATATTCCCAGAGCGTATTGTCAAAGCGTAACATGTCTCTTGCTGGTGTACACAGAAGATACATTGACATACTAAACAGTTCCTTCCCTTCATTCCAGAGAGGATATTATGACAAACTCAGATTGAATATATCCACGCTCAGAATATAAAATGTCCTCTTTATGGTGAAAACATTGTCTTACGGGACCAAACTATTATTGTAGGTAAATGGTTCGATAAAACAAATTACTGGAAACATGAAATATCCCTTTCAGCTTGATGTAATTATATCAAGTTATCAGGAATGCCGACAAGACAATGACAGAGAACAATGTGAAGCAATACAATCATCTCTCAGCAAATCATCAAGTATTGATAGAAGGAAATACAGTTATAATAGTAACTTCACACTGATTGAATCGTATGCAATAATATACGAAATGGGGAATTGCATGCATTTATATACGAACCGAGCAAATTGTATGCATATCAGTGACGGATCCAGAAATGAAACATATTATTTAACTGATATATCTACAGCTGCACCTAGACACGTCCATATGTGTGTAGGTGCAGCTCTAGATATATCAGTTAAATAATATTTTTGATTTTGGATTGATCATGTTAACGACATACCGACAATGCTCCGACGTTGCGTTTTCAAACATTCCCAAAAGAAATTGCTTCTAAAATTCATTAATGAAACAAATCGTTAAGCTTTTGTATTCTTCAGAGAATGAAATGTATCAGAAATGAATAAAACCTTGATTGAGATATACACTGACTATTTCCCCGTATAAACCATATTTGTATGCACGAATAACAAGTTACAAGTAGAAAAGAAAACCTTTCTGTCTTTTGATGTTTTTTCCTTCTGTGTTTTTCTCATAAATTCCATGCTAGCGCTGGGCTGAGTATCTGGTTTTGCACTTGTCTCAGGTCTAACAGCGAGGGGGTCTCTTTTTACGAGACTTAAAATTGCAACATCTGTGCATGAATATGTTACCATCATGTTACCATTATAATTGGAACTGCTGTAATAATCATGGGAAATTATATCGGTTCTTTAAATGAAAGCTGGTGCATTCGGGATGACAGATGCATTATGGGAATGTTTATGACACGTGACGCCTGAAGCATCATGGGACACCTGGGGTGTGATTGGAAATCAAGTATTGAATGCTAATTTCATATCCACAGCTCTTTAGACGTTTTCTGCAGCTTAAACCTTTTTTTAATTTTCATGGCAATACTTACTCTTCCGTCTAAGATATATTTCCCACCACTCCTATGCAAAAATCGTTTGGGTTTTTTTTTTAAATGTGATTACATGTAAATTCAATCCGCATAAGTGAACAACTAAAACCTTTCATGAAAGCTAACAATAGGTGTTTTTCATGCTTCATGTCACGCGCATAAATTAATCTGATATCCATTATTCGTTCCATTAAGACTTGTCGTATCTTTAACGTGCTGAAACATGGAACAAGGAAACATGAAACAATTAAACATAATGCAAGGCAACATGAAACAATTAAACATAATGCAAGGCAACATGATGCAAGGCAACATGAAACAAAAACATGATGCAAGGCAACATGAAACAATTAAACATGATGCAAGGCAACATGAAACAATTAAATATGATACAAGGCAACATGATATAAGGAAACATTACACAATGTAAGATGGCCCAAGGCAACATGAAACAATTGAACATGATACAAGGCAACATGGAACAATTAAATATGATGCAAGGCAACATGAAACAATTAAATATGATACAAGGCAACATGATATAAGGAAACATTACACAATGTAAGATGGCCCAAGGCAACATGAAACAATTGAACATGATACAAGGCAACATGGAACAATTAAATATGATACAAGGCAACATGGAACAACTGAACATGATGCAAGACAACATGATACAAGGCAACATGATGTAAGGAAACATTACACAATGTAAGATGGCCCAAGGCAACATGAAACAATTGAACATGATACAAGGCAACATGGAACAATTAAATATGATGCAAGGCAACATGAAACAATTAAACATGATGCAAGGCAACATGAAACAATTAAATATGATACAAGGCAACATGATATAAGGAAACATTACACAATGTAAGATGGCCCAAGGCAACATGAAACAATTGAACATGATACAAGGCAACATGGAACAATTAAACATGATGCAAGGCAACATGAAACAATTAAATATGATACAAGGCAACATGATATAAGGAAACATTACACAATGTAAGATGGCCCAAGGCAACATGAAACAATTGAACATGATACAAGGCAACATGGAACAATTAAATATGATGCAAGGCAACATGAAACAACTGAACATGATGCAAGGCAACATGATACAAGGCAACATGATGTAAGGAAACATTACACAATGTAAGATGGCCCAAGGCAACATGAAACTAGAATATGATGCAAGGCAACATGAAACAATTGAACATGATACAAGGCAACATGAAACAAGGAAACATGGCACAATGTAAATAGATGGGATGAAAAATAGAGTCATGGGCTCTGTAGTTCATCAGGAATTCATTGATTTATTATCGAAGGTTGAATATCTACGTTATCTTGAGTAATACATTGTTAAAAAAAATTAAAAATTTAGATAGTGACCCCCATTTAGTCAAGGAGTCTGTACACAACATTTCAGCTTTCTAGAGCTTTTCCTGCTTGAGAAGAAGATGAAAATAGGTTTTTAGGTCATGACCCCTGTGACCTACAGTTGAGGTCACAGGGTCACGAAATCTACCTTTTAGAATCCCGATTGGCGTCTGTAAATAACATTTCAGCCCTCTAGAGTCACTGGTTCTGGAGAAGAAGAAGTCGAAATTGCGAAAAGTTTATAGACGGACAGACAGATGAACGGACGGCCGGACGCCGGACACCATGCCATGCCATCAGCCCAGCTAAAAATGAAACACGGCAACATGAAACAAAGAAACATAAAGCAAGGAAACATGAAACAAGGCATATGAAACAAAGAACATGCCACAAGGCAACGCAACATGAAATAGGACAAAGCAGCAACGACGATGAAATCCCTCACATCTATAAAACTGTCGAAATAAATTTAATATTGTGTTGTCCTATGCTATCTAACATAATAATAGAACTGGTGATATAGATGTAATTAGATTGTGTCAATTCATGCCTTTCGTGCCAAATGCTACGTTGACATGCTAAAGGATAAATCTAGAGACAAAATAATTATCCTAATTCTTGTTATCCAGCCTTTGCACCATTAAAGTAATGTTTACATTGGCTTCATAGATATTTTAACAACATGAAACTACGTCTGTATGACCGAACTGGGTCTGCATAACTACATTCGAAGGAAATGAACTGGGTCTGCATTACTACATTCGAAGGGAATGAACTGATGGAAAAATCACTCCACTATGCACTAGATTGCCCTCCTCTTAAAAGCAGATTAACTCTGTGTTTGCCAATATTACGGGGAACCAACTCATTAACCCATGAACAAAGTCATATCTCATTACAAAAACATAATTCAATTAGGCACGTGTTTCGTCAACCGTCCATAAACGTGTAATAACGCCCATAACCTCCTGGATCAATGTGATATGATGTTTTCTCTCAGCTAATCACTGTTTAAAGAGGAAGTTACACAGACAGCGGCAGACAGCGACTTAATTACTTATTCCTAAGTATGATTTTGAGAAAAAGAATAAATTAAAAATTAGGTCTTTAAATTGACCATGATACAGGAACATGTTTTATTTATAGTGTTAGTGTAGAAAAACAATCAGTTGATGTTTTGAACGGTATCCTTGTTCTGCATTATCTATAAAGAACGTCTTGCAAATGTCAGCATGTTGAATATATGTCTTTATGGAACGAATTGAATAGGAATTGAAAGGAATATCAAATATAAGACTAGATCTCTCTACTAGAGATATGTTTTGCTGCAGCTGTAACCTCTGACGCAATGTGTAACTGATGACTTACGTGATGTATTGGCCTATGCTTTTATATAAACCTAGAATGTTTGAAACTAGCAAGGTTTTTTAATATATTCAAATCAGTATTAGGTGTATATCAAATTCAAAAGTATATTGGGTGGACAAGTATCAATAGTAGAACATTTAAATGGAATGTAATATCATCATCAGCTCCGAGAGCGGAATCTAGTTTGATGTGTCATCGTTATTGCATCATCATTATTCCCAGTTCAATGTGTAACTTAATGTTTATCTATGCTTTTTATGATTGTGAACATTAAAACCACGTTCTCTCTTCAAACGGTATAGCGATGATCAAGTTAATAAGGAGAATATGGTATTATATGTTAACGTTTATCACACACTTCACGTGCATTTGTGAACTCTTCCAACCACAGTGCATACCCCCTTGTCGGTATGTTCCCGGTCTGCCTACATCCCATTCTGCCTACACTGCTAAAACAACATGTTACGGTCTGGTGACGGGCTTTTCATGGATGAATAGTCATCAGCATACCTCAGCAGAATGGGATGTAGGCAGACCGGGACTCAACCCAATGTGTAACTTAATGTTTATCTATGCTTTTTATGATTGTTGATTTGCATTGAAACTTATTTCTTTAGCCTTTCCATCGAATACACCTGTAAATGAATATGCATCCAATGAAGGGAAATAATATCTTTCTGGATGTTTTACTTCTCTTTAATGTTTAACACGTGCATGTAGTAGCAGCGTTTTTGTAGATACATATTTTTTAACATGAGGAGAAATGGTGACACATAGGTTTAACATTCTGAATATATAAATAGTTATCTATTTAATGCATCTTAAAATGGATCGTGCTGTGAAAATAAGTCAACAGTTTGGTATTGTACTTCGAAAGTGCAGATACAATGTTGACTAAAATAACACATTGAATTTCCTTAATTTGTCCCATATGTTCATGTTGTTGATCCATAGCAACTGAAACGGTCGAACGGAAAATGTCAGCAAACACAAAACTAAAGAAAATCGACTTCCTGAGACCAGTTCTCCTCCCGTAGTGTCGTCTGCTTTTCCCCTAAGCTTACTGACCAAACGACTCACTGGGACACTCATGTTCAAAGATCAAATAAAAAACATCATACCAAATCTAAATTACTAAATAGGTGGTGGATTAAAAAAACTTGTATGTTTCCTTTACAGCATCAGCCGACTCTAATAGCTGCAAAAAAGTAAAATATCAGAGTACTCCTGCGGCTGCACAGCCGACGGTCCTTACATTCATAGCGAGGAACGCTACATGTATGGCTTCTGAAATGGCTTAAACATTGCTTACTATGTTTATTTTAACTGTTTAAATATTCTAAGCCATGATTGCATTTGTACATGAGCTCCAAAAGAGGGTCAATACAATCAATTCACGTTTTATACATGCTAATCGTACCAACATTGTTGAAAAAAAAATGCCATGTCGGCCAGAATTTGTCAAATTTCATTGTCAATTTTCAAATTATCTTAGTTGCATATTTGGTCAAGTTCTAGTTCTATAATATTCTAGAATATTGGAATAAGGTGTGTGCTCAGAAGCATGTAAATATGTAAATATTATACCTACCGATAAGATAGGAAGTACGGGTAACCCTGATCATTTCCGTGGCATATCTTTGCTAAAACTGATGAGTAAAATATTTGCCCTTGTTCTGAACTATCTAGTGTTGGAAAAAACGATTGGATATTTTAAAGGAGGATACCGCAAAGATCATTCAACGATTGACAAGATATGTGTCATTCAAGCAGTTGTGACATATATCTCTGGAAAGAAAGGCACCATACTTTGCCTTTGTAGACTTTAGAAAGGCGTTCGACATGGTAAATAGAAATAAGCCTTTATATATTTTATTACAAAACGGTATTCATGTTAAATGTGTCATTGTCATGAAATGTATGTACAAAAATGTTAAATCTACATATAATTATGGTAAACAATTGACAAGCTTATTTTACAGTTCCATTGGTGTCTGACAAGGATGTACGTTGAGTACAGTTTTGTTTTCACTAATCATTAATGAACTTGCAAAATCAATTTAATAATGGCATTTTTGTATCGGTTAAACGTTCCTGAGCTTAAATAATGTCCGAATAGTTTTGTTAGCAAATAATATAACAGTAAAGAGACTACCTCACTATAGCTAAAGTTACATCGACTATGGAAGACGGCGCCTGCCATGCAGCTGCAGTGCAACTGTTAGGAGACCGCCACGATATCTCTGGAAAGGTAATGGATACATTCAGAGTAAAGAATTAAAACACTTCAAACTATTTTCTGTACAGACGTTTTGCAACACATCATGTTCTACAGGGTGTATCGTCTGGTAGAAATAACACATCTTCAATTACCACAAATGCTAGCTAATAGTTTACACAGGTCGAAACAAACGAGAACTTTAGAATTAAATAATCAACATGCACACAAAAAAACTCTTCGACTGTTTAACACATGCATATGGTCAGAGTATCAGTAAGAAAGATGAGGAAAACATATCTGGTGAAACAGATATATGTCAATCTTTGGGGAAACATAAAGATAGGTGAATATGCCATAGGTATTGACTGTATGATATCCTTAACATAAGGTATGTGAATAAATGACAAGACCTAAGTTTACCTTATGAACGTGTTAAGAGAACCGTCTATGTTGTTTTGAAACCCGAAAAATGCATATGTATATATTTAGGATGAAGACGTAGGAGCAGGGTCGTGCTTAATGTACATTATAGGTACAATTGGTATGTCTTCTTCTGTTACGGACCACGTGAAGAGATGGTGGGATTGGGTTCGGATCTCAACTGTTCTTCATTTGTCAGAATTGACATACTGTGTTATCACATGACAAATTTACTACTTCTTAGTGTCTTCCTAGATCAACCTATACATACGATATTTCAACCTGTCATATTCAGTTATATGGAGCTGGATTAAACTCCAGCAAAGACGTATATCTTCTAATTCCTTGATTCCAGCAAGCTCAAATGATGAAGGAAAATATGTAAAAAATAACGAATGACACTCATTCAACCGTTCACCTTACAAACCTAATATCTAACACATGCCAGTGTCAGAATGACACTCATTCAACCGTTCACCTTACAAACCTAGTATCTAACGCATGCCAGTGTCAGAATGACACTCATTCAACCGTTCACCTTACAAACCTAATATCTAACACATGCCAGTGTCAGAATGACACTCATTCAACCGTTCACCTTACAAACCTAGTATCGAACGCATACCAGTGTCAGAATGAGACTCATTCAACCGTTCAATTTACAAACCTAATATCTAACACATGCCAGTGCCAGAATGAGACTCATTCAACCGTTCACCTTACAAACCTAATATCTAACACATGCCAGTGTCAGAATGACACTCATTCAACCGTTCACCTTACAAACCTAGTATCTAACGCATACCAGTGTCAGAATGAGACTCATTCAACCGTTCACCTTACAAACCTAATATCTAACACATGCGAGTGTCGGAATGACACTCATTCAACCGTTCACCTTACAAACCTAATATCTAACACATGCCAGTGCCAGAATGAGACTCATTCAACCGTTCACCTTACAAACCTAATATCTCACACATGCCAGTGTCAGAATGACACTCATTCAACCGTTCACCTTACAAACCTAGTATCTAACGCATACCAGTGTCAGAATGACACTCATTCAACCGTTCACCTTACAAACCTAATATCTAACACATGCCAGTGCCAGAATGAGACTCATTCAACCGTTCACCTTACAAACCTAATATCTAACACATGTCAGTATCAGAATGAGACTCGTTCAACCGTTCACCTTACAAACCTAGTATCTAACACATGCCAGTGTCAGAATGACACTCATTCAACCGTTCACCTTACAAACCTAATATCTAACACATGCCAGTGTCGGTCAGAATGAGACTCATTCAACCGTTCACCTTACAAACCTAATATCTAACACATGCCAGTGTCAGAATGAGACTCATTCAACCGTTCACCTTACAAACCTAATATCTAACACATGCCAGTGTCAGAATGACACTCATTCAACCGTTCACCTTACAAACCTAGTATCTAACGCATGCCAGTGTCAGAATGAGACTCATTCAACCGTTCACCTTACAAACCTAATATCTAACACATGCCAGTACCAGAATGAGACTCATTCAACCGTTCACCTTACAAACCTAATATCTAACACATGCCAATGTCAGAATGACACTCATTCAACCGTTCACCTTACAAACCTAATATCTAACACATGCCAGTGTCAGAATGACACTCATTCAACCGTTCACCTTACAAACCTAGTATCTAACGCATGCCAGTGTCAGAATGACACTCATTCAACCGTTCACCTTACAAACCTAATATCTATCTAACACATGCCAGTGTCAGAATGACACTCATTCAACCGTTCACCTTACAAACCTAGTATCGAACGCATACCAGTGCCAGAATGAGACTCATTCAACCGTTCAATTTACAAACCTAATATCTAACACATGCCAGTGCCAGAATGAGACTCATTCAACCGTTCACCTTACAAACCTAATATCTAACACATGCCAGTGTCAGAATGACACTCATTCAACCGTTCACCTTACAAACCTAGTATCTAACGCATACCAGTGTCAGAATGACACTCATTCAACCGTTCACCTTACAAACCTAATATCTAACACATGCCAGTGCCAGAATGAGACTCATTCAACCGTTCACCTTACAAACCTAATATCTAACACATGCGAGTGTCGGAATGACACTCATTCAACCGTTCACCGTACAAACCTAATATCTAACACATGCCAGTGCCAGAATGAGACTCATTCAACCGTTCACCTTACAAACCTAATATCTAACACATGTCAGTGTCAGAATGAGACTCGTTCAACCGTTCACCTTACAAACCTAGTATCTAACACATGCCAGTGTCAGAATGACACTCATTCAACCGTTCACTTTACAAACCTAATATCTAACACATGCCAGTGTCGGTCAGAATGAGACTCATTCAACCGTTCACCTTACAAACCTAATATCTAACACATGCCAGTGTCAGAATGAGACTCATTCAACCGTTCACCTTACAAACCTAATATCTAACACATGCCAGTGTCAGAATGACACTCATTCAACCGTTCACCTTACAAACCTAGTATCTAACGCATGCCAGTGTCAGAATGAGACTCATTCAACCGTTCACCTTACAAACCTAATATCTAACACATGCCAGTGCCAGAATGAGACTCATTCAACCGTTCACCTTACAAACCTAATATCTAACACATGCCAATGTCAGAATGACACTCATTCAACCGTTCACCTTACAAACCTAGTATCGAACGCATACCAGTGTCAGAATGAGACTCATTCAACCGTTCACCTTACAAACCTAATATCTAACACATGCCAGTGCCAGAATGACACTCATTCAACCGTTCACCTTACAAACCTAATATCTAACACATGCCAGTGTCAGAATGACACTCATTCAACCGTTCACCTTACAAACCTAGTATCTAACGCATACCAGTGTCAGAATGACACTCATTCAACCGTTCACCTTACAAACCTAATATCTAACACATGCCAGTGCCAGAATGAGACTCATTCAACCGTTCACCTTACAAACCTAATATCTAACACATGCGAGTGTCGGAATGACACTCATTCAACCGTTCACCGTACAAACCTAATATCTAACACATGCCAGTGCCAGAATGAGACTCATTCAACCGTTCACCTTACAAACCTAATATCTAACACATGCCAGTGCCAGAATGACACTCATTCAACCGTTCACCTTACAAACATAGTATCTAACGCATACCAGTGCCAGCATGAGACTCATTCAACCTTTCATCTTCCAGACCTAGTATCTAACGCATGCCATTGTCAGAATGAGACTCATTCAACCGTTCACCTTACAAACCTAATATCTAACACATGCCAGTGTCGGAATGACACTCATTCAACCGTTCACCTTACAAACCTAATATCTAACACATGCCAGTACCAGAATGAGACTCATTCAACCGTTCACCTTACAAACCTAATATCTAAAACATGTCAGTGTCAGAATGAGACTCGTTCAACCGTTCACCTTACAAACCTAGTATCTAGCACATGCCAGTGTCAGAATGACACTCATTCAACCGTTCACCTTACAAACCTAATATCTAACACATGTCAGTGTCAGAATGAGACTCGTTCAACCGTTCACCTTACAAACCTAGTATCTAGCACATGCCAGTGTCAGAATGACACTCATTCAACCGTTCACCTTACAAACCTTATATCTAACACATGCCAGTGTCGGTCAGAATGAGACTCATTCAACCGTTCACCTTACAAACCTAATATTTAACACATGCCAGTGTCAGAATGAGACTCATTCAACCGTTCACCTTACAAACCTAATATCTAACACATGCCAGTGTCAGAATGACACTCATTCAACCGTTCACCTAACAAATCTAGTATCTAACGCATGCCAGTGTCAGAATGACACTCATTCAACCGTTCACCTTACAAACCTAATATCTAACACATGCCAGTGCCAGAATGAGACTCATTCAACCGTTCACCTCACAAACCTAATATCTAACACATGCCAGTGTCAGAATGACACTCATTCAACCGTTCACCTTACAAACCTAGTATCTAACGCATACCAGTGTCAGAATGACACTCATTCAACCGTTCACCTTACAAACCTAATATCTAACACATGCCAGTGCCAGAATGAGACTCATTCAACCGTTCACCTTACAAACCTAATATCTAACACATGCGAGTGTCGGAATGACACTCATGTAACCGTTCACCTTACAAACCTAATATCTAACACATGCCAGTGCCAGAATGAGACTCATTCAACCGTTCACCTTACAAACCTAATATCTAACACATGCGAGTGTCGGAATGACACTCATTCAACCGTTCACCGTACAAACCTAATATCTAACACATGCCAGTGCCAGAATGAGACTCATTCAACCGTTCACCTTACAAACCTAATATCTAACACATGCCAGTGTCAGAATGACACTCATTCAACCGTTCACCTTACAAACATAGTATCTAACGCATACCAGTGCCAGAATGAGACTCATTCAACCTTTCATCTTCCAGACCTAGTATCTAACGCATGCCATTGTCAGAATGAGACTCATTAAACCGTTCACCTTACAAATCTAATATCTAACACATGCCAGTGTCGGAATGACACTCATTCAACCGTTCACCTTACAAACCTAATATCTAACACATGCCAGTACCAGAATGAGACTCATTCAACCGTTCACCTTACAAACCTAATATCTAAAACATGTCAGTGTCAGAATGAGACTCGTTCAACCGTTCACCTTACAAACCTAGTATCTAGCACATGCCAGTGTCAGAATGACACTCATTCAACCGTTCACCTTACAAACCTTATATCTAACACATGCCAGTGTCGGTCAGAATGAGACTCATTCAACCGTTCACCTTACAAACCTAATATTTAACACATGCCAGTGTCAGAATGAGACTCATTCAACCGTTCACCTTACAAACCTAATATCTAACACATGCCAGTGTCAGAATCACACTCATTCAACCGTTCACCTAACAAACCTAGTATCTAACGCATGCCAGTGTCAGAATGACACTCATTCAACCGTTCACCTTACAAACCTAATATCTAACACATGCCAGTGCCAGAATGAGACTCATTCAACCGTTCACCTCACAAACCTAATATCTAACACATGCCAGTGTCAGAATGACACTCATTCAACCGTTCACCTTACAAACCTAGTATCTAACGCATACCAGTGTCAGAATGACACTCATTCAACCGTTCACCTTACAAACCTAATATCTAACACATGCCAGTGCCAGAATGAGACTCATTCAACCGTTCACCTTACAAACCTAATATCTAACACATGCGAGTGTCGGAATGACACTCATGTAACCGTTCACCGTAGAAACCTAATATCTAACACATGCCAGTGCCAGAATGAGACTCATTCAAACGTTCACCTTACAAACCTAATATCTAACACATGCCAGTGTCAGAATGACACTCATTCAACCGTTCACCTTACAAACCTAGTATCTAACGCATACCAGTGCCAGAATGAGACTCATTCAACCGTTCACCTTACAAACCTAGTATCTAACGCATACCAGTGTCAGAATGACACTCATTCAACCGTTCATCTTCCAGACCTAGTATCTAACGCATGCCATTGTCAGAATGAGACTCATTCAACCGTTCACCTTACAAACCTAGTATCTAACGCATACCAGTGCCAGAATGAGACTCATTCAACCGTTCACCTTACAAACCTAGTATCTAACGCATACCAGTGCCAGAATGAGACTCATTCAACCGTTCACCTTACAAACCTAGTATCTAACGCATGCCAGTGCCAGAATGAGACTCATTCAACCGTTCACCTTACAAACCTAATATCTAACACATGCCAGTGCCAGAATGAGACTCATTCAAACGTTCACCTTACAAACCTAATATCTAACACATGCCAGTGCCAGAATGAGACTCATTCAACCGTTCACCTTACAAACCTAGTATCTAACGCATACCAGTGCCAGAATGAGACTCATTCAACCGTTCACCTTACAAACCTAGTATCTAACGCATACCAGTGTCAGAATGACACTCATTCAACCGTTCACCTTACAAACCTAGTATCTAACACATGCGAGTGCCAGAATGAGACGCATTCAACCGTTCACCTTACAAACCTAGTATCTAACGCATACCAGTGCCAGAATGAGACTCATTCAACCGTTCACCTTACAAACCTAATATCTAGCACATGCCAGTGCCAGAATGAGACTCATTCAACCGTTTCATCTTCCAGACCTAGTATCTAACGCATACCAGTGCCAGAATGAGACTCATTCAACCGTTCACCTTACAAACCTAATATCTAACACATGCCAGTGTCAGAATGACACTCATTCAACCGTTCACCTTACAAACCTAATATCTAACACATGCCATTGTCAGAATGACACTCATTCAATCGTTCACCTTACAAACCTAGTATACAACGCATGCCAGTGTCAGAATGAGACTCATTCAACCGTTCACCTTCCAGACCTAATATCTAACACATGCCAGTGTCAGAATGACACTCATTCAACCGTTCACCTTACAAACCTAATATCTAACACATGCCAGTGCCAGAATGACACTCATTCAACCGTTCATCTTCCAGACCTAGTATCTAACACATGCCATTGTCAGAATGAGACGTATTTTTTTCACGCTGTATTTCCAGTATCAGTCTGCAACCCTCGAGGGACAGACTACATAACCAGAAGAATCTGATCCCAAGAGAAAACAATCATCTTGTAACTTCGCACAGGGTCGTGAACTTCTGAATGTACGTACGGCAGCTAGGGTAATATTTGTGTAAGAAGCGATTCAGGTGAGGATGGAAATACGAGCTCTATCCAAAGTTTATGACAATGTTCAATGACCTCAATACAAATTGTTTGGGCAAGAAGTTAATTCAGTTGACGGTTAAACACCTAAATGTGTAATATTTTTATTATTTCATAAGAAAAAGCGAGATGCGAGTCTTGTGGAAAAAGAAAAATGTGTTAGTTTCATAGGTGTTATCGATAGCTATTTAGAGGGATAAGATCATCATTTTAGGATTAACCACCTTTCTACTATGAGATCACATAACCCATCGATCCTTTCGTCTGAACGTAGCATCCAATCGGTTATTTGTTACATAATTAATTAACATTATCTTTATTCTGAATTCAATTATAACCATCTTTTTATATATAACTATTTCTTTCGGAAATTGCACAATGTTTGTAAAATTCAGGAGAAAGGAGAACATGGAGAATTGGATTTGAGATGAGGAAGGAACGTGTTAATATTTTCAAAATAAAGTCACGTGAGTTCGCAACCTCTAGAGCTCTCGTCAGTTTCAAAGAAAGCCAATTCACGGAAGGTTTAGAAATATAAATGCTACGTTAGTGTTGTTTAATCACTTTGTCTAATATAGTCATTGAAACATAATGGATAAACAAAGTAACAGTGACATAAAAGTGTAAAACCGACAATATGTTGGCGTAATTGTTGTTCAGATCTCTGGTTCTCTTATTTATGAACGTGAAGGTTTTCACCAGAACGCCATTTTTATTCAATGTCAACATGACACGCATAAGAATAATTGCGGACTTCAAATATAATTTTTGGTAAGCAATGTTTACTAAATTTAAAATATTTGATAAAATATGTATTGCAATAACAATGTATATTGAAAAACACCGTAATGTTTGTAGTAAATATAGCAAATAACATCACAGAATCTTCCCTGTTATCATTTCACCTGGGTGTTACACTATTCCTACAGCTGTCATCTGATAAATTCAATATGTCGTACAATTTATAAAATATTAAATTACGAATGCGAACTCAGGTTACATTTTTAATGATTATCTATTTCATAGACTATATGGATGTTAAGGACACGTGTTACAGAATTGTAAAGTATTTTAATGAGTCAATTATTTAGAGACGATACAACTATTGAGAATAATGATTTGCCCTTCACTATTTTAAAATGTAAAGTAAGTACATACGCAGACATATAATTATTATATTGATTAGCTATAATTTTAAGTATCAATGATAATGACTTTGAATTTCTCTATATTATGCTTTTGATTATCTGACATTTAGTTTAAACATATTTTATTGATAGAAAGGTCAAACGGATTATAGGCACAAGTGTGTCACATACTGGGCCTTCTCATTTATACAAATGTTTATTTTATCAATATTACAAATTATAACAAATATGAATAATTACATATTTTATGTTATGATATGTGCAAGAAATGTACATTGCAGTGTGATCAAATGTTACACATTTCCTCATAGTATTAACATACCAATAATGTAATAGAAATATATACAGTTGACCGTAAAAAAAAACCTTGACAATCATTTGAAGCAAAAATTAAAATACATGACGACATGGGTCTGCGGTATATTATGGTTTATACTAAAAACATTTTAATAATACAATAATAATAATAAAATGCTAATGCACATGTGGAATAGCTGCATATAAGAAATGGCTGAAAAGATAATCAAACTATATTAGTACATGTTTAGTTTTGTACATGTTTAGAAAGTAAACTATGTTCTTCAGTGGTAAGATTGACATTTCCTCTCAAAACTGTTTCAATTGTTGGTCAAACTCTAAGATCTAGAAATTTTAGAACAAATATTTTCTTTCATGATGATATAATGTGCATTCAATAAAATAATGATAAGCATTATATCAAGGATATTCACATAAAAAGAAATGTCATGAAAATTAACTCTTAAAGGTCACCATTTTATACTGCAATATCGATTTCGTAATCTTGCATGTAGGACAACGCCTTATATACATTATCTATTTATTGGATAAATAAATGGTTTAATCAATGCTCTATAAACAAACAGTGCGATAACAGTTAGGAAAATGTATTATATGACGAACAATGAACTACTGGGATTTATCGAGTTATTTTCACTATGAGCAGTGACTGATATAATTTGACGTCATAAAACAATGGTCTGACGAATTTTATTGTTCATATGGTTGGAAATAACGGAGTTAATATTTTCGATACGAGCACATATCACGTTTGCCAAGCGATCATTGTTGCAGCCCAAATTCCCGTATTTCATCGCCTGTGACGTCAAAAAACAATTGTTCATGACACATACACATGTATAACCCTCGCTCCTGTGAAAACACTTTCGAGGGTAATAAGCTCTATATATTATGATGTCACATTGTTACTGTGGTGACGGGTGTTAATAGTGCAACATGAAAACGATCTTGTTCTGGCGAAATTACAAGGATAACATCATATCTGTCAATTCTTGACAAATACCATGTTTATCTCGTCTCGTGAGGTAGAAAGTTATATATTTTCACTCTTGGCTGTGCCACTCGTGAAACTATAAACCTTTGCCTCAGTCAATGAAATAAACATGTTTGAGACGTATTGTTCCTATACTGACACTCGTAGTGCAAACATAAAAATATAAAATAAGAACAAGAACACGAACAAGAACATGGCATTTGTCAAGAATTGACAGATATACTATATGTATTAATGATGTAGCCTGCATATGTATAAGCTTCATTATGAATCTGCAGCAGGAAGTCGTTGAACTGTTTAATGCACTGTTAATCTTCTTGGATTCATAACTTGATCATAAATGTGAACATTAAATCATTCAACATTGTAAATATCCCTTTTATCACAATGTTCTTAAACTCACACCACATCAGAGAGTTGGCACCAAGTACACGTGATATCTTCACTTCCTTCAACTCTGGTTCTGGAACACGTTCCTCTGATGTTTTGCCTGGTTGTGTTTTACTCATAAATCAAGCACTAAACGAGAAGGTAATTACTAGTTTTGCACCCAACTGACAGTCGCAGGGCAGGTGTAGGGAGGAGTTTACTACCATCAATTCTCCAGCAACTGCCCTGGAAATCCGAGGAGGTGTTATCATCTACAGAAAAAACATACACATCGGGTACTGCAATCATAAAGCGAGGCGTGGTGTTTCTTGGGGACTGATGCATCATGGGAAATTTGGTGCATGACGGGAACATAAAGACTTTGGGGAAATGAACCTTGACCACACTCACTTTGGGATTCAACCTTTTCAAGTTAATACCAGTTTCTTTGCCCGTTGTCATTATGATAGACGACAAACATCTGCATAACAGCTGCTGCACTAAAGTTCATATACCATTAAATGACTAATACCTGTTCGTGTTTTATTCACTGGGTGTACAAGACGGACAATGTAGCAAACTGCAAACAATCCTAACCTCAGCAAGATGTTCTTACCACAATGCATAACTTCGACACATATTGGGCATTACAAGTAAACTTTAGTCAATGAAGTATCACATTTACATATCTATTATTTAGATCTTTGTAATAAATGTAACTTTTTGCATTTCTACTTCATGACTGTTAATTGTGCTAAATCATTGGGAAGTATGTGTGTTTGAAAATATATAAAATCACAATCGTGTAATGCGTAAGAGGAAATGTTTTGTCTACAATTGTTGAAGAATACATCATCTATGTAAGAATTATTCGGGAATGCTCAAAGAAAGAAATATCTAATACATGTTATTTGCATAGAAGTAAAAAGTACAATGAATCAAGCTTTTGCCCAGCAGCTATGTACATTGTAAGCGGGACAGCGCAGTGGTAAGTGAGTGTAGGTGGCAAAAGGGCCTGGGTTTGAACCTCGCGAGAGGTGGCAACTTTCTGTAGAGAATATTAACGCCTGTTTATGGGCGATGACTGCGCACTCGACGTAGTCTAGCCTGCTGGACTGTGTAGAGAATTATTCTTCGTGCAATTAGGTATGAATGTGCGAAATGTTACATTGAATAAATGGCAGTACCACCATGCTTTTTAATTTCAGACAACGCCCGCAGGCTTCACCGCAATGCAAGGTCATGATGGCGTTGAATGCGTTCTTCCTGATTTAATACTAGACGATGTTACATAAGTAAACTATCTTGAAAGCGGCGGTATATACCAATATCACCTCACCTTGCACGCCCACGAATGCCATCAGTGATAACTAGCCAACAAAGACCTAAGGAGATCATTTGGACATGGATGCATTACATCATGGATACACTACCCTTGTGTTTCTTGACAACAGCGCTTTGTGATTTATTGACATGTCTTCGCCACATTTACTCTATAAAAAAACAAGCCATATATCAAGATGCCTAGGTTGTAGTTCCAACACTTGGGCATTACAACGATGCACAAGGTAGCTGCAACTACAAATTATCATGTATAGTGCCAGTGCAACTAAATTTGATCTCAGATCATACTTCATTTTCTCTGTTCAGTGATAGCTTTTCCGTTCCCACTGGATCTCGAAACAAACGTTGTATAGACGACGTGAGTAGTTTGGACAGCAAAATGAAGTGACAAATAGAACGTCACTTTAAGGACACAATACTATTTCCTGTGATGAAATAACACTGCAGCTAAACATCTATACACGTATGTACGAAATGTTAGCACTGAATACATAGTCTGACTCAACCTGTTTGGAGTTGATATCTTTACCGAGGGAGAATAACACTAGTATATATTTACTCAGACACATTCAAAACACCATTGACAGGTCGACATGACAAATACTTTCATGAGTAAAGCTTGATGTAATGAAAATAACTGCAATACTCGTTTATTATGGGACATGTGTGATACAATCGAACAGCGGTGCAACAAATATATGCTGGACGAAATACAAAACATTTGGAAAATAAAGAATGACACTCATTTAACCGTTCACCTTACAAACCTAATATCTAACGCATACCAGTGCCAGAATGAGACTCATTTAACCGTTCATCTTCCAGACCTAGTATCTAACACATGCCATTGTCAGAATGAGATGTATTTTAACCTTTCACGCTGTATCTCCAGTATCAGCCTGCAACCCTCGAGGGACAGACTACATAACCAGAAGCATCTGATCCCAAGAGAAAACAATCATCTTGTAACTTCGCACAGGGTCGTGAACTTCTGAATGTAAGAACCGCAGCTAGGGTAATATTTGTGTAAGAAGCGATTCAGGTGAGGATGGAAATACGAGCTCTATCCAAAGTTTATGACAATGTTCAATGACCTCAATACAAATTGTTTGGGCAAGAAGTTAATTCAGTTGACGGTTAAACACCTAAATGTGTAATATTTTTTATTATTTTATAAGAAGAAGCGAGAAGCGAGTCTTGTGGAAAAAGAAAAAAATGTGTTAGTTTCATAGGTGTTATCGATAGCAATTTAGAGGGATAAGATCATAATTTTAGGATTAACCACCTTTCTACTATGAGATCACATAACCCATCGATCCTATGGTCTGAACGTAGCATCCAATCGGTTATTTGTTACATAATTAAATTAACATTATTTTTATTCTGAATTCAATTATAACCATCTATTTATATATAACTATTTCTTTCGGAAATTGCACAATGTTTGTAAAATTCAGGAGAAAGGAGAACATGGAGAATTGGATTTGAGATGAGGAAGGAACGTGTTAATATTTTCAAAATAAAGTCACGTGAGTTCGCAACCTCTAGAGCTCTCGTCAGTTTCAAAGAAAGCCAATTCACGGAAGGTTTAGAAATATAAATGCTACGTTAGTGTTGTTTAGTCACTTTGTCTAATATAGTCATTGAAACATAATGGATAAACAAAGTTAACAGTGACATAAAAGTGTAAAACCGACAATATGTTGGCGTAATTGTTGTTCAGATCTCTGGTTCTCTTATTTATGAACGTGAAGGTTTTCACCAGAACGCCATTTTTATTCAATGTCAACATGACACGCATAAGAAGAATTGCGGACTTAAAATATAATTCTTGGTAAGCAATGTTTACTAAATTTAAAATATTTGATAAAATATGTATTGCAATAACAATGTATATTGAAAAACACCGTAATGTTTGTAGTAAATATAGCAAATAACATCACAGAATCTTCCCTGTTATCATTTCACCTGGGTGTTACACTATTCCTACAGCTGTCATCTGATAAATTCAATATGTCGTACAATTTATAAAATATTAAGTTACGAATGCGAACTCAGGTTACATTTTTAATGATTATCTATTTCATAGACTATATGGATGTTAAGGACACGTGTTACAGAATTGTAAAGTATTTGAATGAGTCAATTATTTAGAGACGATACAACTATTGAGAATAATGATTTGCCCTTCACTATTTTAAAATGTAAAATAAGTACATACGCAGACATATAATTATTATATTGATTAGCTATAATTTTAATTATCAATGATAATGACTTTGAATTTCTCTATATTATGCTTTTGATTATCTGACATTTAGTTTAAACATATTTTATTGATAGAAAGGTCAAACGGATTATAGGCACAAGTGTGTCACATAATAGGCCTTCTCATTTATACAAATGTTTATTTTATCAATATTACAAATTATAACAAATATGAATAATTACATATTTTATGTTATGATATGTGCAAGAAATGTACATTGCAGTGTGATAAAATGTTACACATTTCCTCATAGTATTTACATACCAATAATGTAATAGAAATATATACAGTTGACCGTAAAAAAAAAACCTTGACAATCATTTGAAGCAAAAATTAAAATACATGACGACATGGGTCTGCGGTATATTATGGTTTATACTAAAAACATTTTAATAATACAATAATAATAATAAAATGCTAATGCACATGTGGAATAGCTGCATATAAGAAATGGCTGAAAAGATAATCAAACTATATTAGTTCATGTTTAGTTTTGTACATGTTTAGAAAGTAAACTATGTTCTTCAGTGGTAAGATTGACATTTCCTCTCAAAACTGTTTCAATTGTTGGTCAAACTCTAAGATTTAGAAATTTTAGAACAAATATTTTCTTTCATGATGATATAATGTGCATTCAATAAAATTATGATAAGCATTATATCAAGGATATTCACATAAAAAGAAATGTCATGAAAATTAACTCTTAAAGGTCACCATTTTATACTGCAATATCGATTTCGTAATCTTGCATGTAGGACAACGCCTTATATACATTATCTATTTATTGGATAAATAAATGGCTTAATCAATGCTCTATAAACAAACAGTGCGATAACAGTTAGGAAAATGTAGTATATGACGAACAATGAACTACTGGGATTTATCGAGTTATTTTCACTATGAGCAGTGACTGATATAATTTGACGTCATAAAACAATGGCCTGACGAATTTTATTGTTCATATGGTTCGAAATAACGGAGTTAATATTTTCGATACGAGCACATATCACGTTTGCCAAGCGATCATTGTTGCAGCCCAAATTCCCGTATTTCATCGCCTGTGACGTCAAAAAACAATTGTTCATGACACATACACATGTATAACCCTCGCTCCTGTGAAAACACTTCCGAGGGTAATAAGCTCTATATATTATGATGTCACATTGTTACTGTGGTGACGGGTGTTAATAGTGCAACATGAAAACGATCTTGTTCTGGCGCAATTACAAGGATAACATCATATCTGTCAATTCTTGACAAATACCATGTTTATCTCGTCTCGTGAGGTAGAAAGTTATATATTTTCACTCTTGGCTGTGCCACTCGTGAAAATATATACCTTTTGCCTCAGTCAATGAAATATACATGTTTGAGACGTATTGTTCCTATACTGACACTCGTAGTGCAAAAATGAAAATATAAAATAAGAACAAGAACACGAACAAGAACATGGCATTTGTCAAGAATTGACAGATATACTATATGTATTAATGATGTAGCATGCATATGTATAAGCTTCATTATGAATCTGCAGCAGGAAGTCGTTGAACTGTTTAATGCACTGCTAATCTTCTTGGATTCATAACTTGATAATAAATATTAACATTAATCTATCAACGCTCTTGATATCCCTTTTATCACAATGTTCTTAAACTCACACCACATCAGAGAGTTGGCACCAAGTACACGTGAAATCTTCACTTCCTCCATCTCTGGTTCTGGAAAACGTTCCTCTGATGTTTTGCCTGGTTGTGTTTTACTCATAAATCAAGCACTAAACGAGAAGGTAATTACTAGTTTTGCACCCGACTGACAGTCGCAGGGCAGGTGTAGGGAGGAGTTTACTACCATCAATTCTCCAGCAACTGCCCTGGAAATCCGAGGAGGTGTTATCATCCACAGAAAAAACATACACATCGGGTACTGCAATCATAAAGTGAGGCGTGGTGTTTCTTGGGGACTGATGCATCATGGGAAGTTTGGTGCATGACGGGAACATAAAGACTACGGGGAAATGAACCTTGACCACACTCACTTTGGGATTCAACCTTTTCAAGTTAATATCAGTTTCTTTGCCCGTTGTCATTATGATAGACGACAAACATCTACATAACAGCTGCTGCACTAAAGTTCATATATCATTAAATGACTAATACCTGTTCGTGTTTTATTCACTGGGTGTACAAGACGGACAATGTAGCCAACTGCAAACAATCCTAACCTTAGCAAGATGTTCTTACCACAATGCATAACTTCGACACATATTATTACAAGTAAACTTTAGTCAATGAAGTATCACATTTACATATATATTGTTTAGATCTTTGTAACAAATATAATTTTTTTCATTTCTACTTCATGACTGTCAATTGTGCTTAATCATCGGGAAGTATGTCTGTTTGAAAATATATAAAATCATAATCGTGTAATGCGTAAGGGGAATGTTTTGTCTACAATTGTTGAAGAATACATCATCTATGTAAGAATTATTCGGGAATGCTCAAAGAAAGAAATTTTTAATACATGTTATTTGCATAGAAGTCAAAAGTACAATGAATCAAGCTTTTGTCCAGCAGCTATGTACATTGTAAGCGGGACAGCGCAGTGGTAAGTGAGTGTAGGTGGCAAAAGGGCCTGGGTTTGAACCTCGCGAGGGGTGGCAACTTTCTGTAGAGAATATTAACGCCTGTTTATTGGCGATGACGGCGCACCCGACGTAGTCTAGCCTGCTGGACTGTGTAAAGAATTATTATTCGTGCAGTTAGGTATGAATGTGCGAAATGTTACATTGAATAAATTGCAGTACCACCATGCTTTTTAATTTCAGACAACGCCCGCAGGCTTCACCGCAATGCAAGGTCATGGTGGCGTTGTATGCGGTCTTCCTGATTTAATACTAGACGATGTTACATAAGTAAACTATCTTGAAAGCGGCTGTAAATACCAATATCACCTCACCTTACACGCCCATGAATGCCATCAGTGATAACTAGCCAACAAAGCCCTAAGGAGATCATTTGGACATGGATGCATTACATCATGGATACCTTACCCCTGCGTTTCTTGACAACAGCGCTTTGTGATTTATTGACATGTCTTCGCCACATTTACTCTATAAACAAACAAGCCATATATCAAGATGCCTAGGTTGTAGTTCCAACACTTGGGCATTACAACGATTCACAAGGTACCTGCAACTACAAATTATCATGTATAATGCCAGTGCAACTAAATTTGATCTCAGATCATACTTCATTTTCTCTGTTCAGTGATAGATTTTCCGTTCCCACTGGATCTCGAAACAAACGTTGTATAGACGACGTGAGTAGTTTGGACAGCAAAATGAAGCGAACGAATAGAACTTCGCTTTAAGGACACAATACTTTTTCCTGAGATGAAATAACACTGCAGCTAAACATCTATACTTCTGTACGAAATGTTAGCACTGAATACATAGTCTGACTCAACCTGTTTGGAGTTGATATCTTTACCGAGGGAGAATAACACAAGTATACATTTACTCAGACACATTCAAAACACCATTGACAGGTCGACATGACAAATACTTTCATGAGTAAAGCTCGATGTAATGAAAATAACTGTAATACTCGTTTATTATGGGACATGTGTGATACAATCGAACAGCGGTGCAACAAATATATGCTGGACGAAATACAAAACATTTGGATCGCTTTGAATTTCAAAATAAATATTATTTGGCTTTTGATGAAAATGTTTAAGAATTGAACGATTTGTAAAGTAGTATAATTAAATATAAAGACGCAAGCATCATAATATAAACATCTGCTTTTCGAGTATCTCGACACTGATCATTTACTCCAAATCAAATATACCAGACAAGAAACGTCTAAATAAGAGCCATGATTAAATCTTCAGGATAGGTAAGATCTTGGTCTTAGAAACTGGACACTTTCTCTTCCAAAATTATGATTCAGTTAGCACAGTTAGAAAGTCAGTCGTTAAACCTCGATATGACAAGAAAGCTTCGGAGAAGAAATGCCTAAAGTTTCGCCTTTGATCTCATTTTCCATTCAGTGGTTTTCTACTGGGGTCTTACGATTTTAAGCATATTCTCCTCTGCACCAGACGACTTCACTATCTGGCAGGACGCATATTACACCAGACGACTTCACTATCTGGCAGGACGCATTTTACACCAGACGACTTCACTATCTGGCAGGACGCATATTACACCAGACGACTTCTCTATCTGGCAGGACGCATATTACACCAGACGACTTCACTATCTGGCAGGACGCATTTTACACCAGACGACTTCACTATCTGGCAGGACGCATATTACACCAGACGACTTCTCTATCTGGCAGGACGCATATTACACCAGACGACTTCACTATCTGGCAGGACGCATTTTACACCAGACGACTTCACTATCTGGCAGGACGCATATTACACCAGACGACTTCACTATCTGGCAGGATGCATATTACACCAGACGACTTCACTATCTGGCAGGACGCATATTACACCATGGTATCGAATATTCTGAAACTCTGAATCTGATGAACTACACTGTTCATTCAGAATGTGTCTGGTTCTCTCCTTGCCTCATAGCACAACCGTTCCCTATGACAGGATCGTAAAGTTCAAAACCAGGCAACGGGTAACGTAGCTGGAGAAACATCTCTAACATTGCTTGTATTGCTTCTCAAAATGTTTGAAACTTAACCGCTTGTAGAAGGAAGTCTGTCTGGTGAGCACGCAACTGTTGGCGAGACAAGGGAGGTCCAATGTGGACTCAATCAACGAGACCACCATCTTCTGGTTGTGATTTAGCACCTGACATTTGAACACTTCAAATCATTCATGGATGTACATTTGCTAAGTGTGTAGCATGACAAAGTTAACACTTGTGTAATTTGAACACATGTTTCACATTACGTATTTAGGATCCCGCGAGTCAAGATCATGAACTTCAAACCAAATACTAACATATGTCAATGAGAAATATAGAAAGGAGATGTTTACAATCTGAAAGAATTAATGTATGGTTCAATAGGTGAGATTATAGCAATAATTCATTTTAATGATAGAAAGATAAACTGCAACTTTACATTATTTTTTATGTCAGAATAATTAATGAATGAATAATCATTATATTAGCTGTAATATCTTATTTTAATTCAACATGAATCATATTACTGGTTAAAATGTGTATTAATTTTAGAGGATTGCATTTATTTCTTAAATACTACTTACGATAATGACATTTTAATCAAATCAATATACTGTTTAAATTGTAATTTAATCAGAACTTTGATCAATTTTACCTTATATACATTTTCAAAACACTAATACTACAACATGGGTATTCACTTACACTACAGGATTTTTTTGTCATTTGAAAGTATTTTAAATGATGTTATAAGAAATTCCTTGCGTCTTTTACATACTTTTTAAAATAATATTTATATATAAACTTTACACAAGGGTAAAGGAGAACTGACACAAATTATATTTTTCAAAGGACTAAAAAAATAATCGAATTCAGGGGTCATTGTTCAGTTCAATTAGTTATTTTTAATTTCAAGAAATACTTCCACTTTCCAGTTGTTTTATATATCAGGTATTCTCATTTAATAATATATGAAAGGGCTTCACATGATCCCAGATTTAGAATTAGAATAACTAATGTCAAACATTGCCTGGACATTTACTCATTAGTTAAACAAAGTCTTCTTTCCCTAAATTCAATTACTTTAAAACAGCCATCCATCATTTTGTCAAGTTTATAATGGGGACAAATCTCCACTAGTAATCTGGATGCAACAATGGTATAATTTGATTATCTCCCTTAACTGGCTTTAGCTCCTCACAGTACTCAGCCAATCATATCATTGTTTTAAAAACCAGTTTGTCTGGCAACATATTATGTCTTCCTCAACCATGAAGCTGCAGAAGGCAGTAACGACACAAGCTTGGGGATTATCAAGGATGGAAACAACATCTTCTGGCTTATATATTTCACTTAAGACTTCCAAAGAATAGATCATTTATGTAACATCAACATGCTCAAAACGAACAACAAAGTCTTTTGAAATATATTTTTATTACATAGAATCACAGTTGAAGCATAGTGGTTGACATAAAGTTTGTTCACAATTGAGACAATGTTTTCATAACATGGACACTGACTTTAAATAAGTACTCCAAAATTGAAAACTAGGTGTGATAAGAAATAATGTCACCCTCCACTGAATGTTATAAATTATATTGTGGAAAAGAATTCTCTGAACCAAACATATCAATTGTTTATCATCTGAAATAACAGAAAATAAAAATGTTGAGGGGACTCTGTTAAAGCATACTCAATGATCAGATTATTCTAGATATACATACCGGTAACATTAAATAGTCATATTCAAATGCATAATATCTGAATGTAATAAGAATAGCTCCTTTGACCAAAATATATGAGATAAATGAAATAATTAACCTACAGTCAACCCACGATAATCCGGCCACCGATAATCCGAATCTCGCAGTTTCCGAACGGTAGGAAGATGTAACCAAACTAATCTCTATAGTAGTCCTCAGTACTCAGTAGTCCGAACATTTCACTATCCGAACGTGTTTTATGAAAAACGGAAGCGTTCGGATTATCGTGGCCTGACTGTACTATTGACTGGAGTTTGAACTGTGAAAGTGGCACTCTAGAACATGCAAAATAACTACAAAATTCTATGGACATTCAACTTTTACCTTAGATAGAGAAAATATGACAGGGGTAAAACAAGTTGTCAACTAGTATCTCTAATTCCAACCTACTTTTAAGGTCAACTGAAGCAATCCTGAAACTGCTGAATTATATGTCCAAAATATTTTTGAGTGACTGGTTTCAAGGAATCATTAATCCTTAACAGGACTACCTCCAGAAAGGCCAGGCATAGAAGGCAATCCCCATATATTATTATATGAGCAAGTAAAGGACTGTGTAGTGTTCTTACATTGAAACAGCTTGCTTGGAACTGTAGAAGCACAAGTTCATTAACAAGTATTCCTGCATTAGCTTACTAAGAGTTGATACAAACATATAAGGTAAGGATTCACAAAGGGAAAAGATAATTCAGATAAGAATAACATATAGCCACATAATTATCTTAATAAAGCCTTGATCATACCAATGGCATCCTTTCAAACATGTCAAGTGTAAAAAAAACAGGAGTTCACTCTTAAATAAGAAAATGAATAACAACCAAAATCATTCTCAATCAAAGTCAAAGATTACAAAACATAGCATTATATCATAGAAAAGTTATCACAGATTGACATTAGCACTAATCATATATAATATTCGCTTATCATATAAACAGATCAACGTTTGACTTGTCAATATATCAATTAAACTATGTTCAAAGTTCACTTTGATCAAATTTATCAAGCAATTGAAGCACTGCATTGCTTAAGGTATGTCCACAAAAGAGGATGCTGGATGGATGCAGGTAGACGACCTTGCCAAATCTGGTCTTAAAAGGCCCAATGAGCTAAACCTTGTCTAGAGTTGGTAGTAACGCTACAACTGCTTTGTGGAATGGTATCGTTAATTGTCACTTTTAAGCCTTTAGTGGTGTCATAAACAGATGACAAAAGGATATCCATTTCTTGGTACAATTCATTTGTATCCAAATGGATCTTCTACTTCACATCTCCACATCAGTCAGTCCCTTCTGTCTGAAATGATAAATAAAAACAACATGAACATTGCAAACAGAAACAAAAGAGCCAATGGCTCTGTAGCTCCCATTATTTGCATGGTTTTAAGATTTAACACAAAAGGTTATAACTTCCATATAAACTTCACAAGTTTATGTGCTTAAAAAGAGGCGAGGTGAATTGGGGTTTAACGCCGCTTTCAAGAGTATTTCACTTATATCAAGGCTGCTAGTAGCATGGCAGGGAGAAAGCCTGCAACGCCATGTGGCTATGCATTGCAGTGAAACCTGTGAGCATTGGCTGTAACTAGCGATCCATGGGTGGTACTACGCTGAAATTCAGTGTAGTATTGCACCCAAACCTTACTATGTGTAGCTTAAAAAGACTGCTTGGCATCAATTGTTAAGACTTGTGATAAAAATTTATCATGTTGTGGAGCATTATGTCCTTGAATATCAAAGAAATTGCAATTCTGAAAAACTGTCTTCTATTCCCAACACATATCAGCCTCACCAGCCACAAAGGCACAAACCAAGAAAAGACAGAGAGCAACCCATAATGCAAGAACATAAGTACAATTCTCTGAATATGTAGGATATATCTTTCAGGAAACTTTCCAATAAATAGGAAAGGTCATTCACCACTACTACAACAACCTGAGTTTTTGATTATACAGAATAACAACTAAAGGAACAACCAACATAGTCAGAAGTATCGGATCATATACTGGGAGGAACCAAGCAAGCAACATGTTACAAGGTCTTGACTTCTTAATGCAAGACAATCGTACAGTACACCTGCAAGCCTTCATGTACATGTTGCTCATTGTTGTTCCCTGAGACAAGATATCGAGAAGATCAACTCATGGACAAGCAACATCAAACAGGTACATGAACTTCCTACTGCAAGATGCAATGATAAGAACTTTGCTGCTTATTGTTGACCCTGATACAAGATGTCCCGAACATCAACTCCTCTGGGAAATGGATCAAGCAGCTAATGTCAAACAGGTTCAGGAACTTGTGAACAGTGGAAATGTCATCCAGAATAGTGTTTGTGTAAGAAGTGGTTTCAGTGTTGAGTGGAAACACCCTGGGGGAAAGGGTAGAGAATGAAGAATAGAGTATGTATGGGATTGCATAGTTGTTCCAATGTTGGGACTACAGAAAGCCCCCGAGAATTCTCCTCAGCAAGCATAAACACAATTTCATTTAACCTTTTCCCCTGATATGCAGTATTGGCTAGATTATCCCAAGGCTTGATTCCAGTTACACAAGTAATTCCAGTTATTATGTGAGAAATTATTGCTCTTATAATACCCTGTTTCAGAGATCACACACATATTGTAATGTACTTATTTTCATTTGTTTTCATTCACCTTTTACGTAGTAACATATATACAAGGCAATAACCTCTGATTAATGAGAAAAACATGAAATACATTTTAATTAAATCAGAAACTTGTAATTCCTTGAGCGATTCCCTGAATATTAGCAATTGTTAAAATTGTCTTTGAAAATAAAATTCAAATTAATGTTGTGTATAATTAACTCAACTCTAATTTCGCAAATGAAAAGTACAATGACAATGATGATTTTATAAATGTCAGAATCATAACATACTCATTAAAGCCTTTGTCATAAACAGCTTTTGGTGAGAAAGGTGAGAAAGTCAATTACTTTGAAAACACTTCATTTACGACTTAAGATTATGTACATTCTCTAAAAAGCTTATGCAAAAAAACAACATCTTTAAACCATGGAATTGAAAGGGGTTCATAGTTCAAGAATATGAACATTTAACAAAAAGAATATTTATCATTTCCAATCAAGAAACTTCAAATCTTTGATCCCTATTCATGACTAGTGGTCAGTAATGGTCAGCCAGGTAGTGTTTCCTATAAACTGGCAAGTAAGAATGGTTTTAATAACAAATTTCAATACCTCTTGAGAAGGCAAGACAAAGTTACAAGTATTTCGTTCCTGAAACATGAAGACCTTTTCTAGAGTTTGGGAACCTTAGTGTTTAGATTTCTGCCTTTTCACAAACAACAATTTATAACTAACATTTTGGAACAGACCTCATGTCTCCATTACTCAAAAAAGACTGGTGCATCATGGGACAACTGAAGCATGATGGGAAGTATCACTCAAACAGACCTGACATTGACAGGTGCAGATGCAAACACTGTAACCAAACCCTCATTTATGCAGCTTATTTTGACTCAAAAACTAATTCTAAGCAAAATACTACACACGGTAATTGCTTTTGCGTTCACATTTGTTGATATAGTTGGGATGATACATCCCCCACTGAAGAGGGGCAAAACTGTAAAAGATTTGTAACAAGCAGCCATCAATCAAGAAGAGAAAGCCAAAAGTAGCTCCTGAAATAGGTAAAGAAATAAGGTGTGCATCAACAAAAAGAAAAATAAATAAAGAAAAATCTTCCCATTTGTTAGAAGCAGTCTCCACAAAATGTGTCATTTACCTTAATAGTAGCAATACCAACATTTTTAGTATTATATTTTTACTAGTTGATCAAGATCCAAATAGATAGTAAACAATATACATGTTCAAACTTACTCAAATATATTAAATCTGCAACATGCCTATATCTTCTTTTATGGTCATTAAGAAACCAATAAGTGTGGCGGTCATGAGTGAACACGTGAGATAGATTTTTGTCAGAGTAGTTTGAACAAATGTAATTTTCTAACTTGAATGTTATAATAACTGAACTGCATATCTATATTTTACTACCATATCATAAATGACAATTCATTTAGCCAATTGTTTATGGCATGTGATATTTGTTATTAATTATGGTAACTGCATGAGACTTGACAGCTCGCAGGGAATTATACATGTACATGTCGATTTTATAACAGGTATGCAATTATTAAAATACTTACGATAAACTGTCAAAATAAGAATAAGTATGCAATTATTAAAATACATAATACATACATACATACGATAATTAAGCTGTCAAAATAAAAATACTGAACACAAAACACAAGACAATAACATGACAAATCAAACTTTACTGTATGTCTGAGAAATGAAATCAGGGCCTGATTGAGACGTCTTTGGACCATGGAACATCTGGCAAAATGGGGGTGGGCTATAACTCGGGAATAACCCCAACCAGGACAACCCTCTGAAAAGTGGGGGTGGTCTCAAGCTCAACAGACAAGATTGTTTTGTTTAGATAGGTTTATTTTGTTTAGATAAAAGGTCAAGAAAAGGATAATATAACACATTTTGACCCAAGGATATTAAAGGCGATGCAGCACGTTTTTCGCAAATAATTTTTGTCTCATATTTGCCAAGTATTACTAACTTTATACAATATATTGTTACGTTAAAGGGTAAAACATCTCATTACACGACCCGATGAGCCGTATCCATAGAAAACTGTCACCCTTACTGGAAAATAATGGTGCAACGCTTAAAACAAAAACATTGTTGAACTCTTTAGTTCGAGAGCTATATTTGTAGATTTGCAATTTTAAGAGTTCAGATAGAAAGATGATTGACCATTCCATTATTGTACCATATTTATTTTTTCTTTGAGTGTTTAGGTATCACTTCATCAGTCAGATAAATACCTTTGAGTGGCCATTTTGATGTGAACACTTTTTATTGATTCAGGAGTATTATTTAGCCATTGGTAACACATATTTACCTTTTAGTGAGAGTACTTTATTTCAGTAAGAACAGCATACTACAGCGCCTTTAAAAACCTGGGGAAGTTTATGATTCTGATTAATAAGTTATGAAACATGTGAGAGCCTCATGTTTCTTGTAATATTTCCTAAAAACAACATCAAACAGGAACAGCTTATTGTTTCAATTGAACTTACTCATTAAATTCTAGGTGCAGCTACTTTTAAAAACATTAATATAATTAAATCAACCAATTGTACAATGGTGATCCAAAACATTAAAGATGATCAACTTATAATAACATTTCCTTTCTCGGCAAATCACTTTCTATGGTCCAAAAATAATCACAATGAGGTTATTTCAGAAACAGATGTGGTGAAGGAGCTACATAATTAGTTTACTGACTTAACTGGATGGAATCCTCTGCTATCAATGGATCGATGATATGAAACATCACTGTCACTGTCTTTGTATTTCGAGGAAACGGTCACTTAATTCTATGCCCTCTGCCAATCCCCAAACATCTCTTAGAAACTATTAATATTATAAAAAGTTGTTATAAAGCAGAAAGTTGTCAATGTCCATAGCTAAAACTTTAGAGTTTTGCTAATAAAGTTGCTGACAATTCTGAGCAGAACGCCAAATGACCGTTTTACACAGGTGCACATCTCGTGTAATCCATAATTTTTGTTTGGTTGGTGGAAATATAGTCAAGCTCCATCTCACAGGTAAGATTCCCTTAACTAATTTTCCATTATTATTTATAGGGTTAAAACAAAATGGAATTGCAATTTTCTAACATTACCAGTTGCCTATGGAACCACCTTTAACTGTATGATCTCTTTTGAGAAGGGTTTTATAAGGCAAAAACATCACTGTCATATCAACATGAAGGTTACGTTCATTAAAATAGCAATTTCTTTGACTTGTCAACTTCTTAACATTGAAATTCGTTTTTATTTTCAATGTAGATCTATACTAAGACTGCATTTTTTTTTTTTTTTTTTTTTAACCATGGGTATCATAAAATAATCATATCATGCAGGATACTGGTGGCACGTGGTCCTGTGCATAGCTCAGTTGACTGCTATCAGTGAAGTTCAGCAACAATGGGCGCGGCTCGCCGCATGGGTAGGTTACCCGCTACATTGCATGATAAACTGAGAGTTTGAAGGGTCATTCCCTGCCTCACACTGAGACATGAGTTGAGAGACTTGTGGTGTGACCCTGGGTAAGTGACTTAGTTCGAAGTGTGCCTCTGTCCACCCAGCAGTAAAATGGGTACCTGGTATGATACGATGGTAGTCTGAATTTGAACCTTGAGCGCCTGACAGGCGACCGGTTGTAATCTCTTTCGGGAGTGTTCTGTACTCGTGGACCAGGGGTAATATGTCGGTCGCGCCATGAGCAGGTATTAGTAGCTGGAGGTAGCGCGTTATAAATATCCACATTATTATTATACTTGGAAACAGTCATTGCAACAAAAGGTTGTCAAACCCTGACATATTGACTGTGGGAGTACATGCAGTTCCAGTTGCTATCCATTTCTTAATTACAGTGTTCCTACACTTAAACCTCTCCGCTGTGAGCTGGTTTCAATAACTTCACCTCTTCAACTTAACGAAGGCCGCAATCATCTGATTACATGGGAATGTCTCACGAACATGCAGCACACTTAGACTTGCTGTGGTTATCCCTTATTTCCTGTCCTTCACTTCTAAAATGTATTTCGTTCAAATGATGTGAGGCTTCCTTCATGCAACATTTCATAACATAATAATCATTTTAATCAATTCCCTGAGAATAATTAGGAATACAATCTGGAAATATTAACATTATTGAGATATCTACAATTATGTGTCTATTGATTTGATTTTAAGATTTTGATCATTATCAAACTATTTCACACTTGTGTTAGTATGTTCACGATGATGATCACGCTGGACAGGTTTTTGAGTAACTTTACTGCATCTATTAGCCTAAATCAAAATGGTTACAAATGAAAATAATTGTTGCCAACATTTTATTGACAAATTCTGTAGATTTATTATGCTTAAAAGTAATCGACCCGACTTGAAGCCCTGCTGTGATTGCAAAAAGTCAACACTGGAAACATCATGTAATATTTATAATACACCAAATGAAACTTTATCATATCTATATTTCATACATCCTGGTAACCAAGGAAATATTTTTATATTAAATGAGTTATAAGAGAAACAGAATCGGCACTTTTGAATTTTTCCCGGACTCCCATCTTGTCCTAGGGGGAACACAAATATTCCCGCTTGCGACTGAGTCCAGTCCCTTTATTTTATGGTCTCTGATTTTACTAAGAACTATGAAAGAAGAGAAGGGCCAGGGTATTTTTAAAGGAAAGAAAGCTCAAGGATTTATTCAAGTGCATTTATAGCATAAATACATAACCAAAAGAACAGAAACAGAATGCTCAGGATAATATTTTGATGAGCATTAATTCCAGAAAAGAAAGAACAAAATTATCCCCTGGATTTCCTGAATTTAAACACCATGATGGTTGAAACGTCCATAAATACAATTATGTAAATATTGAGAATTAAAAAACAATTAAACAACATGAGGTTGAAATGTCCATAAATACAATTATATAACTATTGAGAATTATGCAAAAAAATTAACAAAAAGATAGTTAAAATGTTCATAAATACAATTATTGAGACTTGAGCAAGTCTAGATGCAAGATGCATGAAACAATCCAGCGCAGCTGGTGCAGGGCTGAGCGACATCCCAATAAACTTGCGTAATTACGATGCCAGCATGTTATCCCTTAGTTTCACATGAAAGGACTTGCCGCTACATTACACAAGTAAATCCTGGAGTGGCGGCATTGCACATGCCTTTCAGTGCAGTGGGGACATAACTTGTACATTTCTGGACATATTTATTGATATAATATAATCTGATGAGTTAATCATTCAACAGGAAATACAGTAACTGCATCATGAATGATCAATTTTATTATTGTTATTGTTTTGATAATGACTAAACAATCACAGGGGAAACACGTTTGTCATTTACAATTGTAAAAACTTATTCTGACAGATTTTGAAGCTGAATATAAAACACGTTTGAAAATTAAAATGTTTCTAGAAATTATTTATTTGCTTTTAGGGTACATATATGTTAAATAATTAATTAGTAAATCAAATTATTTTTCTTACTTTTGACCCAATGCATTTTATATATTTCACATACTGAACATGAAACAATCAAAGCTTGACAAGAATGTAAAAAATGTCAACACCTAAGGGAAGAGAGTTTCAAGGATTAACAAAAACTAATAGCAAGAACATAACATCAATTTTCTCATTTACTGTTACAGAAAATTAATTTAGATTTTTTTTCTGATTTGCTCCAAGTTAGCCCAAAAGCACTCTATGTATATTACAAATTATGGCATGCCATGTGTCAATCAGAGAGAAAGACCATTTCTGTTCAATATGATTTTTTTTGTTTTTACAATTTATGTAATTGATATTTTCTTTGGAACATAAAATTATGCTGAAAATGGTTCTCGAATAGTTCTGTACTTGCACTAATCGGATTAAAGCCGAATTGTCTGGCTAAAATAATGGCAATGAAGTTGGTATCTCAGGAATATTTTATGGTCAGTCGTTTGGCAAACGCTTCCCTTCGTATTTTGGTCCAATCTTTTGACAACGGCTTCCCTTGATTATATCACGGCCAAAAGTTACACATAGATTTCCCTTGATTATTACATGGCCAATAATTTAAAACAGGCTTCCCTTGATAATTTCATGGCCAATCATTTGAAACAGGCTTCCCTTGATAATTTCATGGCCAATCATTTAAAACAGGCTTCCCTTGATAATTTCATGGCCAATCATTTAAAACAGGCTTCCCTTGATTATTTCATGGTCATGGTCAATCATTTGAAACAGGCTTCCATTGATAATTTCATGGCCAATCATTTTAAACAGGCATCCCTTGATAATTTCATGGCCAATCATTTAAAACAGGCATCCCTTGATAATTTCATGGCCAATCATTTAAAACAGGCTTCCATTGATTATTTCATGGCCAATCATTTAAAACAGGCTTCCCTTGATTATTTCATGGCCAATCATTTAAAACAGGCTTCCCTTGATCATTTCATGGCCAATCATTTAAAACAGGCTTCCATTGATTATTTCATGGCCAATCATTTGGCCAAGGCATCCCTTGATTATTTCAAGGACTTTTGAAACAGGCTTCCATTGATAATTTCATGGCCAATCATTTAAAACAGGCATCCCTTGATAATTTCATGGCCAATCATTTAAAACAGGCTTCCATTGATTATTTCATTGCCAATCATTTGGCCAAGGCATCCCTTGATTATTTCAAGGACTTTTGGCTGCAGGCTAAAAATGATAATGTTAAACTTAAATGTGTCGGACTCATACTTACTTTCTTTGGAATGGGCTTGGGTTGTTGAATCTTGAGTAAATCACATAAGTTATTCCTGATTGGTTTGACTTCTGTTATATCGTTGTCCCTGAAATTATGAAAAAAATACTCAAAATACACATGAAAAATTTAAATCATCAAAAGTGATTGATAATTAAGGAACCCTCTTTGAATCTTGAGGTAAAGACGGTATGACATTTGTTTGGTCAACATTGATGTACAGTGACCCCTCGTTATAACACTGATACTCGGATCCAAAACACGAATAAGGATGTACACTGTCATCATTTAATTTGTAGCTATATGAACATGAAAACAAATAATTAGAGAACCTCTTTACAACTGTCTGATTATTGACCTTTAGAATGTAAACTTTCGAGACTTGTCACTGAAATTGGGTCCTCTTCCTGATCACAACATAAGAGCAGTGCTTGATATATAAATATATATAGATACTAACAGCAATAAAACACAGGCAGTCAATGAGATCGACAGCGTGCGTTATGAGACAATAAAATATGCTCATGATTTTAGACATCAGTTAGAGCGTCGCTTAGCAAATGACGTCATATTTTACGTCACTTTGATTGTTAAATGCTAGTGAACGTATTCTACAACGGTCGACGGGAGGCATCAATATTTTCAAAAAACAGTTTATACAAAAAACATAATATCTCAACGGTTTTTATATAAAAGCCAGTAAAAAACATAAATAAATAAAAGTAATAAAACATAGCTGCGCCCTTCATGTTTTATGCTCCCTGCTATGTTTTATTCAACGATAAAGCACACCAATTCGTCTTCTATTTCTTAAATATCCATCCACCAAATGTATCCTGCTCCATCCCGTATATGTATATGCAAGGCCACTACTGTAGCATTTATGGTTTGACATAATGACGTAATGATTACTCCTTAGAGAGAGACGTCAACTTCCTGTAAGACATTGCATTCTGGGAATAAACCGGTGACTACGAAAATGGTGGTTCTGTGTTCAATCACGTTAAGTTTCATCTGTTGATGACAAGTTAAATCTGGGTAATCCCAACACTACAACTACTACTTGCAGATATATACCCTGATGGTGCCCGGTGCTTTAAATGTTACACAAGCAGAATTAAAAAAGACACCATGTATTGAAATTTGTGTTTATTTCCCCTCGTACATGAAGCTTTTGTGAAACTAACCAAAGAAAGATAACTGGAGTATATGAGCTTCAAAACATTCTAGAATCTAGAAATTTATCCACAACTTTTAAGTGTTTTAGAAACTTGTATATATGATATTCACAAGGTAACATTCAAAGTTGAGGAAATAGATGATCATCTACGATTTTATGTCTGTTTCACTCCTGTTTGACAAATGGAAACACAAAATCCTTAGTTAACCCTTACGTTGCGTATATATATTTTACCATTTTTAGCCCCTGTGGCGGAATTTACAGGCTCGCAGCTCGCAGCAGTAGTTAGGGCTTTGGCACTAACTAGCTCTGCTGGCGGAATTTCCAGGCGGCGATTCTGGTACCATTTTTACAAAATATACCGCATCTACATGGCGAATAAGGACTATATACGGGCGTTCAATACAAATTCAAGTAGCGACACCCGTACACAAATGGCTAATTCACACCCGAAACTTTGAATGAATTTTCTATGTTTTTTCGTTTTTATTCTATTACTTTCGAAAGATTGTCTTTAATTTCGGGCCTCGTAACATCATAAATACGGAATTGAAGACAAGATGTCTAGCTTCACAATGATATAAATATTATTAGAATGCGACCTTTGGTTATAATTCTATAGCTATGTAAAGTTTGTCTTTATTTCCACCAATAAAATCGTAAATACTTACAACATGTATGCGGCATTGCGAACGGTCGTTCATCGCACTTTTCCAAGATATCATAATCTCGAACCAGTTGACAAATAAGCACATGTCAACCCTAATATGCTTATGTTGTTTTACCTTTCAAATAAAAGCTAACCTCAAACCATAACTGATGAAAATATGTTGATTAGTTTGTGTGCCGTTTGGTTTCACATGCCTCTCAGAAAGGTAAAATTGTATCTTTATTTCTGTGAAATAATTATGCGCATTTTATATAGAATAAAAGATTATTCTTTTTGGTTTATTGTGATATAAAAATCATGAAAATGCATTCAGTATGTCAGCCGTGATGAATGTGTAACAAGTTGTGAAAATCGCCGATTGTTAAAGGGATTGTCGGTGTAAACATGCCCTTTTCCACGGGGCTTGCTGTGTCTTTATTATTTTTTTGACATTTGCTAATTTCATATGGGAATGTAGTCCATTGTTTTCCCTTTATTTTGCCGTATTTTTTTTTGAAAACAAACAATTCGCTCACATGATATGAAGTGCGGGAGTAAGGCGAGTTAGCGATTTTTTTTCCCGTCTCGCGAGATGCGAGGCAGATAGCAGTCTCGGGCGAGGCAAACCCGACGCAATACAAACACGTGGGTGAAAATAGCCTCAAGCGAATTAAAGCCCGACAAAATTGGCCTTTTGTAAAGCTAATTATCGATGCGTTACGGGTCAACAATGCACACGCAAATTGGTGTGAATTTTGCTTGATATTCTGACCACACACTGAACAAAGCTTCATTTTCATGTCGGGTCGCGAAGCATAAATACAACCATTCTCATGCAGCGAGTCGCGGAAACAATCGACTCGGGACCCGGTATGGGGGATAGAAAAGTACTTAGACAGCCGTGAATTCTTCTAAGAACCCGATGCGGGATCCGTATACAGACACCTCGGAATCGCTTATAGCCCGCCCGGATAATTCCGGGATTCGCAAGTTAAGGGTTAATGTTGCTGTTTCATTTCAACTCAGAAAGTATGTTTGAAGTAAGAAATCATGCACAAAGATTGATGTTATACAATGTGATGAAAGCTGTAGTTTGAATGAGAAAACAATGCATTGAATCAGAATGTACTGCACTCCAACCTAACTGCATCTAGAACAGTAGTTTACTGTAGTCAGAATAGTCTTGCCTGCATATCTACCAATCTCAGTTGATAAGAACTCACCATGTTGTATCACTGAGAAGACCGAGAGCTTCTTCTAAATTTTCTTCAGGCACAACATCATCATAGGTT
Organism: Gibbula magus; assembly: GCA_936450465.1. Taxonomy (NCBI): domain Eukaryota; kingdom Metazoa; phylum Mollusca; class Gastropoda; order Trochida; family Trochidae; genus Gibbula; species Gibbula magus. Next base: position 11,421,644 of record OW388290.1, on the reverse strand, counting down.
ACTAGAGCCTCGTACATCTTGTTTGCTGTCGACTTCCTTACCTGGGGATGGAGGATGAGAAGTTGAAACAGTTTCTAGTTTTACATGTACTATATATCAGTGTCTGAAATAAGGCCCATCCAGCTGGGGCTCCTTTCACAAAGCAGCCTTTACTAAGGTTAACTTTAACTCCCATTTTTTAACATTACACTGAGGTAACCTTACTGACTTACATTCACCTCAGTGCTTTGTGAAAGAAGGCCCTGGTAAGCTTTGAAGTGGTCCACATTTTAGCAAGCATGTTCACGAGTTCATGAGTTCAATTGACATGATTACACTTTCGAGTCGACTGATATCGGGGCTTGTTTCATACCCTGTATATAAAAGTATATATTCCACATACAGATGATAGGTTCTGAAAATATTAAACATTGCTCAATAGCCCTTTAAAATTTCCCTAGTGTTTTCAATTGCAACCACTGCTATTTCTTCAAACTTGGTACTAAATTAAAGACAGTGACAAATCTAGATCTCTCTAATTGATTTGTAGTGAGGAATGATAAGTGAAGCCATTGTTTCATCTCCCACAAATAAAGCAGCACCTACCCGAGGGTATCTGTGACAGAGGAGTATTGCTAGATTCAGCAGGACTTTCTTCCTGATTTCACCAGGGAAAGACAGAAGCCCACAGTAGCTGAAAAGTCAACAAATATAAATCATTTTGAGAACAGTATCTATTATGATGAATATGCAAAGAGGTTGTAGCCCGAAAATGAGCAGCTGAGGTCAAAGAAAAATTTATTTTGTACGGACCGTGAACCAAACAAGTGGTAGCCCAGGCAGAGAGCATCAAACTTTTCCAGAGAGGCTGAGAAAGGGATTGAAGTATTACTTCTGCTTGTTTTTTCTCTGTTAATCATTACTTACATATCTGCTGCAGCCATCAGTTTGTTGGGGTCCCCACTTCGTAAAATTTCTTTTTTTACCAGTTCCGTCAATTTAACAGCAAATGAATGGCTGAAAAATAAAAGTTGAAGTTCTTTCAAAATCTTTAACTAACCTCTGCATAAACTTAACCCTTAAGCTGCTATTGCAGAATGATTTAATTATGCATATCATTAGCACAGCTGCACCTGTCAAACCGAGAATATTCCTTTTCTTAAATAGTTTTGATTCCCACAATGGAGCAACTAAGGAATAAAGATAATAGTGTATGTTTTGGCATTAATTAATTCAGGCGGTAGATGGTTACCAGAACATGATATATTGAATCAATAGTTGGTGATAGTTTCCCACAGTCCCCAACTTACTCTGGTGTTTCTGTGAAAGCCTCAAAGCATCCTTTAGACAGCATCTGATCAAGCATCTTCATCATCGGCAGAGACACTCTGGTGACATGCAGCAAAATTACATAGCTAGAACAAGTTTTTGTTTTATTCATGAAATACTGTTAGGCAATCAAGGATAACGGTGAGAAAATTAAAATTTATAATGAAATGTTTATGTAATGTTTATATACTCAAATCTAGGACACACGGTACAGGTCAGAAGACATTTGTTAATTATGATGCTAAGTTTACCTGTCAACTTTCTGATAGTCCTGAAAGATCTGCATCACTGTTTCAATGAACTTGTCCATTGCTTCTCCCTTGTAGTTGTGACTTCGTAGATAGTTGTATAGGGACGTACTCGAGTGCTTCACCTACAAAATTGAATATTCAATTTGTGTCAAGTTCTTATACTGTCAGCAAAGGGAGACAATTTCTCCATAGCAACTTACTATCACACTGGAAAGAAGAGGCACATGTGAATTTTCCAACTATACATGCATACAGACACATACACTTTTGCTTTATCAGTGCATATAACAGTTGAACTACTGATATGATCTTTTGTTAAACTGTTGAAAAAGGAAAGGACAATGATTCGAAACAATCAATCTACATGACAGACTTTAATTACTCTAAGATTGTCAGAGAATATTTCTTAAGACAAAAATATCTGCTTTGAGGAACTCATTTCTTTAGGCACTCATAATGCAATAGTTAACCTAATCCCATCTTTCAACATATTGAATGACTGCTTGAAGTATTATGATACCTGTTGAGACCAAGTAGGCCATACAGAAATGAGTTAAGATAAAGGTATAAGATAAAGACCAAGGTTGAGTGTACCCACCAGAGACTCTGTGAGTCCCCCTACACTGAGCGAGATACCAAGCAGCACACTGTAGCGGTAGGTGGGCTCATCCAGCAGTTGTACAAACAGAGGGAACGTCTCCGCTGGCGCCGCCCAGTTGATCGCACACAGCCCTACCCTGTAACATCACATTTTGCAATCAGATCTCTTTTTCAGTTTCATCTACAGTAGAACTCATAATTTACAGGGACAATGCAACATTCATAGTAACTGTTGATAATCAATAAATTCAATTCTTGTGAAATTATTCTTATTGACATTCTTGAACAACAATTCTGGGTCAAGTTTGCCAGCTTTGAATTGTTAGTGATTACTATCGATTATTAACGAGCCGACAAGCAGAATGCTAAAGTTGGACTATAAAAATAGTCAAACAATTCTCAGGGACATATTCAGATCAGTAAGATTGTACTTTTCAAGCTTCATAGATGTACACTAGACAATACCACATGTGAAACAATTTTTGAAATGTTATTCAACAAAGAGTTTCATAGGCAAAGTGAACTAAATTGGTAAGTCGGGAAGAGATTCTACACATACTCCTGACACTCCTCCCTGGTGAGCTGCTTGCCGAACATGAGGAACTGGTTGTGTGGGTTGTCTAGCATCAGAGTCAGGAAGTCCACTGTCCCTCTGTGGAACGTAGATAGATGGAAATCAAATATTAAATCTACTATTTTCATTCAAATCACAAAACGATGTATTGTTCAACTATCAAGTATTCATTTGAAACGCTGTGTTAATTTTAATTTACTCAGAGCAAAAATTAAAATATTCTATATCACATTTACTATTATCATATCATTCAAATCACAAAACGATGAATAGTTTAACTATCAAGCATTTGCAGTATGTGCAAAAACATTCAGAGTGGGCATTTTAGAAGAAATGTGAAAGTCAATTTTTAAAAACTTATATTAAATCTAGTAAATTCATCCAATTCCACTATTTACCCCAAAATACTAGTACTAAGACTACAGGAGATGTATCAGTTCGACAATATTCTGAGTGGCCATTTTACAAGAAACACGACTCATTAACAAGGGGGATAATCTGGGATAAGCCACAGAGACACAAATGTAAGGCTTTGAAATATACAGATTTTTGGGTTTATTCTTTTAGGCTTGCAATTAAATATTGATTGCTTTTTACTCACTCTTTGAATATTTCCTCTAGCTTTCCTCTGCAGGGTACATGAGGTATCTCAGGCCTGAAACAGAAGTATATGATCTTAATTTCATTTATAACATTGCAAACCCTCATTTGTCTACATCTGTCAACATTGAACATTCATAAATCATGAAACACTAATAGTAAGTTGATTTTAAAAAAATCAAATCAATATTCATAAAATTTACTTTCAATAATTTCGGAACAAAAAACTGAGAAAGCGAGCACTTACTTGTGAATTAAAAGTTTCTGGAAGATTGTCCCTGCGATGTCTCTGGTTCTATCAATTTTCTCACATGCTTGTTGGAGGATGCAGCAGAACATCTTCTCACAACTGTGGGGAGTCAACAACTTCTTTATCAGAGCAACACCAAATGTAAATATTGACATATTTGATGGGCAACAATAGCAACACGTTTATATGTGAAATTAAACTGATGATCTGATGAAGATTTGGAAAGATGGAATCCTTGTCAACGCAGTGTGAGATACGTACAAGGCAGGTTTGATGAGTTGCGGGTCTGCCTCCACACAGAGAGTTGTCAGGGACTCTAAACCAGTCATGCTTGCTTCTCGAACCCTGTAACCAGAGAGAAAATATTAACAATATCTACAATAACTACCTCCAGTTTTATAGACTCCATGATGTTACACTTTGAATCCTGTCCTCGTCGATTGACATAGATTCTTCCTTCAAATTGAAATAAACATCAGTTACATCACATATCCACTACTCATAATCATCTTAGTGCCAAACTACTCTGAATGGCCAATTTACAGTACTCACAACACACTGACATAGGTAAAATTCTGAATTTGGCCAGTGGCTAATGATAGTTTATCATGGAATGACAGATATCTCACCAGCTGCCGACATCTCCCCTCGAGTCAAGTGTGTAATCCTTCATTGCGTTGAAGTACGCCTCAGACACAGTATCAATGTTCCCTCCACAGATACAAGTGTTCACCGTCCCATTGACATTCACTCCTACTGTGGTCACTATGCTGTAATAGTCAATCACAATTTCGAATGATATATCAAAAATATTTCGGGAAAATTGCAAGAAAGAATATGAAAGATAAAAAAGCTTTGTTACCAAATATTATAAACCTGTATAAAGTTATTGGCAACATGATCCAAACAAAATATAAGAATGATACGAGAAAAAAGTTAGTTTTACCAAAAAAATAGAGCCATGGGCTTTGTAGCTCGTCAGGACTTCATTGACTGATTATCTAGTTGAATATCTAAGTTATCTCAATTTACATTTACCAAATCTACAATTTAGAATCTCCTTTGGCCAAGGAGTCTGTACACAGCATTTCAGCTTGCTATAGCTTTTTTGTACTGGAGAAGAAGATAAAATAAGGTTTTCAGATCATGACCCCTGTGACCCATATTTGGGGTCACATTGTCACGAAATCTATAATTTAGAACCCAAGTTGGCCAAGGAGTAAATACTCAACTTTTCACCTCTCTGGACCTTATGGAACTGGACAGGAAGATGAAAATAGGTTTTCAAGGTTGTGACCCCTATGACCCTATTTGGGGTCACTGGGTCATGAAATCTACAATTTAGAATCCCCATTGGCCAAAGAGTCTGCACACAACTTTTCAGCTCTCTAGACCTTTTGGAACTGGAGAAGAAGATGAAAATAGGTTTTTAAGGTTGTGACCCCTGGGACCCTATTTAGGGTCACGGGGTCACGAAATCTACAATTTAGAATCCCCATTGGCCAAGGAGTCTGCATACAACTTTTCAGCTCTCTGGACCTTATGAAACTGGAGAAGAAGATGAAAATAGGTTTTTAAGGTTGTGACTCCTATGACCCTATTTAGGGTCACGGGGTCACGAAATCTACAATTTAGAATCCCCATTGGCCAAGGAGTCTGCACATAAAATTTCAGTTCTCTAGAGTCAGTGGTTCTGGAGAAAAAGTCGAAAAAGCGAAAAGTTTACGGACGGATGGACGGACGGACGTCATGCCATAAGCCTATTGGGCCTTTCAGGCCTGATGAGCTAAAAATTAAGGTTACTTTGAAACTGGTTAAATCTACAGAGTGAAAAAGAAAAGATTTAATTCAAAGGAACTCTTAAACATCTCAAAACCAAGAAAGGTAGGGATACGATACAAAAAATACCACAATTAATAAATCTTTACAAGGAATATTTACTTGGTAATGGCTTTGACCGCATCTCGCCTAGCCTCTGCAAACTTGGCTTCCTTCTCGACGAGACTGGACGCCTGTATGAGAGCTGATAACACATCCCCTAGTGCCCCCTCCAGCATGAACCGAGGGAATGCTCCTAGTGCTCGACTGTGTCCCATTCTGTAACATGGAGTGCATGGGTACAGGTCAAACTATGTGAATTACAATTTTACTTGACTTCTTTTCAGAAAACCATTTCTTGTTGTATTGTACAGTAATGCAGCAGATTATCCAATACTAGTACCTGAATGATTGAATAAATCTTATTTAAAAACAAAATATTTTAGTTTGACATGCCCTGTGCATATAAACATTACAAAATTAGAAAATGACTTTGTTTACACAAACCTTGAGTTTTCATTTGAGGATGTTAATTCTTTCTTGTACTTGTTCATTACAGCATCTGAAACATTGTGAAAACAGTTTCACAGATGATTTCTGCAATAAACAAAGCATGTAGAAGTATGTGAATATTTTCTTAAATACTTTAAGCTTTATCTAATGTTACTGATATTTATAGTTATATATTCCGGATTATTCCCTTAGTTGGCGAGATCAATTCCCATAAATTGGCAACTCAGCATGGATTGGTCCTAATTTTTTCAGCAGTTTAAGTGTTAATTTGAGGGTCAAGGAGGGTGAGTATTATCAAAATGTGAAGTCAATACCTTAGAAGATAACACTAGATATCGACTAAAAAGAATGACGCACCTCTTCTCTTGACGTCAAGTTTTCCATTTCCATCTCGGCAGTACTCTTGGTAGAACGTTGGTGATGCATCAATTGCTGCTTGCTGAAATCAAATGTCAGCATAACTCTGGGAGTTGTTGACTGTGTGTAGCTCTTTGCTATCTTGAGAGGCACTTTTACAATCATGGGCTGAATAACCACTCTTAGCCAAAACAAGTGCAGAACAACTCCAGTTCTCCTTTTTAAGTAACTCAACTACATAAACATGTAGCTCCCTGCCATTAGTCACAACCCCTGCTTTTTTCATGAGGATTTTGAAATTGCAAAAGTATCTTTTCACTGACCACATGTTGTTTTAATGGAGGAACACTTGTCTTCCAGTTTACTCAAGTGAAATTAAGACTCACCTAACTCACGCTAGACAATTTACCCAAACTCGCAGCTTTATTGTCCAACATTGTTGACAAATTTGCAACAATCAAACTACTTAATCTTTAGTCAGTTAATTATCCTAAGTGTCAAGCTCACATGCTCTGTCACAACACTGGTCTTCGAATTCTGAAATCACACCTGCCAATCCGACTATGTGATAAACCTTTACTAGCAAACAAATGCCAGTCACAACCATGTGGTAGTAATTGTCCAATCGTATGAACAGTCTGATTAAAATCGACCTTGTTCCGAGGAATAAAATTTGCAAAATTTTGCATCTGCCGGGATACGAACAGGTTCTGTAGATTCCTCGCCACAAGGTCTGAGAACACCCCGTATAGACGTGTGTTCAGAACCAGTTTAGCGCAGCCAAAACCCAGTCAAATAGCTGACCAATCACATCATAGTATTTAAACGGTTGCGGTTTTGAAAGCATTCGGAACGGACAAAAGGATAGCTGTTTGGAGTTATCTGCCCCTAGTTTCTCGCACCGAAAGCATTTGTTGGGCATCTTTTGATTGGCTAGCTGAATTGCGCCCGAACACGCTAGTGTACGGGTCGCTTTCAGACGGTTTGGCGTGGAAACCCACGAACGAGTTCGTATCCCGGTAGATGCACTATTTTGCATTTTTTATTCCACGGAAAACCGTCGATTTTAATCAGACTGATCGTATGAAACATTTCAAACGTCTCATACTTTGCCAAAATTCCATCTTAACAGATGGACTAGCCTGACTACCTGTATTTTAAATTCTTAAATCATGGCACTGACGACTACAAACTTTAGTCTTTGCTCTACTTAAGTCAGTATGCTTAAGATGCAGCCACCGCCGGAAGTAAAATTCTATTCTTCACAAGGGTGGTGTCTTGAGCTACACTGTTTCAAACTGCACGTTGTCTCTAGAGTGTTGACTGAATTATCCTATTTGGTCATATAATTATTCTTCCTTGAGAGGCATTTTAGCATATGTCTGTCATTTTTTAGAGTGGGATAGAAAGATAAAGAACATTTTAAAAGACAAATTCCCTACTCGGCTTTGACAAACAAATTACTTTTAGTATTATCTAAAGAGCCAGGAGAGCGAGGACACCCACCTGAATCTCTGGTTCAATGTGGAACAAACAGTCATCCAACAGCTCCTGCCACACATCTGAGGATTTAATAGAATTGAATGAGGCAATTTGTTTTAGATCTAGAAGAGTTAAACCTTAATGAGAAAGATAAATAAAGTGAAGGTAGAGAAATTAAGTCAACACATTTAGAAGGGAGGCAGGGACTGATAAACACAAATCGACTATCATAAAATATTCAACCCTTTATCTACACGTCTTATCTTAAGTCAGAGATTATGTTAAATAGTTCCTGTAAATTGGCCACTCAAAATGCTGAAGAGTTAATCAGTAGAGAGAGTACAAGGACAACATGTACACCATTACTGATTTCAGACATATTTTAAAACAAAAGCAAGAACTATAATTTGCTAGGAATTATTTACCGGTATTAACCATTGAAGTGATGTTGTATTCATAGTGCTTGTAACACTAACGTTAATGTCATGAAAAGCAAGAACTATAATTTGCTAGGAAATATATAATTGCCAAGGAGAGACGTCATATTTCATAGTGCTTGTAACAGTATTGTTAGTGTCAAGTATTTAGTTTAGCATGAAGCCTACCTATGATGGGGTCCCCATGGTACGGCAGTTTGGACGCAGACAGATTCTCTATCAGGTGAGACACTGCAACAAAACAGAAACATTTCCAGTTGTTCTGGACTGATAGGAAATAGTAAACAACCTTACAGTTATACATTTTATAATTTCATATGTGCAGCAATATTACATAATGCATTATTGACGTAAAAATATTGCATTGCAGTATATTTCATGGTGGGTAACAAATAGATATATCTGATACCATAAGAATTAAAGTAACTTGTGGCAAAGTGAATTGTTTTTATCAAAGGACATCCTTTTGCTCGACTTTGTGTGGATAAAAGCAGAGCATACAAGTCTACCCAAGGACAAGCAGCAACATATTCCAGTAGTTGTCAAAATCTAAATAATATGGAATCCTTTGTGAGATAGTCACTGCAATACAATTTGTTCTATGAATACTTGATTTTAAAGTTGAAGATGAGCAGTTGACTGACCTGACTTCCTCATCAGCTCTCCACCGAGACCACGGAACAGCTGAGAACTGTTCAGCTGGGGAAATAAGCATTGAGTTGATCAGTTTTTTTAACAAGACTACTCAAGCAAGAAGTTACTTGATACTATGTTGATGTGTTGAAATACATAAAACGTGTGATATTGGAGTTAGAATTAGTTTACAAACAATAATAGAGAAAGGAGCACCAGAGTGTAGTTTCACCTTCACTGTAATGTTCTTCATCCCTTCCACTGACGATGCATCAATCAAACTGGTTATAGCTCTGTAACACAAATTGCCCATAAATACAGTTTTGTAACATTATATGTCTAACATTTGAGAGTACAAATACTACATTTCTCCTTTAGGAAAACACAACGATTATTTCCATTACCGTCAATGAAAAATCATTATCATGTTTCAAAGTTATTTTTTTAAACAAAAGCCAGATTGAATCTTTTCCAAATATTTAAAAAATTCAGCCATCATTTTCTGTTTTAAGATGATCTTACAAAATTATCACCAACCAATTCCTTGGAAATTATTATGGACCAGCATGTTAAAGCTCAAGAAATCTGATTTGAAATAAGGCTAAATCTAACATGTACTGACTTTCCTTGAGCCTCTGCGATGTCCGAGAGAGCTAAGGTGATCTCCGCTACTGCCAGGATGGCTCCATGTCTCTGATACAGATCTATGCCAGTGCTCTTTGCTATCAAGTCAGGTAGAACTGAAAGGGTCACAAACAGTTTATTCGCATTTGTCCAGAGACTGCCTGGATGAAATTATGTTAGTTTCAAGGCTTGGATGAAAGATTGTTAGTTTCGAGGTCTCGAAGTTTTCGTCTGTTAAAAGGCTGGATGAAGATTTTTATTGTGATTCTTTTCTGTCATAAATTTGACAGACACATCTAATAATGCATCTAATAATACTTCCATAATCTGCTTGAAAGGAGCAAAATTTTGGTTTGTTCTTTTTTACATTAATTGACTAAAACTTTTGTAAACACTTGAGATCCTAAATCAATAGATGCAAAGCCATTCTGAGTGGACGATTTAGAGGAATCGCAACTCAAAAACGAATCAGAACTATCATTATGGGACGTAGTTAAAGGGTTATATGGTATAGAAAGATATTGTATTCTCACCAGTTTTGGCTATATATTCTGGCTCTCTAGCAGTCAGGTTGTGAAGGGCCTTCGATGTCAGCTCCAGCATGTTGCTTCAATAGGAAACGGAAAGAATTCATGTAAATATAAACATGTGTTATCTATTAATTTCATGCTAACCAATATCTTTCAAAATACAGTTTAGCTGTATTGATAAACATTGGTTTCTAGCATTTCATTATGGAGTTATGAAGGCTCATCATTCTTCCTCACACTACTAAGTTTGCCTTTCTCTTGAAATGATAACAATCAATAAATATCACACACACAGCTATCAGTGTTGTGCAGACAAGTCTACAAATGTTGTGTAGCGTTTTATATTATTACACCATTATGTAGTAAAACTAAGTCGTTTCCGGCAACTTTGACAAAAAGTCTTGGAAACTAGCTCTTGGCTGAACCAAAAGATAACAATAGTTACCAATCCCAAGCAATTCAAATTAGGTGAACTTCGGTAAGATAGAATAAACTGGCAGTGTACAGTCATCAACTATAAGCATAAATAAAACAAATCTAAGCATAAAATGGAAGCCATTATGTAATAATTTGCTTTGAGAACAAAAAATAAAGCTTGTGATCCCTTTTGATAGGCGTAAGCGTTACAGCTACTTACACGTCCCAGTGAGATGTCTTGACCTGTGCTAGATGATCGATGAGTGGACGACTGTACTCGGAATACTGGGCTATGTACACGCTGGAAGTAAATAAACAAATAACTATTTTGTAGTTTGTATTCAGGCACAAAGAAATATTTTTGAAGTATGATAAAAATTGTATGTCATTTTTATGAACTGAAAGATAATATACCATTTAACCGGAAGTGTGTACCAGTAGAAAGTTATCAAGACATAAATAAGTTACATATCACGAAAACATTGTATAATTAAAGACAAACCTGAGTTCGTGATAGCAGAACACCCTGTTCCCGACTGCAAAATAATCTGCTGTTGTCAGAATGTCAATCCCATGTGGGAACGTTCCCTGTAATACAAAGACACAGATGATAGACATAGCAGTGATTGGGAAGGCCACGCGCCATGCGCAATTCACGCATTCTCCTTCAAAATGTCCCCATACAGTTTGTGACCCGTGCGCCGTGATGGCGCAATAGCTTTTCTCAACTAATTTTGAACCTAAATATAATCTGTTGCTACTAATACCAATTCAAATGGGCATGCGTACCTCTAATTCCTATCAAATAATGAAGTAAGAAATCTTCCCACGAGTACATCCATTTTTGCTGGCTATTAACCAATCGAATGGTCGTCAGATATCACGTGATGAATTCATCAATGAAAGAGTAGTACTACCCCACCATATATAGCAAACATGGCGGGCGGGCGATGAGACACGTGACCGAAACGATTTTTCCTGTTTGGAAAAGTTAACTGAATTGTACTTTTGAAATTCTTATAATTACAATATTATGGAATTTTATATAATTTTCAGAAATATTTTATTGCAAACAGTTGTGCTGGAGCGATTAATCGTAGGATCGGTTGATCGATCGATCTAAGTGAAATAAACGATTGTCGATTACTAATAAACTGCAGATCGATAATCGGATATAATCATTATTGTGATGCATAAACAATAAAACATTTTATTCTACCTTGTATATAGTCGTGTTTTCTTTCACTGAACAATATCTAATCTGGTCGGCATGTTCGCAATTGCTTATTTATTTCTAAATCGGGAGCTGTTCTACTGCACGCTTCAGGTGACCAATCAGCGTCAACCCCGGGCTTTGCTTGATTCGAAAGTTACACGGCATTTGCTGCATTGTGCGGGTGCCACCTAATTAAACTTATAAGTTATATGATAAATTATTAAAACAACGTCTGTTTATGAAATGTAAATCTACCGTATCATTTTTAAACCTATCAAAACTTATTGGAATGAAAACTATAGTTTGTCCTTCGATTTTTCCGTTTTCAAACGAACTCCTCTCACATCAATTTCTTACAAGTTCCTTGTCTATCAGGCACCGTGGGAATTAATAAATATTCATGATCAAAATTGTGCCACACTCATTGGTCATTAAAAACTACTTCACAGACTAGCTATTTTCTAATTGGCTGATAGGGGGAATTCCTTAAGTTGAAATTTGCATACGACCACGTGACTTGAACTGACCATAAGACAGGTGACCGAAACGATTTTTCCTGTTTGGAAAAGTTAACTGAATTGTACTTTTGAAATTCTTATAATTACAATATTATGGAATTTTATATAATTTTCAGAAATATTTTATTGCAAACAGTTGTGCTGGAGCGATTAATCGTAGGATCTGTTGATCGATCGATCTAAGTGAAATAAACGATTGTCGATTACTAATAAACTGCAGATCGATAATCGGATATAATCATTATTGTGATGCATAAACAATAAAACATTTTATTCTACCTTGTATATAGTCGTGTTTTCTTTCACTGAACAATATCTAATCTGGTCGGCATGTTCGCAATTGCTTATTTATTTCTAAATCGGGAGCTGTTCTACTGCACGCTTCAGGTGACCAATCAGCGTCAACCCCGGGCTTTGCTTGATTCGAAAGTTACACGGCATTCGCTGCATTGTGCGGGTGCCACCTAATTAAACTTATAAGTTATATGATAAATTATTAAAACAACGTCTGTTTATGAAATGTAAATCTACCGTATCATTTTTAAACCTATCAAAACTTATTGGAATGAAAACTATAGTTTGTCCTTCGATTTTTCCGTTTTCAAACGAACTCCTCTCACATCAATTTCTTACAAGTTCCTTGTCTATCAGGCACCGTGGGAATTAATAAATATTCATGATCAAAATTGTGCCACACTAATTGGTCATTAAAAACTACTTCACAGACTAGCTATTTTCTAATTGGCTGATAGGGGGAATTCCTTAAGTTGAAATTTGCATACGACCACGTGACTTGAACTGACCATAAGACAGGTGACAGAGACCTATTTTCGGTTTCATGAATGCTTTTGAACTTTTAAATATAGGTCTTAATTATAACTCTTTGAAGAATAATTTTTTATTTCAACATCTGTGTTCACACTTCAACATCAATACAAGACAAAATTTTGTTATTTTAAAACGTTTATCACCCATAAACACTGTGAGGACAAGTTAGTCGCTAGCGTAACCATTGAAGGGCTGCAATTCACGGACAGATTAATGTTCTGCCAGTAGGAGATTTCAATCAGCATTAATAAGTAGTAATAAATGGTCACTTAGAACGTTAATTAGACGAAAAGATAAGTGATTTCTGCAGACAACTAGATTTCATTGAATAATTATTCCACTGCTGACAATAACCCGGAAGTTGGCTCGCTAACGTAGGTGTGTGCATTTTACTGTGAAAGCAGGAATGATTGACGGTCTTTTCGATTATAATCGATCGATTATTACTTTGTAAATAGAGCTTATTTGAATGTGAATATGACCAGGCTGCTATCAGGCTTCCCTGACTTACAGTCAATGACATATCTTTTTGAAACAGAAAGACAGTACTGTGCTTCACTTTCAAGTTTATGAACATCTCCTCAAAGTGCCAAATGTTTCACTGTTATTATAAAAATTCTTTACCACCCTGTTAATAGGGATTTTTTTCAAGGTTTTATGTGTTCATGTTTACCTGTCAGGCTGTGTTGAGTTGTTATTAATGGTGAACTAAAGACCAAGTGTTAACATGAAAATAATAAAACTGAAACATGCAATTTATTTATTTTTATTTTTTATTGAATTTGAAATGGGAAAACAATGTGACCTATTGATGTGTAAATGACCTATTTAAAAAGAACTGTTCAGGACAATTAACCTGCTGCTTAAAATTCCATCAAAATTATTTCTTGATTTCAGGCCCATTGTCTTAGACCAATGGCCCATTGAAAATTGAAATGGCCCATTACAATTCCTACACATGGGGCCATTGTCTCAAGCTAAGAATTGGCCTTCCCAATCACTGCATAGGATTCCAGATCTAATAAGTAGGTTTACTCATGGGTATCTCTCCACTTATCAATCACAGATAATGTTGAAAGATCGCTTAATATCTTATTATCTTAAAGCTAAGATGTGTTATAGTCAGTGGGAAAAAAATATATTCTAAGTGGGCGGTAATGAATAATCATATTTGAGTTATTGATGGCTTTAGAGGTGATGTATACCAGAGGCCATATTTCATGAAAATACTACTAAACGTGAGAAAACCAACCTGTCGACCAACATTCTCCTGGAAGGCTGCAGATGCCGCCCTGCGGACGTTCACTTCCCTATCATACACAGAGACGACCAACAGGCTACTGCAATAGAAGATCAGTGCTGACTGTTAGTAACAAGATATATATTCATTTTCTACATCTCAACAATATATATATCAGTATAGAATATATCTGGGTATACTAGATGATTCAGAGGAGTTCTCATTTAAAGATGCATTCTCAATTTCTCGTTCTCATTTTGGGCTTTGTTATTTGCCAAAATACCATAGTGCCTCATACCAGCAGCATTGTACATGTGCCAAATGCTGAAATCTTGTGTACAATTTACAAGTACACCAGTTATATGACCAATCAAATACTACCAACCCAAAATCTCTCTTTCTGTCTGCTCCCATTAGCATTCAAATAATACTTTTCAGTAAAAGTAAGTAACACCATTGATAAAGCTTGACATATAAAGCTTGACATATAAAGCTTGACATATGTGCCATCAACTAAACTGACACTGACACTTCAAGCAGCAAAGAGAAAACGACTTTATTATGACATAGAATTGATAATTGAAAGAGGGATCGTTATTTTTATTCTTACTTGGCTATTTTGCTGACATAGGGGTTGATCTCTTTTGGTTCATATGCCCTGGCAAAAGCCCAGCACACATAGCAGGCTGAATCACGCACATGTGCACCTACGGAGAAGGTTCCTCGTCTCTCGTCATACAACAGCGCCTTCAACACCACTGGAACCACTGGAATGTGATGGGCAAAATAATATCAGATGTAAACAAAATAAAATGTGTGACTTCTTATAAACTGCAATGCCACTCACATCTGCCTGATGATGGTGGTTATAATAGGCCTTGAAAATTTAGAAGAAAAAAACAGAGCCATTGGCGTTGTAGCACATCAGATTTTGCATTATCTATTATCTTAGATTGAAGACTTACATAAGAAATACTAGATTTACAATATTCAATGAATTATCACCAAACTTGCATTTATAAACTGCTTCTTGAAGTATGTCTACAAAAGATTTTGTTCTTTTCGTTCATTTAAAGAAGTATAACAAGCGTAAAGAGAGGGATCTCGATGACTCACACACTATGATTCAATGTTTGGATAAATAGATTAACGAACACCTCTTTCGTGCCCTACAAAAGTTGAGTACAAATAAAAAAAATAATTCATTAAATGTCAACAATTTCATTATCTTTAATATATGTAAAAACAAAAATACATTTTGTGAAACCCTGAGAGATGAAACACTTACCTTCTTTGAGTCTCTCAGGCAGAAGCAATCCTCGTCTACCCAACTCAGCCAAAGACAGACAACCTGAATTACACATAGTGTCATGAGGTTCTGTCCATTAATAGACAGGTGATTTTGTGAAAAGGGTTATTTTCAAGCTTATTCAACCAACTGACAACTAAATAACCAAAGGGAGGTAACTGCATAATAGACATCCTATTTCATGAAACTACAATTACAACTTACAGATAATTTTATTTTAAAAGAGCAGAAAATGATAAGTAGTCGAAGGATGTGCTAGCTCCCATGGAAACAGAGTTGAATCATCACGCAAAAATGACACTGGGATACAGGAGAGGACGTCTTTATATTTTAAGCGACAACTCAGAGACTAAATCCAAGTTCCTCAATTACCTCCATGCCAGGCCCCATCACTTTCCTGTAGACTGAAGAGTTCTAGAACAGACGCCACCACCTCGTCTGCAAGTTCCTTTGGTAGTCGTCCTGTCACTCGACCAATACTTAGAACAGAAAAGATTAAAAACCTAGGCTGTCTTATAAAGTAGACATTGGATGCAGGTTATTCACTACTTTTTTTCATGCCTTTGTATTTTTTATACAAAAAGTTGTATTCAATTTTCTCTCTCTGCTTTGAAAATGTTACACCAAAGTGTCGCCAGAGTGAACATAAACAAAATTGATTCATAAAGATGAGCCTTATCAAAGGACGAGCCAACGCCATGGGGACCTGAAACTTGGCCAATACGTAAATACTTAATCAGTTTTATCAATTAACTTCTTTATCATTTATTTGCACCATACTTAAAGGATAGATGAAATGAATTTTTCTCAAGAATGACAGATGATTACCTCTACGTATATTGTATATCGGAATCAATTGAGCATAAAATCGAGACAATATACACTCGCAATTGATAATTAAGACGATTTTAATTCACCCATTTTAACACTATCGCAATTTGTTCGGCGAAACCTTTTGAAAATGCTCACTGAGGCGTGACTGTGATAAGCGATAGACGGGGCGGCTAGATAGCTTCTCCGCCGATGTCTCGTTAATTAATTAATGATAATTATCACTGCCGCTAAATGAATTTATGAGGTGTATTACATCGCCAAAAAGACATGTTTATGTAATAATTGTGTAATTGTCATCTGCGGAATTACCTAGTTGGATATCTAAACATTCGATATATGGGAAATTTAAGTTGGTTTATTGAAGATATCTTTGTGAAATTAACAATCAAAATGTTGCGAAATTACGTTGAATTGTGACTATCGCTGAAAATCAAATTCCTCCACATACGTCACAGAAGTCATCCCTTCACGGGTCACACCCCCGCACACTATCATTCTGGTCGCCGGGGCTAAATCAGGCGTTTTTTTAAAAAGCCGTATATAAGTAATTTATGGACCGATTTCAGAAATTTAAAATCGAGCAATTGTCAAATTGACATCCCCTTTTAATGAATCCGATTTGGACCATATGTCATTTCATCCATCCTTTAAGAGGCGATCCTCATCAAAATAAAGTTAAAATTGAAGCTGGGGAACTGACATAACAGTTTTGTAGCAATAACTTTGATCATTTCACCATTCGCGAAGCTGCACATGCTTAAAGTTGAACTGACCAAGTTTGTCTGGTATTGACCCAGTTTGTCTGGTATTGACCTAATTTGTCTCGTATTGGCCCAGTTTGTCTCATATTAGCCAAGTATGTCTCGTATTGGCCCAGTTTGTCTCGTATTAGCCCAGTATGTCTCGTATTGGCCCACTTTGTCTCGTATTGGCCTTGTTTGTCTCGTATTGGCCCAGTTTGTCTCGTATTGACCCAGTTTGTGTTGTATTGGCCCAGTTTGTTGCGTATTGGCCCAGTTTGTCTCGTATTGGCCCAGTTTGTTGCGTATTGGCCAAGTTTGTCTTGTATTGGCCCAGTTTGTCTCGTATTGGCCAAGTTTGTTGTGTATTGGCCCAGTTTGTCTTGTATTGGCCAAGTTTGTCTCATATTGGCCCAGTTTGTCTTGTATTGGCCAAGTTTGTCTCGTATTGGCCCAGTTTGTCTCGTATTGGCCAAGTTTGTTTTGTATTGGCCCAGTTTGCCTTGTATTGGCCCAGTTTGTTTTGTATTGGCCCAGTTTGTCTCATATTGGCCCAGTTTGTCTCGTATTTGCCCAGTTTGTCTCATATTGACCCAGTTTGTTTCGTATTGGCCCAGTTTGTTTTGTATTGGCCCAGTTTGTCTCATATTGGCCCAGTTTGTCTCGTATTTGCCCAGTTTGTCTCGTATTGGCCCAGTTTGTTGCGTATTGGCCTAGTTTGTTGCGTATTGGCCCAGTTTGTCTCGTATTGGTCCAGTTTGATGGGTATTGGCCCAGTTTGTCTCGTATTGACCCAGTTTGTTTCGTATTGGCCCAGTTTGTTTTGTATTGGCCCAGTGTGTCTCATATTGACCCAGTTTGATGCGTTTGTCCCAGTTTGTCTCGTATTGGCCAAGTTTGTCTCATATTGGCTCAGCTGCTGACTCATATGTTCAAGGCAGTAAATAGTCTATAAAGACCATACAATTGATAATTAATAAATATCATTATGTATAGCTATCTGTAAAACCTCCTCACCCTTTAGCTGCTGACCACCTGACCACTGTGTCCTTATCTCTCAGTCCTCCTAGCAGCTGCTCTGAAATAGTTCAATCAACACAGTTAATCACTTGCCCAACAGCCCTGAACAATCCTCTCCCAACAGGGCAACTATGATTAGGTCTATACAAATAGAAACATCATAGTAGGCTCTGTCGCAATTATCCACAATTTCCTGGCTCAACATTTTAGAATCCACGCGAACACAATGAGTAGGTTCATGATTTCAGGAAGTTAAAGTGTCAAAACTATATATATATTTTATAACAGACTGTATTTCATCATGTGATATGTGCACATGGGTTTCTGACAATTTTATATTTTTTAAACAAACAGAAAATATCTTAACTTGTCATACAGTGGATGATGTTCTCAGTAGGATACAGACAACAGATATTAATGATATCCGTTCGGGCCATATGCAAATTATAGAGGTGTGATATGCGAGTCGTCCCTCAGTGAGATAGTCTTGCCCATATCATTATACAAAAGGGACTGGACACAAGTTCTAATTCGCTGTTTATTCCTAATGCACAATATTGACCATCTCAAAACACACTCTCATGAAAACCTCTATAACCTGTATTTATTAAGGATAAGCAAACGCATCTACAAACAAACTCTGTGATTGGTCAGATTTGAATATCTTTTTCTTTTTAAAATCAACTTCTAGATTTGAAGATATAGCCTTTGCTGCAGAGAAAAGTTTTCTAACAAGAGGTTCATAAAATTAGAGGGTGAGGCACAGGTTTTTAGCTAGAAATATGTGAAGGCGATGAATGCATAATTCAGATGCAGATATCTTAAAATGCCATGGGAAGATGGTCTTGAAACTGGCAACTTTTGGTCTGAGCTGATAAATTTTTGAGGTTTTTCCTTTAATTTTAATGTTTAAGAATAGCTTGCCAAGGCTCCTAAGATTTCCTTCCTCTTATATGACAGTTTCTAACATTGCCTACCAATGACTTCCTCGATCTCCTCTGGGACGTCAATATCATCATCACTTTCCTGAGTGACCACCTTACTCTCTATTGCCGTTGTGTCCTTCTTCAGGTTATCTGCCAGGGAACGACTTCCTCTTTGGTATCTGGCAAAAGAAACAATGGTGGACTCATTGTTATCACGTAACCAAGATTTACATAGATGAACAATGATTAATTTTTTTATTGAAACTGAATAAGGTTTTAAATTATTCTTTATCAGATGCACAAATTTTCTAACTTATCTTTGGAAAGCTTCTGTAAGACTTTCTCTACAACCTGGATTGGACGATCACTAGCATTACTTTTAGGTCATTTTGTTTTTGTGTTTAAGGTTGTGACCCCTGTGACCCTATTTGGGGTCATGGAGTCACCAAATCTACAATTTAAAATCCCAATAGGCCAAGGAGTCTGCACACAACTTTTCAGTTCTCTAGTCCTTTTGGAACTGGAGAAGAAGATGAAAATAGGTTTTTAAGGATGTGACCCCTGTGACCCCATTTGGGGTCATGGGGTCACGAAATCTACAATTTAGAATCCCCATTGACCAAGGAGTCTGCACACAACTTTTATAAAATGTTAGCTCTCTAGAGTTATTGGTTCTGGAGAAGAAGTCATAAAAGCGATGAGCTAAATATCTGTGAGGAGGACGAATGATGAGCTGATGTTAAAGCAACAGTTGAGTTTTCTGTTTAACACTATAACACTGACCTCCATGAAGCTATCCGTTGTTTAAGGAAGGTGAGGCCAATCCTCTGCACCACTTTGATGACAGCTTTACGAAGAACGGTGTTGGTAGTCTTATTGACCCCACTCTGTTGTAAGTGTTTCAGCACAGTTGGGGCTGAAATTCAATATTAACTCGGTTCATTTTAACTCTGATAGAAAAAAACAAGTGTCCAGTAATAGAAGTGATTGTGTGATCACCTTCAGCAGAATTCGAACCTGGAACCTCCAGGCGAGAGTCTGACTTTCTAACAACACTATCCCACTCTTAGAGACTTTCCTCTCATCCTGGCAAACAATTGAATCAATAGCTATTGTTATAACAAATATTTTGAGCATGTTTTTGTAGCCTTACTACCAAAGTATAGCAGATACAAGATACTGTGTATCATATAATAGATTCGACAGTTGAAGGAACTGAAATAGTACTCTTTATCTTTCCTTACAGTAAAGTACTCTTTTTTGATTGGCTAACATTGCCATAGTAACAGCTCTTTTCCAAGAAGAGGTGTCGCATAATAATCAGATGACGTTACCGTATATAGGGGAGGTGAGGTGAATTGGGCTTAACGCCGCTTTCAAGAGTATTTCACTCATATCGCGGCTGCTAGTATTATGGTGGGGAGAAAGCCTGCAATGCCATGTGGCTATGTATTGCGGTGAAACCTGCGAGCAACAGCTGCAACTAGCGAACCATGGGTGGTACTACGTTGAAATTCAGTGTAGCACTGCACCCAAACCTTACTGCATGTAGAACAATTCTTTACTGCAGACAAAGTAGCCGTGCCCCTGGCGGGATTCGAACCCCGGACCTCTTGATTCGAAGCCGAACGCGCTAACCACTGCGCTATCCCATCCCCGACGTTATATAATGACGCACGCAGTGTACGGAGTATAAAACAGTTCTATCAGCTGTTTTCGGGTCTATTAATTACACATTTCATTTCGCCTTATTTGCTGCTTGGTTTCGAAACAAATCCAATTTTGCATTGGTTGCATACTCAATTAAACTAAGATTAAATCGTTTTAAGGCATTCAAAAGATTGCAGTAATACATTATACGACTTTCAATATTTCAATCGAGACGGATGACACCATTATGTTTATGTTTAGGATTATTAAAGAGATATCATCTGATCAGTCATCGGCAGTCAAAACACAATAAATATAACAATACTAAAGTTATTGATATGACAAAAAGATAAATATGTTGTATACTTCTCCCTGGGGTCATACAATCTCATCCACCATCATTGTACCAGTGTCAGGCATCGGTACACAAGACCGTACTACCCTCATGAGAAGCATACAACTTATACTGTATCTGTTTTTCTAAACATGAAGCTTACCATATGAGAGAAGGTCTTCTCTCTTGCCATCTTTGAAAAGAAGGGCAATGGTCATCAGGACTCCCGATATCAGATTTCTTCCTGCCATCGACTTGTCTTTAAAAAAAAAAAGAACCATGGGCTCTGTAACTCATCATGATTTATATTGATGTTGAAGACTGAAATAAATTTTCTCCAGATTAAGAACAATCCCTAGACACAACATTTCAGCTTTCTATAGCTTTTTGTACAGGAGTAGAAGAATGAAATAAAATATGTTTACATGCATAACTCGAATATCAAAAAATCTGCAGGTCAATGATTAATCAGAACCATAAAATGAAAAAAGTTAAGCTGTCAGCTGAAGTTCCTGTGCTCAAACCATTCTTCAGTGGCTGAAATACAGGGGCAAAGGTAAGTGAGGTGATTTTGGGTTTAACGCTGCTTCCAAGAGTATTTCATTTATATCACAGCTGCTAGTATTATTGCAGGAAGAAAGTCTGCAACACCAAATGGGTTCTTGATTGTGGTGAAACCTGCCAACAGCAGCTGGAACTAGCGAACCATGGATGATACTACGCTGCACCCAAATTTCACTGCATGTAGAACAGTTTTCTCAAGCAGACAACGTTGTAAAGCCCCTGGCAGGATTCAACCCCTGAACCTCTTGATCTAAAGCTAGACACGTAACCACTGCACTATCCCCGTATCCCGTCCCCTGCAGGCAAAGGGCTACTGACAGACATTTTATTACTTGCTTTGAAATACTCAAAATTTAATTCAGCATAAAACAGAGATCTTACTGTAGGGACTATGCATGATCGTAATGCACCAGTCCACAAATTCAGCCAGTTTTTGTTTCACAACGTCAGGTCTGGTCATGAAGCGTGACAACATGTAGGATGCAGCGTCTCGACTCTTTCCACTCACAGAGAGGTACAGCTGAAAACACAATATGCATGTCTTACAAATTGCTATATTCTACAAGTTATTATTCTTCCATTAACTACATCTCATGAACCTCATAACTGCTACCTTTCCAATATCAAATGTATTTAAGAGTTTCAAAATTATGTTTTTAATATCATAACAAAGTAAATATTAGAAGAGAATCAAATGTTCTATTAATTCATTGCAATAATTTGTTATATTCATGTTGACTCAAGCACAACAAGATTGAGCCTTGTGGATCAAATAATGGGAAGAAATATTATGCTGGAAAAAATTTATTTCACGAGTTACATATTTATATCTTATAGATACCAATCACATCATCAAAAAATAGAGCCATGGCCTCTGTAGCTCATCAGGAGATAATAAGTTGGGTATGTTATGGAGTGGAGTGGACTTTTTAGCAATGGTCAGATAATGGAATGTAGTAATAAGAATCTAGGTAGTGAAACGATTAAAGCAGTTTAAAAATATTTTGTTACCATAACTTTGCCAATCTGCTATATATATGTGTTGAAAGAGCAACACAAAGCTTGGAAATAAATTGCTGGTATCAAACATATAATAATGTGGTGGAGAGATCATACTATTTTTTAAGATCGTACACACATTATATAATAATGAATATACCGGGTACAATTCTTTGCATACAATTCACCACTGTAAGCTATTGCAATAATGGCCTGGGGCTGTAGAAGAAAATGAAAAAAACCTTTTTAGGTCATGACCCCTGCTAATTATTATCAAAATTGGTTACACATAAATCAACATTCGTTATGAATATCATACACCTTTGCATTATATTGTTTTAATTCTTAATTGCATTATGGCAATACCAACATTTATTACATAATGAATAGGAGCCTCAGTTTTTGAAAATCCCATTTCTCATAGGCTCCATTTCAATACTTAATAAATTGGTGAATTTTTTTTAGTAAATTCTTTTTCACCATTTCTTATAGGCTCCTTTTCAATATTTGATAAAATGGTGATATTCTATGAATAAATTCTTTTTTAGAGTCAGTGAAAAGCAGTCTCACGCACAGTCTATGATAACACAGTGCTGCACAGAAGTTTGAAGTAACCTGAAACCTCTGTGTAATGATCAGTTTTCATTCTTCTGCCAGGAAGAGGTCAACACAATGCAATTACATAACATGCAGACACTGGACTCACAGCCAGTAAAATTTATATGTTAGATGCAGTTTTTCCTACAATTAATTATTTTTCTGTACTGGAGAAGATGATGAAAATAGGTGTGATGTCACAATCTCATATAGCTACTTCTTTTATAGTCCTATGTTATCACCAGTCATCACTAGTCATATTCAGTTCACATATCTCATGTAAAATGACAAAATTTAATTCCTCTTCAAGTTATTCCTTCAAAGGGTATTCAATAGTTCTCATTTCAAATAGATTCACATTAAACATGTCCATGATGTAGACATCTATCTCATTTCTTGTTCCTATTGAATAAAATTAACTGCAAAGTTAATAGAAAACTAAATCAGTTATAAAGTATAAAATATGATATAAATAAGTTATACCAAATTGACTCGTACTGGAAATTCTCATTTATTAATTAATTAATTCTCCAAATAATTACACTATATCATGAGATATTAAAAAACTCCATTATCTACTCTTAAATTACAAAGAACATAATATTAGATTTAATGAAAGATTCTGTATTAAGTCTTTAGAATACTTTTAGACTTGTGTACCTTTATCAGCAAATTCACTTACAAAATACAAATAATTACTCATATGTGAAATGTGAGACAAAGATAAAATATGACTTATAATTTTTGTTAGACCTCCAATTCTAAGTTTTTAATTCTAAATATCTCTTTTTCATCAGACATATTATATTCTCAAAGCACATGTTAGAACTCTCACATCAGAAAGATGAAATGCCTTTAACTCAGCTGTTTTCTTTAAAATTACCTCCCTTACCTACTTACTGATTGAAGTGCACATATAATCTCAGAAAGATGCTGTAAATTGAAATAGGCTTTTAGGTTATGATCCCTTTAACCCATATTTGGGGTCACAGACTCACCAAATTTACAATTTAGAATCCCTTACAGCCAAGGAGTCTGTACATAAAATTTCAGCTCGCTAGAGCCATTGGGACTGGAGATGAAGATGAAAATAGCATTTTAGGTCATTGCCTCTGTGACCCAATATTTGGGGTCTCACTGTCACCAAATTTACAATTTAGAATCCCCTTCAGTCAAGGAGTATGTACATAAAATTTCAGCTCTCTACGTTCATTGGGACTGGAGAAGAAGATGAAAATAGTTTTTTTTAGGTAATGACCCCTGTGAGCCACACTTGGGGTCACAGGGTCACCAAATCTACAATTTAGAATCCCTTTCAGCCAAGGAGTCTGTACATAAAATTTCAGCTCTCTGGAGTCATTGGTTCTGGAGAAGAAGATGAAAATAGCTTTTAAGGTTATGACCCCTGTGACCCACATTTGGGGTCACAGGGTCACCAAATTTACAATTTAGTATCCCCTTCAGCCAAGGAGTCTGTACATTAAATTTCAGCTCTCTGGAGTCATTGGTTCTGGAGAAGAAGTCGAAAAAGCGAAAAGTTTACGGACGGACGGATGGACGGACGCCATCCCATGCCATAAGCCCATCGGGCCTTTCAGGCCAGATGAGCTAAAAATAGAGCAATGGGCTCTGTAGCTCATCAGGATTTCATTGATTTACTATCTAAAGTTGAATATTTAAGTTATTGTTTACAAGCAAAAGATAGGTTCTTAGATCATGACCACTGTGACGCCATTTGGGGTCATGGGGTCACATAATCTACAATTTAGAATCCCCATTGGCCAAGGAGTCTGCACAAAATTTTTCAGCTCTCTAGACTTTTTGGAACTGGAGAAGAAGATGAAAATAGGTTTTTAAGTATGTGACCCCTGTGATCTCATTTTGGGTCACGGGGTCACGAAATCTACAATTTAGAATCCCCATTGGCCAAGGAGTCTGCACACCACTTTTCAGCTCTCTAGACCTTTTGGAACTGGAGAAGAAGATGAAAATAGGTTTTTAAGGATGTGACCCCTGTGATCTCATTTTGGGTCACGGGGTCACGAAATCTACAATTTAGAATCCCCATTGGCCAAGGAGTCTGCACACCACTTTTCAGCTCTCTAGACCTTTTGGAACTGGAAAAAAAAGATGAAAATAGGTCTTCAAGGATGTGACCCCGGTGACCCCATTTGGGGTCACGGGGTCACGAAATCTACACTTTAGAATTCCCATTGGCCAAGGAGTCTGCACACAACTTTTCAGCTCTCTAAACCTTTTGGAACTGGAAAAGAAGATGAAAATAGGATTTTAAGGATGTGACCCCTGTGCCCCCATTTGGGGTCATGGGGTCACGAAATCTACAATTTAGAATCCCCATTGGCCAAGGAGTCTGCACACAACTTTTCAGCTCTCTAGACCTTTTGGAACTGGAAAAGAAGATGAAAATAGGTTTTTAAGGATGTGACCCCTGTGATCTCATTTTGGGTCACGGGGTCACGAAATCTACAATTTAGAATCCCCATTGGCCAAGGAGTCTGCACACCACTTTTCAGCTCTCTAGACCTTTTGGAACTGGAAAAAGAAGATGAAAATAGGTCTTCAAGGATGTGACCCCGGTGACCCCATTTGGGGTCACGGGGTCACGAAATCTACACTTTAGAATTCCCATTGGCCAAGGAGTCTGCACACAACTTTTCAGCTCTCTAAACCTTTTGGAACTGGAAAAGAAGATGAAAATAGGATTTTAAGGATGTGACCCCTGTGCCCCCATTTGGGGTCATGGGGTCACGAAATCTACAATTTAGAATCCCCATTGGCCAAGGAGTCTGCACACAACTTTTCAGCTCTCTAGACCTTTTGGAACTGGAAAAGAAGATGAAAATAGGTTTTTAAGGATGTGACCCCTGTGCCCCCATTTGGGGTCATCGGGTCACGAAATCTACAATTTAGAATCCCCATTGGCCAAGGAGTCTGCACACAACTTTTCAGCTCTCTAGACCTTTTGGAACTGGAAAAGAAGATGAAAATAGGTTTTTAAGGATGTGACCCCTGTGACCCCATTTGGGGTCACGGGGTCACGAAATCTACAATTTAGAATCCCCATTGTTCAAGGAGTCTGCACACAACTTTTCAGCTCTCTAAACCTTTTGGAACTGGAGAAGAAGATGAAAATAGGATTTTAAGGATGTGACCCCTGTGACCCCATTTGGGGACACGGGGTCACGAAATCTACACTTTAGAATTCCCATTGGCCAAGGAGTCTGCACACAATTTTTCAGCTCTCTAAACCTTTTGGAACTGGAAAAGAAGATGAAAATAGGATTTTAAGGATGTGACCCCTGTGCCCCCATTTGGGGTCATCGGGTCACGAAATCTACAATTTAGAATCCCCATTGGCCAAGGAGTCTGCACACAACTTTTCAGCTCTCTAGACCTTTTGGAACTGGAAAAGAAGATGAAAATAGGTTTTTAAGGATGTGACCCCTGTGATCTCATTTTGGGTCACGGGGTCACGAAATCTACAATTTAGAATCCCCATTGGCCAAGGAGTCTGCACACCACTTTTCAGCTCTCTAGACCTTTTGGAACTGGAAAAAGAAGATGAAAATAGGTCTTCAAGGATGTGACCCCTGTGCCCCCATTTGGGGTCATGGGGTCACGAAATCTACAATTTAGAATCCCCATTGGCCAAGGAGTCTGCACACAACTTTTCAGCTCTCTAGACCTTTTGGAACTGGAAAAGAAGATGAAAATAGGTTTTTAAGGATGTGACCCCTGTGATCTCATTTTTGGTCACGGGGTCACGAAATCTACAATTTAGAATCCCCATTGGCCAAGGAGTCTGCACACCACTTTTCAGCTCTCTAGACCTTTTGGAACTGGAAAAAGAAGATGAAAATAGGTCTTCAAGGATGTGACCCCGGTGACCCCATTTGGGGTCACGGGGTCACGAAATCTACACTTTAGAATTCCCATTGGCCAAGGAGTCTGCACACAACTTTTCAGCTCTCTAAACCTTTTGGAACTGGAAAAGAAGATGAAAATAGGATTTTAAGGATGTGACCCCTGTGCCCCCATTTGGGGTCATGGGGTCACGAAATCTACAATTTAGAATCCCCATTGGCCAAGGAGTCTGCACACAACTTTTCAGCTCTCTAGACCTTTTGGAACTGGAAAAGAAGATGAAAATAAGTTTTTAAGGATGTGACCCCTGTGCCCCCATTTGGGGTCATCGGGTCACGAAATCTACAATTTAGAATCCCCATTGGCCAAGGCGTCTGCACACAACTTTTCAGCTCTCTAGACCTTTTGGAACTGGAAAAGAAGATGAAAATAGGTTTTTAAGGATGTGACCCCTGTGACCCCATTTGGGGTCACGGGGTCACGAAATCTACAATTTAGAATCCCCATTGTTCAAGGAGTCTGCACACAACTTTTCAGCTCTCTAAACCTTTTGGAACTGGAGAAGAAGATGAAAATAGGTTTTTAAGGATGTGACCCCTGTGACCCCATTTGGGGACACGGGGTCACGAAATCTACACTTTAGAATTCCCATTGGCCAAGGAGTCTGCACACAACTTTTCAGCTCTCTAAACCTTTTGGAACTGGAAAAGAAGATGAAAATAGGATTTTAAGGATGTGACCCCTGTGCCCCCATTTGGGGTCATGGGGTCACGAAATCTACAATTTAGAATCCCCATTGGCCAAGGAGTCTGCACACAACTTTTCAGCTCTCTAGACCTTTTGGAACTGGAAAAGAAGATGAAAATAGGTTTTTAAGGATGTGACCCCTGTGCCCCCATTTGGGGTCATCGGGTCACGAAATCTACAATTTAGAATCCCCATTGGCCAAGGAGTCTGCTCACAACTTTTCAGCTCTCTAGACCTTTTGGAACTGGAAAAGAAGATGAAAATAGGTTTTTAAGGATGTGACCCCTGTGACCCCATTTGGGGTCACGGGGTCACGAAATCTACAATTTAGAATCCCCATTGGCCAAGGAGTCTGCACACAACTTTTCAGCTCTCTAGACCTTTTGGAACTGAAGAAGAAGATGAAAATAGGTTTTTAAGGATGTGACCCCTGTGACCCCATTTGGGGTCATGGGGTCACGAAATCTACAATTTAGAATCCCCATTGGCCAAGGAGTCTGTGGAGTCATTGGTTCTGGAGAAGAAGTCGAAAAAGCGAAAAGTTTACGGATGGACGGATGGACGGACGGACGGATGGACTGACGGATGGACGGACGCCGGACACCATGCCATGCCATAAACCCATCGGGCCTTTCAGGCCTGATGAGCTAAAAATTCATTCTTCATTGTTTAAAGTAGTTTTTGAGAATGGACAAATAAATAAAAACAGTATAAGCGTATCTTTAATTTTCTAATTATAAAGAACACTAACTCACCTTGCCCACATCAATGATACGATCCATCACCGGTTTCTTCTTCTCCCCCGCCTCATTCTGGATGCTGCCGTCTAGTCGAACCATGTCAAATGGGATCATACACACCATGGACAGCCACAGCAACAACATATACCTCGACTCCCAGTTCTGAGCAGGAAGAGATAAAACATTACTCATTATTAATACTGACGTGATGGATTCAAATGTGCTGATAGAGTATCAAATAATTAAGGCATGTTCAATTCTTACAGTCGTCGTCAGGTTAGTGTCAACAGATACAGAGTTGAATGAGATTGTGTAGCAGCTCACCAAAAACTCTTGATGGTTTTCTTTATTGATCATTGCAAGCACTGGCTCCACATCAGCAACTTCATGGGGTAGTAGACGAACAACAATCTTGTATCCTCGCATCTGTTGATACACAATGAATCAAATATGTTCAAGAGAAAATGTTGCAAATATAGTTTTCCAAACATAACAGTCTGACTTTTTAATTCATAGCTAGAACATCCTGATGACAATTTAATTTTAGATATCTTTTAAGATGTATTCAGTTTGGTATAATTACACCAGTCTGCATTGAAGAAAAGTTGAAAGTTAGAAATCATCGTAATTTATACATACTTTAGTGCATAGAAAACATAACTACATTTGATACAAGTGACTACTAAAGAAAATATAGTACGGTAGTAACAATGGAGGGAGAAAATCATAATTTATTTAACAGCATTATATTTAAGAATGAAAATCATGACCATGATGAATGTTGAAAATATGCAATTTACTCAGTACCTTTGTGATGAGATAGAGAAACTTGAATGCCAGATGGTAAACAGGGACAGGAGTTTCTGGCTTCCTCACTTGTGCTAATAGCTGCAGCAACAACGACTCTGAAAAAAGAAATAAACATTTGGATATTTAATCAATCAAACTTACATTTGAAAAAACAAAACAAAACAAAAGACTTAAGGTATACTAATAATTATCTTGCTTGTAATAAGTAAAAGTTTTAAGTTTCATGTAATTTTTTCATTAACCATATAATATCATGTAAGTTGCAGTAATAATCATATTCATTACCAAGAAGTGTTTTAAAAAACAAACAAATAAATTACCCAAGTGAGGATCAATCAGATGTGGCTGTTCTTGATATGAATCAACAATGTCTGCAAAGAAGCATGAAAAATGTAAAAGGAAGATTATCTTCTTTTTATAAATTATCAAAGTAATTATCTCTCTGAAAATTTTTAATGTTAAATTGATTGATGATATTAACAAAAATACTTCTGATATTTGTTCTTTAAAAATTAGAGGATGAGGCAATCACAAAGTGTCATGATTATGAAATGAATTAAATAAAAAATTTTTATAAAAACGGAGGTGTTGTTCAAATAAAACAGAATGCATTTTGTCAGGCTCACATCAAACATGTTCATTTCATACTATCTTTTTTAGCCCTTGAATTAACGTAAAATTGTCTTCTTTGGCCCGAGGATGTCTGAAGACTGTCTTTTTAGTTTAGTGTTTTTTAGCGTAAGGTTTGGTATTGAAGTGCAGTTGTTAGTGCCCGTTTCTCTCAGGTTGGGGAAACCCACTGAATGGGATATTATATCCTGATCAGCCTACAATATCCCATTTGGGATATCTCATTATACCCCGATCGGGATATAATCATATATTTCCTGATTTTTAATGAACATTAGCTGCAAAATGTCAGTTAAATAAAAGTTTTAAAAATTTCTTCTAAACTGTTATTAAAAATCTATGATATTGTCTTCAGATTCCAATGATCTATAATAGATTGTAACAAATAGTCTGATGTTAAAGGATAGATGTAATGACATATGGTCATATTCGGATTCATTAAAATGGGATGTCAATTTGACAATTGCTCAATTTGAAATTTCTGAAATCAGCCCATAAATTACTTATATACGGCTTTTTAAAAACACGCCTAATTAAGCCCTGACGACCAGAATGAAAATCGGCGGGGGTTTCGACCCTGGAGAGATGACTTCTGTGACGACACTGGAGTAATCTCAATTTAGGCGATAGTCATAATTCAACGTAATTTCGCAACATTTTTGTTGTTAATTTCACTATCAAATCTTCAATAAAACAACCTAAATTTTCCATATATCGAATGTTTAGATATCCAACTACGGTAGGTAATTCCACAGATGACAATTACATAATTATTGCATAAACTTGTTAAAATCTAAATATTTTAGATATTTAAAAATACTTACCCTACTTTTACTAGTGCATATTACCTATATGATCCGATGAAGGATTGAAAACGTGACTGAGACAGGATCCTAACGTAACTGTAGTGAAGTGTAGACAGACTGGCTCTAGGGCACGTCACTACCCGGAAGTGTAGTGCAATCCACACATAGCTGCGCGCGCAGTGATATGAAACCCTCACATTTCCTAGAGTCAGTCCGAGCGAGGTCCTAAATGCGGGGAGGTAGTTGATCCAACGATGGGTGGGTATAAACCCTAAAAGTAGGGTAAGTATTTTTAAATATCTAAAATATTTAGATTTTAACAAATTTTTAATACTTACCCTACTTTTACTAGTGCATGTTGATTCGACAGTCGGACGGAGGGAAAGGACCCACAGCGAGGACCTCCACAGCACTAGCAAGAGTAGGACGTGACAACTGAGCGGAAACCTACAAACAGGAAACCCAAATCAGTATATGAAACCACTAAAAGGATTGAAAGGAGAGATCTCGACGAACCGAGAAATAGTCCTAAAATCCACAAAAACCAGGTCTCACCTAAGACGAAGCGGGCAAGGTGAGTTGCTGAGCCACTACGAGAGGTCCAAAAGATTGGAGTCCTTGTACGTCTTCCACGGAGACATCTCTCAAATAGTGACTGGCAAACACAGTGTTGGATTTCCAGAAACAACCCTTCATGATGTCTGGCACCGAGCAGTTCCTGTGAAGAGCCATAGTAGAAGCCAAGGCCCGAATCTCATGAGGGTTATTTGCGGAGGGGTGAGGTATTCCTGCTGCATCATAAGCTGCCAAGATGGATGTTCGCAACCATAGAGCCAGCGTGTTCCGGTTTACCTCACCCTTAGCTGCAGAAGAAAAGGGAATGAACAATCTCTTTCGCCCAGCCCTCTTGTCCGTGGACCGGGAGATGTATTCCTTCAAGGCACGGACTGGGCACAAAGAGAGTTCTTCAGACTCCGATTCATCCACAATTAAAGACAACGGCGGAATAACAAAAGATCTGTCAGGTTGACCAGGCAGTTGATTTTTCGCTACAAAATCCCACAACAGACCCAGATGCACTGAACCATTGCGCCGTTGCTCGAACCGAACCCTCGTAACGTCGATAGCATGTAATTCACTTACTCTGGCAGCCGTTGCCAAAGAAAGTAAAAACGCCGTCTTCCTGGAGAGGTTCTCAAAAGAAGCCTCCGACAGAGGTTCATATGGAGCTCCACGAATGTGCTTCAAAACCAGGTTCAGATCCCAAGCTGGAGGACGAAACTTGACTTTTTGGTCTTCCAGCTTAAAAGACTTCAGCATGGCTATTAGTTCCGGGATTTTCGAGATCTTCCTGTCTGTTTTAACAGCGAGAACTGAATTGAGGGCCGAGAGATAGGTAGAAATTGTTCCACCCTTAAGGTGCCTCTTCGAGCGGAGATGGAACAAGAAATCTGCCAGGAACTGTGGTGAGGCTGACAACGGGTCTTGCTTGTGGGATCTACAAAAGTTCTCAAAAGACAACCATTTATCATCATAAAGGGCTCTAGTCGAAGGCCGGTGTGCTCCAGTAATGGCGCTGGCCACCGATGCCGAATATCCCTTATCTCTTAAAGTCTTCTGCAAATGGTCCAAACGCACAGATGAAACCGCTGTGGATCTGGATGCACCTGCCGACTGTGAGGATGTAGAAGGAGGTTTGACCACGGGGGCAATGGGTTTGGTTCTCCTTCCGCTAGAAGACGCAGTTCTGGAAACCAAGTTCTGGCCGGCCAAAAGGGCGCGACCAAAAGCAGATTCATCAACTTGGTCTCCCTGATCTTGGCCAGAACCTTTGGTAGCAGAACTGGAGGAGGGAACGCGAACGCATCTAGACCGTCCCAAGACAGGGACAAGGCGTCCACTGCCCACGCCATCGGGTCTGGAAGGGGAGAGACGTAAGTTGGCAACTGGTTGTTGAACCTTGTGGCGAACAGGTCCAGCAGAGGCCGATGGTGTAACTGACAAATCAGGGAGAAGGCTTCCGGGTTGAGCATCCACTCTGTTGGCGATGGCTTGTCTGGTCTGGACAGAGCGTCTGCCAATATATTCCTGCAACCCGGAATGTGACGAGCCCTGATCAGAATGTTGTTGGTGTCTGACAACTCGAACAGTTGGAATGTCTGTTTCAATAACTGGCGCGACCGAGTCGTCCCCTGGAAATTGATCAAGTAAACCACTGTCGAGTTGTCTGACGCTATTCGAACCCGAGAGCCTCTGAGGATTTCGACCCAGTGCTCGATGGCCAAGATGACTGCCTGTAACTCGAGGTTGTTGCTGTGCCAACCGGTCTGATGTTCTGCCCACAACCCTGCTGCCGTGCGTTGTCCCAGGTGGGCTCCCCATCCTTGATGTGAAGCGTCCACGAACAACTCGTGGTGATGACTGAACTCTGTCAAAGAGACTCCTTCGCAAACGTTCAATGGGATCGTCCACCACCTGAGGTACCGGTGCAAATGCAGTGGAAGCCGCACGCTTTCCCTGGGATCGTCCTCCTGACAAAACGGAATGAGGAAGACTTGAAGAGGGCGTGCCATGAGACGGCCTCTGAGAGTGAGAGCCTGAGCTGAAGTCAACAGGCCAAGACCCCGTAAGGCTAGCCGTTCTATCTTCTCCCACCTGTCTGGAGGTACTCGGAGAAGATCTAAGTTGGTTAAAAACAGACCTCCTATAAACGTCAGCTGCTGGGATGGGACTAGTTGCGATTTCTCTGTATTGACGAGCCATCCCAACTGTCGCAGCAGGTCCAAGGCAAATAGGGTCTGTTTGTGTAGCACTGTTGAGTCCCCGTGGCTCATCAGGCAATCGTCTATGTAGGGGTCGAACTCTATCCCCCGAAGATGGAGAAACCTGGCTATTGGAGACGTAATGCGAGTGAAAAGCCACGGGGCCGTAGATATTCCAAACGGGAGAACCTTCCATTGGTAATGTACCCCTTGGAAGAGGAATCTGAGGTACTTCCGATGATGTTTGAAAACTGGTACATGGAGGTAAGCATCCTGTAGATCTAAGCTGACCAGCCAATCGTTGGGTTGAAGCTTGGAACGCAGCAGATCCAGGGTAACCATTGTGAAATGCGGGGGCTCTGGCATGTATAGATCGTTGAATGCTGCCAGGTTGTGTATCATCCGCATCTTGTCTGAATTTTTCTTCGGAACCAGGAAAATTGGGGCAGTTTGTATCCAACCCTGAGAATTTCGGTGACGAAGGGATCTTCTAGGATTGTCCAATTCGGCCAGAAGATCCCAAGTCTCCCGCCTACGGGTGTAAGCTGGTAAGGGACGACTGGAGGCGGGAGGCGCCAGTCGTGCAAATCCAACGCTTCAGCGGCGTTTCTTGTAGGCTGGAGTCTTTGGTGCCTTGGACTGGTCAAACTCTGGGCGAGGTTTCTGGGAGGTGTAGCCTCCTCTGCTGAACTTGCCACGACCTCCACCACGTCCTCCACGAGTAGCGTTCTTGACCACGTTGCGTCGTGCCTCGTACACCTGGGTAACTCTCGAGTTCCTGGGACCGAGAGATGACGACAGTGACTTGATGGCTCGAAATGTAAAGTCCGATTGAGCCATAGCGGCATGCTCCTTGTACACTGTCGGGATCTTGTCCGCAAACAACATCGGAGTAGAGAGAGGAGCTCTGATGAGGGTCTTCTTGAACTCCTCCTCCCAGGCGCACGGGGCAAGGAGACCATTCCTGCGGATGAGGACAGTAGTGGCCCAAGCTGAGCGGATATGGTCCATGATGACAGAGAGCGTGTTGTACTGCCACCTGTACATCGTGGATAAGTGCTCTAGTCTGGAGGGATTGTCTTCCAACAGATCCTGTGCCAAAGCATCCGTGGCAGAGGCCAACACTGACAACGGCCTCAAAGTGCGTTTGAGCTCCCTCTCAATCGCCAACATCCTGGTGTCCTGGACTTTATACACTCCTTGCGGCGCATCCGAGAGTCTTGAACATGAGTCATCTTGTGGGGACCCCTGATCATACGTCTGCAAAGAGTGGACCTTGAAAGACGAAGTGGAGTTCTTGGCTGGACGAAAAGTGGGATTGATCGACAACTTTTGGAACTCCTCGTCCAGAGACTCGATGGTGTCGAGAACCAACGGATGTGGGGGAATGAGCAGCTCAGGCTCACTCCAAACAGCCAGTGCAGTATCCTGCTCCGAACCCGGAGAGGGGCAGTCCACCAGTCTGTCAGCGATCCACGTATACACCTCTCCCATCGGTAGATGTGTCTTCTGGGGATCCTTAGAGTCCACTGACTTCGAAGGTGAGAGAGGGGCGAGAGACCTGTCGTCGACAATAGAGAGCGAGTGTCGTGGTGAACCTTCCACAGAGGGACCCTCCCTCTCTCGTGAAAGGTACCTGTCGTTGGAGTGGGACCTCACAGAGGATCTGTCCCGGCGTGGAGAGTCACTAACATCCTGGTCCCGCTCTCTGTGTGCTCTATCCCTCGAGAGCTGACGCACCTTGGCTGGGCGCTCGTCATGAGAGGGTTCCTCAGAATCTCTAAGAGATCGGCGCTGCTCTTCCTGGTGCCGGCGCTCATCCTCCTGGCGCTGGCGCTCCCAGTTCCTGAAGCGCTTCTCTTCTAGATTCTTGAGGCGCAGGCGCTCCTCCTCCCGAAAACGGCGCTCCTCATCCAACTGAACACGCTGGCGCTCCTCCTCCTGGCGCTGGCGTTCAACTTCCCGGCGCTGGGAATCTACTGAGCGCCGAATGTTATCCTGGCGCTCAATCTCCTTTCGGTGCTCTTCCTGTCGCTTCAGGTCGAGCCGGCGCTCCTCCTGGCGCCTCCTAGTCTCCCTGAGTTCTGACAGGCGCCTGTCATCCTCCAGACGCTCGAGGTCCCTTAAAGATCGTTGATATCTTTCTTCTTCCCTTTGAACCTCGAGCTCCAGGCGCTGACGCTCGCCAAGGCGCTGTTGGTCTTCCAGGCGCCGGGACTCGGCCGAGTCAAGATCGAGGTCAGAGGACTGAGGCGCGATGGGTGGAGCACCCGGGTTGATAGCGTTGTCCAGGTGTTCCTTGGGTACACGCTTGGCCTTAGGTTTCGACGAACCCGACTCTCCAGTAGAGGGAAACGCATCCCGTGGGTGATCCCTCGCTGGTGATAGGCCGTCGACTGGTTCAGAGATGACCAACGTGTCCTGGTCCAAGTCCGAAGAGGCCATTCTACACCGTCTCTGAGTGAACCTTTTCCTCCTAGCAACTGCGTACGCCTTGAAGTCAGATGCCGAAAGATGACAGCAATGCTGACAACGAGATGTCCACTCGCAAGGTGAGTCCACCAGGCAGTCCGGGCAAAGGGGGTGTGGGTCCTTAGCCGATTTGGACGATTTGCAGGCCACACAGAAGACACGCGGCATGCAAGAGAAAGTTCACAATAGCTAAACCACACGGTTTAGGAAGCAAAATAAGCAGTCAAAATAAATTTCTGTCTCAGAAAACACGTCCGTCGTATCGAGCGATATAGGAAATGTGAGGGTTTCATATCACTGCGCGCGCAGCTATGTGTGGATTGCACTACACTTCCGGGTAGTGACGTGCCCTAGAGCCAGTCTGTCTACACTTCACTACAGTTACGTTAGGATCCTGTCTCAGTCACGTTTTCAATCCTTCATCGGATCATATAGGTAATATGCACTAGTAAAAGTAGGGTAAGTATTAAAAATATATGTTTATGGATATTTAACACACCTCATCAATTCATCTAGTGGCAGTGATAATCATCATTAATTAATTGATGAGGTGCCACGGAGCGAGGCGCAGACGACCTCTCGTCTGTGGATAATCACAGTCACGCCTCAATGATTATCTTCAAATGCATCCCGGCGCTGATCGTGGCATTGTTAAAATGGGAACGGAACAAACCGGCTATGAACCGAAACAGCTACTGGCGAAAACGGCTCCAAATTGGCTGAAACGTCTACAGAATGCCTGGCGAAAACGGCTACGAATTTTGTTTAACATAAATAAAGTCCAAGAGTACAATAAGTTATGTTTTTATTATGTTTTAACGTTCCCAATATGTCTGCATGGTGCATGGAGGATTGGCGACGCCGGGACGCAGGTTTGAGAGCTTATCAACAAAATTATAAAAGCAAAATGTGGGATAATGCATTATGAATTTAATGTTGAATTGATAAGAAAAATATAACAGAAAAAATTACTATGAATCATTACGTTAGGCCTATTGAAAATATTTATCTGAATGAACTTCATAAACGAATGAACGACTTATCCTACAAACGGTATTGCCTTTCACAGATAATACATTGTCAAATGACGATTTTTCAATTGACAACAAAAGAACATATAATATAAAGATTATACAGTTTATTAATGTTAAATTAACAGAACAAATAAATTCACCAGTAGGCCTAGATTGTTTATTTTGTAAATGACATTAGAAATAAATTCCATAGGTCTACGTAGCGTATGGATAAATACTAGTACACTCTGCAAATAATTGTATCTTGACCAGCTAGGGTCTAGATGATGTGAACTTTTTCTTTATTATTTCGTGAATTATTTGTCCTTTCCTTGGGTCCACCAAGCTGAGCCCGGGAAGCTGACACAAGTCCATGTCCGAGTCGAGGTATATTGTTTACACAAGTAATAAACAACTAATCCGTTTATTGTTTAACATTTAATTAGCGGGTAATGAGGCAATTAGTCAATTTAATTAATTAACAAGAAAAAAGTGAGCATGGCTCACATACCCCCGCCATCCGTTATCCGTGCATTGAGAATTATAGATGTGAAGGTTACTATGTTTAAAAAACAGCTTCAAGCATCATAATATTGTCCAAAATAATTTAAGGAACTGACAAAATTTCATTCACCCAGATGTAATATTTTTCAGGTAACTTAATTTTTCCCATTAGAGCATCACATCGGTAATTTGTACCAAGTTCAATTACAGATTCAAGGGCTTCATAACTCCGTAAAATATTTCGGAACTGGACTGTGAACTCAATGAAGAGTATCATCTGGACTACCTAAATGTAAAATTTCATTCACCTAGATGTAATAGTTGCGGAGAAAACTTTTCCC
Source organism: Gibbula magus (assembly GCA_936450465.1). Classification (NCBI taxonomy): domain Eukaryota; kingdom Metazoa; phylum Mollusca; class Gastropoda; order Trochida; family Trochidae; genus Gibbula; species Gibbula magus. The sequence continues at coordinate 11,383,765 of OW388290.1, read as the reverse complement.
AATTGGAGCATCACAGCTCTTTTGGTACAAAGTTCAATTTCGGATTCAAGGGCCATAACTCCGTAAAAAAAATGATATTTCAGAACTGGTTTTCGAACTCGATGAAGAGTATCATCTGGACTACCTCCATATTAAATTTCATTCACCTAGATGTAATAGTTTCTGAGAAAACTTGTCCCCATTGAAGCATCAGAGTTCTTTTGGTACTAAGTTCAACTTTGGATTAAGGGCCATAACTCCGTGAAAATAATATTTCGGAACTGGTTTTCGAACTCGATGAAGAGTATCAACTGGACTACCTCCATATTAAATTTCATTCACCTAGATGTAATAGTTTCCAAGAAAACTTGTCCCCATTGGAGCATCAGAGTTCTTTTGGTACTAAGTTCAATTTCGGATTCAAGGGCCATAATTCCGTAAAAAATAATACTTCGGAACTGATTTTCGAACTCGATGAAGAGTATCATCTGGACTACCTCCATATTAAATTTCATTCACCTAGATGTAATAGTTTCCGAGAAAACTTGTCCCAATTGGAGCATCACAGTTCTTTTGGTACTAAGTTCAATTTCGGATTCAAGGACCATAACTCCGTAAAAAATAATATTTCGGAACTGGTTTTCGAACTCGATAAAGAGTATGGTCATGAGTACTCACAACCAAAATTTCATTCACCTAGGTTGAACAGTATCCGAGAAAACTTGTCCCCATTGAACACAATAAAACTAAGTCCAAAAAGTGACGTTTCCATAGAAACGACAACAAATTTAAAATTGTCTGTGCGCGATCGGAAGAACATGGTTAACAACTGTACAAAGTTTGGTTGATGTACCTTTGATGGTTTTTGAGAAAATTGACCAGACGGAAGGACGGAAGGACGGACGGACGGAATGACCGCTATATACTCCCGCTTACTTCGTAGCGGGGGTATAATTAAATCAATCAGTAACCGTGTGTATTCATGGTTGGTCTCCTTTACAGATCAAGAAGCAGGCCTTACAGGATGTCTTCAAATCGGGCAAGAATATAGTTGAAGAAGTGCAACAGAAACTCGTAAACACCGATCACCTCAATCCATGGTCCAATTGTGGATTGAAAAGTAAAAAAAAACGTGACTAGAATTCGTGACTGGAACAGTAGTGCTGTTTTCTATTGTTGATTACGGGAGATGTGACACAGACACTTGAATTCGATATACATACTGATCGTTACTGATATATATTGAAATATATATGCCAATGAATAAACAAACATGAACACATTATTTTTGTATGTTATTTATTTAAAAAAATAGTTGTAGACGTTTTCACCAGCATTTGTAGCCGTTTTCGCCAATTTTAGCCGTTTTCGCCAGTAGCTGTTTCGGTTCGTAGCCGTTTTGTCCCGTTCCCATTTTAACAATGCCACGATCAGCGCCGGGATGCATTTGAAGATAATCATTGAGGCGTGACTGTGATTAACCACAGACAAGAGGTCGTCTGCGATTCGCTCTGTGGCGCCTCATCAATTAATTATTGATGATTAGCCGTTTCGGTTTGTGGCCGTTTTAGCCAGCCACCCGTTAAAATGGGTAAATTAAAATCATCTTAATTATCAATTGCAAGTGTATATTGTCTTGATTTTATGCTCAATTGATTCCGATATATAATGTACGTAGAGGTAATAATATGTCATTCATGAGAAAAATTCATTTCACGTGAACTTTAATAAAAGTTTTATTCCTTGACATGATATAATTTTCAATTACCTCTAAAAAGTTATTTTTATCAAGCTGAAGAGGACCACTAACTTTTCCTCGTTGTGTTCAAATAAAACACTTTTTTGCAGAAATGTATCGTTTTGGAAATATTGAGAAAAATGTACAAATATATCCCCATTTGGATATAATGAAATATCCCGAACAGGATATAATAAGCCAATTTGGTTATAATATCCCGTTCAGTGGGTTTTCCTAGTTCATCTAATATAAACTTGTATACGGCCAAGGCCTTCATCGAGTTTATCAATCGAACAAATTTTCTTTGACGCCACTTCCGCAAAGATTTCATGCGGAACGGCTTTGCAGGCAAAAGTGGAATGAAAACTCACTTTTTCGATGGATATAAGATCACAGATTGATAAAACAAACATTCATTTTCAAATCGGGATATTTATCTCCACTAAAATCAACTCTGTTTATTATTTACATGCCTTTGAATGCGAGCTACCCTCTTATTTTGTCAGCCATATTGATATGATAATGAAGGGTGTGTATAAAACCTGAATCGCATAAAACGGATCGTGTTTAAATAACACTGGGATCGATGGGCCGAAAACTAATTTTAAGCTTTCGTTAATTGTTTGTTAACACTTGAACAAGAAATAGTTTTTAATTACAAACTACCATCAATGATTAAACTGCTTCTAATGTATGGGTAAGTATAAACTGTTGGTTATTTTGTGCTTGTTTAATGTCATGATAGCCTGTTTGTACAAGTATTTAATTTCAGTGAAAGCAAGTGACATTCGATACGATATTTTAAAAAACACCCTTGAAATTATTTATTATTTATACACATGTTAATACATTTAACTTGACGACATACTTATTTGTAAATTTTAGAATTACATGCGCAAGATTTATTTGATAATATACATGTAGATATCAGAGATTTTTATGCCGGAAACGATTTTTTTTAAATCAGGGACTTTTTAGAGCCCCTATTTGTATCTGCCTATATTCTTGGATAATTATGTTAGTTATCAATTTGTTTGTACTGCGAAGAATATACCGAAGGCAAAAAACGGTATAAAGTTTGTCTTTCATCTCAATTTTATTATCAGTCTTGATAACGTACCCTACACACAATATTTGTTGTTGCAAGTAGCCTACTGCAGTGGGGAAGAAGCAATAATAAAATTATTATCAGATTTGATAATTCTATACCATTTATATCAATATTTTAACTGAATAAAGTTAGTTATTTAATTTTTGTTATTTGAGAAAAAAAAACACCGAGTGACAATTTACACATGAGCAATACGATATAATCCATAATTATCAGACCTTTCCCGTTGCGCAAGTTACAAAACTACATGCACCTAATCCAGGGGAATATATGACAAATTCTGAAGTTGGTAATTTGTCAATAAAAACAAGACTGTGTAATTAGTTCATAAGCTGAAATATTCACTTCAATTCAATGAGCTTAGCTGCAATGAGAGAAATCGCCAAGCATGTGATTGTTGAAATGACGGATTGAATTAAATTCCGGTAAACCTTTACATACTTATAACATCTTTAATAACATTTGGGCGATTTGGAGGAAATTACATCACCACGTCGATTGACATAAGAAACGATAGATATGTTGTCAAGAAATTATTTGAGGTCTTAAATGAAATCCATGCAGATAAATACAGATTAAAAAAATATTTTCTTTACAATAAAACACTGTTGGTCAAAACTCATTTGGACTGAACTCGGAAATGTCGTAACTTGCAAGGAGAAGATGGAAACGGAAATTTTATTCCTGTTTATGAAGCGCCGACGTTTCGCATATATAAACTGATGGAAACTGAAAGATACAAACACATGCGCAATTATTTTGACAGCCAAAAAATATTAATTATTAAACTATCGATTGTCGTAATAGTGCTTGGTAAATGATATAGATATAGTCACTCCAGACATCGTCGGTTATCTTAAAACATTTCTTCATGGCCGAAGTAAATATGTATTTGCTATTTAAAATGATTTTACATTGTCATGTAAGAACAATAGAACTTATAAAATATTAACAAACAATAGACAAGTACGTTAACTTTGCGTTTGCATAGAAAGAGTCCAATTCGCGTCGCATGATTGCCTTCACGTGTTTTGAAGCAAAATGTGGTTCATTAAAGGAGCACTATGGGGGTAATTTAAACGATCCAAGATTAATTATCACCACACAGTGGCGAGACAAATCTCAATTAGTGTTCTGTCCGCTATACGCACATTGCGTTTGCGCGAAGACAGGCGGGCGTCCAGGCGTCTTACTGAACCGAATATAATTATAAGACTACTACTATAAATGTCTAGATCTGTTTTGTTTTACATGCTCATGCTTTTTATCAATGTGTTTCCATAATTATACAAAATTGGATCGACAAACAAGCTAAGATTTTTTGCTAATCCTTCTCAACGAAAAACGAGTGTTATGCAACGTATCCATATCTATATAATAATAATAATAATAATAATGAGCATTTATAAAGCGCTATATCCATACACATACAGATTCAAAGAAATAAATATCTATCAACAAATTGTTTTATACTATGATGGTTGCCTAACAAGTTCGCATGTAGTAATAATTTCCGATGTCTTCAATGTTTTAAATAACGAACCTGTTGTCAGCGTGATTGCTAATCCATGTACATTGGTGTACATCATACATAATAGCGAATTACTGGCTGCGATCACTGACGAAACAAAGCTAACCATATTCCTTAATTTCATTGGTTGAATATAATGTTCTTTACTTCTATTGGCTCACTATGTCTAGACTGAATGTCGCCTATATGTGTATCTTCAATCAACGAAGGGTCGGTTTAGTGTCGTCAGTTACGTCATATGACAGGACCTTGGCAATATGCTTGACGCGCCACCTCTTATATAATTGAACCGGCCAAGTGGCAGATATCCGGCATCAAAGAAAAGGTGTTAATTCATTAAGTGTAATTAGAGATTGTTAAATTCAGGACTAACTTCTCAACAATATAGAATTTTTTTTTTTTTAAATATAGCATTCTACACTGACATTTCATAGATTTTACCCAAATAACATTATAATGTTAGAACGGAATGAAAGAAAATGTGTACCGAAAAAGAAAACGCCCTTTTCATTTCTATTTGAAATTAATCATGGTTACTTATCATATATCACATTTTTTGTGAACATTAAACGAACTTATATAGGAAATTAGCGGGACTGACGAGTCCTGGCAGGACTAAACGTGGAATAGAAACATACATATTTCATAATTAAGACGTTATATACGATAAAGATACATATTGGAGTTATACATACATGTAGGCAGCATTTGCATTGACTTTGTGTATTTTGAAAAATATGTTTTTTATTGCCACATTCATATAGAAATCACCTTGTCCTAAATTGTCTTTTGCGTCTAGTTATTAATTATTGCATTCGGTCTTATTTGTTCTTTATTAAAATGTAATAAGCATATACATATATGTGTGCGTATACACTGCAGTAGTCTTCATGTAATTTTCACTGAGTTTGTTGATCATTCCAGTCCATTTGATCATAAAATAACTATTCATAAATCATGTAGATGCGGTGAATAATGTTTGCATAAATTACATAATATATAAAACGTTTTAATAGGAAAATAAATTTAAGCAATGTTTTATATAACACGATGTCAGATACACTGTATGAATATACTTTTCCACCGATATCTAATGTTACAACAACAAATGAGATACGCTGAATGAAATGTGAGTGAATGTTTCGAATGAGTTCGTTTTGATTATGAATTCCCGATTGGGACAAGGTCGCTTATGGGAGGGATTTACCGACTGCTGCAGTCAAGCCCAGTACCAAGTTTGCGTCACATGACCTCGCTACCCGGCTCGCTCAGGCCTCGCCACGCTTCCGTCACACCACACATATCCTACAGCAATGTCCCCCTTTAATAATCATATTGTCTTTAATTTGTGACATTGTTAGATGACATAAATGTATATTACCGGTAATTCACAGTTCATCAAACTTGTATCTGGTCACTAAACGTTTATCTTCAATAAGTATTACGCTAGCTTAAAAGGATGTCTATGTTTTGTCAATTAGTATAATATAACAAAGTTACATGTGCTGAAATAATAGTTCATTCAAAAGAATTTATCACAACCAATACAATAAAACAGTTCAAATATTGTTTTATGATATCTTTTTTTAACAAAATACATCGAATATCGTGTTTATAAACAATTTATGACTGTAAAAAGATCATTTCCCTTCTCCCGAGCGAAGCACGCCATTTAATCATGATCCATTTTAATTTGAGTCCAAGTTTTATACAACCGGTCAAAATGGCCGACAGATACTGAAAATGGGGGTGTCAAGGTTTTAAAATTTTTAAGAAATAAACTGAGTTGATTTAAGTCGAGGTAAGTGTTCCGATTTGAAGATTAATGTTTGTTGTAGCAATCCATAAACGTATTCCCATCGAAATATTTTATTTTTGTTCTCAGTTAACCTAAAATCCGTTTCGCCTCTCTGTCTTCAAAAAAGTGCGTCAAAGAAAATTCACTCGATAGCTAGACTATATAATTATGTAGCACTTGTGTGAAATTATAGTCTAGTTATATGCTGGACTATCAGGTTTCCCCAACCTGTCTCTTGTTCTGTTTAGTCACTTTGACTTATTGCAATAAACACTTAATTTGGTTTGTTATTTTCTTTAAATATTTCTTTTAAATGTGCACATAAATATGGTTCAGTTGTCATTACAGTACATTATTGTCATCGTCCAATATCGGTGTCTTACTGTCTGACACTATCATCTAAAATCAGAAAATGACTCATGACAGATAGCCTGTCCTCTCTACTCACACGTTAATCGTTCAATTGAAGTTTCCAAGCTTCTGAGATCATTGTAAACATCTTTCAACCCTTCGATAAGAGATTTTACTTCTTCTATTTCCTTAAATTCTTCATGATATGCTTGACAAGAATCGGTAACACCACTTTTGCCTTCCACAACTTTCGAAGCATCCTTAGCAGCCGCCATGTTGATGGAATCTCACGAAATCTCGCACATACGAGACATCTTTGAAAATTTCTGTACAGTTAAATTTTACTTCAAACGGTAGAATAATAAACTGTTTAGGATTCTAGAAGATTTTATCATGTAATTTGATTATTATAATTCAGCAATTTAATGAAAATAAATTGATAATTAGCTTATCTAAAAGTGGAAGTTTAGATTAAACGAACTTTGATTGACAACAATACAAAAATGTATCGCCTATTTTTTACTTTGAAATGACTAATTTTGATATTTATTAATTATAATGAAAACATATGCAATTAATTTAGAAAATATCAAATAAACGTCTTCCTTTTTGTAAATAATTTAATAATTTTACGTTTTATTTCGGAATAGATATCTGTTTCTGTTTTTCAAGAATTTATTCAAGAACGGTTACTCTCAAGCCGGCAAGTGCTTGTTTACATTTGGAGACAACAAGCAAATTCACAGAATCTATATATTAAAATGAAGATAACATTACATTTAAAAGCCCGATCGATAAAATCAATGATCAAACAATATTTCTTTTCGTTATGAATTACCATGATATGACTTTTTTTCAACAAAAGTGGGAAATGGATGAAGATATCAAGATATGGAAGGTGTTTATTCCTTCAAATCTGCTGAGAAGAGAAGATGGCATAATGTATGGGACTGTTGTCGAGGAAAAACAAACTATTTGCATCAAGAACATTGATGAGTCCAGAAAACAATCTGCCATTGGACTATGGCACTCATCCACTGATTCCTCCAGAAAAGCAAAACACCAAATTCTCACTGGACCATGGGTTGAAGTCGGTGTTACTGATGAAAGTGTTTTACAATGTGTCTTCTTTATCAACAACAAGAAAAGAACTGACATCAAGACCCACTGCATTTTATACGATCCAGTTGACTTGTTGTCATCGTATATTCTCACAAATAAATCATTCCTTGACAAATCTAGAAATCAAAAGAATAGAAATAGTATTGCATATTTTCATGACAATATTTCTACTCTGGTATCATGTTTGCTGAAATCAGATGAAATATCTGAAAATACTATTACAGCTATACCACCATACAAAGTGATGACCAATGGATTGTTTTACATTTTTTGTATGACTGCATTTTATCCATTCGTTTTCTTGTTTCTGCTTTTTGGACAAGTATTGAATAATCAGTAAGTTATTCATGACATGATTTTAATTTGCCATTATTCAATTATTAATGGTTTTAAAAACTATTAATTTCATGTACTTCTTCCTTTGTGATAATTCTAATATCTTCAAATTTGTATTCACTTACTCACTTTTTAAATAGAAGTAAACAAATGTAAAATGAAATGAATTTTGGCAAAATATTTTTGAAATTCTGTGTAAATGATATGCAATAGTTTGATTTCTTCTATCTCTTGACCACAATTCATTTTGTTTTTATTTCAGATATACAAGATCAGGTTTCGCCAAGTTATTCCTTGATAGTCCTGCGCTCACGCGTCAACTTCGCCACAGAACAAATATTCTTCGGAACAGTTTAGTAAGGAAAAATGACTCGCCACTGTTTGGATTGGGGTAATTATTCAATGCTCATCAATTTTCTTTATATCTTGTTTTGCAAAATTATAATTTTACAGTATTTTTCTGCAATATTTGGAAGAACACTAGAATGGTAGCTTAAAAATAACATGATTATGACATAAACAAGTCTTTGGATATATTCTTTGGGTATTCGTATCCGTATGGCTACTACAAATATTTTGGCTTCGTATCATTCTGGAAGTAACTAGCTAATGAAGTTATCTAAAATCACATAATTCTGCAGTACCCAAATGAGAAGACCAATGAGCGACATCAACTTGCAAGTCGCGATATTTCATTAGCTGATAATATGCATGCCATAAATAGTGATGTATAACTAGCTGGTAGGCGTTATTTGAGAATTGTGGTAGCCGTGCAGATAAAAATACCCTGATGGAGCAGGACGTGTACATTATAACTGAACATGATGATCATAAATATATATGTTTCTCAAAATTTTTGTGAAAATTATTTTAAATGTATTGATATTAATTCTTTTTAAAATATATTTCCATCAGTTTTCTGGATGTGTGTGGACGTCAGCTAGTAGATTCACTACTAGGAGTGGGTATTCTGTATATTCTTCTCAATGCTTCTCTGGTAGAACTGACGGCAACAAGCATTATGGACTGGGCCGATGTAAGTTGAAACCAATCATTTTGAAGCATTTAAAGTGTCTTAAATAAAATATTTCAGAAATAAACAATATCTGATGCTGTTCTCTGTAAACCCTCATTAGTGAATTATTTGATTCATTCACAAACAATGCTCCTAGTATGCATTAAAAAATAGAGCCATGGCCTCTGTAGCTCATCAGGAGATAATAAGTGGGGTATGTTATGGAGTGGACTTTATAGCAATGGTCAGATAATGGAATGTAGTAATAAGAATCTAGGTACTGAAACGATTAAAGCAGTTTAAAAATATTTTGTTACCATAACTTTGCCAATCTGCTATATATATGTGTTGAAAGAGCAACACAAAGCTTGGAAATAAATTACTGCTATCAAACATGTAATAATGTGGTGGAGAGATCATACTATTTTTTAAGATCGTACACACATTATATAATAATGAATATACCGGGTACAATTCTTTGCATACAATTCACCACTGTCAGCTATTGCAATAATGGCCTGGGGCTGTAGAAGAAAATGAAAAAAACCTTTTAAGGTCATGACCCCTGCTAATTATTATCAAAATTGGTTACACATAAATCAACATTCGTTATGAATATCATACACCTTTGCATTATATTGTTTTAATTCTTAATTGCATTATGGCAATACCAACATTTATTACATAATGAATAGGAGCCTCAGTTTTTGAAAATCCAAATTTTTTTATAGGCTCCATTTCAAAATTGGTGAATTTTTTTTAGTAAATTCTTTTTCACCATTTCTTATAGGCTCCTTTTCAATATTTGATAAAATGGTGATATTCTATGAATAAATTCTTTTTTAGAGTCAGTGGAAGACTAAAGCAGTCTCACGCACAGTCTATGATAACAGGGTGCTGCACAGTAGTTTGAAGTAACCTGAAACCTCTGTGTAACTATCAGTTTTCATCCTTCTGCCAGGAAGAGGTCAACACAATGCAATTACATAACATGCAGACACTGGACTCACAGCCAGTAAAATGTATATGTTAGATGCAGTTTTTCCTACAATTAATTATGTTTCTGTACTGGAGAAGATGATGAAAATAGGTGTGATGTCACAATCTCATATAGCTACTTCTTTTATAGTCCTATGTTATCACCAGTCATCACTAGTCATATTCAGTTCACATATCTCATGTAAAATGACAAAATTTAATTCCTCTTCAAGTTATTCCTTCAAAGGGTATTCAATAGTTCTCATTTCAAATAGATTCACATTAAACATGTCCATGATGTAGACATCTATCTCATTTCTTGTTCCTATTGAATAAAATTAACTGCAAAGTTAATAGAAAACTAAATCAGTTATAAAGTATGAAATATGATAAAAATAAGGTATACCAAATTGACTCGTACTGGAAATTCTCATTTATTAATTAATTAATTCTCCAAATAATTACACAATATCATGAGATATTAAAAAACTCCATTATTTACTCTTAAATTACAAAGAACATTATATTAGATTTAATAAAAGATTCTGTATTAAGTCTTTAGAATACTTTTAGACTTGTGTACCTTTATCAGCAAATTCACTTGCAAAATACAAATAATTACTCATATGTGAAATGTGAGACAAAGATAAAATATGACTTATAATTTTTGTTAGACCTCCAATTCTAAGTTTTTAATTCTCAATATCTCTTTTTCATCAGACATATTATATTCTCAAAGCACATGTTAGAACTCTCACATCAGAAAGATGAAATGCCTTTAACTCAGCTGTTTTCTTTAAAATTACCTCCCTTACCTACTTACTGATTGAAGTGCACATATAATCTCAGAAAGATGCTGTAAACTGAAATAGGCTTTTAGGTTATGATCCCTGTGACCCATATTTGGGGTCACAGACTCACCAAATTTACAATTTAGAATCCCTTACAGCCAAGGAGTCTGTACATAAAATTTCAGCTCGCTAGAGCCATTGGGACTGGAGATGAAGATGAAAATAGCATTTTAGGTCATTGCCTCTGTGACCCAATATTTGGGGTCTCACTGTCACCAAATTTACAATTTAGAATCCCCTTCATTCAAGGAGTATGTACATACAATTTCAGCTCTCTATGTTCATTGGGACTGGAGAAGAAGATGAAAATAGTTTTTTTTAGGTAATGACCCCTGTGAGCCACACTTGGGGTCACAGGGTCACCAAATCTACAATTTAGAATCCCTTTCAGCCAAGGAGTCTGTACATAAAATTTCAGCTCTCTGGAGTCATTGGTTCTGGAGAAGAAGATGAAAATAGCTTTTAAGGTTATGACCCCTGTGACCCGCATTTGGGGTCACAGGGTGACCAAATTTACAATTTAGTATCCCCTTCAGCCAAGGAGTCTGTACATTAAATTTCAGCTCTCTGGAGTCATTGGTTCTGGAGAAGAAGTCGAAAAAGCGAAAAGTTTACGGACGGACGGACGGACGGATGGACGGACGCCATCCCATGCCATAAGCCCATCGGGCCTTTCAGGCCAGATGAGCTAAAAATAGAGCCATGGGCTCTATAGCTCATCAGGGTTTATATTGTTTGATGATGAAGACAGAAATAATATTGTCTCAATATAATGCACAATCATTAGCCGGGTTAGCCCTGAGAAATCTTAGTCTTGAAATTGAGAGAAAGCACTCAGCAAGGTCAACACACAGGAGATTATGCAATATGCTGACCCCTTGGCTCTGGTTACGAGGCAGCTGTGCTTTTACAGCCAAATTATGTAATAGCCTCTGCCTTGCACTAAACACTGGCAGCACTGATCTAACTGTATAAGGCTTAGAGAGAACAGGCAATGTGATGAATCTCATGGTACATAGTACAATTTAGAATCACCTTGGCTAAATAATCTTTGCACAATTTTAACGGTTCTAAGCCTTTTCATCTAAACATCTAAACATTCTGAACGCAATATTCCTTCTAACTGCAAAGTTACTTTTTTCTCAATTCTGCATTTCTCAAACCCAAGTTAGGACTCGCATATCTAAAAGATGAGATGACTCTTCCTCAGGTATTTTATTAGGGATAAATTGAAGACTGGTTGAAGTGCCATAAAATATCAGTTCAAAATTCAATTTCAAAGGTTTTTTTTAGGCTGTGGCCTATATTTGGGGTCACAGGGTCACCAAATTTACAAGTTAGAATCCCCATTGGCTAAAGAGTTTGCACCAAATATTACAGCCTTCTAGGTCTTTTTGTTCCAGAGGAATGGATGAAAACATGATTTTAGGTAATGGCCTGTGAGGCCCTTATTTGGGGCCACAGGGTCACCAAATCTACAATTTAGAATCTCCATTGGCTAAAGACTCTTTACACAACATGACAGCCTTCTAGGTCTTTTTGTTCTGGAGAAGAAGATAGAAATAGTATTATCTTATCATTTCAATACCAGTCATATGCAGTTCACATATCTCATGTAACATAAAAGAATTCTTAACTCCTCTTCAATTTATTCCTTTGTGGCTTGTCACAATATTCAGTTCATAGGCTATTCAATAGTTCTCATTTCACATTGATTACATCAATTTGAGAAACATGTCCACAATGCAGATTGTAATCTTAAGTCGACATATATTTCACATTACTACTGAATAAGATTAACTGCACAGTTACTTTTTTTTCTCAATTATACATTTCTCAAACCCAAGTTAGGACTCACATATCAACAAGATGAGATGACTCTCCCTCAGGTATTTTACTAGGGATAAATTGAAGACTGATTGAAGTTCACATAAAATATCAGTCCAAAATCCAATTTCAAAGGTTTTTTTAGGCTGTGGCCCATATTTGGAGTCACAGGGTCACCAAATTTACAAGGTAGAATCCCCATTGGCTAAAGAGTTTGCACACAATATTACAGCCTTCTAGGTCTATTTGTTCCGGAGAAACAGATAAAAACATGATTTTAGGTAATGGCCTGTGAGGCCCTTATTTGGGAGCAGGGGTCACCCAATCTACAATTTATAATCTCCATTGGCCAAAGATTCTTTACACAACATGACAGCCTTCTAGGTCTTTTCGTTCTGGAGAAGAAGATTAAAATAGGATTTTAGGTTGTGGCCTGTGAGGCCCTTATTTTGGGCCACAGGGTCACCAAATCTACAATTTAGAATCCCCATTGGCTAAAGAGTCTGTACACAACATTTCAGTCTTCTAGGTCTTTTCGTTCTGGAGAAGAAGATGAAAATAGGTTTTTAGGTTATGGCCTGTGAGGCCCTTATTTGGGGACGGATGGACGGACGCCATCCCATGCCATAAGCCCATCAGGCCTTTCAGGCCTGATGAGCTAAAAAGTAAGGCAGACGGCATAGACATTGAATGAATAGCGAACCATTGGAGTAAAATCGTTTAACAAAACATTTATGATAATTACACCTTGAATCAGTCTGATTAAAATCGACCCTGTTCCTAGGAATAAAATCTGAAAAAAAGAACTGGTTCTAAAGATTCCTCGACACAAGGTCTGAGGACAACCCGTATTGGCGTGTGTTCCGTACCAGTTTAGCCAAACAAAGCCCAGTCAAATAGCTGACCAATCACATTATAGTTTTTAAACAGTCGCCGCTTTGAAAGCAGATGAAAGGATAGCTGTTGGGAGTTATCTGCCCCTAGCTTCTGGCACTGAAAGCTTTGTTGAAAACGCAGTGATTTGTTAACTGAATTGCGTCAGAACATGGTAGTCTACGGGCTATTATCAGACGGTTTCGCAAGGAAACCTCCAAACAATATGAGTTTGTATCCCGTTAAATGTACTATTTTGCAATTTATATCCTCGTAAAACTCTAATATGGATCTCATATACAACCAATTTAATTCACTTTCAACATGCCAAGTTTGCTTTGAAGATGTTTTGTAAAAATCTTGTGCTAATTTCTCTCAGAGTGTGGCCGGTTCACTGACAGATCTGATCCACTGGATGATGGGAGCGCCAGCTGGTCTCAAACTCAACTCGCAACTCACCCACTTCCTGGGTCACTTCTTCCTCTACCACATCTACCTCTGGACAGGTCGGTTAAACTGTAATTGTCTCCTCAGCTGTCACTATTACAATTAACATGTCTTCATCAATCGTTGGTTCGTGTCAATGTATCATTGGTATGATGTCAGATATGGCTAAAGTGGGCCAATTTAGAAATCGTTAAAGCTCATATTCCATTACTGAAGCATATCCTTTCAATGTCCAAAGTGGTGTCAAACATATCATTTTTGTAGCTTTCAAAACACCTGTCTATTTTCTCTGGAGGATGTCTGAAGCATACATATCAAGTTTGTGACCTCCAAAACGCCACTGTGACATGTTTTACTGTATGCTAAATCACGGATTGGCAAAGGGATGGGAAAAGTATACCGACTTTGAGAAGGGTAAAAAAATGATACATTTGAAACTGGATCAGCCTTTTCCCTGCAAAACAGTACTGGCAGTCGAAAGGATATATAATTAATAATAATTAAGTTAAACTTGTGACGTCACCCTATTGTTCTTTCACTCCATTATTTTTCAGTAATGAACACATCACATCATATTTTTAAGGAGAAATTTAATTTCTTAAAGTATTTGAAGTCATTTTTATGAAAGAGCATTACTTTGAGTGTAATTTTAGTAGGCTTATGACTTCATAACTCTCCATTCCTTAAAAATAATGGACCTCGGTTTACTCAGACATTAACCTTTACGTAATAGATGTATTGTACATACAGTACGGGTGTACACTGGTAACATTGTATAGCCCTACTGGTCGATATATAATACCCCTGATAAATGTGAAGAAAACACTCTCATCAAATCTAATCCAAGGCGCTCAAGGTTCAAATTGAGACTACCATCATATCATACCAGGTACCCATTTAACTGTTTGTAGACAGAGGCCCACTGCAAACTAAGTCACTTACCCAGTGTGACACTACAAGTCTCTAAGCATGTTTCTAAGTGTTGGCATTTGAGGGCCAAAAACTATCTACTATGTATTACAATATTTTGCTAATGTCTGTTGCACTGCAGGTTACCTGTCCCTCCTGAGACCAGTGTTGGGTGTGTTGCTCAAGTACAGCAGTGTGTTGGGGGTGGTGGGTGTGTCCGCCCAGCTGTGTCTCGTCCAGGATATCATCTCCATGATGACTATACACATCTACTGCTTCTATGTGTATGCAGCCAGGTATGCTATCCAATCAAAATCAGATTGAACGAAACACTTGTGCCACATTTTAATGAGATTTTATATAACAGTTATCTACTTCTTATCTACTTCATGGTTTTCTGTCATGGCTATCCTTTATCTGGTAGGTCCTGAATACAGTCAAAACCTGTTTATCCACACAATTTGGTTACAGTTGAAAATCATCCGGATAGCAAGTCGTGCAGTTAAACGAATCATCATTTGCAAACGTAATTTTGGAATCTTATAAATAACTACTGTGCATGTAAATGGGATGTGCAGTTTCGCTTTCTACACATGCATAATGATGTTACTCTATTTTAATTGGAAACTAGTAAGTATGATATATTTTGCGATTGGGGATGAATATGCAAGCTGATTGAATTTATTTGTACTGTAAACAGCACATACGGTGTGTTTGAACGTATTAATTTTATTTTACACAATGGATGCATCTTTAACCCTTTAAAAGTGAGTCCTGTAGCAGGGATGCAGAAATCGGTCTATTTGCCGAACATGTCCGATTGTGAATCCAGTTTGACGGAATGGAAAATAGACTTATCGGACATTTGGAAAGTCAGTTGACTGATTGAAGAAAATCAAAAGAAAACTAAACAAACACGCCTTACAAGCATTAAATAAAGTTAAACCGCCCTGCTTGTGTCGGTCATAGATTCTAATTGTTTATGTAATTGAAAACACGTTGAGCCAGTCAAGAACTTGAACAAGTCACATTTATGTGACAAGGCACAACATCAAATTGTAATTGTCAGCAGATACAACACTTACCGTAAGATATTTAATTGATATTCTCAGTGTCATTTAGTGACATGAACATGGGAACAACATTTTTTACAAAAAAAACAATTTGATTAACATCGCATTTCAAACAAATTTGGTCAAAGATAAGCATTGCAGAGCATTTGGCTTCACTGTACCGGTGTTTCATGAATTTGTTACAGGTTAAGTTTTTGTTCCGTTGAATAGTTGCATCTCGATAAATATATAATAAATCAGTTGGAAAACATACTGCTACAAATATATTACAGGACCTGTAGTATTATGAGATAACTTGTATTTAGCCATGGAACTTCTCATATTCTCCCCTTTGTTATTGAGTTGTGATTATGTTAACTGGCTGTTAAGTATGGTTTGGCTTTAATTTATTACCATTAAGCAACACAAGTTTTAAAATGAAAGGTTGAGTGAAAATGACAAGATGCAAAGTGAGGTCATTGCCACTTTTCAAAACCAAGCTTGCAAACCTGTTTAAATGATAAAAGCTTTGCTATATAATCCTTATGCTATTGTTTCAGATTGTATAGCATACAGGTGTACGGTTTATCTTCATTGTGGAGATTGTTCCGTGGCAAGAAGTGGAATGTGTTACGACATCGGGTTGACTCGGCGGTGTACGACATCGACCAGCTATTTGTGGGAACCCTCTTCTTCACGATCCTTCTCTTCCTCCTCCCAACGACTCTTCTCTACTACGTCTTCTTCCTAGCGGTCAGTGTCTCCATCACGTCCTAGTCAAGTGTTACTTCAGTATTGTTTTATGTTATTGTGTCCATCTTGGACTCTACTTTACCTTACAATCTTGTTACAAACTTCTCCAGCAAGGCATAATTTGGGCCAGCCTCTATCACTGGCTAATGTAAGTCGCGCTGCAGTTTTTCACTTTTTCCGTGCCAGCTTGTCAGAGTATTGCTGAACTTCATTGTCCAATTGGATACTTGTTAAAAAACTACTTCCGGTGACCAAAACCAACATGGCAACCTCCACGTCAAAGTCATTGGACTGCAGGATTTGCAAACTGATTGTTACAAATAGCAGCAAGGCTTAGATTAGATAGTGATAGAGACTGACAAAAAGGATACGGACTACCTGATCATAATATGAATTTATTTAATTTGACTTGCTTTGTCATAAGTTGCAAGATGGCTTTTGATTTCAGAATAATTTCATAATAATGTCATGATTATTTTGGGCTTATCTCTCTTGTCATCCTGCTACACCAGGGTATTTCATCTGCAAAACTACTACAAATCCCCTGATTGCATGAGACGCTTTGGACTCTCATAGCGCTATAAATAACCAGCCAATTAAAATACTTAAAATAAAGCAAATCACGACATTCATTGGTCGGCAATACACATGCTATAAATAGCGATGCGTAACCTGGACTCAACGTTACAAGACAAAAGCATCTCTTCAATCAGAGATTTGTAGCAACCATGTGGATAAAAGTACCCTTTTGGAGTAGGATGCTCTCTTGTTGACGAAGGATCTGTTACAGCTGCGTCTTGTGGTGTTGGTTACGGAAGGGATCCTGTCTTTCATTGTTCGACTCATCAACCATGTCCCCATATACTCCATCGTCATGTGGGCGCTTCGATCAAACACAGTAGCTGGTAGGTTATTGCTTCTCTTTTCGGGGCTTTGTTCCACTTTATAATACCGATAGATGTCACAAAGATAACATTCTGGTTTATGAGTGCATCTACACAAAAAGATTTTATTATTTATGTTATTACTGCAGGTCCTGAAATATTTCGTTATATTCCGAAATATTGCCTTGTTAGATTCAAACAAATTGGCCACTTATTCAGCCGTTTATTTTCTATCAACATCAGATAGATAAATATTTTAGAAAAATTATTTACATTTTTCTGCACTATTTTCACTTTGTGAATATCCTTGTTTGCACTTTGCACAACTAGAATAATGAGAAGCCTAAAAATTGACACTATGAAATTTTTTTTTACAATAATTCAGGAGATGTCTTGTTCACTGTGGTCCCCAACTCTGCTAGCAAGTCCTGCCTTGTCCTCACCATGGAGGTCAGTTCATGGTCAATGCTTCCAGGACCAACAATTTAACTTACCATATTGGATCTATTATCGTTGTTATATATAGAATACTAAATGACTTCCCGTTTGATAACATGTTTATGAAACGAGTGGATGGTTTGGTAATTTAACGAGCGAAAGCGAGTTAAATACTGATGCCATTCTCGAGTTTCATAAACATGTTATCAAACGGGATCGAGTTTAGTATTTTATTTATAACTCAATGATGTAAATAGCGCTAAATTGCAAGAAAATCGTTTTTAGTGACGCTTACTTGCAAATAAGCCACACGCTATTGCAGTCGCGTGGTTAACATTGTGACGTCAACCAAAAACGACTATGACGTCACGCGCCGATTATGACGTTACGGCAGCACGCGGTGGTATCACACATGTGTGTAACCAACTCATTGTTATCTAATGAGTGATCTTACCACGGTTGAGTAATAAAGTCTGCCTTTCCATTCCCATACTCTGATTTCTTAGCATGGAAACATTGAGGAAATACTGCAAGGCTTAAATGAGCTAGTGATGGAGACTGGCAAGAATTACGCCTTGCGTTCGGAAATTGGGTCATTGCTTCCTAGACCAACAATTTTAAAAATACCATATTGGAGCTAATAGACATCCTTATCATAATCTTCTATTCCATTCCCATGCATTAAATGGAGACTGTCAAAATACAAACTCCTTTTTATTGGAGATTGGCATTTAGTAAATTTATATATCAAAAGACTTGGTTAATTAAGATGTGGATAGACGTATACCTACTTCTTAATTTCCTTGATGTGACACTGGTTCTCATTATATTTCACTGATTAACTCAGAAAGTAATTTAATCTTGCATCAATAAAAGTTTGTGTTCTACATATGGAGCTTAAAACCATACCCTGCACCATGTTTGGTAAGAAAACAATTTTATTTGTGACCATGATCCTTGTTTCTCTCCCCAGCCGTCCCAGGTTCCTCTTAGCCAGCTTCTACGAGAAGTGCGAGTCACACCCATCCCCGCCAGCACCTCGGACTCTCTCGGCACTCTGCTGCACAAGGTCCTCAAGGGGCAGCTCATCTACCCCTGGATAGACGGCAACAACAAGTCCGCCGAGAAAGTTAAATAGCAAGATTTGAGGTTCTCTTTTAAATTCTGGAAGTCAAGGATGAGAGAATGGATTTGAAAATGTTTCTAACACTTGCTGTATGATAACATCAAGTCTGCAGATAGTCAATAGATTCTTGACAGGCATATCAAAGGAGTTCAGACACTTTTCTACGAGATCACAACGAAGCACACAATTCAATGGAGTAAGAGTCCATGATCAAAAGTATGAATAGATTTGTAAAGAAAATTGATTGAGAAGATTCTCAGAAGAGAGGTCATCAACCCCTGGATGATTAACAAGTTCAGGGAAAAGGTTGAATCAAGAGTTGTGGTTAGAGACAGCCAGCAGCAGTATACATTATCTTCTGAGACCAACACATCTGCCTTTGGGTGGATAACAGCCATCATTTTCTTCTTACAGAGGTTACTCAAATCATTCCTCCACATGCAACCTCTCTTCCAGTACAAACATTCAAAATCCTGATCGGTTGAAGTAAAATAGAGTGAAAAAGAGGGGCCAAGTTAAGTTTGTAGAGTATTCCCACCTGGTTTTTTTACTTTTGTTGCAGTCTGTTTATTCAGTAACAATATGCTCCTATCATATGATAAAATTGTAAAATTTCTGGGATTCATCGTTATTTCAACCTACAAATTTAGTTTAAAACAGTTGATGATGTTAGCTTTAGAAGTTGTGAAATAACTATGAATCCAATAAATTTTTCAAACTGAATTGTTAATCTATATTATGACAGATGTGTGACTTTACGGCAAAATCTCTTCTTACATACAAAAAAGAAGAGAACTTTGCAACTGTTCTATTTATATCAGACATGTAGCCACAAGAACGGGGCCCAACAGGTGACTCTAAATGAATCACTGAAATCATCATGCTTCCAAGAACACAAAAGTTTTGGAATGAAACAAGGCGCCAAATCGAACAAAGTGAGCCAGTTGAAATCCAATCCCTATTGAGAGTAATTTGTGGCTTCAAAACATTTACCATTTACAAAATTGCTAAGACACCTGTCAGATTTGCTTATGGAACAAATATCAAGTTATACATCTGAATTGGGCCAAATTAGTAAACAAGATGTAACATTTTCTCTAGCCAATTTGTGAGATTTCATCATTAATCATCGTAGGGAAAGTCTTTAAATCAACCAATAAGAAACAAGAACACAGTGATGTCACAATTTATATTCTTTTGTAATTCATACCACAAATTGATATTTATTTTCTTTATTGCTGTATTTCCAAGTGTATTCCTCTCTTCATTTTCCAATGAGTGATTATATTCCCTTATCTTCTCTATAACACAAATTTTACAATGCCTCTCAAACAGTTGATTATATTTCCACCCTCACTAAACCAATATTATTAAAGTGATCATACACCTGTCTGCTATGTATTTTATAACATGTCTGACAATCTGAATAATCTATACAGGTTTTCAAGCAATATATCTTAAATATATTTTTGTGTTGGTGTTTTTGTTTTGAAGAACCTGACCTGACGAAGAGTTATGGTATTGACGTAGTCATCAGTTATTTGTGTGAATTGTTTAGGTCAATTTACATCAAAGATATTTATTTCCAGCTCAAAGCACTGCACTCCCCAATTTCTAAATAAATACTAAAACTATAGTTCTTGTGAAAATAGCTTTATTTTGTGATTAAAAAGTTGAAATCACCAATAACGTAAATACATGTTAAAAGTATAAATAGATTTGGCAAACAAAAACATATGCCAAATAATAACAATACTATAAATAAAGCTGCGTGTGAATTTGTCTTTGAGGTCAATCTAGCACATTATGCTTTCATTAGTCTGTCATTACATCTTGGGAATTATCCACCATTATTATCCACATTTCATTGGCTGAAAAGTACATTCTATTTATAGCGATGAGTAACCAACCTTCAGTGATACGAAAAAGAAGGTGCTTATGGGACCTACGATCAAAGTTAAGAATTCTTATACGAACGTTTCGAGAATAAGGGCCCTGGGGATTCAAGTAGCCTTGCAGCGACGAGCAGGATGGTGGAACTTTACCTTTATCTTAGTAAATTTAATTGTTGATTGAGCAAATTATTGTTTACTTATTATTGTTTACGTAATTCTACCATTTAAACATTCAAATCAAACATGCATGATATTTTTCTTTCTGTTTACATAGAAATATTATCGCGAAATATCTATAGGGTTCTCATTCTGTCTTCTCATGTTAGTTGCACAAATATATTCACATCACAGGTCTAAAGCACAAATCATTTTTTGTGGTTTCCATTGAAACTTGACTTTAACAGTGACTCAATGAGAAAGTCATGTCCGAACGTATCTCCAAAACTACACATGTGATCTCCAGATTTGAGATACTTTTGGACCATAAATCCAAAAATGTGACTTTTATGTGATCTCCACTAAATTTCTGATACTTTTGGACTAAGTACCAAGTTTGAAGGAGGCAACATGTATAGTTTTGAAGACATGCTTCGGGCATAATGATTTATTTCCTTATAGAGATAGTCAGGTTTCCATTGAACCACTAAAAAAACTCACAAAGTTCTAACCCTCAAAAGGTACATCTGGGGATCATGACTGACATGTGTACTAAGTTCTCTGAGGATCTTATGTACAATTTAGAAGATTTGTTCCAGAAAAATGACTTCCTCAGTGTCACGTTTCCATGACAATCGCACAAAATAAAATTCATACATGGGTGAAACCATCAAAAGGCACATCTAGGGATCATGGTTGACAAGTGTACCAAACTAGCATGTACAGTTTGGGAGATTTGGGACAGAAAGGACGGACAGAACGAACAC
Source organism: Gibbula magus (assembly GCA_936450465.1). Classification (NCBI taxonomy): domain Eukaryota; kingdom Metazoa; phylum Mollusca; class Gastropoda; order Trochida; family Trochidae; genus Gibbula; species Gibbula magus. The sequence continues at coordinate 11,361,828 of OW388290.1, read as the reverse complement.
TAACCACCCCTGTTACTTCTTAAACGGGGCTATAATTAGGCTAGTTAGGAAAGTGATGAATACACATCATACATGTCTTTATTAACAATTTCGGCCACATGGTCCAACTGCATAATATCCAAGCTAGGTATCATCAAAGGAGTCACTGTCAGAATGGCACTCGACTGCGTTGTCGTCAACAAGAAACCCTTCAAAGTTGTCCTCATCTTCACTGCCCTCCAGGTCCTCCCCGAGGGCTAGGCCTGCGTCGTTCAAGGACTGTCCCTCGAGCCAGGCTATTGTCACATCCGGTGCTTCCCGAACGATGCCTGAGACGATGAACGATCGCTTGATCATGCTTGACTTTTCAGAGATCTTCGTCCAGGCGTTGTTGACCCACTCGAGAACTTGAGTTTTACTCACAGTTTTGGTAAAATGTTCTGAGGACTCTGGTATATGTTCTTCCATATAAGCTGCCCACATCTTGCTCATCATCAATTTGAAGGGACCGGTGATGGAGACATTCAAGGGCTGGACCTTAAATAAATACACAGATATATAAACCTATTTTACATTATACTAAATACTATTTTATATCATGTTATACATGAACATGGCGTTTTAACTGATGCTGCTGAAGTTATTTGAGGTATTCTTGAGTATTTCACTTCTAACAGCTACTTGTATTACTGCATGGAGAAAGCCCACAACACCATTGTCACTGCATTGTGGTGAAACCTGCAAGTAGCAGATGGAACTAGCACACAATAGATGGTACTGTGCTGAAATTCAGTGTAGCATTGCACCCAAACCTTACTGCCTGTAGAACAGTTCTCAATAAAGGACAAAATTGCCGGGCCCCTGGCAAGATTTGAAACCCAAACTTGCTGCTCAGACACAAATGTTAACCTTCCTTTGCAGAAATAGATTTAACAACATACTATATTCTTAATGTTGTGACCTTTTAATTCTACAGTATATCACAAATCTTGTTTCTGAATACCTTAGATGTACATCCAGCAGGAATGAAGACAGGGGTGACAGACAGCTGACTCATCAACGCCCGGACCTCCTCTGTTTGGTGTTCAGAAAATGCGTCCAACACCAGCAGACATGGCCGTCCCTGGGTGTAGGGCTTGATGACATTATGAAGCCAGTCCTTCATCACCTCCCTGTCCATCAAACCCTTGGCCTGGACCCTAGCCTGGACTCTTACTGCCTCTTCCTGGAGAGGAGTCTTCCCTGTCGGTACAATTACAAAGTTACTGATAGAGGAGCCTTAATAAGAACAGGAAGATTATTGGGATAACAACTTCTTTAATGTGAAAAAACATGACATTATATACCCAAAGTGTTGTGTATTTTCCCATTAAAGAAGTTGTTATCCAGAAAATCTTCCTGTTCTTATGTATGCCACTTCTAAATGCCCTTCAAAGTAATGGATTGAATTGATTTTAGAAATATTATTATATTTAGCACAATCGTGTACTAAAATCATACTTTACTTTTACAAATAATTAATTTCTTAACATGATAAACATTAACATGTGACATTGAATACATGCAGAATTGATGAACTGAACTGAATAAAAAGAACCTGCAGACAACTTTTAATTACATACCCTTGAAGATTACCATGGGGGGTAGTGTTTTGCCGCTGGCGGTAGCAGCAAGGACTACTGTCATCCTCCTCCTCACTTCAACTGAAACAGGGCCACTCATCTTGCTTGGTATCCAGTCCAGGTTGCACAGGGTTTCATCCATGTTGATAATGAAGTTCTTGTCTACAATGTCACCTTGAAGCTCCCGGATTTGGTTGTAGAATACATTTATCCTCTTCATCAGCTCTTCCGGCAGTCGCTGTGCTTGATGTGTCTTCATCCTCAGTGACAGCTGATGACGCTTGCAAAACCTGCATAACCAGCCACCAGATGCCTTGAAGCCTTCATCAGCGACCGTCTGCTTGGCGTACGTCCTGACCCTCTGACTGGATACGGGCAGCTGAAGGTCCCTCTGCTCGTAGATCCATGTCAGAATCTTCTGATCCACAGCATCCCTGTAGTTGGAATAGGAACTTAAATATCTTTTGGGTATAACTGATACTATAAGGCTGCACAAAAAAAAATCCAATGTTCCTCAGGATTATAATTATACCCCCGTTACGAAGTAAGCGGGGGTATATAGCGGTCATTCCGTCCGTCCTTCTGTCCGTCCTTCTGTCCGTCCTTCCGTCCGTCCGGTCAATTTTCTCAAAAACCGACAAAGGTACATCAACCAAACTTTGTACAGATGTTAACCATGTTCTTCCGATCGGGCACAGACAATTTTCAATTTTCTGAGATTGATATTTTTTGTCGTTTCAATGGAAACGTCACTTTTTGGACTTAGTTTTATTGTGTTCAATGGGGACAAGTTTTCTCGGATACTGTTCAACCTAGGTGAATGAAATTTTGGTTGTGAGTACTCATGACCATACTCTTTATCGAGTTCGAAAACCAGTTCCAAAATATTATTTTTTACGGAGTTATGGCCATTGAAACCGAAATTGAACTTTTGTACCAGAAGAACTGTGATGCTCCAATGGGGACAAGTTTTCTCGGAAACTATTACATCTAGGTGAATGAAATTTAATATGGAGGTAGTCCAGATGATACTCTTTATCGAGTTCGAAAACCAGTTCCGAAATAAATATTTTTTACGGAGTTATGAAGCCCTTGAATCTGTAATTGAACTTGGTACAAATTACTGGTGTGATGCCCTAATGGGAAAAATTAAGTTACCTGAAAAATATTACATCTGGGTGAATGAAATTTGTAATAACAGTCAGTTCCTTAAATTATTTTGGACAATAATATGATGCTTGAAGCTGTTTTTTAAACATAGTAACCTTCACATCTATAATTCTCAATGGACAGATAGCGGATGGCGGGGGTATGTGAGCCATGCTCACTTTTTTCTTGTTTTCAAAAGTGAGGAGCACGGTAGGATTTCTGTTCATTTTTTTAAAATAAATAATGACGCGAGAGCATTTACACTTTACAACATAATATACCGGTAGCTTGCAAATGCTAGAAGTATACAAAGCAGAGGCCCATATATTTTGTGGACAAATTAATTTGGGGTAATGCAATTTTATGTCATTTGTTTTTTTTAAATAACAAAAAAATGTTAAAGGAAGGCTGAAATAAAAAAAATTCTATTGAATTCTGAACTGCAATTGGTTCATTAGACTATTTTGTGAAAAACGAGACCCCAAAAAAATCCATATGTTGTTCCTATATTAAACTAGAGCGACTTAAAAACACCGAAAAAAATCGTCTGCTTTTCACCCGTGACCAACAAACCAAAAATGGAGCGGAACTTAGAGAGTTGGAAGATACCGGAAGTGACGTACGTGAAGGGACGGGGTGTAAACATTCGCTTACTATTTACAATGGCAAACACTGGGGAATCGGTCAGTTAATCTGTTATATCTAGGCTTTGCAATAATGCAACATCGCTGTTCTGCTGGAAACTGTTCAAGTAATGTTAGTTATCAAGTTTCACTTTACAAATGTCCCAAAATATCGTTTTATATATATCAAATATAATTGATATAACTAGTGAGAGAAGGTGGATTCATAGACGTTCGTAGACATAGGATAAATCAATGCTAATGATATATAAGATGACAAAATGAAACCAAGATATGATAATAACGAAATCAGATAGTCGGTGTTGTTGTTATGTTTTGTAAGAAAATGTTTGTGTTTAAAATAAAACAACAAACGTGAGATAAGCACGCCGGCGAAGTAGGGCCTATTGTAAGCCATCGACAATAAAAGCACTTCACAACATCCTGTTTTTAAACGTCATTAATCAACCGACAACCTAATTTACTAACTGTACATTACAACGATCAAAGTAACTCACCACATATTTAAAAACATCAAAAGATTTTCATTAGCAACGATAATAATACGTCTACGAATCGACCTATGAAAAAAACGCATCCCAATGTTACATTTTACGATTTAGTTATCACTTATTACACATTAAAACATTCAGAATCTAATAGATAATAAGATAATGTTTTCAATAAAATGTGTGGTTAATCAAATATAATCAAATAAACATCGTATTAAATTGACATTTCACCAAGAATGTCAATTAATGTAAGAAACTTAACTTATAAACGTATCCAAAAGGACAATATGAATATCCAAATGCACATTAGACACAAAATGTAAACCTATAATTCCATCAATGACAGTACTTGGAAACAGAAGATTGTCAAATAATAATCCTCTTTCAGCAAAAGTCTTTTCGCAAATGACGAGATAGAAAACCAAATAGTTATGATTATTTTACAATAAAAATATTTTCATTGGTGCGTTATTTAAACAAGAGTTTTAATTGGGTAACTTGATAGAGATATGTTCATTGGCTCGCAATATCTAGACTGAATGTCGCGTTAAGTGTATTGTGTGTCACCAAGACAGGACGTTGGCAATAAACATATATGACATGCCGGTCACAGACATGCCATTTGTTACATAATGGAATTGTTCCAGTAAACTTGTTATCTGTACAAACATAATTACACTCCTTCCTTCTCACATACTCAGCTTCCTAATTGTGTAAACTAATATGCTGTAACAACACTTCTCCCCTTCGATCTTGAAGTGAAGTAAAACAAACATCTGTCTGAAAGAAACATCTATATGGTCCGATAGCCTGAGCATTGTGTGTTGGTGCCTGAAGTGACACATACTGACTATCAGACAATAATTTAAACCATTTCGTTTTTATTTAAGATGCTACTGGCAACATAATTCTTTAATCGATGATGTCCGTTGTCTATATCAATCTGTGTAATCATAATGTATATGTTTAGCGTGTACAATAAAGCAATCTTCATGTAAATTTCATTGAGCTTGTTGACCAATCCAGTTCATTTATTTATTCATGAAAGTGAAGTGAAAATGGTTTGCATTGCATTACATCATATATAGAATATTTTAATTGACAAACTTAAAATACAGTAATCTTTTATATTAAATACACAATGTTATTTATAAATCTGCAATGTTGTCTCGCTTGTTTGAACAGTCAATCGTTCAGTGTATATGAAATTATACCTACCATATATATTTATTTATTAATACATACAGAACAAAATTAACATGGCGATTATTCAGCATAATTTGATCAATTGATGCTACTTAATCTCTCTTCCCGCAATAGTCTTTTTCCTTTGTTTCAGTGTCACTTGAACTGTCATACCTTTCCTTCTAGTTCCGCAATTAATTGCTACAAACATACTGTACAAAAGCGCAGAATGCACTCTAATTAAGCACGCCCCAGTTGTTGTAACCATATGAAATCGCTAGTTGAATAGTTAAGTACCGGTAATCCGTTTATCGAAAATTTGGGTTGTTTTGATGAAGTTTTCTGTCTTATATGAGCAGTTTAAAAGTTATGAAAACGCGTTAAATTAAGATAAGCGGCCATGATTAGGCTCCTTCACGTATGTCACAGCACGATACGCTTCAGTGACCACCCCAGCCCACTTTCATTCTGGTCGCCGGGGCTTAATTAGGCACTGTTTTAAAAAAGCCGTATATAAGTAATTTATGGGTCGATTTCAGAAATTTAAAATCGAGAATTTGTCAAATTGAAACCCCTTTTCAACGAATACGAATGTGACCATATGTCATTTCATCTAACCTTTAAACGCACAAATAAAATTGATGTGCAGTTGCCCGAGAAACATTATCTTTGTTTATTTAACCTTATACTAGCAATAAATCAACGGCTAAGGAGTCTTAAAACATCATTTCAGCTTTCAGTGTTTTCCAATCTGGAGAAGGAATTGAAAATAAGTTTTAATGTCTTGTCCCCTGTGACACTTATATGGGAGCAGAGAGCCACCAAATCTACATTTATAATCCCAATGACTTAGGGAGTCTATAACCAAATTTCAGTGGTTCATGAGAAGAAAATTAAAACACCTGATGAACTAATCATTAACACGAACCCATAGCTCAATTTTCTGCCAGATCCTATCTTCCTGCCTGATGTGAGATTCCTCTCAACTTTGGGACTATCCTCGGACAAAGCCCTCCTCCATGTCATCAGCGTGCTGTGAGCTATATTCAACCTGCGCTCCACTGTAGGTGTTCCAAGTTCGTACGACAATTGCACCGCTTCCCTCTTCTCAGCTAATGTGTGCACCTTATACTTCCCTCTCCTGATGACACACGTGGATGATGACGACTGATCAGGCTCCGTCTTCTCCTCAGAATCACTCTACAATTGTAGTAATTCAGAATCAGAGATAATTTTAATAGCCAAATAAGGTCAGTAACTCCAAATAACTCTTCGCTTTGATAACGTTTACTTTCTCAAAATAAATTTTAGTCCCAATAAGTATTAAACGTACGACTTGTAGTTGTAAAGGCCTTTCTTCATGAAAAACTAAATGTTATATATATATATAATTTTTTATTTATAATATCTACATGATTTTATATCAATATTTGTAAATAGTCTCATTAATAGACTCTGTTCCAAGAAATAATATTTTAAATACAGCATCTCCCGAAATAAGAACTGTGTTTCCTCTCCACATGGTCTGATGACTGCAAATAAGGAGCTTGTTCTGATACAAGTTCGGTTAGCCAATCACAAGGCTTCTAACAAATTCTTTCGAGATGGGAAGAGCAAGTAGCAACCATCCTTTTGTCTCTTAATACGTTACAATGCTTCTGATGCATTGATTCAAAATGGTGATCATAAAAAAAACAAAGACGTGATTGGTCCGCTAATGACGAGGTTTTGCCTGCAGTAAACTGGTCCCAGAACATATCCTGACATCTTCAGATCCTCAAGTAGGTAATCTAAACAACAATTTGTATACCAGTAGATGCAATGTGTTTTTATACTGTTATTCCTTGGATTTTTACTATAACTACATGTAACATATACATAAAATAATGTAACAATATTTTACCTGTGGCAAATTCAAAGTATATACAGATGTCCCAAATTTTGTATTAGGTTTTGAGGCACGCTTCGATGGTATGCCTTGTGTTGGTTTTATCACAGTCTGTTGCTGTGTGTCTTCTTGAGACTGCCCGCAAAATGACTCTTCTTGCTGCTGGGACATGTGAAAAAGTGAATGCATATTTTTTGATTTGGTTAACATGCCACTAAACTGGGAACTACACATATTTTGAAGGTTGTTCTGTTATTAACTAAACAACTGTTTATTATGAATTCTTTAGTTAACGTATTCATGTCACTTTCATTCCATAAAAAGGTGCATAGTGTTTGTATACTTTTGCTTGTTTGTTTTGTGTCATTGGTTAATGATGATGGATACTGGTATATACCGGTAGATAGGAATGTTAAGCACAAAAATGTACTATTTACTCATCCTACATGATGAACAGTAACCAGCAGTTGCTCTCTCTATCTGTGGTTTCCAGTTAGCCCGGACACCATTTTCTTTCACATGTCTATGACTATGTGAATGTTCGCAATCAAGTTTTTAGCTCATCAGGCCTGAAAGGCCCGATGGGCTTATGGCATGGGATGGCGTCCGTCCATCCGTAAACTTTTCACTTTTTCGACTTCTTCTCCAGAACCAATGACTCTAGAGAGCTGAAATTTTATGTACAGACTCCTTGGCCAATGGGGATTCTAAATTGTAGATTTGGTGACCCTGTGACCCCAAATAAGGGCCCCAGGGGTCAAAACCTAAAAAGCTATTTTCCTCTTCTTCTCCAGAACCAATGACTCCAGAGAGCTGAAATTTTATGTACAGACTCCTTGGCTAATGGGGATTCTAAATTGTAGATTTGGTGACCCTGTGACCCCAAATAAGGGCCACAGGGGTCAAAAAGATTACGCCCATATAGTCTTGTTCTTAGTGCAATTGTTTTGATATTAATCCATTCTGCAGAACACTTATCATCTTTATAATTTTTTTTGGTACATATTTATGGCAAGTTGACGATGGCATTCATCAAGTGTGGGAGTATCAAAGATGACCCCTTGTAGATTGGTGGAACTAGTGGTAACAATGGTAACAATGCATGACAGGAGTGGGACTGTACCTGTGTCATCATGACTACCCCTTGTAGACTGTTTGAGCCAGTGGTTTCTGTGGTAACAGTGTTGGACAGGAGTGGCGCTGTATTAGAGGGTACCTGTGTCGTTGTCATGACTACATCATGTAGACTGGTGGAGCTAGTGGTTTCTGTGGTAACAGTCTTGGACGGGATTGGCGCTGTATTAGAGGGTACCTGTGTCGTTGTCATGACTCCTGTGGTAATGTTGCTGGACAGGAGTGGCACTGTAATAGAAGGTACCTGTGTCGATGTCATGACTACCCCTTGTAGACTGTTTGAGCTACTGGTTTTCATGGTATCAGTGCTTGACAGAAGTGGCGCTGTATTAGACGGTACCTGTGTCGTTGTCATGACTACCCCTTGTAGACTGTTTGAGCTACTGGTTTTCATGGTATCAGTGCTTGACAGAAGTGGCGCTGTATTAGACGGTACCTGTGTTGTTGTCCTGACTACCCCTTGTAGACTGGTAGAGCTAGTGGTTCCCGTGGTAACGGTGTTGGACAGGAGGGGCGCTGTAATAGTCATGTTTGTAGCAGGATCCGCTGCTGTTGGAGGAATTTTAGCAACCTTAACAGAAAAGCTGATCTGCAAATATAAAATAGAAAGTCAATTTTACCACATTTCAAAAAGAGATTCTCAAACAAATATGATATTTGATACTTGTAAGATGTGCAGATTTCATTAGATTAGGTCCATCAAGCTCAATGGTTAACTTATCAGAAGTCTATGAAATTAAACATTTCTGGATAATAAGTTCTATATTGTTTACAATTTGCATACACGCTGTGTAGCATAATGTTGTGAATGTTCCCAATAAAGAAGTTGTGATCCAGGAATTTGAAATCTTATGCAGGACACTGGTGTATTAATTATTGTCTCCAACATGAAATCAAAGATGGCTACCCTCTTCTCTTCCAGCGTCTGCTGGAGTATTTCTGTTAGATGAAACACCTGCCAATGAAGCCGTCTAGCCTGGGACTGCAACATCTCATTCGCTGCTTCAAGATTTTCAATCTTACTGTCTCTGTGAGTCTTCAAGTACGTTGATACTTTACGTCTAACTAAAGCATCGAGTTCCTGTAACAAGTTTGTTTTTAAAGAAATCTAAGATTTTTCAACAATCTAGGTTTTTGATTTCTCACTATACTGTGACGGATCCAGGGGGAGGGACGGGGGGGGATCCGTCACTGTTATACATTGCATGCTTTGTACCTAGGCTTAAAAGTTTTTTCGTGTTGACAAAATAAAACCAAGAGTGATATATGAAGCCGTTAAAAAAAGTTTGAAAAGTAGTCAAAGTGTCATGGTGACCTTGAATATAAGATAAAGGTCATCAAATTTGACTGGTGTTTGTATCACCCCCTAACATAAACTGACATCAAATTTGAAGACTTTGCATGTGACACTTCATGAGATATCGTATTAACAAGAGTGGGACATATGGACAGTTGTACGGGCGCCACTAAAAACTTGGTCCCTCATTCTGCTTTGTGGCGGGGGACAATAAGTCACAATAGCAGATCAAAACCAAAGAAAAAATAGCAGCAGTTTGACAGTCATTTAGTGTATTCTTGATATTAACTTAAAGGTTACATGTCGTAACTATGGTCACTTTCGGGATTCGTTGAAAAGGGGTTTCAATTTGACAACTACTCCACTTGAATTTTTTAAATCGGCCTGGAAGTTATTTATATATGTTTTTTTTTTAAAAAGTGCCCAATTCAGCCCCGGCGACTAGAATGAAAGTAGGCGGCGCTGTGGTCCCTGAAGCGTATCCTGCTGTGACGTACGTGGAGGAATCTCATTATGGCCGCTAATCATAATTTAACACGTTTTCGCAACTTTTTGACTGCTCATTTAAGACAAATAACCGCAGGACTGCTGTCATAACATAAGTTTTGCTCACATATGCAGTGCTCTATCTATCGCTATCAAAATATTTTTTCACTCTATGACATGTTATTACTTGTCTGTGTATTAGCTTTGATCCTGAAGACAAAGCAATTAAGCCACTGTCTGACCGTGGCTAGATAGGTCAGTGTCAAAACACCTGTAATCCCAAGCAGGTGATACTTACACAATTGTCTGTCTAGCTGTGATTAGAGCGGCGCCACTCCAGTTCCTGTCTTGTAACAACATGAATGCTTTTTGTCTCTATCAAGTTATCCAATAAAAACTGTGGATTAAATAATATACCAATGAAATTAATTTCAGTGTAAAATCATCATAACTATTTGGTTTTCTATCTTGCCATTTGCAAAAAGACTTTTGCTGAAAGAGGGTTAGTATTTGACCATCTTCTGTTTCCAAGTACTGTCATTGATGGATTTATAGGTTTACAATTTGTGTTTAATGTGCATTTTGCTTTTCATATTGCCCTTTTGGATACGTTTATAAGGTAAGTTTCTTACATTAATTGACATTCTTGCTGAAATGTCAAAGTGGCGAAAGTCTACAATATTGAAAAAGTTGTGTTTCAATACAATGTTTATTTGATTTGATTTGATTAACCACACATTTGATTGAAAACATTATTTTATTATCGATTAGATTCTGAATGTAATCAAAACCCGACAACCAACCAAGCTCTTGGGTAACAACGAACCATATTGAACTCAAAATAATTGACGATTGTTATTTTGGCGTCACTGACATTAACTATAAACTTGTTTGGCCATCGGTTTTGTTTCCTCAAATGTTTTGACTGACAATGTAAATTAGTGACATGCTGCTGATTTATTGTGATCTCAGATATACTACCATCTAATGAAATACAAGTGATTCAATGTTATTGTTAATAAGTGATAACTAAATAGTAAAATATAACATTGGAATGTGGTGTTTTCTTAGGTGGATTTGTAAACGGTGAATTCGTAGACGTATTATTATTGTTGATAACCAAGTACTTTTGATGTTTTAAAATATGTGGTGAGTTGCTTTGGTTGTTGTAATGTACTGTTAGTAAATAAGGTTGTCGGTAGAATAACATGATGTTGTGATGTGCTTTGATTGCAGTAGGGCCTACTTCGCCGGCGTCTGCTAATCTCACATTTGTTGTTTATTTTAAACACAAACATTCTCCAACAAAAAATAACAACAACACTGAATATCTGATTTCGTTGTCTCAACTATACTTCGATTATATTATAACATCTTGGTTTCAGTTTGTCATCTTATATCTCATTAGCATTGATTTTATCCTATGTCTACGAACATCTATGAATCCACCATCTTTCAATATTCATATCAATTATATTATATATATATAAAACGATATTTTGGGACATTTGTAAAGTGAAACTTGATAACCACCATTACTCGAAACAGTTTACAGCAGAACAGCGATGTGGCATTGTTGCGTCCCTTCACATACGTCACTTCCGGTTACCTTCCAACCCTCTAAGCCCCGCCCCATTTTTCATTTGTTGCTCGTGGTTGAAAAACAGACGATTTTTCGGCAATGTTTAAGTCGCTCTAGTTTAATAAAGGAACAACATATGTTTTTTTGGGGGGTCTCGTTTTTCACAAAATAGTCTAATGAACCAATTACAGTTAAGAATTCAATAGCAAATAATATATTTCTGCCATCCTTTAAAATCATGAGGACCTGAAAAAACAAGGAACAGTTTACAATAGTTACCTTTCCAGAAATCCATACAGTTTTTGTGCTAGAATGAGAGATCTTATCATCTTCTTCATCGCTAAGCGATGATAAGTTATCTTCCGATTTCTCACTAGTGTCACTGCACTGACGAGAATTCTCATCTGAAGAATCACACTTGATGGTTTCTGGTGATATTCCAATTTGTGACCCCAGTTCACCTATGACCTTGTCCAACCGTGACCTTTTAGGAGGACCCCCATCACTAGACTGGGAATCCTGAGATCTTTTTCGCTCATTTCTTGCTACAGTACACCGTTCTGATGATTTCTCACTCTTGTCTGATGCTGGAGTAATCTTGATCAAGGGTTTCACTTCATCACTCTCATCTTGATCGTCAGCCTCATGATCATTTTCCACTGAGGTCAGTTTGTATGTAGTTTGTACTTGATCACCATCATTTATGTCATTATATTGATTATTGATAACTGTTCTGATTTCATCATCCTGATCCTGATTATTGATAACGGGTCTCATTTCATCATCCTGATATTGATTATTGATAACGGGTCTGATTTCATCATCCTGATCCTGATTATTGATAACGGGTCTGATTTCATCATCCTGATATTGATTATTGATAACGGGTCTGATTTCATCATCCTGATATTGATTATTGATAACGGGTCTGATTTCATCATACAGATCTTGATTATTGATAACGGGTCTGATTTCATCATCCTGATATTGATTATTGATAACGGGTATGATTTCATCATCCTGATATTGATTATTGATAACGGGTCTGATTTCATCATCCTGATATTGATTATTGATAGCTGGTCTGATTTCATCATGTTGATATTGATTATTGATAGCTGGTCTGATTTCATCAAACTGATCTTGATTATTGATAATGGGTCTGAATTCGTAATATTCATCTACATTATTGATTGCAGGTCTGACTTCTTCACATTCATCTTCATAATAGACGATTGCTTTGATTTCATCATTGCTTTCTTTGATGGACCTCAACTGAAAAACAAAAATATCGTTTTATTTATGGGCCAAATATTTATAAAAGAGTGACAAAACTTCAATGCACATGACCAAACAAAAGCCTGATTATTGGATTCATTGAGACAGAATATTGTTCTTGATTGATAAGAATTTGAGAAGATGATAAAATGCAGCTCGTCAGGCTGCATGACTTTCCACTTTAGGGAGTGATCAGACTGTCACACTTAGAATCAATGACACTTACCCTCATATATTTGCTGTCAAATATCAAATATTGAAACATTTATTCATGAAAATCTGAAAAAATATCTTTTTATACACCAAAGTTATTGACTAGAAAATTATTTTATAGGGTGTACCATTTTCAAGCACTCTAGCCAAGTCCGTATTTTGGGAGAATGTTTCAGATTTCTGTCTCTCTGAACAACAGACATCACAGTATTTCTTTATAGTCTTTATAGTGCCAGAATGAACATTAACAGAAACATCATGACTTTACTTGTATCATTTTGACGGCCAAAGTGGTGTCAGACGTATCATTTATGTGGCTTTCAAAACGCTGGTGTGTTTTTCTGGAGGATGTCTGAAGCGTACTCATACGTATCAAATGTGAACTCCAAAAGGCCAGTGTGCCATGTTTTACGGTATGCTAAACCACAGATTGGCAATGGGAAGGGAAAAGTATACCGGCGTTGGAGAAGGGTAAAAAAGTGATACGTTTGAAACTGGATCAGCCGTTTCCCTGCAAAACAGTCAAGGCAGTTGAAAGGATATATATGTGCAATACCACTGACAGTTTTGTTTATTAAGTATATAGTGATAGGAAAATATAGTATACTATAAGAAAATACCTGGTTAATTGAAGATAAGTCTATGATGCTTGGTTTTGTTGGTATAGATGATAGAATTTTAGACAAGTTCCTGATTTCTTCACTTTCAGGGCCGCTACTGTAAACCGCTTCTTTGGACAGGCGATACTGAACCTTTCCACATTGAGGCACAACATTCTGTCAATAAAATAATGTACTGTTAACTTATTATTTAAATATTTTTGTATTGGCCCAATTACAGGTCCATTGTATTGAAACAAAGTCAAGAGCTAATACAACGGACCTGTAACTAAGCCAATACAGAAATACTTAATGATAATTCTATTAATAAACCTCATTTCATTCTATTTGCACAAAAGTAAACATCTCATTTCCACTGAAATCATAATTGTAAACAAGATTGGTGAACAGATAGCACGAGTCAAAGTTTTGAAATGACAGTTTTGGGATTTCACTGAAATTGCATGCTCAGACCTGTATGGGCCCAGTTTGTCTCAAATTGGCCCTGTTTTATGCATGCCACCAATTGATAGTTAATTAAAATATCATGTTATTGATCAAATATTTCTGTATTGGCCTAGTTACAGCATGATACAAAGTATTTTGGCCAATACAATGAATCGAGAATCTGTAACTCGATCAATACTGAAAAACTTAACCAACATCGTTCTTCAAATCCTGATAGAGCATTTTGCTATCTTTAGGGTTATGTTTAACGTCTCGTGACACTGTTCATGTAATACTGACCAATACAAACTGTTCGTCTGTGTGGTACATAAAGTGTCCGTCCTGTAAGACGGTAACTTTCTCTGCTGAACGGACCTCTGCACCAGTGACCTCGGACTCGTCTATACATGGAGAACAGACCTCTGCACCAGTGACCTCGGACTCTTCTATACATGGAGAACTGTCTACATTTTGTAGATTTTGTTTTTTTGGGGCATTGTCCTCATTGAATGATCTGCAAAAAGAGTTTCATAGATAATACTACATTCAAATAGATAATGGACCCTTTGATTTAAAACTCATTTCAAAATTAAAATTCATCTTGCAAGTAACTCTTCAGTCTTGTCATATATATAAATATCATTTCATGCAGGGTCTTGTTCTTAGATCACTTTGTTGGAAATTTCCAATGCCCCATAATCATGCATGTAGACCCCTTATTTAAAAAAAAGATATATATAAATATTCATCAAGAAGACACCATTTCTCAAACTGTGACACAAAGCATAGATGATCTTGATCAGTCAAGATAAATCTAGATGACTCCACTCCACTCAGCGAAGCAAGCAAGTATTTATAGCTTGATCCTCTGCTGTTAGAGATGAGCATGGTCAGTGTGCTATGTCACGCGTGCAGGAGCCATAATGCATGAGCTTTCTGCCATGAGATGTGTGTTCTGTGGCATGTCTAAACGTAACCATTGTGTGCCTAACTATCAACTTTTATATGATATTGATCTGAAATTATGTTTTAAGCTAGTAATGGCAAATAGAGTGCAATAAGCAACTTTGTCAAAAGTGTATTTGTAACAGAGGTGAGGTGAGGTGAGTTGGGGTTTAAAACCGCTTTCAAGAGTATTTCACTTATATCGCGGCTGCTAGTATTATGGCAGGGAGAAAGCCCGCAACATCATGTGGCTATGCATTGCGAAACTTGCGAGCATCGGCTGGAACTAGTGAACGATGGGTGGTACTACACTAGATTCAGTGCAGCATTGCACCCAAACCTTACTGCTTGTAGAACAGTTCTCTACTGCAGACAAAGTTGCCATGGCCCTGGTGGGATTCGAACCCCGGACCTCTTGATCCGAAGCCGAACGTGCTAACCACTGCGCTATCCCGCTATTTGTTACAGAGACATGTCACTTTGAATGAGAAGTCGTAAAAGATGCTTTTTAAAAATGACAAATTTCTAGAGCATATAACGAAAGTAGTGACTACTTTAGTTGTTATTCTGTAGTCACTGGTTGCCCCATATCTAGCAGCAAAGTCATGTTTATTGTCTTTGCTAGATCGCATTCCAAAGGAATTAATGCATGGTCTTTATAATTTTCTAACAGGGTATATATGTGTTGAAAGGAAGGAAGGCGATTTATAGCCAATCATGTAACAGGATTCCTTTCAGCCCGGAGCAATGGAACCATTGCTACAAGTATAAGGGAGACAACTCTTTTTGATTCTCTGTACAGGACCGTTTTGTAAGATTTGTGTTTTCACTATTTAAGGATGTTCGCTCCTCAAATTTATAGAATTTAACTTTTTTTCTAACTTCTATTTTTAAAACTGTCAAAGTATATGATTGAAAAATCAGCACTAAAAATAGGGGGTAGTGTGTTTTTTTTTTAGATATGACGCCTGAAAGATAGTGGGGTGAAGTACAATTTTAACATGGGAGTCTATGGGAAAATGAGAAAAAAACTACTAAAACCTTTAAAATACTACATTTCTAGTATTAAACTTTTGTTCCTTTTTTGATATGTTACAAAGTTCATTTTACCCTACCGAAATCGATGAAAAAATATATATGGTAGTGTGTTTTTTTTTAAGCTTTGACACAAAATGTACCTGAAAACCCCCTTTTTTAGTCAAATTAGTGTGTGTGTGTGTGAGAGCCATTGTCAGTCTCAACTTACCCTTGATCTAATTTACTATTCCCACAGTAGTTGTGATCGTTGTGGGTCTTCCATGGGGTACACAACTTGCACTTTCGTATACCCTTTTCAATTCGTCCAATTTTCTTGGCTTTCGAAAGTTTTCTCTTAGGCATCTGGAAGTTTAATAAAACTAGATGAGCATTTGCAGGACACCGCAAAGCAGAACAGCCCCCGAAACTTAGGGTCTCGCCTTTCCCTGTTCCGCCTTCTCCACAGCAACAATAAAATGGGATTTTTTTTTTAACAATAATTTTTTCATTATTGAAATATATATATTTATATATATATATATATAGTTGAATCATCAATAGGGTAACATTACACAAGTTTGTTCTTAAAACCTATTTCTGATTTTAAATGATCACTTTTCATTATATCAAGTTGTGACCTGGCTGTGACCTTGACCTTTGATGGATTTGACCGAAATCTTTGTCAAATCTTGGTCTTTCTACGCAGTTGATATATACAAAGTAAGAGCCTGATAACAGACAAACAATTCAAGTTATCATGTTTACAAGGATTTTTGAAGTGATTGCAGAACTCATGACCTTGACCTTTGACCTTGAATGTGAACATGTCAAATTAATTCTCCAGGTGTATAAGAAAGAAGCTAAATAAATGAGGTGTTAATACCTTCTTGGAAAAAAGTTATTTAGTGATTTCTGAACTGGTGACCTTGACCCTATCTCGTGACCTAGACCTTTGATCTTCAGGTCACAATCAATGATCACTTTTCATTGTGTACAACAATCCTATAATGATTCAAAGTGTTGATAGTTGAAATAAGGCACGTTCAAAAATACATGCTTAAGTTGTGACCTCAATGTGACCTTGACCTTTGACAGATTTTAACAAAAACCTTTTCAAATCTTGGTCTTTCTCCATAATTGATATAAACCACGTAAGAGCCTGATAGCGAAAACAAATTTGAAGTTATTGTGTTTACAAGGATTTTTGTAGTAAATTCAGAACTCTGACCTTGACATTTGACCTTGAATGTGAGCATGTCAAAGTTATTCCATCAACAAGATGTTTAGTCGTTATTATGATCGAAAATCGGACAATGTTCCGCGGCAGGAGCGCATCAATTGTTCAAACGTAATTTTGAAAACTTATATGTTGCAGACAAATAGACATATTGGTTGGTACTGTTCATTTGAACACATAACTGGTATACTTGTAAATGGGGCACATGAATTCAGCTTCTCATCATGTATTAAACCACTGAAATTGAAAGCAAATTATTATCACAGTCTGATTAAAATCGCCCTTGTTTAGAGGAATAAAATTTGCAAAATAATGCATCTACTGGGATATGAACAGGTTCTGTAGATTCCTCGGCACAAGGTCTGAGAACACCCTGTATAGGCACGTGTTCCGAACAGTTTAGCACATGAATGTATCAAATCTAAATAAAATTTCATGAAAAACATGTAGTGTCCTTTTAATTATTTTTTTCTTTAAATGAGCTATCAATCATCTTTCTTCAGTACTTTTTGAAAGAAAATTCTCAAATGAAATACCCCACAAATAAAAATAGAGATATGGGCTCTGTAGCTCATCAGGCTATATATTGTTTGATGTTCAAAACTGAAATAGATTGTTCTCCAGATAAAAGTACAATCCCATGGACACCAAAATTGTTCAGTGTTCGTACGAAACGAATACATGACTTGAACCTACATTCTAAGGTTGTCCAAGTACCACAATTACTGAAATGATCTTTAAGAGAAGGGGACTCTTCAAATGTGGTCACTAAAAAATATTTCCCAAATCATGATACAATATGGTAAAAAAAATTGTAAGAACAAATATTTTCTTAAAAAATCACAATATTTAAAGTGGCCTGCCAAAGAATACACAAATAATACACAAAGCAATAAATATATCGTGACTCCTTCCCTCAACCAAACATCCTCCCAAACCAGCCCTAGGGACTCATTGTAGTCCTGCCACATGACTGTGTACAAAATAAGAGCCTTTAATACAGTCTAGGTCTAACAAGCTCCACACTTGTACTGGCCAGCTGCCATGCAGTGCATCATTATATAACACATACCGGTAACTCTGATTACAAGTGGTTTCAACCAATCATAATATTTTAATTTAAATGTCTTTGTGTCTTTTTTTCAATGGTGCGCAGCAGTATACATTGGACAGTTAATAATAATCATATGAGGGGTCCCCACTTTCAATTGCACCCCTGCCAAGCCTGTACTTTTAGGAATAGGATTGTGAAATTCACAAGTCTTACTCTCCATCCAACAAAAATCATATTCCAAATTGTTTAGCTTTCTAGCATTGCTGGTTTTTGAGGAGAAATCGTTTAGAGATTTCATCCATCGTGATAATAATCCATCTTATACTGATTTATCATCTATAAGATTGAAGATCTAAAATTAAACTTTCTCAAATAATACAATGGTCCAAATGTGGTTAAATGTCACAAATGAAAATCTCAAAAGAATGTGTCTCATCATCTTCACAACGTAACAGGCATAACGAAAACATTTCCATATCTTCTCCTTCCGCCCTTGACCTCAACCCTCGCATTTTCAGTGAGTGAGTGAGTTATTGTTTAACGCCGCTTCGGCAGTATTGCAGCCATTAGCGGCGAGCGCATTTTCAGTGCTAAGATTTTAACGTACTGCAGGCTAATATGATAAGCCAATCAGAAGCCAGCTTGTATTGCCTCTGTGACTGTGTCGACTGTCGCTATTTTGAATTGGTACCGAATCATAGGCGTAGGAACGGTTTTTGGGGTGGGGGGGCCCAATTTTTTTCTTGAGAGCGGGGGATGGCTCGAGCTTGGGTCAGAATCACCGTCTGTGTTGAGTGGGGGGGGGGCCCAATTAGCTTCTCAGGATGACGGGGGGGCGCGCCATGAAAATCTTAGTCATTTTGGATGGGGTTTACAGTGTGTTTCACTGATTATTTAAATTTAAAATCACGTGACCTTGCTTTGGGCCCAAAAAAAGTCACGTGACTTTACTTTGGGACCAAAAAACGTCACATGACCTTACTTTAGGACCCAAAAAAGTCACGTGACCTTACTTTTGGGGCAAAAAAAAAGTCACTTGACACAGGTGTGGCTGTAAAAAATCAATTTTATGTCAAGAAAATACACCAAATTGTACCTAGATCAAATCAGAAATGAACATTTGAAAATGTGTTTGAACTGAAACATGCACCTGAATAGAATAAGCACCGTTAACATATTTTTAAAGGCGGAAATTATAAAAAATTATAATAGAAATAATTCATTTTGAGAGAAAGGACAGTATGTCCTAGCTGTGAAAGGGACAGATACCTATACTCGCGAGAAAGTTGAAAGTTAGCATGTATCATATTCCTAGTGCTTTTGTTCTTAATATTTCGGATAATAATCATTACAAATGTTTAATCTGCATATGCTGCGTTTACACTAGGCCACGATTAGTCCATAATGGCAACAATTTGGAATTTTTGAGTGCATGTGTTAGGGTACTCAGGACCTGTATGAGTTTCAATATTTGCAGACAAGACAACGGAAGTCACGATAAAATGGAAATAAAATAGGATTGAAATAAAGTCGACAAGTTTGACTTGTTCCAGAGCCTGAGAAAGAACATTCATATCTCAGTTCGATCAGAATTAATCCTGAAATAGCATTGAAAATGATGTCGAAAATCAGGTTTTAAATAAACACAAGACATATTGTTTGAAAAATTACAATCCATAATCCAAGAGACCAATACAAAGACTTTTCATTCTGTAGAAGATCATAAAACCATGACACCGAAAAGTTACCAAATCTATAAATTACAATCCCCACTTGCCAAGGTGCCTGTACACAGAACTTCAACTCTCTAGAGTTACTGGTTCTGGAGAAAAAGACAAATATAGTCCTTGAGTTTGTGGCCCCTGAGGACCTTATTAGGGATCAAATGGTCACCAAATATATGAATCAGAATCTCCGCTTGCCAAGTTAACTGTACTGATGATTCCAGTTCTCTGGAATCAGTGGTTCTGGAGAATAAGACGAAAATAGGTTTTAATGCTGTGGTTCCTTGGGCCCTTATTAATCAAGATATCCATGATCAAAGGAGTGACAGTAGGAGTATGTACACGAGATGCCAACTGTCTGTAGTCACTACACAACTGGTTCTAGAGAAGAAAGACGAAATAGGTTTTTGAGGTCAGGTCTGATGAGCTAAAACCGTTTTCAGGAGTGGCCAATGTTGCCCTTACTAGGGGTCACATGGTCACCAAATGTACAATTTCAATCCCAAATGTCTTAGGAGTCGATATTTGAACTTTCTAGCTCTTACTTCTGGAGAAAAATCTAAAATAGGTTTTTTGGGCCATGGCATCTGAGGACTAGCAGGGCCACAAACTCTGTAAGTTAAGATCCCCATTTGCTAAGGAGTATGTACACAAGATTTCAGCTTTCTTGGCCTTTTCGTTCTTGAGAAGATGAAAAGAGATTTTACGGGGCCACGGGGTCACCAAATCTATGATTTAAGACCCCTAATGACGATGGTGCCTGTACCTACAATTTCAGTCGAAGAAGGGAAAAGTTTATAGACGGACGGACGGACGGACGGATGCCTGACGCAATGCCATGCCATTCAAGCCTGTTCTTCTTTCCAAATTTGGTGTGAAAAATAATTTGCTCCCAGGAAACGCTTTGAATTTTAAAAAAACCTGGGGGGGGGGGGGGGGGGGGGGGGGGGGGGGGGGGGCGGCACACTTTCCTAATTTTGAAACGTATTAAAAACATATCAAAGCACCCCCCTCCCACCAAACACAGCTATAGGAACAACATTCTTTTCAATTTCGTCTGAAAATATTATCTGTTTCTGAAAAAATAGTATGAGAAAGGAAATTTTCTTCAAAATTGACACGTACTATTTGCTCCTAGAAAGCGCTATTAAATTATTTTTTTCGTGGGTGAAAAGTGGGGGGGCCCGGCCCCCCCGGGCCCCCCCGGGCCCCCCCTGTTCCTACGCCTATGCGAATGTAAACGGCGATTTCATTGGCTGTATGTTAGCAGATGGTAAGGGACGTAACGTAATAGGTGTCACTGATTCATTTCACCACTTCTGCCTACCTTGAAGGCAAGGTAAAAAATGGAGAGATCTCGATACATTGTCACCTTGCCGTCGGAAGATGGTGCCTCATAGAAGCAAAAAGGGCATTTTTGTCCCTTCCCAACCAATGAAATAATCCCCTTCAATAGTCCACTGTATCATCCCCTTCCAAATGCTTTTAACAAGTTTGTAGAACAGGTGTCTTCAACTTAAGTTGCCTTTGCTGTTATGCAATTAACTGGACCCCAGCTAGCCTAATTCCCTACTCAGCCACATAACTCAACTAATAAAAAGAGAATATGTATAAAGATTTATATTATGTTATAATAAAATACACTTTTACAAACATATTCCCCTGAAAATGATGTGGTAATCTGTGTTTAATTACTAATTGTGCAACAAAACAACCGCAATGACTTTTGCCTGTGGTGATATGCATATTTCCCGGAAGCCTTCAGCAGTGTTGGGGCTGTGACGTCAGAGATGCTCTACGGTCTGCCATTGTTCTAACGCAGTGAATGGGAAAATATGAGTGTGGAGGAAAAATCTGTTGAATACGTTAAATTTGGGATAGTTTCTGACTTGATATAGTGTATTGTGTAGCGTGGATGGGTGAAAAATTCATCAATTCCTGGAAGGAAGTTTAATTTTTTTTAAATTTCCAAGTGAAAAGACGGATGCAACGCAGGGAAAGGTTCGGATACCCCAGTTTTAATAAGCAAAATAAGTAAATGTCCATCAACCATCATGATCATTTTAGTTCAAGTTATTGTGAATATAGACTCTTTGTCGAAATTACAAGCTCAACATACCATTGGCTTTGAACTGTTTCAAGATTATCACACGATTGTGGAGCAGATACAATTCAGTGTAATTTCAGTGAACATTTGTGTACAATTAGAACCATTTTAGATGTAATTAATAGTTAGTCTTAGACCACTCGTAACAGTCCTTTATCGGGATATAACTTATAAATGCACTCTTATTGGATTTGTAGTCTGTGCTCTGAGGAACTTGTACAAAGTTGTATAATTAAATATGTGAGATTAATTTCAATTTGAATTTAGTCACCATATTGAAATAAACTTTTGGCATGATTAATAGACAGTTGTTTATGCATGAAATGGGCTGAAATGTGTCACCTGCACATTATCATCTCATCCTCAGAGAAATGTTTGTCAATATACTAAGTTTGTCTACTGTTTTACTGGATTCTGTTTTTTCTGATATATTTATTAAAGAATGCATTTCCACTCATTGATAATGTTTTTCACAACTAATGGTTATTGCAAAAATGACCAGTCTGCTTTCAATCCTACCAGCAGAAGTATGGGGTACTTGGTTTGTGTTCTTGTGATGGGAACATGTAACACTGCTAGCAACTTCGGTTGAATCAACTCCGCAAGGTAAAACTCACACCTGTCTTGATAACTGGCTGATTTAAACCCTGCAGCATTTCCTTCACTTTTCCGTGCTAAAATAGTGGAGCACTGTACCTCAGATGCATAGTTGGGTCTGATTTGCTAGCACAGAAAAGTGATGGAAATTCAACAAGGCTTATATCTGGAGACTGGTATGAGTTGAATCTTGCTTTGGGAAATTGGAGTTGAATACTCCTTAGGGAGTCGAAGGAAAGATTTAGTGATAATGTATCGACAACCAGGATAATAATGTTTGTACAGCTTTGAGTTAGCCTCGTCACATATGCCTTCTATCTGTTGAATTTCCTGGCAACACTTGCTTTCTAGACCAGTGGTCTTCGGAACAGAGTGACCACAATCACATCTGTATAAAACAAATAAATACAATTTTACATTCGGCTAATAATCATATCGTTCTGAAAATATTTGATAATCGGCAACACTATGTTATTACTGGCTTCTAATGTCAATTGCAGTGTCCCTCATGTTATAATTCTGATGCACCAAATACTAGGCTATGTAGCCTAACTGGGTCACTTTTAGATGACAGGATATTTTAAACGATTTTATAACATTTTTTTCAAGCGATTTTTATCAGTTTGGTGGGCACCTTTAGTGGCTCATATGAGCAATGTGCTAATATTTAAGGCTTTGAAATCATATCTTTGTTATTATAATATCTGATTTATTTTTATGTTTGATGGTTTGTTTTAAAGAAAAATATATTGCCTTTGACGTGGTATACAATTTTGAATGATAATATGATGACAACATTCTGAAATGTAATTTCAAACTAACATGGGTTGTTGACCTTGTTACATCCCTTTATTTATATAGTATAGGGGGATGTATGGTTGACTTCTTAAGCTTTCTAATCGCTCGTTTTTCGACAATATAAGCCCTTATGTCCTAGTGTTCAGCTACATCTTGATTCACAATAATTTCATACTGATGTTGTTTATGTCTGGTGGTTGAAAATCAACACTACCATCGCTATTCGAGGAAAACATAATAATACTACGAAGCTAAAAAAAACGCTGTATCGATTTTGCCCTCAGCTTGGGTAAGCGCATCTTTGATGTCATGTCACATGACTGCAGCTATCCTGATTAACTCTCGGGGATTTCCAGAAAACAACTCGTACTGAAAACGTTTTTCATGGTTCCTACATAAAATGTAGAACATATTAAAACTAAGGTTTTCTCTCATATTCTCCTTTAAAAGGAGGATTCTATCTGGGTATTTTTTGTGGAAACGAAATTTGAGAGGATGTTCTCGTTTACACATGATATAAATACATGATTAAAGGATGGATGAAATGACATATGGTCCAAATCGGATTCATTAAAATAGCATGTCAATTTGACAATTGCTCAATTTTAAATTTCTGAAATCGGTCCATAAATTACTTATATACGGCTTTTTAAAAAACCGCCTGATTTAGCCCCGGCGACCAGAATGAAAGTCTGCGGGGGTGTGACCCGTGAAGGGATGACTTCTGTGACGTATGTGGAGGAATTTGATTTTCAGCGATAGTCACAATTCAACGTAATTTCGCAACATTTTGATTGTTAATTTCACAAAGATATCTTCAATAAACCAACTTAAATTTTCCATATATCGAATGTTTAGATATCCAACTAGGTAATTCCGCAGATGACAATTACACAATTATTACATAAACATGTCTTTTTGGCGATGTAATACACCTCATAAATTCATTTAGCGGCAGTGATAATTATCATTAATTAATTAACGAGACATCGGCGGAGAAGCTATCTAGCCGCCCCGTCTATCGCTTATCACAGTCACGCCTCAGTGAGCATTTTCAAAAGGTTTCGTCGAACAAATTGCGATAGTGTTAAAATGGGTGAATTAAAATCGTCTTAATTATCAATTACAAGTGTATATTGTCTCGATTTTATGCTCAATTGATTCCGATATACAATATACGTAGAGGTAATCATCTGTCATTCTTGAGAAAAATGCATTTCATCTATCCTTTAAAACACAGTCAAATTAAACTATATTAATGAAGTTAATATTTTGATGACTTTATATTTCACAACTTGATAAAGACAAACGCATATTTGTTGAAAAATAAAAACAATGAGAACTGAAGCCATTCATCAGCGCTGCGAGTGGGGAAAACTTTGCTACGGACTAAACACAAATTGTTTATTCGTTTTATTATATGTTATGTGTTACTATGTGAATTTTCTATCATTGTATATGTTCAATTTTCAAAAAAGCGTAAAATTACGTTAAATAGGGTCTATAGCGTATTTTCATTTCACGTAATGCCAAGAATCCAATATGGCGGATGCAACCGATAGATCAGTGATAGAACTTTCCCTTTAAGCAATCACTCCAACCACTGCACCTGCACTAAATGCACTCATTGATCCTGCCAAAGGAATTCTGTCTCAAACACGCTTTGTAATATTCATAGACTGATCCAAGTTTCCGTTTCCAATATTTAGACGAGGATATACTAATTAGTGTGATTACTCACCTTATTTGAGGTTAGACAAATCTGTGAAACTGTACTTCTATATCTTTCAATGGGATTGATTTTTTTTAATTTTCCTGTATTTTTATGAACATTATCAATATCACCTATATTTACAAATGAAATATCATAATCCTTTATTAGTCACAGCCAAGATCAAGATGGCCGACTCGCTATTTTCAACATCAACACAATTGATATACGTGCTAAATAATTTATTCCCAAGTACCAAATTGCTACATGACACCAGGCAAACATTTATCTATCGCTAAATGTCAAAAAGTAAGAACAAAACATCATAAACTCAAAGGATATTGAGACCAATAGCGATAGCCCTGTTGTAGATGTAAGCGCATTAGTGAGTGAATGTGTGCGTGAGAAGTACAAATTCTTTTTTAAAAACAAAATATTGATTGATGTGATTTACCTTTCACTTCAACTTTCCACGCTGGCAACTATTTTAACAATCTATTTCATTAATTAATGTCCCTGAGGAGGTAAACTAGTATCAGTCGAACAACTGGTTAGCTGGTTAATTCAACGTGTTGCGCCATCGTTTTTGCGCACCGACATGCTATCCAGTCACCGTATATTGGATTCAAGTTTAATAGCTTATAAAACATATTTGTGAACCGAATTTGACTTTTGTACAATTTTGCAAATTATATTAACATTATTTATAACAGTGTGAACAATATGAAATTATGATAATGAGTGTTGTGTGACTCTATGTTTACCTCTTCAAAAGACGATTATCGAAGTAGTCGATAGGGGATTAGCACAACATTTACAGGAAATGTAACGACCGGAAAAATTCGACAACTAGACCTAATAACCGAGGGTGAACTATACATCGGTGGTTCCGTCTATAATACTGTAATACATCGTTTTCTGTATATTTCTAATTAGCAATGGATTAATTAAGTGTATTTTTTAAAATAAAATCACAAAAACAACAATATATAGCTTCGATCTCTATTAAACAAGAGCAATTTCGTCCTTTTCACCGTCCTACGACAAACCAAAACGAGGCTATTCTGAGGTCTCATCTGGCTAGTGTTAACATTCGTCGTCTATTCATAATGGGGAAAATAAATTTATCTCGGTCTGATAGGTGATTTCGAAGAAGAATCCGCTTCGTATTAGTACATTTCGGGGACTCACCGAGATGCACGTGCATATGTGGGTGATTTTGTAGAAGGAATAATGCTGTGGGTCACAGTGGTCCTGACCCAAACACCTATTTTAATCTTCTTCTTCTTCTTCTCCAGTATGAAAGTCTCTAGAAAGCTGAAATGTGTTGGCTAATGGTGATTTATTTTAGATTCGGTGACCCTGTGACCCCACATTTAGGGGCACAGGGGTCATGACCTAAAAACCTCTTTTCATATTCTTCTAGGCACAGTATGAACGGCCCTGGAAAGCTGAAATATGTTGTAAAGACTCCTTGGCTAAATGGCGATTCTAAGTTGTAGATTTGGTGACCCTGTGACCTCAAATATGGATCACAGGGGTCATGTCATTAATAATTGTCATTGTCTTCTAAGCTTCTTCAGTACGAAGTAAAGGCTCTAGAAAGCTGAAATATTGTGTACAGACTCCTTGGCCATTGGGGAGTCGAATCTGTAGATTCTGTTACCCCAAAAATGGACCACAGAGGTCATGACCTTAATAACCTATTTTCATTTTCGTCTCCAGGCCGAAATGTTCTGGAAAGCTGAAATGTTGTGTACATACTCCTTGGCTAATTGATATTCTAAATTGTAGATTTGGTGACTCTGTGAGCCCAAATGTGGGTCACAGGAGTCATGACCTAAAAACCCATTTTCATCTTCTTCTCCAGTACGAAAAGCTCTAGAAAGCTTAACTGTTGTGTACAGACCACTTGGCCAATATAGATTCTCAACTGTACATTTGGTGACCTTGTGACCCCAAATTTAGGTCACATGACCTCAAAACCTGTTTTCATGTTAACAATGTTTTACTAGAAATTGCTTAAATCTTCAACGTTAGATACTAAATCACTGAAGTCCCATGGCTCTATTTTTCATTTACTCAATATCTCGGCTTCTATCAATCTATAAATGGTATAATTTTGAGGTTAAGGGCCTTAATTATTCGACTTAAAAATACATGGGAAGTATGCATGCAGTTTTCTGATTTCAATGAAAAGCGGCTTTTCCATCTTTTCTCCCTGTATATGAGCGACATGTACGTGTAAAAAATGTAAATATCCCACGATCTCTCTCTTCGCAGAGATTACTCAAGACATTCCTTTCAGATTAATTTCTGTTGCAAATGTAACCGACCACAGACATTGGAAGTAAGAAAAAACGTTGTTGCTGACGTTCAACTTCCAGTTTATTACCCCACATGTGTCTTTGGTATTTGATATTATCTTAGATTTTGACTTTGGATGTATCGCACTTTTAACAAACTTGAACCCATAACCGTCGCAATGTACAACAATAAAATGATGGTTAACCTTGGTCCATATGAGCGTAACAGAAACTATTAAAAGTGAAATGGTTTATCTTTAATGTAGCAAGCGCTTCGTAATATTGTTAATTCAAGCGTTGCGTGTGAAGCGTACATAACATATAGGCCTATAAGACAACTACTTCAGATTGTAACACAGTTGTGATAATTATCAGCGGAAGATAACGCCCTACATCGTTAAGATTCTGGAAGAAAAGAACCACAATATAGCCCTTATTACTGTACCAATACCAAAATATAATAATATATAATTACTCATTACTAGTCATTACTATCGTGTTGATTTTTAGTATCTATAAAGGGCTTTTACTAGATATTGTTTGTATACTTCAAACTAAGTCTTTGTAGTATTTCATCATGTTAAATTTTTAATAGTAAAAAAAATAGTTTGTGGGTTTTGATACGGTGATAGTTTGTGGTGCTCTTGAAAATCTAGCGTTGAAATTAAAAAAATTTCCGTCTTGGATATCTTGCCACGATACATTCATTTTGTGGTGTGTGTTTCAATACATACGACCCTCGAGATAGTTTTCATGTGTGAAGGATTCATATGAAAGTGTTGCCCTCGTACATTCCCTGGTAGAGTATACAACCTCAACCACAATACGTCTTAAATAATAAAAACTTCGTCCTCTGCCAGCTACCTACATTTATTTAATCTGTAATGATAATCTCTTGCAAATATAATCTAAATCTGGAGAAATTCCTACTTCTTTAAACCTCTATTTATGCCACATTCTCTCTTATAAATTGGTATAAAACAGCACAGTGTTTTCAAGTGTCGCTTTTATCAGTCCACATTAATAAATGTCAACATCGTGAACCGCTCATAAAATCATTAAAGTCTGCCCAATCTGGCAGTAGCTGTTGTCTCTTACTAGATAATGTATTCCCGATGACCAAGTTTTTTTTTTAAAAATCTTTATTTATTTTTGAAGCACTTATAATTGATAATAAACTTCACAGTGAACTGTTTGAAAGGCATTCTATAAGTTTGTATTATAGAGCAGACTAGGATATGAATAATCAACTTCTTCTTTAACAATGCCGACGTTATAAAGTGTCCATTAAAATCATCCATAATATAATTATAATAAATAAATTTGTTATTTGAAAATTATGTGTCAAATTTAGAAACAATAGTATTTCTTAAGCTTCGATAATTTACAAAGTAAGCATTTGTGGTGAAGAAATTGTGTTTAATATAAAATCACTTGATGTTTATGTCTACGTTTTGGGGTTTTTTCACAGCCTAATACTCATATCGTGCAATAATTGTACATGGTCGGCTTTGTTAGCATCATCAAACTCATCTCCCTCTTGCAACTGAAATTTCTGGGAAACCGTCTTATTTCACAAATTTTGAGAAAGCTCAAACATTAAATGAATACTTTGTATCTGTTTCTAATATTTATGATGACGGTAAATGGTCCAAACTAAACTCTTCTCAACGTGTGTTAAAGAACGTGTTGAATAGAATCATTTTATCACGTATACATGAAATGTATGTTCGACCCATTTTAGAATATGCTTCTGAGGTCTGGGATAACAGTTTGGATGTTTCGTGTGACTTGAAGCTGCACGACTTGAAACTGGATTGCCAAAGTTTTCTTTCGAGCGTGGATATGTGCGCTTTATAAATATGCAAAGAAACTAGTTGATTTATTTTAACAATTAGTCGTGAAAAAAGAAATGTTGTATATACTTTTTCCAAATTTATTAATATGCAAGCTCCAGGTTATCTAATTAATTTACTTCCAATGGTCACTTAAACTATTTCTCATTACAACTTGCGTAGCAAATCAAATTTATCATATTTCGAAGTGCAGTAGCCTACTTCAAGTCTTTTATCTACGACTGTGGTTATCAATGGAATAATATTTCCCCGACAATTCAAATTCATTATCATCATTTAAAGCACAATTATCTGAAAAAGTGTGTAAAATGCCAAATATTTGTATACCATAGCGGTCAGCACGTCCGTCCGTCCGGTTTTTGTTCCGCTCATAATTATACCCCCGCTACGAAGTAGTCGGGGGTATATATAGCGCTCAGCGCGTCCGTCCGTCCGTCCGTCCGGAACACTTTTGGTTCCGCTCATAACTCAAATACTACTTGTTCAATTGTTATGAAACTTTATAAATGTACACTTTATGGTCCCTAGATGTGCCTTTTCTATGTTTCCCTCAGATTCCATGATTATTTTTTTCAGATTTTCCACTTTTAAGCGTCTTTGTGTGCGCGTCTATGGTCACACTTTTGGTTCCGCTCATAACTCAAATACTACTTGTTCAATTGTTATGAAACTTTATACATGTACACTTTATGGTCCCTAGATGTGCCTTTTCTATGTTTCACTCAGATTCCATGATTATTTTTTCAGATTTTCCACTTTTAAGCGTCTTTGTGTGCACGTCTATGCTTACACTTTTGGTTCCGCTCATAACTCAAATACTACTTGTTCAATTGTTATGAAACTTTATGTATGTACACTTTATGGTCCCCACATGTGCCTTTTGTATGTTTCGTACTCTAATTTGCATAATTTATGCACATTTTCTCCGTTTTTCGACTTTGCCATTCAGTTTTTGTTCCACTCATAACTCAAATACTAATTGTTCAAATGTCTTGTAACTTGATACATATAATCATCACGATGTGTACATCTGCCTTTTGTATGTTTCATACCCTCATTTGCATAATTTATGCAAATATTCTCCGTTTTCGACTTAACCATTCACACTTTTTGTTCCACTCATAACTCTGAAAGCAGTTGTCCAAATGTTAAAGATAATATCATCTCTCTGTTTTTTTCATGTTGATTCGTTTATTCATATAGACAATACTTTCAAGTAAGCAAAACACAAACGGTTATTTCGAAGCGTCACCTACTCATTAAGATATAGCCCTTCAAAGTGAGTAAATTTAGCCTGCTCACTATCTCATTCTTGAAACACTTTGCCGCGGCCCCTCAGTGTAGCATAACCTTCGTTAGCGATGTGACGTCATACACAGGAGTTGCTTAATGAAATCCTTAGGCGATATGCCGATTTTCGTCGATAATTCGTTTTAAACATGATAAGAACGTTTTGACATTACATGTTTCCGATAGAATGGGTATTTGTGCGTCCGTAGGGAGTAATTTCAGAGTTTTAGGAGCATGTTTCGATATTCAACCGCTGATTTAGATTTGTTCTTTTCCCAATCGAGTGGAGTGTTATGTTATCTTATAAGCTACAATATGTTTTGAAATGAATAACTGACAATTCAAAAATATAAAAAAATCATGCAATTTTTTAAAATTATAAACGCCATTATTAGTTAATTTTTTTGTTGTGCTTGATTTTGTGTTTGAAGAGTGTCTATAGCTTGAAATCTACTGCGTCAATATTTCTCATGGTGCTAATAGAATAGTTTCATTACAACTAAGAAAATCCTATAAATTGCATCAATGTTACTGGTTTACACGTTTTAGAAGAACATATTCGGGCTATCTTTAAATCTATAGTCGTGTACATTTACAATTACTTAGATTCAGTGTAATACCACTACCATTTTCCTAGCATGTTATATAAAAGGCCTTGCATTTTATATTACATGTAGTTTTTGATGGTCAATTCATATGTTTGTGGAAATAAAATAATGTTTAAATCACTTCGGATAAAAATATGGAAAACGTATCTTTCCCAATTTCAAATGAAAGTATTGGAACTATAGAACTTTGATCAACTCACCATGGCCGTGTGTACATGTGTTGTTTGGTTCTCAATTTAAAAAATATTACCCCGGCTATAGTTCAGTCGTGTAGATTTCCCCTCTTATTTAATATTTATCTAAGTTAGAGTGTCAATAACGCAACTACATCACTTATTACATATCGCTACATTGATAAACAAAAATACTGAAATATATTTTGTTATTTTGCATAAGGACGAATGTGAAAACAAAAATTATTCAACATGAATGAGGCGTGTTAACACCGTTATAATCCGTATGAAATGTGTAATAGATCTCTGTGACGTTTGAACATCTTCATCATCTGTTATGCTTGCCGCCGCCATATTGGGCAACGATAAGAATTGTTCCAAAACACATTGCAGAATTACGGGTCCCGCAATGGTCACATCCAGTACTAAACAGTGTTGACATCTGCTGCCAGTTGTAGTACGTTTACGGGGCGTGTATATATGTAATTTTGTGGTATAAGGACACAGGTAAATATGTTATTTAGGCAGTTATGTAAGGCTAAATCTAGTGGATTCTGTCATTAGACGCCAAGCGACTCCTGTGTATTACGTCACAAGGCCAAGCAAGCGGAATTCGCTCTCGGCTAAAGTTTTATGAGGCGTAATTGAGCGGCGTTCTAAAAAGGCGTTATAAAAGGTGTTATTGGTTGAATTGACAAATACCAAGTGGAATCCTCGTCATCTTGGAATATGCTTGAATAAAAACCGAAAAGTGATATGGTCGGGGTTAGTGGATCTGAAACTTGATATGTACAATCACCATGATGTGTACATCTGCCTTTTGTATGTTTCATACCCTCATTTGCATAATTTATGCAAATTTTCTCCGTTTTTCATCCTCGCCATTCACACTGTTTGTTCCACTCATAACTCAGACACTAATTGTTCAAATGTTACGAAACCACTGATGTGTACATCTGTCATTTTTATATGTCATACCCTCATTTGCATATTTGTATGTTTCATACCCTCATTTGCATATTTAATGACATTTTTCAAATTTTTCGACTTTTACTTCTAAAACATGCTTACAAGTGTAATACTTACTCTGCTTTAATAATACTTATATATAATGGTCTGTTCATACAAAAGTTTAAACATTGATGCCCTTTTGCTATTTTCAAACATTTCTTTTTTACCAATGTTAAAAGCGGGGGTATCATGAGTGAGCTGTGCTCACTAATTCTCTTGTTCTGAAACCAGTTGCTCAAATGTCTTGTAACTTGATACATATAATCATCACAATGTGTACATCTGCCTTTTGCATGTTTCACACCCTCATTTGCATAATTTATGCACATTTTCTCCGTTTTTCGACTTTGCCAGTCCCAGTTTTTGTTCCACTCATAACTCAAATACTCATTGTTCAAATGTCTTGTAATTTGATACATATAATCACCATGATGTGTACATCTGCCTTTTGTATGTTTCATACCCTCATTTGCATAATTTATGCAAATTTCCTCCGTTTTCGACTTAACCATTCACACTTTTTGTTCCACTCATAACTCCGACACCAGTTGTTCAAATGTTACGAAACTTGATATGTACAATCACCATGATGTGCACATCTGCCTTTTGTATCTTTCATACCCTCATTTGCATAATGTATGCATATTTTATGTTTTTCATTTTCGCCATTTACACTTTTTGTTCCACTCATAACTCAGACACTAATTGTTCAAATGTTACGAAACCACTGATGTGTACATCTGCCATTTTTATATTTCATACCCTCATTTGCATATTTGTATGTTTCATACCCTCATTTGCATATTTAATGCCATTTTTCAAATTTTTCGACTTTTACTTCTAAAGCATGCTTACAAGTGTAATAATTACTCTGCTTTAAAAATACTTATATATAATGGTCTGTTCATACAAAAGTTTAAACATTGATGCCCTTTTGCCTTCTCTTTCACCAATGTTAAAGCGGGGGTTTACGAATGAGCTGTGCTCACTAATTCTCTTGTCTATTCAGTGATAGGAAGATGAACGTTATACACAGGAAGTTAGGAATTCTTGTAGAGCCTAAACGCTGATCTCTATCGTGTTAATTTATCTGAAAGTAAATCTTGCACTTGTTGTGCTTTGGTTGAAGATGTTTATCATTTCTTCTCAAGATGTCGAAGATATGCTTATTTCCTTTTAGATTTAAAGCAAAATTTTCAAAATTTAAAGGCATAATTAGGACTAAGTACAATCCTTTATGGCAATCCAAATTAACCACAGCCAGTCCATAAAAACATGTTTCACTGTGTTCATAAATTCATTGGAAAAAGTCAGTGGTTCAATTAAAACATACCACATTCATAATGTATTTGTCATAACCAATACTATTTCTAATTGTACAATTAAATGCAGGCATTTATAAAAACCGATTGTCCTATGAAAAAGTGACTTAAAAGCCGCTCCC
Source organism: Gibbula magus (assembly GCA_936450465.1). NCBI lineage: Eukaryota > Metazoa > Mollusca > Gastropoda > Trochida > Trochidae > Gibbula > Gibbula magus. Next base: position 11,327,956 of record OW388290.1, on the reverse strand, counting down.
GTGATAAAAGTTGAGCGAAAGAGAGGCTTTATTAGCAAGAAAGTGGTGCTGCAACATTGCAGATCTCTCAAGGGAAAATCGATTTCAATTAATATCTACGTGCATATGTATTTACGTCTATGTCTACGTCAACTAAACTGAAAATTCCGAAATTTCAGTGTATATAAAAATGACGCCTCAACCTCAAACCTAAAACTTCGCCATGATTAACTTTTTTGTTTGTATAAATATTGCAAATATGTTTTTAAAACTTTGAAGTGTCTATGTTGATTTTGAAATTTTCCCCCATGTTTAACGTCGAAATCCTTATTTTCTGTCATATTTCAGCTTGTTGTACAGTCGCCATGGCAACCTGTTCTTACTGTACTTAGTTCTGAGATATTGAGATTTCAATGTGTAACTTATTGGACAGAAATCTCATTAACCCTCTTGGTGCCGGCCGTTGACGATATGCGCTCACACCTAACCTTCTTTAACATTTTTTTGCTTAAATCATTGATTTCAGTTATAGATGTGTTCCATCACCAAAGAGGTAACTCGAGTCATTCCTTTCCATATAAGGTGACATAACTTGAGTATCCTCTGTGGGTAGGGAATATTGAAGACGCTGCTGAAAGCGGCGAATGGTAAATATTGTACGACTGCTTCGACTCGATTATCAATACGACGTTTTGACTGTACACTACTGCTTATCAAGGTAATGGTTGGCAAGATCCAAACCTTCTATAAACCCCTTTGTGTTGTAATTCATAATAATAAATGTTTTAAAATTTGGTTATACTTGTTTTCGGCAGCTGACAAGAGTCAAGAATTATTAATTTTCTCAAATAATCAGTCTTGTTTATTAATTTTCGAAGTATTTATATGATTTTACATCGAGGACTTGTCAAACGAAAATCTTTGTCTCTTTGATTCAAGTATCCACGTTTCCGACACAAACGAGAAGATGTCGAGTTCAATATCAGTTCAATCCAATAGCTAGATCTTGTACAACAGTGCAATCCTATAATAATGATAAGAACTATCAATTCCAGTCTCTTATTTTCTTAGCTGACAATGATACACAAATCTTGCTAAAGTTTTAAACTCTTGAAATTTTACGCATGTATTACGAAATCTCACAACTGCGTACACCAGACCGCACATTCCTCGAGAGAAGCTTTCAACTTATAACGTGAAGAACAGTAATATGTTCTGGATAACAACTCCTTTAATGTGAATACTCGACGTTTCGGGGTATATATATACTCACTTCTTTATCAGGTGGAAGATGATGAAGGAGTGAGAATATGCTCCGAAACGTCGAGTATTTTTTCCTTCAAAGAAGTTGTTATCGGATTGCTTAACCAAGTCCAAAGCACGAGACCGCACAAGTCTAGGGTAACCTAGAAAAAGGCGAGTTATCTAGACTTACGCTGTATCGTGCCTTGCTTGACAAAAAAAAGAGAATATTCAGGGCACTTCGCATGCAAACAACACAAAACAAAATAATAAACAAACAAACTAAAACGAACAAAAACAAAATAAAAACAGACACCAAAGTACAGTTCAACAATTTTATTGAGGAACAGAAATTGTAACTGAAAAACTCTTTTTATCTGCATATATGTTAATGAGTTTTTATGTACAGTTTGTATCAAGAAGAAAATATGTGTACAAATCAAAGTAAGATGGTCTGAAAATTAATGATTAAAATATAAAACAAAAAAGTATATTGGCATTTTGGGAGTATTGAATTGGGTTTGACGCTCTTCTGCTGTACAGACGGAAGAAGTTTATTAATACGGTATATTTGAATAAACTTTATTCCTGTCCGTGGAATCACGTAAAAGACTGAAACAAATAGAAAGCTCCAGTCTTCTAACAATATGTTTCCAGAAAATGCAATCTTAAAAACTTATGCTGTTAATGCTAAGTTACACAATAGCAACTATACATATGAATCTAAAACACAAGTTCAGTAGATATTTTACGAACGCTTCAATTTGAGATTTTTGACATGAATGCTTTGCTTAAACACTTATAAATTGTATTATGCTATAATTACTCTAAATAATGTGAATACCAAGTTTGGTCACCAACGCTGTACTGCGCGGGAAATGAAAACTAACGTTAACCTATATAAACAGACTTTTAAAGACATGACATTGAATAATAGTTACGAAACTAACATCTAGGTAATGCTATAATGGATATACATAAAATACATACACTTTTGAGGTATATTTACTCTGTAATGGGATGAAATACCGGTCCTACTACAAAATGTCATGCGGCCTGTTGACTTTTTGGTAAACAAAGGGAAATAACTCTGCGACTCGGTAGCAAAATTGCGGAATGATAGGCCTAAGTGAGATAACGAAACGAAACATTACATCTGCCCAGAATGAAAGTTTTCCCAGAAAGTGGCAAGTTTTAACCAGTCTGAAATAAGACATAAACATAAATTATTTAATTTCTGGAAATGTATTTGCATTTCGTCAAAAATCAATTTTAAATACATATAGTTTATCTTTGCATTTCATAGAAAATTATTATGTTAAATTAAAAATAATGATAAATTTTACCACTTTTTGAAAATTACACTAACATAAGATCCTTATTATCCTCACATCCTCATAAGGCCTCAAATCGTACTTCTCATCATGTGACATTTCGAAAAGTTTTGTAAACTAACGTTACCGCTAATTTGTTTTCTTCAAATTTTTCATCAAACCGTCTGCGCCATGCTAGCGAGCATGTGTGAACTAAGGGAGCTAACTCTCAATGAACAGCCTCAGGACTTAAAGAAGCGTACATAAATTGCCTTCAGTCAAAATATATTTTACATATAAAATAACACTTTACCACTTTTTGAAAATTACACAAATATAAGATCGTCATTCACTTAACGGCCCCGAAACCTGAGTTTCGGGGCCGTTAAGTGGCTAAACTATTGGTTACATGTGAAGAAATATTCAAAGAAATTTAACCCATAAAAGAAACCAGCACACTAATCTGGACAGTGTTGCCAATATGAATTTTTAGACGAACAAAAGCGAAAAAAAGTGAAATAAAGTTTAACATACAAAACAAAATATATTTTGAACATTGAAAATAAAAAAAACTTTTCCTCATGGGGATTTGACCTCACTTTGCTGAATTTGTAGTCAGACGCTTTACCCTTGGACCAACGTACATCTCATCTCGAACAGTAAATGTAGTGATAATATTTTATACATTTTAAAGACGTGCAAACACTGTTCGATAACATTAGTGGAAATTAAGGGAATAAATGTAACACTTGTTGCTATTTTGTCCCAAACCACTTCTTTACTCTAGGGAGACTCATTATGCATTGATGCAATTACGTCAACATACACTGGAAAGCAAATGTGTTATTTCAGCATGAGCTATTCAACATAGGAAAGAAAGCTACGACGGACCCTTCACTGCAGTGAAGTGAAGAGGCCAACATATAAAGCAAGTTTATAGATGGGGGCCAAACAGTCCCTTTTCTGATCAGGATATTGCTTGTATTTTTCAAACTAAGGTTGTTTTTGTTTTATTTGATTATGTTTTATGTTTGAATTGTCAAAGAAATGAAACCCCATGTAGGTTTGGAGACTTTGACATTTCGTGGTGATCCTGAAAACTTCAAGTTAAGTATTTTCAACCATATCTCTCTGAATCATTTCACCAATCCTCTCCCTGAATATATTGCCACGAGGCAATCATTCTATAAATCTTGTATTTGTTTAGTTTAAACTACCATCTACCAAGTCCCCATAAACTTAGTGGAAGATTTCACATGAAAATGTAGTCATTCAGTGTACAATCGATCTAAGTCGAAATTATAATCTCAGGGAAAATTAGGCCAGGTTCTGCATTTCCTATTTATCTCAGCATCCTTTGCAATAACTAAACAAATAATTAAAATCTTCTCTTATAAATTTATATAAAAATAGGGGATAAACAGGGATATGCAGTAGTTAGCGCGTTTGGCTTCGGATCAAGAGGTCCCGGGTTCGCAATATATATATTGAATTTCAGCGCAGTAGACTATGGAAGGGGATTTGTGCCTTGAACGCGATTGCTCAATGTAGCGCTACGTAGCAAGGTGAGCAAACTTCGAGGAATTTGCACTGTGTCGTTCAAGAGAGAATGAGCGTTACTTGAGCGCTACATTGAGCGATCAATGAGCAATTTAAGCGCTCGCTGTTATGGAACGGAGCCCTGGAACACGGTTTAATTGCGAGACGTATAATTTTAATAACCACAAGTTTAAACCAGATTGGCAATGGATATACAGCCAGAGTTTAATGATTTTACGAGCGTAATGACGACATTGTGGCTTGATAAATTTGACACTTGGAACAAACTGCGATTTTGTTTATAGGTGAGGCGATAAGGGCGCTTTCAAGAGTATTTCACTTTTATCACGGCTGCTAATATTATCGGAGTGAGAAAGCCCGCAACACCATTGTGGCTGTGCATTGCAAGCATCAGCTGGAACTAGTGAACCATGGGTGGTCTAATATGGAAGAGGATTTGTGCCATAAATGAAGACATGTTGACTTGTAACTTGTAAAGTGTAACATGTCGTTCTCAACCATCCAAGTCTCGAAAAGACAAGTCCAACCATTCAAAACTAACATTTTAATCCTGTCAATCGTAACTTCCCATTCTCAACTTTACAAAGTTGAAATGTAATTCTAGAAATCGTCAAAGTCAATAAGTCAACTTGTCATTTTTAATTAAGTAATGTTACAAGTTACGTTTGACAAATGAAAAATGGAAAATGAAGAGTTGCAAAGTCAGCTTTGTAAAACGGACTTCAGCATTTCGAGACTGACACGACTTGCACAGTTGCGAATGCAATGTTTCAAGTTACATCTCTGCATGAATTCGCATTGACCATATTTGGAAGTTTCCCGAACATTGCCGATGTTTTCCGAGGACGAGAGGCATTTGCAAAAAAACGAGACCTCCCTTGCCACTGTCCCAGATGGGGAATCCCTTAGTCTATTTGAGCCCAACGCTGGACGAGTTGACCACGCACCTGAAATCAAGGGACGTAACTCTTGTTATGTCCTACAAACAAACGCACGTTGTCAGTTCACGGAGCGCTACTGTCACTTACATTCCGTGTGATATTGTCGCTTAGTAATTAAATGCCAAACGAAAATACCAATTGAAAATTAATTCTTAGGTATTCTAATTATTATTTCAATAAATTTTAAGGACATTTGACAAACAATTAGTTTTGTTGCAACGCCAAACGAAGTAATGTAAATGTGGGATGACACTGGCAGACATACAGGATCGCAAAGCTTGATTGGCATTGATGCTATGATAAATGTATCCGATCCGTTATCATAAAACTTATTTCACTAACATATACAATTGCAGATTTACAAACCATATAAAGACATCCTACACCCGAAAAAATTAATTACTTTCTGTGCGTTCATTTACACATTATCTTCTCTCAGTTAAATCATGTCAACATCCATTTTTTATACTCCAATTTTACGCGTATTCAGTAAAGTCGTTTGCATTCAGAAATGAATATCCAAGTTTTGAAAAAGAAAATCTTGATATTGAAAGTATATAAACGTTAGTGGGGAAGAAATTTAAAGAAATACATATGCCAGTGTTGACAACTTTATTATTAATTTTAAAATATTTTAAATGTACCACAAAGCAATGATCTGAATCAGGGAGCTTCATATACTTCTTTAAAAAAAATGCATTGCACTTTAATTATAACTGAAAACTGTTCTGAGTACCAATACTTCTTATTCTTACAGACAAATAATCAAGGGGAAATGTTCTTTAGCTGAGTTCAATTTCTCTCTATTAATTATTTTACAAACTTTTAACAACTAGTTTAAATTATTTATTGGTTTTGAATATGTTAATTTATCTATTTTCATTTACTTATCAAGCAAACTATATTTTTAATATTTGAAGCAGTGAAACGTGCATTGTTGTGGGACAGAAATATATGTGTCCATGATTAATATGTCAATTAAATCTATATAAAGAATCAAATTACTGAATTCAAGTATGAAATGTAAATCATAAGCCTAGATCAGTTGTTTCACACTTTAACAATAAACATTAAACTTATACATGCCAAAATATTAAAATAAATGTGAATAAAGAATGCAAACTGAAAAAAGAATTGTTTCACTGGTAATTTAAAAAATATAATTGCACTGTTGAATTAAAAAATTTAATAGACTGTAACTTATACAGGATATAACAATTTTTTAAAACGTACAATTTCACTAAAAATGTCATTCATGAATACATTGACATGCGTATTGTGTTCAATAAATTATATATGTGTTTTATTAACTCATATATGAAACGATGATAATTTTTATTTAGATAAAAATTCCGATAATTTATGTTTTACAACAATATGTTTCCCCTAAACATACGTCTTTGCCGCGTCTATTTAACAATTTTGTTTGTTAGTCATTAATGTAACAAACTCATTGTAGTAGAAATATATATCAAATTATTAAATTAAAATTTGAAAGAAAAGAAATGTTCATTCCAGTAATGTGTTGTCAAGGAGAAACACAACACAATCCGGCCCGAAGTTGCAGAATGGGCTTCTTCATAAACATATTTCAAGGATTAGTGTGTTTGATGTCCAGAAACTGTACTAACAGTGTGACATTTTTAGATGTTCAGTATATATTTATAAATAGAGCAATCTACACAAGAAGAGAGCTGCTGAAAATGAAAGTAAGTCATTCAGATATTTGTAAATCTGAACCAGAAAGTTTCGAATAAGTTTTCATAAATGTAATCACGTAAATGAATTTTGGGGTAATCGAAAGTCTTTTATCACCCAAAACTGGCTCCCTAAGTAGATGGTGCTTGTGTGAGATCATGCGATATCGACAAGTGATATCTACATTGTAGATAACGCTAAAATAATATTTTCATAATCTTATTATATAATCAGTTAATGACAGTTAATTTGTAACTTTAATGAACTCGTGTTGATATATTTGATATCAGAAGACACTTGGGTGAAATTCTCGATATATACCGGGTACTCTGATATTATCATATCATTACAGTACCTCCAAAAAAATTAAATATCCATAGAAAGTGTTGTAAATATTGTCAAGGATGTATCTAATTTTCCAAACATTATTCGCTCGTACAATTAAAAACAACGCCTTCTTTCCACGCGAAATGGAATTTTATTAACAATTCTTACAGATTTCAAAATTGTGTCTTAGCTCTGCACATCCTTTATGTGTGTTTCACTTTTGTCTGTATACCTGTGAAATGAAATTAATATAACATTTGAAAATAATGTTTCATTGAGCTATACCTTACGGATTTTTAGTTCTGCCCCAGAAAGGAATCCAAGTGTCGTTTCCATGGAAAAGGGGAAAACAAATACCGAACTTTGACCAGTGTTACGACGATCCAAAAGCTGAGACAGGAAATGTCAATCATTTTGTGGACCCAAATCAAAGCAGTCCGTGACACTGACAGTAATTTATGTTTCGAAATCACTTGAAATTACGTAAGGTTTATTTTGAAAAGTTACAACTATGTATCATCAAGTATTTATTTCCAAAATGTCGATAAATTATCTAACTATAATCGAATGTGAAAAAATGTCCCGACCAACTGTTTTTTGTGTGTTATTATTTTTTTCTTCAAAAGACGCATTTTTTTCTTTATACCCAATTGATACAGACTGTCTTATTAAAGCCCCGTTCATGCGCCAAAAATTTGCACTGTATGCAAAAATACACACTATGTAAATATACTCAGGTGTGTAAATGCAAATTTTGCTATGAACGCATCTGATGGTATGTATTTTGATAGGGTAAATTTTCAGTTTTCTTCATTTAAGCGCAAGCCTTGGTCATGTAGACAGTGGTGCACTGCGGAGACAAAGGATATATGTTTCCCCTTTATGATGATGACATAGATAGTCATCAGTAATAGCAGGAGTTGGGAAGAACCATGTTGTTCAAACTTTCAACAATGAATAATGGATGTCACAAGAATCTTTTGACTATCTTTTAAGCACAACTGTGTGGATCCCTGGAAAATCAGACCAATACAAATTAAATGAATAACAATGAATAGCAATAACAATCTACTGGTTTGCAACAACAGCTGAATATAGAAATGTTGCTCACCTCTTTGGTGTTGCCAAATCTACGGCTTTGACATGTGTTCAGGAGTCTGCAATGCTTTGATTGAGAAGATGGCGCCTGAAGTCATCAAGTTTCCAGAAGCGGATGAACTGCGGGAGGTTCTGATGGATTATGAGCAGATTTGGGGTTTTCAACATTGTGCAGGGTCCATAGATGGGTCCCAAATCCCTATTATTGCACCTTCACAGAATCATGGGAACTATCTTAATCGGAAGGGGTTTTATTCGATTGTGTTGCACGTTGTCTCTCTCTCTCTCTCTCTCTCTCTCTCTCTCTCTCTCTCTCTCTCTCTCTCTCTCTCTCTCTCTCTCTCTCTCTCTCTCTCTCTCTCTCTCTCTCTCTCTCTCTCTCTCTCTCTCTCTCTCTCTCTCTCTCTCTCTTTCTCTCTCTCATTTGCACTACCTCTTGACTCAGTGCAAATTTGCATACCATGCAAATATACACATGTATGCAATTGCGTTCATGCGCCACGTTTACATACCTATGTAAATACATGTATACATATATATGTATTTCTGCACATGTATGTAAACAGTGGCGCATGAACGGGGCTTAACTTGCTATCATAAATGAGAATACGTCTGTAGCGACCCAAAATGGGGGAAAAATACACTGATCTGGATTTGGAGTTTTTTAGTTTATACATATACAACTGCGTGCAGCAAGAAAGGATTTAATCCAACTACCCAAACAAATCATACATTACAATAGTATAATATCACAAAATACATATATGTTATAGTGAACTGTAATGCCGCCTTTAAAATTTGTTAGAATCTCTCTCTATATATATATAGTTACTTTATTCTGTCCATATATTATTAGTATGTCTAATTGAAACGAGAGCAATATAAATTACGTTCCATTTTTATTTGAATAAGATATTCCTGCTTGCTTTGTTTCAAAATCAGAAAATGAATTTCAGCACAGATAAGCGGTCATATTTACACAATGTGACATTAAATATGTGCCCGACCATCGGGCTGGTAAGGTTTACTTTTTGTCAGCTCGCAACAGAAATATCTCTGGCGTTCGGGCGGGCAGTTGTTTCCTCCACAGTAAAATACGATGGTCTCCTATAATGTTTTAGTCAATGTGCTTTTGTCAACAGTATGCTAATAATGGGAAAACTAATATGCAACTTTCAAATATATGTTGCTGGGGGATGCTTGCCAAGGGAGAAGTCATTGTTGAACATTGTGTTTATCGGATCGGGATTTTTCGTTCCTTTCCGCTAATTTCCGTAATATTCCAAATATGGTCAATGCGAATCGTGTAGAGATGTGATTTGAAACATTGCAATCGTAACTATATGCAAGTCGTGTCAGTCTCGAAATACTATGAAAGTCCGTTTTACAAAGCTGACTTTGCTACTCTTCATTTTCCATTTTTCATTTTGTCAAACGTAAGTTGTAACATTACAAAATGTGTATGTTATTTAGATTTAATAATTAAAAATGACAAGTTGACTTTTAGATTTTGACGATTTCTAGAATTACATTTCAACTTTGTAAAGTTGAGAATGGGAAGTTACGATTGACAGGATTAAAATGTTAGTTTTGAATGGTTGGACTTGTCTTTTCGAGACTTGTATGGTTGAGAACGACATGTTACACTTTATAGTTACAAGTCGACATGTCTTCATTTATGGCACAAATCCCCTTCCATATTAGACCACCCATGGTTCACTAGTTCCAGCTGATGCTTGCAATGCATAGCCACAATTGTGTTGCGGGCTTTCTCACTCCGATAATATTAGCAGCCGTGATAAAAGTGAAATACTCTTGAAAGCGCCCATATCGCCTCACCTATAACAAAAATCGCAGTTTTTTTCAAGTGTCAAATTTATCAAGCCACAATGTCGTCATTGTAAAACGCTCGTAAAATCATTAAACTCTGGCTGTATATCCATTGCCAATCTGGTTTAAACTTGTGGTTATTAAAGTTATACGTCTCGCAATTAAACCGTGTTCCAGGGCTCCGTTCCATAACAGCGAGCGCTTAAATTGCTCAATGTAGCGCTCAAGTAGCGCTCAAGTAGCGCTCAAGTAGTGCTCAAGTAGCGCTCTTTCTCTGTTGAACGACACAGTGCAAATTCCTCGAAGTTTGCTCGCCTTGCTATTTATTTATTTTTGAAGCACTAATTATTGATAATTACCATTATACACTCATTCTCAATGAAAGTGCACAATTGAAAATGTGCATTTCACAAAAAAAACGAATGTCTGCATTAGAAGTTTTAATAGGCGTTACTGTTACCCCAAAGTCCTCTGTTCATTGAATAAGATTATTGATCGTATCTTCGACCAATATATTTATCCCGAGACTAAATTAACGTGCAGGTCAATGTAAGTAACGTCACCGTATGAATGTAAGTGGTACGAGCCTATTCTGCTTTTAAATTAATTTTAAACATTCACATTGCCTTCACTGACTATCTATGAACACCAACAAATTGAGAATATTTTTTATTTGCATGAAGGCGAAGGCGTAAAAAGGCCTATTAAAATTGCATAGGCCTATAATAGGCCCTATTACAGTGGTTGAAATATCAGCAACGTAAATGAGAAATGAGTAAAATAAATACTCTAAAATTTTCGTTCCAAATCATATCATCACTTGAAGCAACATACATCAAAAGGTTTGTTATGGTATGACGTCGCCCATGACACTGCACAACGTTACACTCCTTATATGGCAGTCATAACGTATGAAGCCATAACGTAGAATACATAACGTAAATTACCTTGGGATGTTTTATTCCAACGGAAAGTTTTTTGGATGTGTTAGCGCAATTGCTGGTGGTTACAAGGAAACTTTACAACTTTACCGAGCTCAACTATTATTTAATTAGCAAGTTTCCATTTTAGATTTATGTAGGAGACACATAACATAGAATACAGACTTAACCATAAGTTTTTTCCTTAACGATAGTTCTTTTATTTCTAAAAATTGAATACATTTAATCTGACAATTGTTTCTATTTTACTTTTCTATAACATTCAACGCAGATGTATAACTGAACGTATTTATGTTCACTGCAGATAACATTTATTTCCCAGTTTATTTAAAATACATAACGTAGAATAGGCCTACGTGAAAAACAGCGACAATGAACATTTGGTATTTCAAGAAATTTGAGAAAAGTGTTAACAGTTCTGTTTTTTTTAAATGCCTGAGTAAAGGTTATTTTATATTTGGACATGTGTTATCGCATCCATGAGTTATGAGTGAATCTCAGTTACTACGTCAACGTGACAGTTCTTGTTGGCGACATTACTATTTGGACATTATTATACAAGATTACTAAGGCCTCTCAAAAAATTCAACAGTAAAATATAACATTTTATCTGTCGTTCGTACTACGAATTCAATTTCCTATTGTATCGATCTTACATTGCACCATATTAACGTTACATTTGGGGAAGGCTACCGGAAAAGGGACCATCTGGTCGGTATTGAGTTAGGCACAGGTTCATAGAAAACGATGTCTACCCTTTAAAATAAAAAAATAATCATAAAATTATGATAAAAATTGGCAAAGCGATGGTCAGTTAAAGAGTGGTAGGGTCAAAATTATCTGGGACTATGGAAATGAGAAAACATGGCTTACAACTGTTGTGTGTATTCATTTAACCATAAAACATTATCAAACACGAAGTTACGGTGTGTGTATCAGAATTTGTTTCAACAGATGTTAAGGTATGAGTGTGTAGAACAAAAGTTTGTTTGCATGTTGTTAATGTGCACGTGCATGCGTAATGGTCGATGTGGTCCCTTTTTCTTCAGATTAGCATAAGGTCATAGGCTTATAAAACACGTTGATAAACCCAAAAACGAAAATTTAGATAGTGTTATAATAGTTGAAAGGCGAAATATGAAACTTTAATTGTGAACTGCATTGTACCACCGACCGAGGCTATACAGAAGTACAAACGATTCCGTTCATCCTTCTGTCCGTTCCATAATCTTGTCCGACCTATGAGAGAAAAAACTAATCATCCAATTCTGTTAAATTGGCACATGTCTAAGTTCTACTTTATTCAGTGGACTCCATTGCCAAGTTGAAATGACTTTCGTGAATGTATTATGTTGTTCCAATTTATATTATATATTTTTAAGTTAGTGCGACCTATTACAGAAAAAACTGCAGAAACATTCTTATCCGATTTGTTAAAATTTTGCAAAACTATTTTACATCAGGCTCTACTCATACAATGTCAAACAACAAATTCGAATTTCTGCATTTTTACGTTTATTTCTGTATATTGAACCAAGTCATTTTCATGAAATAAAACCTATTGCAAAACTATTGATCCGATTCTGTTAAAATGCTGCGCATATGTTCTACATTACTTGCGGGATAGTGTCAAGTGTCAACCACCAAATCAGCATACAATTATATTGAGAGTCGTAACCAAGCTGAAAATCAAATCATAATAATTAATTAAGAAGACAAATTTCGATTTAAAAACTTATTGTAAGGTTAATCACAAAGAACAAAACGAAATCAGTTTCTATTATATAAAGGGACCACTTGGTCGTATAAAGCACGTGTGTTTATTTTATCTTATACCACTAGGGTTGGTTATGTCTATTGTTCTCAGAGGGGTTATTTCACATAACCTTGATAACCGCCCTAGGGCAATTATTTGAACTAAAATCCAATTTGTTTCACTTGTTTTGATCATTTTCTTTACATCTCATTCATTAAACGTACGTAAAAACAATATTCCCACGTGGTATAAGCCGTTTAATCACCCAAAACTGCGATAGTTATTTAGATTAACTCTGCTCGGGCTAACGCCCTCGCATAGTTAATCTAAATAACTACCTTGTTTGGGTGATTAACCTATACATAACAAACAATTTGAATCAATCAATAATATAAATCATATACATGTACAACTTTATTTGTATTGTTCCTGACATATATAAACCAGATTTACAATCGCATAGTGGTAACTATGTTGGATTAGTGACGTTTAAATGCTGACTAGTATAATTATATACTACTCCGGAAGTATGTACCTGCCAAGCGGCGGTCACTGAGAACGCTGTTACGCTGCAAACGACAATAACCCATGCTCAAAGATGCAACCGTAAAATATCTGCTAGACCAACAGCTCGACAGCTTCAAAATATAGTGACATGCAGCATACACAGTTGCTCCGACCATATGGCACCTTTTTGGTACCTTTTAATATCAATGTTTTTCGGGACTTTATAGAAGCAAAGAAGGCAATTGCAATTGGAGACTTTGAACTTAAAGAAGAGATGTTAATAAACTATTATTGCACTAGCATTAAAAAAATGAAAATTTCAAATTTAATTCACAAAAAATCTTTCAGAGCCTATATCTCCTAAACCAGGATCGACAATGTGGTCCCTTTTCCGGTAGCCTTCCCCATTTATTATAAAAGAACCGATTTATAAGGACGACGTCATTATTTACTAATTGTGCACTTTCATTGAGAATGGGTATATAATGAACTGTTTGAGAGGCAGTCTTATATTTAGTATTATAGAGAAGATATAGTTATTGATCTTCAACTCCTTTATTTAAAAGAACATTCGTGTATATATATCCTTATACCGTTATAAGTTGTCCGTTAAAATCGGCCATAACGGATTGTAAAACTGTATTTAGTATTGTCAAAGGTATGTATGCCTAAGTTTGAAATACTAGCGTCTCTGTAGCCTCGGTTATTTACAAAGCCCTCATTTGTAATGAAGAAAATCGTTTTATATGCATATGCAGCCACCGTCAGTATCAATTTGTTTTATTTGAAACATCTAAAGTTATTCGTTTAGGTTGACTTTGAATGTGAAGCGCACGTAAAAGGACCATTTATCAAATTTCAGGCTCAGAAAGTGTAGATCGATTGTAAGGATCTTAGATGGTTTTGCACATTTTTTGTTATATATACGAATTGTGCACTCACGGCTATGATTTATTACACAACGCATGTGAGAGTACTTTTACAGTTAAAACTGCGAGCGGGCGCTTAATAGAAGAAATACGGTAACTGCAATGTTCTATTAAAGAAATAAGCGCCGGGTCTCCAAACAACGCCGGGCCTCTAATAAGCACCGGGGGTTCAAGGGGTGCTGAGAAAATAAGCACCCGGGCGTTTAATAGAGGAAATACAGTAACTGCAATGTTCTATTAAAGAAATAAGCGCCGGGTCTCCAAAAATCGCCGGGCCTCTAATAAGCGCCGGGGGTTCAAGGGGTGCTGACAAAATAAGCACCCTGGCGTTTAATAGAGGAAATACGGTAACTGCAAGGTTCTATTAAAGAAATTAGCGCCGGGTCTCCAAAAAGCGCCGGGCCTCTCATAAGCGCCGAGGGTTCAAGGGGTGCTAAGAGAAAATAAGCGCCCGGGCTCTTAATAGAGGATATACGGTAACTGCAATGTTCTGTTAAAAAGCGCCGGCCTCTAATAAGCGCCGGGGGGTCAAGGGGTGCTGAGAAAATAAGCGACCGGGCTCTTAATGGATATACAGTAACTGCAATGCTCTATTAAAGAAATAAGCGCCGGGCCTCTTATAAGCGCCGGAGGGTCAAGGGGTGCTGAGGAAATAAGCACCCGGGCGTTTAATAGAGGAAATACGGTAACTGCAATGTTTGATTAAAGAAATGAGCGCCGGGTCTCCAAAAAGCGCCGGGCCTCTTATAAGCGCCGGAGGGTCAAGGGGTGCTGAGAAAATAAGCGCCCGGGCTCTTAATAGAGGATATACAGTAAAAAGCAATTCTTTTAAAGAAATAAGTGCCGGGTCTCCAAAAACATCGCCGGGCCTCTAATAAGCGCCGGGGGGTCAAGGGGTGCTGAGAAAATAAGCGCCCGGGCTCTTAATAGAGGATATACAGTAACTGCAATGTTCTATTAAAGAAATAAGCGCCGGGTCTCCAAAAAGGGCCGGGCCTCTAATAAGCGCCAGGGGGTCAAGGAGTGCTGAGAAAATAAACGCCCGGGCTCTTAATAGAGCATATATTGTAACTGCAATGTTCTATTAAAGAAATAAGTGCCGGGCCTCTAATAAGCGCCGGAGGGTCAAGGGGTGCTGAGGAAATAAGCACCCGGGCGTTTAATAGAGGAAATACGGTAACTGCAATGTTTGATTAAAGAAATGAGCGCCGGGTCTCCAAAAAGCGCCAGGCCTCTTATAAGCGCCGGAGGGTCAAGGGGTGCTGAGAAAATAAGCGCCCGGGCTCTTAATAGAGGATATACAGTAAAAAGCAATTCTTTTAAAGAAATAAGTGCCGGGTCTCCAAAAACATCGCCGGGCCTCTAATAAGCGCCGGGGGGTCAAGGGGTGCTGAGAAAATAAGCGCCCGGGCTCTTAATAGAGGATATACAGTAACTGCAATGCTCTATTAAAGAAATAAGCGCCGGGCCTCTTATAAGCGCCGGAGGGTCAAGGGGTGCTGAGGAAATAAGCACCCGGGCGTTTAATAGAGGAAATACGGTAACTGCAATGTTTGATTAAAGAAATGAGCGCCGGGTCTCCAAAAAGCGCTGGGCCTCTTATAAGCGCCGGAGGGTCAAGGGGTGCTGAGAAAATAAGCGCCCGGGCTCTTAATAGAGGATATACAGTAAAAAGCAATTCTTTTAAAGAAATAAGTGCCGGGTCTCCAAAAACATCGCCGGGCCTCTAATAAGCGCCGGGGGGTCAAGGGGTGCTGAGAAAATAAGCGCCCGGGCTCTTAATAGAGGATATACAGTAACTGCAATATTCTATTAAAGAAATAAGCGCCGGGTCTCCAAAAAGGGCCGGGCCTCTAATAAGCGCCAGGGGGTCAAGGAGTGCTGAGAAAATAAACGCCCGGGCTCTTAATAGAGCATATATTGTAACTGCAATGTTCTATTAAAGAAATAAGCGCCGGGCCTCTAATAAGCGCCGGAGGGTCAAGGGGTGCTGAGGAAATAAGCACCCGGGCGTTTAATAGAGGAAATACGGTAACTGCAATGTTTGATTAAAGAAATGAGCGCCGGGTCTCCAAAAAGCGCCGGGCCTCTTATAAGCGCCGGAGGGTCAAGGGGTGCTGAGAAAATAAGCGCCCGGGCTCTTAATAGAGGATATACAGTAAAAAGCAATTCTATTAAAGAAATAAGTGCCGGGTCTCCAAAAACATCGCCGGGCCTCTAATAAGCGCCGGGGGGTCAAGGGGTGCTGAGAAAATAAGCGCCCGGGCTCTTAATAGAGGATATACAGTAACTGCAATGTTCTATTAAAGAAATAAGCGCCGGGTCTCCAAAAAGCGCCGGGCCTCTAATAAGCGCCAGGGGGTCAAGGAGTGCTGAGAAAATAAACGCCCGGGCTCTTAATAGAGCATATATTGTAACTGCAATGTTCTATTAAAGAAATAAGCGCCGGGCCTCTAATAAGCGCCGATGGGTCAAGGAGTGCTGAGGAAATAAGCGCCCAGGCTCTTAATAGAGGATATACAGTAACTGCAATGTTCTATTAAAGAAATAAGCGCCGGGTCTCCAAAAAGCGCCGGGCCTCTAATAAGCGCCAGGGGGTCAAGGGGTGCTGAGGAAATAAGCGCCCGGGCTCTTAATAGAGGATATATGGTAACTGCAATGTTCTATTAAAGAAATAAGCGCCGGGTCTCCAAAAAGCGCCGGGCTTCTAATAAGCGCTGGTGGGTCAAGGGGTGATGAGAAAATAAGCGCCCGGGCTCTTAATAGAGCATATATGGTAACTGCAACGTTCTATTCAAGAAATAAGCGCCGGGTCGCCAAAAAACGCCGGGCCTCTTATAAGCGCCGGAGGGTCAAGGGGTGCTGAGAAAATAAGCGCCCGGGCTCTTAATAGAGGATATACAGTAAAAAGCAATTCTATTAAGGAAATAAGCGCCGGGTCTCCAAAAAATCGCCGGACCTCTAATAAGCACCGGGGGGTCAAGGGGTGCTGAGAAAATAAGCGCCCGGGCTCTTAATAGATCATATATGGTAACTGCAATGTTCTATTAAAGAAATAAGCGCCGGGTCTCCAAAAAGCACCGGGCCTCTAATAAGCGCCGGTTGGTAAGGGGTGCTGAGGAAATAAGCGTCCAGGCTCTTAATAGAGGATATATGGTATCTGCAATGTTCTTTTAAAGAAATAAGCACCGGGTCTCCAAAAAGCGCCGGGTCTCTAATAAGCGCCGGAGGGTCAAGGGGTGCTGAGGAAATAAGAGCCCGGGCTCTTAATACGGTACACGGACATTGTGCTGACCATAGGTCAAAATGTCAGGAGAGTCAGGATTTGAAATCATAATATTATTCTTAAGGCATGACCATCCGAATGTGCTTGCGTGCTGACACATCCCAAGCTGTGGTCGCCTGTAAATATATAAATGAACAGAGAAGTAAAAGCACTATGGGGAGTTTGGACACTGTACTGTACAACATACACAGCCATTGTGAGTTGTCTCCCTTCTGTCAACGTCATGTCGATCTAGTCAATTTTTTTCCACTCTACAGTACTCACTCCATTTTGATCAGTAACAATATATACGGAGGAATAATCAACCATCGTACCACCGAGTAAATCTAGTTGTTGCGCTCCTTGTCCTTCTAAAGCTCCAGACAGCTTGTAACCTGGTCCTACACGGCGGCTGGTTGTGTTTGTGTTTGAATGTTTTGCAAAATGAATTCTTAAACATTAAGTGTTACAAAAATGTCTTGTTCGATTCCATCAGTGTAATGCGTTCCTTTTCAGGACGATAGTATAGGCCATTATTATTGATTTATTCGTTTTTTGTAGCGCTAAATGTCGCGCTTCGACAAAACGGCCTCCCTTAACTAAAATCCATCACCAAATAAGTGCATATGATTTTACTCACATTTCTAGCTTTTCATTGGGAACGGTGTTGATATACACCCAGAAATTGAACATTAACTATAAGAATAAACCCTGCATTGTCATACGTTTAGTGGCTGTTGGTCAGTGTAAGAAATAGCTGGTTATAAGTTCTAGTGGGGACAGTTGCAAATTGGTCAGCAAGCCCTACCGGCCTATTTTTTTATAACTTGCTGTCTAAACATTGCAGGGCCTTAAACATCATGGAAAGGATGGATAGTTTCCTAACCACAAGACCTACATTGTCAGTAAAGACTAAACATGTTCCGATATTTCTTCTTGCCTTCATTATTAATATAATTTCTCAATGTGGGTGGATATGTGAGTGAATGTGCTGTTTGTGTTTTGTCAAAAAATGAGGAAAATCATAAATCTTGCTATATTTTCTTTATTGCAATGGGGCTCTTGCTACCCTGGGTATTAGTCTATATATGTATGAGGGATTTCTGAAATAAAAAGTTGGTTTTAAAAAGAAAATGTTTTGAACACTGGTCCTGCCTAATGCGTCCGCCACGCCTGCGAAGTGCGAAATATGTGGTGATTTTGTGCCTTTATGGTTTCAACTCCAAGGTGTGGATTTAGTGGTTTCAACTTCAAGGTGAAAATGTTTATACTCGAAAACTATGTAACCTGCAAACTTCAAATCTGGTATGGACGTTAGCCTACCTCTTGTGCCCTTTATCACTGAAAAGTGTCCATTGACTACATTGCCTATATCTTCAAATTAATACTTATTGAAGGTGGTCAAACTACATATGTGACACGTGTTCACTTTTGCCTTGTTCCCCAAGAATACTTTTTTAGTACAATTCGATCCACAGTATTCAAATGTATTAAAAATTATAAATTTGATGCTGTACCTCGATTTAAAGACAACTCGATTATTTTGAGTAATTCCACATCTTTGATAATCTAAGTATTTAAAATATGACACTTTCAAGCTTTTCTCGACATATATTAGTTATATTAATGGTAATATTTCATAATCACATCTTGCTTTCTCTCGCTATATAACCGTTTCTATCACCCGTTGCTACATATACGGCATCAATAGTACACTTTGGTTTTTTTATTCTTTATTTGTTCAAGGTATGTCAAAAAGGGTTTGGATTAAGATAAATAACCAACTTGTTGGATCTCCCTGGCTCAATATTATAAAATTGAATATTCGAGACCATATATGGTGACGACCCATACAGATGTTGACTCTAAACATTAACAATCGATCGGCGTTGCCCTCTTTTCGTCGTCTTGTCGTAAACAGGGAGGCATTCAACCACAACGCTTTGCGCGGGAAAAAATAAGACTCAATTTAGACTGGGATACACTCATCCAAATAAGTAGGATTTATTCCCTTAAATTGGTCGAAACAAATCGGCTAACATACATTGTTGCAACCTCATTATGCATGAAAGGGTAAAACGCATACTCACCACTCCACTTTAATACCCTGGGTTATAACTGCACTCAACACTGCGAGATGTGACCTTAGCTGACCTATGACCTAGGAACTATCGAAAAATAGACAACCAATGACAGCGCCATCTTCACAACGTCACAGGCGTAACGAAAAGATTTCCATATCTTCTCCTTCCGCCCTTGACCTCAACCCTCGCATTTTCAGTGCTAAGATTTTAACATACTGCAGGCTAATCGGATAAGCCAATCAGAAGACAGTTGTATTGCCTCTGTGACTGTGTCGATCGTCGCTTATTTTGAATTGGTTCCGAATGTAAACGGCGATTTCATTGGCTGTATGTTAACAGATGGTAAGGGACGTAATTCGTGATCACAATAGGTGTCGCTGATTCGTTTCACCACGACTGCCAAGGTTGAAGGCAAGGTAAAAAATGGAGAGATATCGATACATTTTCACCTTGCCGTGGGAAGATGTGACAGCGCTTGAAAGGCGAGTCGGCAATATTAAGATTCGCAGGCTTATCATCCCCGTTTTTCATAGATAAGAAAACATCTTCACAAGCATACATGTGGTCAAGTACCTCAGGCTGCGTCTAAGATAATTTGACAGGAAAACAACTTTCCATTTAAGCTCGGTATGCGATAAGAACACCGGCATTTTTCGAAAAAGCGGAAGACTGAATGCCAACTGCAGTTTGAAGGGCTATATGTGGTTGGCTGCAATTTTATCGACAACCATCGCGATAAAACTATTTGGTTGGCTGGATCAGAGATCACATCGCGCAGGTTTGAGTGGGGTTGTACCCCAGGGTATGAAAGAGGGACGGAGCGTATACGTTTTACACTGGGACAGGATGGCATATTCCCAAGCTCCCAAGTAGAATCCCGTCACCTATTCTGTGCCAGCGTGCTGCACCTGGACTTGGTGGTGTAATCTCCAGCACTATATAGACTGACGCGAGTTCATTCTCTTCCCACAGAGGTTACTCCTTTCAGATTTCCGTTCGGAAAACTGAAGGGAGTATCCCCTGTGGAAAGAGAATGACGCGAGTTATGCGTTGAGGAGACAGTTGGGGGCGTCCCCGTGAACACTGTATAGCATACATTGAGTCTGAAAGACTGTGCATCCAAGGGCCAACCAACTACATGGTGCAAGATCAAGAGAGGGCTAGATGCTTGGAATGGGGAAAGCTTTAGTTCCGGATAAGGTTCAGGCCTTAAGAATTCCAAAATTTTTGGCTCCATGACAACAGGTGCTCGAGGCATGGCATGACTCGTTTGATATAGATGTTATCATAATCCTTACAACTATTGTTGATCATGATCATGCGTAGGCCTATAGCCATTAAATTTACAAAACTTAGTCTTCTTTCATCAAAGATGATATGACATTCTGCCATGCCCATATCAACTCCCCCCCGAGTCATAATTCGCGTCAGTCTCCATCATTGATTGCAGCCTAGCTGTATTCCGTTATTCTGTGCTAAAGCTAGTCAGCGCGCTGCACCTTATTACTCCAAGGTGCGTGCTGAGCAGCACGTGAAAAATGAACGGACGCCGGCTCATGCAATAAACCAAACTGAAGGTCTAAATGGAGACTTGTTGGCCAATGAATTATTAAAATAGTTATTATAATTTCATTAATTTGTAGATTTTGGGCTCTATGGGCTCTAATAATGACGCCAGAACTAAAACCGCTATATAAATTGAAATACTGCGGACAGTCCTTGGTCATTGAGGAGTATGTATTGTAGATTTGTTGAGTCTGTGGTCTTAAATAATAGAAGCCACAGAGGTCACGCCATTAATGTAACAAGTTCATTTCATAGGATTCTCTTTGAAACAAGTCCTAATCCATGTCTCTTCCACCGTCTCTATTATCTCCCAAATGGTTCCGATCCCATGGCTGTATAATATAAGAGACCTTCAATAAATTTAAATCACATTTGAGCCAATAATAGCAGTTCAGCTCATCGATTATTACACTATTATTTGATGATGCAATATGTCGCCGAGATGAAAATGTTCAAAATGAAAATATCTTGTTCCTTGGTTCAGACTAGACATGTGGTCATTACTCATAAGAGATGTGGCCAATTTATGATTTTTGTTTTTTTTAAATTGTTAATTTGTAATCCCCTTTTTGGTAGAAAAAAAAATCTATAGGAAATTTCTTTATCCTTTTCTTCTCTTGTTTCACAACAACCACAGTCGACTTAAACTACAACATACAATATATATATATATATATATATATATATATATATATATATATATATATATATATGTGTGTGTCATAACAGCTAGGTAGGCTTATAGTCTTGTCATCCAGACCCTAGAGCAAAATATTCAATTCACGACTAGCCCAGTCTGGAAAATTATAGCAAGTCTAGATTACTCAGCTCAGATCAGAAATGAGGCATTTTTAGGGGCCAATTTTGTATAAATATTTGAATTGTTTGTAAAATGGTGTTAGTAAAATAAAAATATTTCTGAGACTAAATGTTAGTGTAGTAGGCTTACCCCATGGATAAATAAATCAAACAAAGGAACTTGCAAAATAGCTTATCACAATTTCGCGATAACTAATACAGTAATTGTTACAACTTTTTACGTCCTTGTTTTAAATACCGGATCGGAATATTTGTGAGGATCTTCCGGAATATTGTCAGGATCACGTGACTAATCACGTGGTAAGTACGGGGGGTCGTCTCAACAACATTCTGTGCATTTATTTTCTTTAGGCCAAATACTTCAAAATTCAGTCTACTTCATATATTCACTTTCAAATTGTTTTATTCTTAAATAAGTTCTGAAATCGAGAACTTAGTAAAACACATGAACCGTCTGGCTCTGCCAGCTCTCGATCCGGTGGTAACCGGTTCTGAATGTAGGTCATACTCCATGATTCTCGTTGTAGACAAGAGATCGGTGTTATGTGATTGAATGTTTGGTAGAATGTACGAGAAATGAGTTGACTTGTGTTAATTGTCTGTTAATAAGAATCGTTAACACAGCCATCATGTCATAGCGACATTTTGGTGATCGTTACACTGGTCAAAATACGATAGGCTACCACTGCAAAGTGCAGGCCAATATGTCGCCATTGCACAATGTCACGGGGTGTGTACGGCATTTGTTTGATTGATAGTTGATATAGCATATATATTGGAAGACAGTAGGCCTACTGATATTGTTTAGCACATGGTGAATAGTTATTTCGGTAAATGAGAAACGGGTAACACTTAATACTCCCTACAATATTTGATTGTGAACCTGATGTTTTCTTATGTTGACTACGGTAATAGTTCATTCCGAACATTAAATCCACCCTGCATTAAAAACATTACATTCGTGTATAACCGATAATGAACGTAAAATTACAAACAATACATAACGATCACGTGGTCCGTGTTACTTCTATTTATAGCCAATCAATTTGCAGACTACCATGTGGCCTTCACCTTCGTTGTTTTCGCCTCGGAGTTGATAGTGAATAACGAGACTACCCACCTCAGGAGAAACATAAACGAGGCGATCGAGTAGGCGACATTAGTGGGATCGATAGAAATAGTCAACCATAGACTGGTTAACGTGTCGTTTCTATTTGTTGTCTGAAAATATAAGTACTAAAAACAGCTGCTCGAGAAATAAACGTGCTTAGCGAGGCGAGCTGTTCGCCGCCATTGTTGTCACATACAAAACAACAAAATACTCGATTAAATGTGTTTTGTTAGGTATAAGAAGGAAAAACTCTGAGGTCAAAATGATATCATATAAATGGTTCCATGTACTGTAATTACGGGATCTGTAAACATTCAACATTTTACACTGCATTAATCTACTTTAGTCTATTTATAGCTGATCCTGTCAGGACTGACTCGGTGAGACTGAAGCCTGTTCATGCTGTTCGTGTGCCTATTGTTCGGATTTCAGTTAGTGTTCGCATGCCTGTTCAAAGCAAACAGTGATCACTGTGCCTACTGGCCTACATATAAACAGGCCGTAAACACATTTGAAACCTCTATCGTAAGGCGTTGTGATCTCTGACCACGTGGCAAAAAGTCAATGTTTGTATGTTTAGCAGCTTGCATGCTAGGGGGTTGAGTTATTCATGTTGTATCGTTTAGATAGGACTACCGTTTTATTTCAGATAGAAAATGTCTACTCACAGGACCTTTTGGATCGATTGAAACAATTTAGTAGGCCTCCATTTTAAAAAAAAATTTAAAATCACTTCAAGTGCGAGTTTTTAACATAATTTAATATGATAAATAATTATGGATTTTGTTCCGTTTCCAAATTAAGCATTTGATGATACAACGAAATCTTGATATAATGTATCGCCGACGCGAAACCTCGCCCTCGTACAAGTCACGTGACCAGCGGTTGAGGCGTTGCGTGAACCAGCATGCACAAGAAGAGACAGACGGTTTGGCTTTCTGTTTGGGATCGCACCGTTTCCCGCCTTTATCATACATGTATATGGACACTTTAAAAATTCATCTACCAATGTTAATCCTTGTTGTCAGTCGACAAATTCAGAATATTAGTATATAACTGACTTGTTTTGCTCGCTATCAACTTTACGTAGTGTAAGGGTGAATGTATTTATCATTGTTCACCAATATAGTGCTCGTTATTAAAGAATGTAACAACCTGTCCACTCAAAACAGAGCCAATAAATAGATTTAGTTTATGGTCTCTGCCCAAAAATGATTATTAGGGCAAGCTTTTATCCATAA
The DNA here is from genome assembly GCA_936450465.1 of Gibbula magus. Lineage (NCBI taxonomy): Eukaryota > Metazoa > Mollusca > Gastropoda > Trochida > Trochidae > Gibbula > Gibbula magus. The sequence continues at coordinate 11,303,749 of OW388290.1, read as the reverse complement.
TATGTGTGGCTTGAGATAGATGATGACAATATCATACACTATTTACTGTAGGTTGAATGGTATACTGTTCATAAGAATTTAGGGCGAGCTGTTCGCCGCTTTACGCTGCCCGTTCGTGACGTCACTGCCGCCAACAGCAACATCCGTTGCAGCAATCAATGCTACGGCGAACCTCGCTGTTCAGCTAGGTTGGTTGGGCGTTCATGAGAAAGCGGGGGCTACAGTCAAACCGCATTCGTCGGTCTGCAGCGTGAGTCATTCGCGCTCAACTGTGGGCGGGATAAACAAGTGCTGGTCCGTCCTTGTGCGATCAAACTCTCTGCCTGGGGCCTGAAATAAATGTGGAAACGCTCTCCCTGCGTTCATACCTCACGCTATCTCTCGCATATTCCAACTTCCGTTGGTGGTTCATTAGCATAACGTGATTTTGTTATGTAAAACCCATGGTATATATATTACATGTTTATGCTGTTGAGTCCTAGAATGATGTCACATTACGAGAATCATATCACATTTGCAGAAATGTGTAGTTGAGACAGACACATTGTGACGCGAAGTGACGTCATGTACGTAGCAAAAAATATATTGCTTATTTACTAAATACATCCAGGGGTTTCAAATTCGGTGGGTTTATTACAATGGGGTGGAACACAAACCATTAGCAGTCACACGAGCGAGGTGACTATGGTTGGGTAGAATATAGACCTTTAGACCGGGTATATGATAGTTATATAGTGTGAGTGTGGTGGGATTTTATACGTATGACAAAGAGACAAAACACAATTTCAAATGTGTAAAGTGGCGATTTCGCCTATGCAGTTTGTTTATTCTCAAGATCGGGCCATGTCGTTGCTATTTTTACACAAAGATTACTCATATATACACATTGAGGTAGATTGAGTGTGTGTAAAAACATATTTACTTCACCGGAAACGTATGGAGAGAAGATGATTGTGCATGCCTGTGTAGGCCCTATGTAGGTTTAGTAATCAACTGATCCCGCGATCCCTTCTGTCTTGTAGCACTCAGTCTGGGGGAGAATAAATTACCCCATTCCCAGACATAGTATTACACATGTTTAAAGTTCTGTGTTGTAGGCTATCCGCTGAACTGTAAAAACCAATGGATTGAGGCTGTCTTAATATCACTGGGTGTAATGTGTACGCGAGGACGTTCGTTGTTACTGATTCGTCACGTGACTTTTAATGCGAGGATATACGTTTTGTTATAAGCTTCAACATCAGGGTATGATACGAAATTTATTTACAAGGTCTTGGTTTTGAAAATGGACTGACCTTCGGGCTGCATTTATAGTAGGCCTACATTCACGTGATTGTAGTTACATATATGATGGAATCTAGTGGTATTTTCGACAACGACGGTTTTAAAACTAATGTATGATATGTTAAAACATGGGATCGATGCCTATGAAATGATTTACAAACGGTATTATATGTTAAGAACTTAGATTGAAGGCATATATGATGTTCGATGGTGAAACATTTGACGAGACGAAATCAGTCTCTCAGACACTTCAAAAGTTTAATACCATGTTATCAAGTCCACCTCTCTCTATGTCTTATTCAACACGTATTGATATCGAGGCTGTTGTATTTATTTCTTTTTGTGCGTCAAAACGTGAAAGCAACGAAACTATGTACTGTACTGTCGACTCCTTTGCATAAATAAGAGTTAAGGTCAAGGCCGAGTGAAAGGAATATTCCACTGAGATGTAAACGCGTCACGTGACCATGACGTCAGCATAGACGCTGCACAATCTCAACAGCTTATGATAGGTAGACGCTGGTGGGACTAGACGGTTGAATACTGAATAGACAAACGTTGCCACTACAGCGTAGTCGGTTTGAGAGGTCCGCTTTCTGTTGTATGCAGGACCCACTGTAGCCTAACCTAGGACTGGCGTAAAATTAACGCAGGTTGCCGACTCGGCATTTCCTGTGTCTGTGTCCTAGCTAGCCCCGCCGTTCTTAGAATAGGCCTACATTTTGGCGGGAATAACCTACATCATAAACTAGTTTCCTTGTGTCTTGATCATGCAGTAGATCTAGGCCTCATCATAAAAATGTATCTAAAAAGTACTTAATCAATGTTAATCCGCAATTTAGATTGTCTTCCCAAATCGACCATATCTAGTTCAATGGAAGTCCCTAGGCCTAATAGTTTATGACTCATTAATTATTTATTACAAAATATGAAATCATATTGCTTTTGTATATCAGTATTGATTAGTTACCAGATGCGGCGTCGATGTCCTCTACTTCATTCATCACGGACTTTAAGTCAAAATATTATGATTTACACCATGCATGCAAAATTAACACCCTACAGTAGATATGCGATGGGGAAAGTCCACTTTATTTTCATCTTTTTCGTCTGCGTGTCATTCGAACAGTAATCCTAAATCTCCAGCATGTTAATTGCTGATAGCATAAAGAAAACAACAGACTACATTCGCAGTAGGCCTATCCAGGAGCGAGAGGCACAGCGTCTGTATACACCAATAATAAAGTTATGCACAGCGCCTGTTATCCAGCCATGACACCCACTTACACAACACGGTGTGAAAACCATTAGGGCGTGACGTAAGCTAGTTGGGAGCAGTTTTAAATCTAGAATCCAACCAGTTATTTCGTCCGCAACATCACATCATCATGTAGCTCTAGTTTAACGTCACATTCTCCTATGAACGCCAGGATCCTTGCTTCTTCAACAAACTCGAAGATAGGGCGCTTATTAGAAACATCGATGCTTGAAGCTCTCTGCTCAATCTCATTAAAATCAGATCGCAATTAGTTGCATTACGTTACACATATGTATGGATAACGTGTAGTGCACCATAATTATGGTCTTATTTTAATGAGTTGTTACTCAAATAAATGAAAGTAATCCATTGGAAGGTCTATTTTATTTGAAACTATGTTAACATAATAAATATGATAGTCACATAAAATACACAGAGCCAAACTTTGGATCAAAAGGCGCACAGTTGACGGAGTTCTTCACTGAGAATGCTTGGTAGATAGAAGGCCCATATGGAAATCTGATACATTGTACTTGTACTTGTCAGTAATATCCTCATTTCACTGAGCTACGACTGGGGAAAATTTGGGGTCAAATTGTCAACTTTGATATTTCTACGACTTAGTTACGACATAGTGAGAAGGGGCTCCTGACCCGTTCACGGCTAACTCTTTCCCCACACTAATCCGCCGCCACGACGAGATACGACGAGATACGACGAGATACGACTGACAAGGGACTTACTACGATCCAATAAGAAACAAATACGAGCCACTTACGACTCGGATCACGACTGAATATACGCCTCAGTACGAGTTACTGACAACTTACCGACTATTTTCGATGGGCAACGGCTCGTAGCACAGTGAAATGGGGATATAAGGTAGAACCGACGTACATCAAGGCCTGCTGTTGGTCGAGTTTAACAATCTAGCCAATTAGCCAATCAGTTGGCAATAAGTTGACAAGTTGTTATTTCTTAAAATATTTAAGGATGTTGCTATAAATATGTTTTATCAGTCATGGACTAGTGTTTTACATAACAGTACAAGATACAGATTGTATAAGGAGTATAAAAGCCTTTTGTCTCCAGAAAAATATTTAACTGCAATAACCGTGAGAAAATATAGAAATGTGTATATATAAGATTAAGAGCCGGATTACTAAGACTAAAAGCAAATGAAGGCAGATGGTCCAATATTGATTACTGTTTAAGAATATGTCCACTTTGTAATTTAGACGTGGAAAATGAATATCATTTTTACTTGTATGCGAAAAATATAGTGATCTTAGATTTTCCACCCTATTTTTGTACTAACCCAAATATGTTTAAGTTTAAATGCCTCATAATGACAGACAAATATGCTATGATGTTTAATATTTGTAAATATGTGTATCACAGCCTCCTAAAAAGGCATGCAACCCTAGGGTTATAACTTTTGTATTATTGAATGTGTTGGAATGTGTTATTATTTGTACATGTACATGGGCCTATGGCCTAAACACTTGAATAAACATACTTGACTTGAGCATGTTACGTAACCATTACATCGTAGCCAGTTTTTTAAAGCTATTTGCAAGGTAGATATAACTCATGGTTACTGAAAATCCTTTTGCAGCGCGGAAGATATGTTTTCAAAAGAGTGCCATGAGAGCAATCCCCGCCGTATATCTGTGCTTCACAGTCAATCTTCTAAATAAGCAGTTCGAATTCAGGGGTAATTTATTATGTTTCAGATTGTGTAATCTTTATCTCCATATTACAGATGAAATGGTCTTTGATCAGCTGGAACATTATGAATGGTCTGATGACAAGACAAACAAGTCAAGTGTTCAGATGTTAACAGACTGGTGATGTATATGTATATAGTGCCAAAGTCATGATTGAAATACGATTAAAGAAAATATTGGTTGATCGTTGATGAAAACGTTGTCTTGCGTTATTAGTGTTTCATTAAGTTACAAAGTAACTGGTGCCTACAGTCAAAAGTGGCCATCTACAACTTTCCCTTCCGGGGATAACTTGTGCTAGTCTCTATCACTTGCTGCAGGATGTCCATTTCAAAACAGGAAGTAAACCATGACAAGTGACGTCTGCTACAAGTCTTATACCAAAATGAATAAATGAAGTTTTATGATTGGTCGGAAAATATATTTGATTGACAGATGCCGAGGTTGGTTCATTCAGTTCAGCTCGTTACCGCCCGTCCCAGCCAATCGGAGACGCCGTAATTCTCATTCGTGTTAACACAAATAACCGCGCCCCCTTAAAGGCACTCCTGCATTCGAAGGACTGTGACATGGAGCATCAGGTCGCCATGTTGGTTTTGGTACCTGGATGGAGTTTCGTAAGGAGATTTCTGATTTGACTATCAAGTTCAGGTGCACCACATTGACTATCTGGCAAAATGAGACTAGCGTAGGCCTAAGTTACGCCTTGTAGGGGAAGTTGACATGCATTACAAGCCTCTATATAATCATATCCTTCTGCATGCAGAACCGTTTCACAAGTTTATTGCAACCACTCACTGCACGTCCTTTCTCGAACTCTCTGCTTTTCAAGTCAATCATTAATCGACCATGTAACATAATTGTTGGCCTATACCTTGCGAGAGAGAATTCGGTTACAACTGCAAGGTTGTAGATCACATAACCTAGCACCGTAGCACGATATCCCACGACGGCGAACTCGCCCTCCGGATAGAAGCAGAGGTTAAACTCCAACCCAACCACAACCACAGGAAAACAGAACACCCAATAATTCTTACGCCCATAAAAACTATCCCTGCTCGGATTATATACAGTGGCGGACCCAGAGGTGTGTTGCGGTGGGAATCCTGATTTGAGTTTGGTTGATTGGAGATCACTTCCGTCTTTAGCTCCCACAGCTTGTGATGGTATTTCCAGGTAGAATCAGTATATTGAGAACTTTTTTGGCAAAGGAAACCACACTTTATATGTGGAAGAATCAGGGATATAGTTTATTTTCATTGTATAAACTGAACAAGATATTTGATAAGTTCCTGTGCATTAAATCGTAATAAATCAAAGCTTTAATACAGGTTAATTGAGCTTCCAGTTATGATTAGATCATACTAAATGTGAATTTAGAAAATAACGTAGATATTCAATGAATGGGGCGTCTTCAAGACAGGTCTCGACTACAGGGAAGCATTCGTGAACTTTCGCATGCAACGGTCAGTTGATCCCGACTCAATGTCTCCTGGCTCATTTAAGATGCGTAAAACTCGTACTTACCCAAGTGAGCATCCAAGATGGCTTATGTGTTTTCCGTTGTTTGTATATTGTATTGTACATGTATTTAATTATTAATCTATTTAATGTCTAGGGTACGGTCCCTGTGATAGTGGTAGTGATTGTTTAGAATGAAAACAAACTGATTTCTTCCCCGTATCCTCTGTTACAAGTGAAGCACGTTCGTGGCTAGAAATGGTGAATCCTGATTGGTTGCAGTAGAAGTTAATTTTCAATCTAAGCATTCGGTCTATCCTCGTTGAGAAGGGGTTCTTCTGTGCGACGCGCAAATTAATCACAAGAACAGAGTTCCTTGACCTTTGTGATAAGCATGATACGCACATATTTCTCGCAATATAGAAGTCTGCCGAAAAGGTAACATACATGGTTTTGGATTTGATAGAAAGGAGGGCGGCATCAATGTTGTAAGTTTTCGTCGCTGGAAGCGAGCAATATAGTCTACTTGTAACAGAGGTCACGTGCCTAGAATCGAGAAAAGTGGGGAGAGGGTGATTATTCATTAGATTGTTTGTTGATATTGTACTGCAAATTCATGTAAGCACCTTAAGGAACTGAACTTTCATTCGTGTTGTATAATGTAAATAGACAATGGAGGCAAACACCTCGTAAGCATACATTGAGATTGTTTTTTTTTAAACAGGATACACAGTACTAGTATACGTATATCTATGTATACGGATGAGACTCGATTCAAATGTTAATTTACAGCCTTTGAAAACTAAGCATAGGTGTGCCACATGTAGATCAAATCATGATTCGTACAGAACGTTTTCTGTAAACTTTTCTAACGAAATTGATTATTTCAAGTTCACTTCCTCGACTATTAGTATGTGTGAACAGTAAATGAAGACCTACACATTTCCCCTTGATTATCTTTGTTTGGACCTCACTCCACCGTTTCACTTCAGAAATGGCAAACCTACTAACATACAAACAAACATGTGTATGCTTTAGTATTTTATTCAACAAAAATATCGATAAAAGCGTGATACATGCAGGTAAACGTTAAAACCGGATATTACAATTTGAGTTTATCCATTTGCCGACCTACCTTATTTCGTTGGCGATGAATCTATTTATAGATTCATGTCTTTGACCTTTTGAGTGAGGTTTACTAGCGCTCAAGGTGAAGTACAACTTTCTAAGGCCGCATGCGCAAAGAAGTCTGTTTCTACCAAATATAGCACATGACGTATAAATGTTTATTCTCATAACAGCACTAGGTAAAACAGCCAATCAGTACAGAATCGAAAATGAATTTAAAAGGTCGTACTTTAAAGCATTCTTATCGTCTAAAATACGTATTTTTTTTATCTTCACATCAGCTTACGCATCGTATACAAATGTAATTTTTGTCATAACACAAAGTCATGTCAAATATAGCAACTTGATCATTCAGCAAAGCGCTTAACAGGTCTTGCAAGTTTCGCCCTACTGCATACACTTTTTACTTTCCTAACAGTTTCAGCTAATCAATAGACGATTCGTCTTACCACATACACGTAAATGAGGCAACACGCAACAACAAAAGATCTTATCTTTCAGGTTGGGCTATCTGCATAAATAATACTGGGAGATGAACATAATACACAGCCAAAGAAAAAGTCGATTTGTTATGCTTGAAAACGCAGATTGCTACAGCTTTCAACATACATTCTAGCACTTCCCGAACATACCTTTTCACGTGCACTTCCCGAACATACCTTTTCACGTGCACTTCCCGAACATACCTTAATTTTCACGTCCTCTTCCCGAACATACATTTTCTGGCTTTTCACATGCACTTCCCGAACATACATTTTCATAGCACTTCCTGAACATACCATTTCACGTACACTTCTCGAACATACCTTTTCACGTGCACTTGTCGAAATAACCTTTTCACTGCCTGGGGGTGACTATTGACCCAAAGAGACTATTGCGATAGCGATAGTCTATTGCCACTTACTACTGCGATGGGTTTTTTTGTTTCTTTTTATACAAGTACGCAATAATCAGCTAGATTTTCTACAGGTTTTAGTAAAAATGTTAATTGATGTAAGGACTATGGAACCAAAATCAGTAAAGAAATCATAAATTAAAACACTTTTTGTCATTTTGCTATTTCCAATCTCCAGTTCTTCTCTTTTGGCATTTTAAAATGAAAAATCCTGAATTAAATGCAGTGAGGTTTGTGAAAATCATTCATAATTAAGGGAAATTTAATAGTTTCGATAGTATCGATAGTTAACCTTACTATTGCGATAGCGATAGTGTTTTTGTATATACTATCGATATAGTTCTTTTGGCAAGCCAGCTAATGCGATGCATCGATAGTTCGATGTATTGTTACACCCCTATATACTTTTCACATTCACTTCCTGAACATACCTTTTCACATGTACTTCCCATACACACATTTTCACATGCACTTGCCGAACATATCTTATCACATGCACTTGCCGAACATATCTTTTCACATGCACTTGCCGAACATACCTTTTCACATGCACTTGCCGAACATACCTTCTCAAGTGCATTTTCCAAACATACCTTTTCATGTGCACTTCCCTTAGTGTTCAATATTCTCTAATGTCTTCATTTCTTGTAACTAAAAGAGAACGATGTTAATACTCACGTCCATAAAAAGATTTTCATTTCAATTCGGTCATGCCAATGGGCTTTAACGTTGAATTATAATACACAGCAATCGTGTATAGTATATAATGATATATGTTGATAAAATATGGAAAAACATCTCATTTAAAGATAAACACGGGATTTTTCTTCTAAATAAGTGAAGATATCGCACTAATTAGGAAAGGTGTTTCCCAGTCTAAATATAGATCTAGTCTTTATTTTTCAGCGCAAAGCATTCGGGTCGCACATTGGAAACAAAGATGTTAAAAGAAGTTAGAAGAACGAATAAGTTTAGCAACATTGGTCGATTGCACTCCCTATGTTCACTCAGCCCTTCCTCCTCTGGTCAAAGTGGTAGAATTCCGAAGTTCTTTTCTGATATTACCAAGTATCGTAGCTTCTATAATCCTAGTAATCGTGTTCTACGTCAAACATGGTACGCAAGAGAGTCAAACCGTTCTTATGACATATAACATTCATCGGCGCGCGTAGAACGAGAGTTGGTATCTTTGAAACAAAAAATATTTAAGACTTCAGTGAATAATATTTCTGATATATCACGTTGCAGATGGACGATTTTAGGCGATTGATATCGTTAATGTTGGCAAAATAATTTGTACCTGGAACACTAGCATTAAATAAAGGCTCTTTAAAATAAAAACTGTCAGATTTGTATTCACGGTGCATAGATCGTCCTTGCAAATTTCATGTTTATAAATTTGAAAACAAAAACAGAAGCCCGTTTGTGAATCCAGAAATGAGTGTAGTTTTCCCGCGGTTGCAATCCTTGCCGACAGGCACAGAAAAGAGGATCACGATTTGACCAGCTTCCTTGCCATTTTACGCAACTTGACTACCAAATGAGCTTCTCAGAGTTATTTAATTAATATAAGAAAAGAGATCGGTTTCGTAAAACACTCGGAATGCTACGCGATGACCTGAGCCTACCCCGACCACCACATGACCCAAATCACGGGCTCTAACCAATCCCGTAGTAGCTAGTAAAACAGAATCCTAAAAATAGCACGGGAGAAGAACAACGGTTGCTTCGTTTGATGCAGCCTACTCACGATGTGATAGCGTTCCTTAGCAGTTCATTCTATCAAATGAAGGTCCACATGTTTATTCCACCTAGTTAAAGCTGACCTCACATTGGTCTTGATGGACATGATAATTTATTGATCGACTCGGCGTCCAATCAAATAATGTGCTGAATAGACATGATACTCTCGAAACTCGGTTCGTTGACACTGGGTTGCGAACTGCGACCATATATTTAGACCAGAGTAAAACGGACAGTTTTATCAATCATAAAACGAAGGAGAAGAAATACAGCAATTTATAAAACTGATTAATTTCATCGGAGACGTATTCAGGTTTAGGGGTATAACGGTAAGTTTTGCTTACTTGGAAATACAAGCGAATTTAAGCCTAGTTAAATATAAAAGATCAAAATATCGATAGGTTGAGACAGAAGAAACACGTACACCTGCTATAAGAGAACCAAAAGAGTTTTCAGACTAAATCCTAACAAAGCTAAAATAGACACACAACATCACCCTTACCGTAGTTCGGCTTGAAAACCAAAACAAACACCGGGCATTACCGGGTTATTTAGTGCAAATGATGCCTCTGGAAAAAAATGACAAAACGCGAATATGTCGTCATCAAAGTCGAACGAAAGTATCGTTCTGACGTCACAATGAAACTTTGGTTCAACCAATAACGTTCAAGTGTAATTTGCATAATTCACTATCCACGCATGCGCACCCGTGTCCAAATATTGTGGCCATGTTCAGTCTATTCCAAAAAGTGAGTTGTCCTGGGTACACGTCCTTAAAATGGTCAAACATTAGAAGCGTTCACAGTAAGTAGTACTTAACGACAGCTTTTTGTGTGGTGTCTCTTTCTTCCACAGGCGCCGCCATCCATAGCCTCACACACCGACCTCCGGATTTGAAAATTCGCCTGTGTTGACAACAACGCGGATGTTTCCGACGACAAAGACGTACCTTGCCGTCACTGTAGTGGCTGCTACAAGCTCATGTATTCGTCCATCTAGTTCAGACGCTGGTTATCGCACAGATCTTCATTAACACACTCAACACGCTGCACACTCGCTTCTACTTGGTCAGCCATGTTTTCCTCCGCTCAGTTTGTTGGGAGACGAACCCTGTAGCACCGGTCACGTGATTGAGGATACTATCTCGGGGCCCAATTAGGGTGGCGTTTTTAATGGATCTTAGTTTGGAAACCTCGACATCATGTCATGTTTGTGTGTTTGAATAATGCAAACAGTTTTATTATTATAAAGAAGATGTGTCATTATGAGGCAAATGCAGATATTTTATTATTGATATAATGTCACATTGTGTGAGTTGATCTGCTATCTAAATTTTAAATGAGAAGAAGTTTATGAAATCCAGTAAGGCATATTTTTGTAAGTGGACTGTTTGTATATAACGTGGGACATGTGTTGATTAACAATGATTTTTATCATCATCTTATAATTGTGTCCATGCAAAGTAATTCTTTTGAGGATATGTTATGTAGATACTGGGATTGGGAAAGGTAGGGGCCACCATTTTTTTGCACTTTGAATGAAAACATGACCCATTAAAATTTGCGATTTTACTATTGCTACAAAGGTGAATGGCCCATTTAAAATTCCGAAAATGACTAAAAATTCTAAAAAGTGACCCTTGTCAAAGGTTGTCCTAATCCCTGTAGATAAACCGTCTTTGAGCTATCAATTTTAGTTTGGAAACTGAAAGCGTGTTCACAGCAGAGGTGTCATGTACCTATAGTAAACAAAGAATATATATATTATATATATATAATGTCACTACACTTAGCAGCGGATCCAGAGTTAGGTTTTGTAGATCATACGTAAGTGTATAGATCTAGTGTGTTCCATCTTGATAGCCTCCTTCTTAGATTGGTAATTGAGCTCGACTGTAGACAGTGAAGCAAGTCTTGTCATCCAGTCCCATTTAACAGGTGTCTTTTCGAAGTCAAGAAATTTAAGACAAGTTTTCCTGAGATCTAGTCGGTTTGGGGCATTTCATGTCGAATATTCAAAAGTCATATTTTATTTTACGTTTTTATTTCACTGACTTTGGTAGTCTTATACCGTCATTCATTTTCAAGGAATAGCTAATGTTAACACATCGTTACAGAAAAAAAACTAGCGAATTAATAATATTTTATTTTTAAAGCCTTAAATGACAAAAATTTAACAACTCATTATGAGATTTCATGAAATAAAACATGTTAAAACTTTTTGCGAAAAATGATACAGGATTATTAACCAATGAAAATGAAAATGTTTTTGTGGTGATATTTATTGTAGAATTGATTAACCCTAAAGGGGCCCCAAAGCTGCGATTGGCAATTTCCCGGATTGATCCGTCAATCTTTCAAGGTCACGTTAATGAACGCCGAGTATAGTAATTTAACACATGTGTAAAATACGCTGATGTGTCATGAGATTCAGAGAATCTTATTTGAAACGTTTCTATACAATACAAGAATAACTAAATCTAAGGCATACAGAGTCTGACACTTGTCCGATGGTTGAGGCCGACCGGCGACCACAGATTGGTTACAATATTTGATAAGAAGGCCTATCTGCACACGAAATCTCGTTTCTATTGCTCATATGGATCCTAAAGCTGTTTATGGGTATATTTTTAAAATTAATTATTCATGGTAGTATTGGTAGATATATGAACTAACCTCCGTGAGGTTGTTTGAAATAGCTTTCAGTAATTAGATAACCTTTCATGGTTTAGCCGGCCTATTGTTCAATTCAATGCAGCGTCATTGACTAATGTATATGCGTATGATTGTATGTTAATGTGTAATATTACTGACATGGTAACATCGAATCTTAGGTCATGTTGCTCGATGGATACTTTGCTATCAACAGACGTTATCGATCGTACGTTGGTTAGTGCTTATGAACGTTCCTTCTTTTCATTGGAAAATGACTGCTGAAAACATAGCTTCGATGGACATCAATTTAGAATCAAGGGTAAATCACCAAGGAAGCCTTTGCCACTGTCAAAAACCTTGCGCAAATCGGGCGTGGAGTCTATAGTCCTCGCTTTGTTGGCAACCTGTCTTAAAAAATAGCTCCCGTTACTTTTGAGACGAACCCTCAATTGCCACGCGCTGGGCTTTGATTGGGTAATTCATTACCACGTGGTTTTATTATCTTAACTGATTACCTATCGATGAACTGAAGATTACTGATAAGATAGTTTAGATTAATCAACAGTTTCAAATTCTGAATTTGACTTTTATTCATAATGCTTTTTCTGCCTGATGTAAACGTTGTGTGCTATAAATAGACCGCTCTATCTGCGAAGTGCCGATATCCGTGACCTTCACGCATCACGATAGTTAGGCTATCTTGATAATAGCCTCAGGTTATTCAATTGTTTAGTTTTTCATTTTACTAAGTAAATTAAGATTATTAGACAGAAAGAATAATCATTGAACTACGTGTAAGCTCTGCATACAACGGTGAAAGACCGCAGTCACAGCCTACGGGAAAAGTAACCCAGCGGGCGAACATGCGGAAATAACGTTTCATTCACTTTTGACAGACTGTCTCCAGTTTGAAAAAGATCATTCTCTTACCTATCAAAATGGTTACTACAAAACATTTTACCTCACAATTTAGCTGCAGTTCAACGATGAACTGTTATTTGGTAAACCGTACTTTTGAAACGACCCCTCAATGTAGCGGGTCGTTGGCTGAGCTTGTTGCCATGGCAACTTGGCATATAGCCAGGCTTCTTTTGACGCGCTATGCTCTCTATCGGTGTCTGACTATGAATGCACTACCGTATTACATCTAAATATGGAGCGTTGATAATTTCATGTTGTCGAAATCATCTTGACGACACCAACGTCTCTCAAATCGTCTCAGTGTTTGGCAGGCAATCAATGTCAACCACAACCCTTCAACATTTTCAGCGTTTCTAGCTTTGAAGCAGGTCACCAATCGACAAGCTACGTCCTTTATTGCTGACTGACATTCACTGATATTATGCTGATCAATTTACAGGATCAAAACTTGGGTCTTCTCATGTTTTAACACCCGATGAAACCCAAGAGGGTTATTGCCCGTCCGTCCGTCCGTCCGTCTCACATGCTTTGACATGTGACCGATCGGATTGATATTTTTAGAGTTATGGCCCTTGACTTAGAGCGCTCAGCCTTCCAATTTCAGACTGATAGTAGGCCTACTTGTGTTTTGAAATCAACTCCTCCCACAGTTTAATCAATCTTTCTGAATCTTTACACATGCTTTATTAGATGTGCATTTTGGGGACCAATCAGATTAATATTTTCAGAGTTATGGCCCTTGACTCTGAGCGCTCAGCTTTCCAATTTCAGACTTAAAGTAACTTTTAATTCATCAGCATTTGACAATTTTATGATCCCAATGTCAGACACTGAGGTTATAACCTTTGACCTTCTAACCTTGACCTTGATGTAGGATACATTTTCTGAGAAACTTAACCATGGCCATAATTTTTGATTGATTTGATAGATAGGCCTTCGATATTTGACATGCTTATTTATTTGTATTAGGTCATTAAGACAATGTCATAATTATCAAGCTTATCAAAGACCGTCTCACGTTAATGGCAGATCTAGATTATTATTGTGATAGATTGATTGAAAACATATTCTATTCATTTAAGAACTGGATTGGGCACAAGTTATGAAACTTATAGAAGCCCTCTCCACGTAATCGACAACTATTTGACAAGGCTAAAATACATAACACAATATATGCAGAAGAGAATAAGACATCTACAAGTGACGAAGTGAGTAAACATGTGATATACATTATTAAGGCAACACACAGAAATGTTATTCTTATGACAAAATGCACTTTGAATATGGTAAATACATACATTAGTATTTATGTATTACATCTTTACATATAAACTGCTTATTTGGAGGATAAGGAACCCGGGGGTTCTTGTGCTCTTAGAGCACTCTTGTTCATACTGATAACTCATCTATATTGATCCCTGACTGTAAGTATCAAACTCTAAATATTAGACACATCTGTGAATATAGGAACTCGGATACTCCCGTAAACTATGAGGAATGGTCCCAATCTGCTAATTGGGAGATACACCTACTGTGTTTGAAAATCAGAGGCATGTTATACTGGATTGATAGCAAGTAAATTTACAATTGTCTACCTTCTCCATAAACATTAAAAAAAACTAGGTCCTCAAGATTTCTGGTTTGGCGAAGGCGGAGCAAGAGCCCCGCCGGATGACAACATGTTGCTGCATGAAAGAAAAGGCGTTGCTATTTGATGTTACGGGAAAAGAAACTTTCATTGTCCATTTGATAACATGATTGACATAGAAAGCCGTAATACAAAATGTCAGCTTGCTATCACACTCCGCATCCCATGGATTATAATGGAAAGTATGCATCACCTATGTCATCATGTTTCTATTAAGTATCGTTCCGGCATTCTTTTCCCACAGAGGTTATTCCTTTGAGATTCCCGATCATAATCCCTTTTTTACTATGAGTATGAGGTCTACTCTTGAAATGCAATGATCTGTTTGGTTGCATTTGAATCTAGTTGTGCAATCGGCGACGCCGTTGTAAAAGTGACGTTAGCCAATTACACGTCATAATGTTATTTTGGGAAACAGAAACATTGTATGTGTTTTCATCGTAATATGCTATTTGAGTTTGTGAAAACAATTGATCTTAAACATGCTTATAAATAAAGAAGACCAAATCAGAGATAAGTACCAACAGTAGTTCATTTGTGCTGTTCTGTACATCAGACATATTCGACACGAGTTTTCATTGGTTAAGTCGCAGGGATAGAGTAGGAGGTTCCCGTTTCCCCCGCTAGGGAATTTTGCTGGAGTCGAGAAATTCAGGCCATATAGAACAAACTGAAAGGTTAGGATCGGAAATCTGGAGGGAGTAGCCTCTGAGAAGAGAATGCCCTTTTCCCTGCTAGATGATTTTGCTTGAACCGAGATATATGGCTAAATATAACAGAGGTTAGGATCGGAAATCCGAAGGGAGTAACCTCTGTGGGAAGAGTGCATTTCCGGAACAAAAACCGTTAGGCCTAGTATGTTTACTAATCCTCACATGTACCGCATTTCCTCTTATAGAGGCCCGGGTCCTTATACAAATTTAAAGGACTCTTACCCCCGGTGATTATTGGATGCCTGGTTCTTCTTTTATTTTTCAGCTTTACCAAAGTTAACTCTAGTTATTACTCAACCGTGGTGAGATCACTCATTAGATAACAATGAGTTAGTTACACACATGTGTGATACCACCGCGTGCTGGCGTGACGTCATAGTCGACTTTGGTTGACGTCACAATGTTAGCTGCGCGACTGCAATAGCGAGTGGCCTATTTGCAAATGAGCGTCACTAACAACGATTTTCTTGCAATTCAGTGCTGTTTACATCATTGAGTAATAAATAAAATACTAAACTCGGTCCCGTTTGATAACATGTTTATGAAACTCGTGAATGGCATCGGTATTTAACTCGCTTTCGCTCGTTAAAATACCAAACCATTCACTCGTTTCATAAACATGTTATCAAACGGGACCGAGTTTAGTATTCTATATTTCTCACATGTGAAAACGATCTCACGACAACCATTGCACATGAATCATCGGAACACAAATGGTATACGTAGCAAATGAAAGGTGTGAAAGTGTAAGGTCGTGCAATTTCCCGAAGGAAATTATTTAGTTATGAATACCTGTAGAGCAGCATGGTAATATGTATGTAAAGCTTGTCAGCGGAATATCTCAAGGAAGATTAATTTGATGTTGCGGGCTTCCTCTCTGCACTACACTACTATCCTCTTGCATCCGTGATACTGATAATAGTGAAATACTTTTTCGAGCCGGCATAAAACCAAAAATCCCTCCCATCACATCACCTCTAGGTTCGATGCAATGCCCATTGAGTTTTATCCAACGTTAGATCAACCGTAAGCCCTTCTTTAGTATTGGCTTAGATTGATCTAAGGGCTAACATTGATTAGTCGAACGATACCCAGTTGTCAAGTCAATATTCTCAAGGTCATTGATTTATCAGTACTAGGACCTGCATGGTATGCTTGTCAGCACTACCTTCACATTATTTTACGTTCTCAGTGAATTTTAAAAATATACTGAGCTTACAGAAATCATCACTAAGACCTCGTTTGAAGATTCAAGCACACAATGCTGAAAACATTAATCCTGTCGCACAGCCAGATACACGTAAACACAATAGAGTTAATTTCACAGATGTAAGGAAGTCCGGCCTCCTTCAGTTTGTTACGTCCTGTTTTGATCTGAAATTTTACATAGGCTATGGGGATCTGCATACTTGTAGACGTCGCTGACGTAGTGCGGTGTCGTATGTGTATCGATCAGTATTGTCAATTGTCGCCCTTGCTCTCCTTGACCCTGGTCTGTTGACAATGCTCTTTGTATGTTGTACCGGGTCCACAATGTAGAGAGTGTCTGTCGGGATACGCCAACATGCCTGGCCACATCTTGAGTTGCGCCACATTGTGATCTGCCAATGATGTTGTAGCGTTGAGCTCAATTAAGATTTTCATAATCTTTGTTACATGGATACTGAAGTCTGTTCATTTTGTTTTGACTTCCCTCAAATGTGGGCGTGTCCACCCTGAACTCTTTAAACTTAGTTTGTTTACCAATCCATTTCCTCATTGAAATAAATATGTTTATGCCACATCTTTAAACGGCTTCTCTTCATTAACCAGTAATGCTAGAAAGCTAAATGTTTTGGAATATCATCATTGGTGGATGGAGACTAACATTGGTAAATATCACTGTCCTACTTCACTATAAGGGCGTTGCTTAATGCGGTTTACCCCTTTGTTAATCCTTATTTGTCATGATCTTTAAAATATCTGTAGGCTGTAGCAGTAATAATAATGATAATAAAAGAAATACAACTTTTCTCTCACCTAGTATAGGCCTTTCCCTCTCCCCTCAATGAGACAAAAGCTGCCTTGACTTATTTCCAAGAGAGAGAACCTGTGGAATCGGGTTTATCCTACCAGTATTGTAATACCTTGGGATATAGTCCGTACGTAATCAATTCGTTTCCGGTTTAGAAGTGGAAAACCCCTCATCATATGTTCCTAGAACTTTGTATGTGTAATAGCCACTAACTGAAGTAGTGCCTTTTGGGATTTGTAGCTTTAAGTCGTTTATATAGAAACGTGTTGGATTTGGACTTTGTTCAGGGATGGGTTCGTTTCCGGAACAGAACTCGAAAACCATTCTTGATATCTTTCTGAAACTTTGCTGGTCTATCGTTTCCGGAGCACAGCTCCAAAATTCTACATCATATCTCCCTGAAACTTCCCATGTGTATTACCCACTAACTGAAGTGGTGCCTTTTGATATTTTCTGATTTCTGAAAATTTTATTTTTCATTTCCATAGAAACGTGTTGGATTTGAAACCCTTCATCGTACCTGAAACTCAGCATGTCTATTAACAAACTATCGTGAGTCGGGAAATTGGCTTGACAATTTGGAGGTAGCGATATATACCATTTGAAAAAATTATCCGATTGTGACCATTTATAGCTCATTTTGTGGGAAATTCATTCACCTTTCGTATCGTAGTCATCGACTTCGGCATAAAAAATGTTTTTGATGCGAAATATGAGATTGAATGAGCGTGGGGTGGTTTCGTCGTTACATCCCTTTCCTTTTATATAGTAGTAGGGTAGGGTCTATATGGGTATATGTCTTTCAAACGCTGTTTCTTAGCGACACACGCCCCAGTGTATTAACCACTAACTGAAGTAGTAGATGTACAGTTATCTGTCAAAGATGTGTTTTACAAATTATGTGGGACCGGTGGGATATGTCATCTTCTGATGACTGCTGTTTGATATTGTGATCTATCAAAATCAGGGTGAATGAAAACCCTGTTTTTCATTTGATGTTCGATTTTGTCATCTTTTTATCATTTAATATATTATTAGCTCCAGTCATTCGAATTTAAGTTTTTTATGTATATTCCGTTACATTGGACTTTTTTTTTAAATACTTTATTATTTTTACTTCCGTTATCGCCGTGTCGTTAAAGGGATCTGGGGGAAATTAATATATTTACGCTATCAGCACGTTATTCAAGGATACATGTACGTATTTCCGATTGTTTCTTACACGGCAATCCGTTTTCTGGCATGTAGTGGGTTAACTTTAATTTTCTGTCTTTGCGTTTCAGGTGTATGATGTCAACCACAGAAGCTGACTCGACTTCCAGTAAGCTAAGTTCTAAATGTGAGTAAAACGCTTCTGTCATAACTGACGTAATTATATTAGTTTACACAGAACCGTCCAAGTATGCTCATGTATTTAAATTTAAGGTTATCCCCTCTTTCAAATATTAAACCAATGCCTTTGGATAAAGATATACATGGCAATTGTTTCCATGACTTCGTTTGATCTAGACAGATTAAAGTTTGCAAACACAATTCCTTCCATCATATAACACTATTTGAAAAGATTTATGAAATGTTATACAATACATCCATGTTTTTTACTTCCAAATATATAATTAGCTTGTATAAAGATTCCTGCTCTGTACCTAGATCTTGAAAAGTTCTGTCTTGACTGTGAACATTTTTACTTCATCTAGGTGATAACTCAAAATCAGGACAAGGGTCTGAACTTCCCAAGCTGGACATTGTTAAATCAGACAGTGACAGTGGTTTAGGATCTTCAGACTCGTCAGACTCCATGTGTGATGTTAAAGACAGTTTCCAAGAGGCAATCATGAATCTGAAGGCTCTGAATGGTTCAGGTGATGGTGAGATCTCCGATATAAAGGAGACTCAGTTACCAAAACCTGATGATTTAGTGAAAGAAGTGTCTCAAAATGGGAAAGATCCGTTGAAGGAAGCTGACAAAGCTAATGGTGACAATATGTCTGCTAGTGATTCTCCTCTACCAGCTGAACAGCATGATGAGGACCAAAATGGTGCTAATGAGGAAGAAAGTCCAAATGAAAATACAGAAAAAGCAAGTAAAGATTCAAGTCCTGAACCTGATGAACAAACTAAAGACATCGCTGAGGACACAGCATCCGAACCTGTACAATGTGAGGACCAGACAGAGAATCAGATGGAAGAAAAGTCTGAAGACCCTACTGAACATCCTTCAGAAGAAGCATCTGAAGAAGCATCAGAAGAAGTTTCTCAGGATGCTCCAAGTCAGGAGTCTGTAGATGAGCATGTAGATGCTGATGCTCCCACTGAAGATAAGGACAATATTGAAATTGTTGATAGTGACAATGAAGACCTTAAGGAAACTGTACCTGCTGCAGATGATGATGTCATGATTGTTTCAGGAAAGGATGAAAGGTCCAACGATAGTGAATCTAGTGATCATCCCTTGACTATTGGTGATAAAGTTAAAAAATCAGTCAGGGATATAATGTCAAAGTTGAAGCAAGGTATCAGTCCAGAACTGAACAAAATACTTGTGAAGCCAAAGCAGGAAGAAACAATGGAGACTGATACTTCTGAAGCTCCATCAGATTCAAAACCTGCTGAAGCTAAACCCCTTCTAGAATCACCAAGGAAGGGAAATTTGTTTGAAAATCTTACTGTGATAGGCGCAAGAACAGAAAACAGTATCAAAATGGAAGGTGAGTTTGCTCTCTTTTTTTGGCCGTGAATCGGATATTCTGGGCATATATTGTTTTTCATTTGTCCAGCTGTGTGTCTGTCTGTCTTTAACTCTTTATGTCAAAAAAACTTTAACCTTGATCATGATTTTCGATCGGTCAGTGATACTGATAGTGATAAGTCATTGATACTTACTACTTAGCATGTGCATCTTTGTGATGATACCTTTCAGGTCAGGGCATAAGTTATTGACAATGACCTTGGCACAGAAAGCATTTTCTGAAAACTTTAGCCACAGTCAGTAATAGGTCTTTGATACTTGACTTGTGCATCCGTTGTGATGAGACCTTTCAGATGAGGTCATCAGTTTTTACCTTGTACGTTTTTATAAGTTAGTGACTGAGATAGTTAACCTATAATACTTAAACTGACTTAGTCTAACACTTAAGACTCTGAAATAAATATTGAAAAAATTTTGAAGAGTCTCCGTTTTCAATAAACTCTCCTGTAAGTCATGGGGCTTATCTGATACCTCCTTGCTAGTGTAAGGTTTTAACTAGTTGAGGTGAGAAACACCCAAAGCAGATTTCTTAAGACTAACATCCAATTTCTCATCGTCTCCTTTTCAATACAATGGTGAAATTATCAGAACAAATAATTTCTATCAGAGTCTGAGTGGGAGACTATAGCTAACCATTCACTTGAGATTGTACTGTAGTTGTAGTAGTATATTTTCACCTTGAGAAAACTCTGATATTTTATTCGAAACTATTGTTGTATTCAGGGGCTTCAGTATTTAACAAACACATCTTGTTTGCCATAATTCTGCATTTTTAAAGTAGATACACAATAAAGAATATTAATTGTAGAAATAGGTAAATTGAGGTCAAATTGATTCAATATAGATCTTTTTGCAGTTAAAGGTGCTGAAGTTAAAGATGAACAAAATGACTCTAAAACCTCCCATGAAAGTGATGTTGAACTTATAGAAGACAGTGACTTTGATAAAAAGGATGATGACATAATTATATTTGATGATAAACCTAGCTCAGGACAAAACAGTGCTACTCAGGATATGAAAGATATGAAACTTGAAGAAGATGCCAAGTCAAGTATTTCACTTGTGTCTTCTGACATTAATGCTAAACCAAAACAAGAGGATTTGAAAAAAGCGGTTAAAGATGAGGTCAAAACAATATCCAAGTCTGAACCAACAACAGTGGAGAAACCAATGGAAATTGATGATGATGATGATGATGAGGATGATGATGATGAAAGTGATAATGTGAAACCCTTGATCAAGATTACTCCACCATCAGACAAGAGTGAGGAATCATCAGAACCGTGTGCTGTAGCAAGAAATGAGCGAAAAAGATCTCAGGATTCACAGTCTGGTGATGGGGGTCCTCCTAAAAGGTCAAGGTTGGACATGGTCATTGGTAAACTGGGGTCACAAATTGGAATATCACCAGAAACAATAAAGTGTGATTCTTCAGATGAGGATTCTCGTCAGTGCAGTGACACAAGTGAGAAATCTGAAGATAACTTATCATCAGTTAGTGACGAAGAGGATGATAAGACCTCTCAATCCAGCACAAAAACTGTACGGATTTCTGGAAAGGTAACTATAGTGTTCCTTTTTTTGGATTACGTTGCTAATGCATTGACATCTGTCTTTTATTTTATTCATTTGAATTAAAAGATGAAGTTATTTCAATCTCAAGCAAGCTGCTTATGTCTCATATTGATCTGTAAGTTCTTTACATCATAATTCCATTTGTTATGATCATGTTTCATGTTTGGGAGTTTCACCGCAAAGCATAGCCACATGGCGTTGCGGGCTTTCTCCCTGCCATAATACTAGCAGCCGCGATATAAGTGAAATACTCTTGAAAGTGGCGTAAAACCCCAACTCACTCACTCACTCACTCAGGTTTCGGAATTGTCCTCTTTAGTTCTTCAGGCAATACACAAGCAATCTGTATGCCACATAACTATTGAATTATATGTTTATATTGTATTGACCTTTTAAAAATAAGGTACTATTATTCAATTAAATCATTACATGAGCTTTGACAATAAGTTCAGTTTCTGTAGCTATTATGTAATAAATGGTATACTGTAGAACAACTGTTCACACTATTTCAACAGGAGCTTGAAGCTGTAGTAAGGAGCAAGGTGTCTGCCTACTTGAAGGCTCATCGAGACAGCAAGATGGATGCTCTGAGAGCGCGGGTGGAGGAGCTTCAAGCAGCCAATGAGACTTGGAAATCTCAAGCTAAGGAGCTTCAGAAGCAGGTGCTTGATCTCACTGTGCTGCAACAGAGGCTGGAGAAAAGGAAGGCTGCCACAGCAGCTCTCAGGGTGGGTGAACTAATCAAATAATTATTTTGACGATGACAACAAAGTAATCTTTTTTCCAAATGCTGCACATTATCAGGTCTCATCTAAATCAAATGTGATAATAAAGTTTCCATTTTACCATGAAATTTTAAAAGGTTATAGCTTTAAAATTAGGCTGGTAAAACCTTTCAATCTAAGTTAATACACTGATTTATAGACCAACAAATATTTCCAGTGAATTTAAGCAAAATAAAGTTTCATTAGAAAGATAGAATAACAAGAAAACAATTCATGAGGGTACAGAAGCTAAAACATCTCTCTGTCTGCTGCAATCTGTTAAATTGAGCAATAACCCAAAGACGGTGAGGTACCCTAAAATTTGAAGAAGGGAGATAACTCAGTGTGATTAAAATGTCAAGCAAAAAAAATATGTGTATTTGTCATCATTGGGCATTGGACACAAGTAAAATTTCTACCCACTTACCATAACAAAAGTTACAAACCATAAGGCTGAGCTCAATAAAACATGTGGAGCAATAAAAAAAATGTTAAATGTGTGGGATGCAGAATCGACTGAATAATGGTGCACCATACTTCACACCTCTCACAACTGGTGGGGGAAATAGCTGACTCTGTCTGCTTTTTCATTTTCAATTTTCTATGATGGTTTTATCTAATGAGCTCCCTTTATTATTTACAGCAAATCACAACAAGAAGTGTGGGAATTCAGGCAGATGACACAAAGGTAATTGCTAAAAATGTTCTATGTAGATTAGCAATATTCAAGATTATGTTCAATGTTTGTTTATGCACACAGCTTATAGTTAAATGAAAATAGGTGGTCAAATATTTGAGCATATGTTATTTCCATTTGTTACCACAATCAATATTTTTGTGAATAAATGAAAATTAGAATACCATCATGTCACATGAAGTGTTTACTCAGCAGCTGGTTATTGGTAAAATGGGTATGCTGTTTGGGTAAGACAGAGTTATGTCCCTTGAAATTTGGAAACTCATCATGAGTCGAGATGGATGTTAAAAGTAATGTTGATTTTATGCATCTGAATTATTTTTTAAAATCCTTAACTGATATGATTTAAAGAATTACTATTTTCAAGTTAACATTGAATATTTTTATATCATTTGCAGACCAACTTTGCAACAGGGCAGGCTGTTAAGGTTGCTAAAACTCCACCAAAAGCAGCGGCACCTGCTACAAACATGACTATTACAGCGCCCCTCCTGTCCAACACCGTTACCACGGGAACCACTAGCTCCACCAGTCTGCAGGGGGTTGTCATGACAACAACACAGGTACTCCCTACCTCCTCAGTCAACCGTAACAGTGTCACGCAGGTAAGAATCTGAATCTGGTTATCAAAAGGAAGTTTTATTTTTCTGAACATTTATTGTATCAGGTCGATAAAACCATATTCTTTATTAAGTAATTAGTCATTTAGGAATTGCTTTCATAGACGTCCATTCTGACAGGCGGTACCTGTTTTCAGTTTTAAATACTCACCTCCTCCAACTGATTTTGATCAATATTTCTCAAACTGTTCACATGCTTTGGATGTACATCACTACCAGAAATTTGATGTTTAGAGTGAACAGACGGAGAACTTGTTCTATGGAATCAAACTCCTCAACGAGTTTTTATATGTATTGCTCATTGAATATGTCAAATGTTGGTTAATATTGATAATATTTTAAGAGTTAAGATCCTTTGATAATAAGGTTTCCGTATATATTGATATTCTATATATTCAATATATATGTTTTAAAAAAAAAGTAATTTTGCATAAAAACAAAATGGCAGATACACCGATCGAACGAACGCAACCTTTTACCTTTTGCCTTGGCAGTCAGTCACAGGCCTTTGATACTTGTCATATGTATCAATTGTAACAAGACTATCACTAAGAGGTCATAATTTTTAACAATGTCACTGTGACCCTGACCTTGATGAAGGACACATTTTCTGCAAAAACCATCTCATCTTAGATGCAGATAAAGTTTACAAGATCTGATAATTACTTATTAAATATTTATTGAGAGGATTCATTGTGCATCAAACGTGCACATTGCAAGGCTTGTTTGTTGCATGAAATGTTGTAACATTTATGTTGAAACTTTGCTATTAGTTCTTTTATTTAATGGTCATCTGATTAGTGATTAGTGGTCACAAATCAATTCACTTTATAGTAAGTTTTCATATTTTCAAATCTATTTCTACAGCTGCTGTCAGCAACTGCAGTGTCCCGCAACCCCCCAACACAACCTACAATTATTGGTTCTCCTGCCATGGCCATGACTCAAGGAGTGCGCCCACAGCTAGCTCAACACTTGTCCTCAACAGTGCTCACTTCCACTCTCGGAAACTCTCTCACCTCAGTCCGCAGTCTCTTGGATACTTCCAAAACCATCGACACGATCAGCAAGTTACAAACAGTTCCCGGCCAGGCGTTATCTGGCTCTAATGTGATCGTAGTCAGTTCACCTACCCTCTCCACTCAAGCTCCTAAAGGAATTCCGAAAATCATTGACCTCACGTCTGATGATGATAGTGCTAAAGGACCTGCTGCCAGTCAGCAGTCACGAACAGTGCAGGTGGTGCCGGGAACTTCTGTGTCTGCCCTCAGACCTGGGCTAGTCCAACAGCAGTCTGCAGTCATCAGGGGGATGAACCCTCTCACCTTACAACAGTCGTTACCAACAGGCACCTCCATACTCCTCAGTTCTCCTCATGGACTCGTCAGTCCAGGCACTACGAATCTAACTCGGCCGGGGGGCACATTCCAGATTGTCACGGTAGCCTCAGGATCAAACCTTCGTCCAGGAACTTTGTTGACTGTGGTGCCAGCAGGGTCTTCAGTGACTACCCCTCAGACCCAGATACGTTCAGCTATACCCAGTGTACTCCCAGTGGCCAGGCCTGCAGTTCCTGCTGTAGCCCCAACCATGCCGCAGTTGAGACCTGTCACTCCCCTGACCACAATGACTGTATCTGCCCCAGCAAAACCAGTGTCCTCCGCTCCCACAGTGACCTCCCGACCGCCTCCACCGCTACAGACAGCACCGGCTGTGTCTATTGTCTCTCCTGTGAGTATTCTCTTCAATGTTGAATTCCAAATATGGCATAGTTTGTCTTCACTTTCTCTTTGTTTATGATGTTTTCCCTGTGATTATGATTCTGAGGAACGACTTACAAATATGTAAGTTATTCTTTGCAAATATCTAAAAAAAACATGGATATTTTGATGTTGAATGGTTTGTAAACAGTTTCATAGAAATCCATAAACAACAAATGACAATTAACTTTTAAATCCACTGTTTAAACTTGCTATCATGTTCTTTTATTGTTCAACACTTTCTTGCTCATCTAAATTGTTGTCATTTCCTTCTATGTAATGCTATGTTGCTATATAATTTCCAGGATAACACTGGGACAGGGTTAACCCCACCCCCTCAAAAGCACCCTGCACCCCTTCCTCCCAGGCCAGGCAACCAACCAACAAAGGGGCTCAAGGGTCTCATGCCCCCCAAACCTGGTCTCAAGATATCCAGAGTTAGTCAAGGTAGACACTGATTGTCCTGCTGTTAATCCATAATCAACCATATAGACTCTTTTGTTTATATGGCTCTTTTATGTAAAAAGAAAATGACTCAAAAGAAAGTCTAGCTAACTATGATTATGGTCTAATGTTAACTTATACAATGAAATGCTAATGTTTATGTATAAATTTGTTTCAGGCATAGTGCTGTCATGGAATATGACTGTGAATGATAATCATGCTGATATTGAGTCATACCAGCTTTTTGCCTACCAGGAGAGTTCAACAGCTCCAAGCACAAGCTTGTGGAAGAAGGTCAGTTGTAGATGTGTGATGGTGTCTTGATAAACTAGTCACTGATATTTATGGTAAATAGTAGCCTTAATTATTACCTAATTCTTGTGAAAGAAGTGCGGTTGTATACAACTGATGTGTTTCTATGTCTATACTGTGAATTTTGTGGTACTTATTTTTTAGGGGCCATTGAAATGATCACACATGCAAGTAGATGTAAATAAGTCAATTCTAGACTAAACTAGATTAGCGTTTGTGGGACACCACAAAAGCAGAGCAGCCCTGAAACTGAGGATCTCGCCTTTCCCTGTTCCACCTTCTCAACAGCAACAATGAAATGGGCAAATTTTTTAACTATTTTTATTTTTATCATTGAAGTTATTACTAACAAGTTGAATCATCACTGGGTTTTTTTCTTAAAACCTATTTCTGATTTCCAAAATGGATCAAAGGGTTACATGGCCTTAACCAATGTATCATCTGCTTAAATCGTGACTTTACTGTGACCTTAACCTTAGAAAGACTTCGGCGAAAACCTTTTGAAATCGTGACTTTTCTCCATAGTTGCTATATACCAAAAATGAACCTGATAGCACAAATATTTTTCAAGTAATCGTGTTTACAAGGATTTCTTTAGTGATTTCAGAACTCATGACCTTGACTTTTGACCTGAAAAGTGAACATGTCAAAATAATTCGCCAAGGGCATTAGTATGAAGTTATGTATATGAGTTCTTAAAACCTTAAAACGTGGCAGCGTCGGTGGAAACTGCACAAAAACTGATAGCAGCCCCGACATTAGTCTATATCTTACTTGTCAAAGATGCGGGGGAAAGTTTATACTCTGTGTTTTATTGCTACATGAAATGTACTAAGCGGAAGCTCTTCATCTGTTTCAGGTTGGTAATGTGAAGGCTCTACCTCTCCCAATGGCCTGTACTCTGACTCAGTTTCAAGAAGGCAACAAGTACCACTTCTCTGTCAGGGCAGTCGATATTCACAACAGACTCGGGGACTTCAGTGACCCAAGTACAATACACCTTACACCGAAATAGGAAATTCACTTATTTAAAATCTCTGGTTACAAAACAGCCTTTTCAATCAAGTCGTACTTGGGCATTCAGGGATACATCATATATGGGAAAGTTAGAAGATATCTGTGTACATAATGGTTATCTCATGGTTTCAACTTGATGTATTTGCATTAAGGTCTCAACTGCACTGGGCATTTCATGTTTTGTAGTACCATGTGTATATTTAAAGCTGTCATAGCTCAACTGTCAATTCCAATTATTTTCTTTGCTTTTTGCGTTTCATGATTTTAAAAGTGCATCCATTGTGTTTCATAAAATTTTATTTGGCTTTAATACATGCCAACATACGATATGTGCTGATATCAGTTCAAATAATTTCACTGAACTTGCATATTCATTCCAAATCGCCAATTATATAGTAATTACTAGTTTCCAATTAAAATCGAGTAACAACATGTTACTTGTGCAGAAACTGAAACTACACGTTCCATGTACATACACAGTACTTATAAAACCTATTAAACATTATAAACTTTAAGTTTTCGTTTTGTCTGTTTTATAAGTTTCCAAATTAACATTTGACTAATTGGCGCGCGACACACGTGGTGCATTGTCCGGTTTTCGATCAGAAATCGATACTTTTATCTGTATATTGTCCGTATACTGAGTCGACTAAGATCAAAATGGCAATTTTCGGCAACACTCAGTTCTTCTCGATAACATAACACAATTTATTACGTTTGCCATATGTGACCCCAAACAACACAATGGATGTACCTTTAATCAATGTCATAATCATTTAGTTTGACATAGAAACGTAAGTGGTAATAAAATATATTGCAAAGTAGATTAGCTTAATATTGATGCAGAATATGTTTTGCTCTGCAATGAAAGTGCTTTATACTCAATTCTGGTTGGTTGATTTATCGAGTTAATGGGCTCAATTCACCAGGTATCTCACACTTGTTAAAGTAATCATGTTATATAATAATTTTATCATGGTGAAAACTACATACTGAAGTCTACAGAATTTGACTGGTAACTTTGAATCTTAAATCTGCTTTTTGTCACATTTATTACCTACGAGGGCAAAATATGACGATGTTATGACGTTCGGTTCTAAATCCGGCAGTGACAGATTGCCAGCCCATGATTGAAGGTAGATTTTAGTGTATCTTCCTCAATTTGGTAATAAATATAACATTCTATTTGTATCTATGTCATACTATTATTTTGACACTCATGCATTAATAATGGCATATTCCTGCTCTTATTCAGGAGATACTAATGTTAATGCACTCGTGTTGTAAACACAGTATGACATCAACACAAATATTATATCCTCTATATGTCACATAATGTGTCCATGATATATAATACAATAATGCCTTGAATGTCGGCAAACTGACATCACAATGCTTTAAATAATGTCATATTGCCTTGGACTGTATGCATTATCTAATGATATATGTTTTGTGCATTGTGATGTTGCTGACTTTCTATTATATAACTATAAAAAGACATGTTGAATAATGTTGAGTTTTGTAAACATAATAATTGTTACATTAGCTTAATTTTATATTCAAATGATACAAAATATCCATCATAAATGGGTTGGTTTTTTTCTGGAAATTTACTTTTTACACATAGCAATTCGTCAGAAAAAAAGTAGACATTGTATAATAAAACAAAACTACTCACTTTTAAGACTAGTGAAATTTTAGAGTGAATTGAGCCTGCTAAATTTAAGATTTAAAAACTGAACACATACCTGAGTTGTTACAAAAAGTTGTGTTATTATTTATCTGAACTTGTCGTAAATGGTTTTATTGGCATCATTAGTTGTTTTCATGATCAAATTCTCCAACGAGTATTAGCTACAAGTTCGGTGTTGCATGGATAAAATTAAGGTTGTGTAAATTACAGGGCAATTGACCGAGATGTCGTCACTCATGTTTGAACCGTTTTGCCCCCCTCCTGTGTCAAATATATACTGCTGTTTTACTTTGATTTGGCAGGCTGTTGTTTGGTTGCCAAATCATATGTACATATTGTAACATATAGTTATTGTTGAGCGTATATGTGAGCGTCTTTGTCTTTGGAATACAAAATAAATCATTTTTACAAGATTAGAGGTGTTTGATGTTTAATTAATGACCACGGGCGGTATCACAAAGCTTTGTGCTATGATGAGTGTCCGTGGTAAACGGATTGAAACTTATGGTCTTTTATTCAGTACAAGAAAATATGATTAAGTGACTAAACAGTGTTGTTACTTTAACGTGTGAAGACGTCAATAATTGGTTCCGGAATCATTATCAGTAAATTGCGTCCACTATGAAAGCATCAAGATGACCGCAACTACTGATGCATTTAAAACTATTTACGTGAAATATCAACGGAGGGGACCGCTACAATATCATCATGAGACGGTATCACACAGCTTAGTGCTTTGAGTATCGTCCTGCCTTTTACTGGGTTAAAGAATATATCACTGCGACGGAATAATTTTGGATCATGAACCTGTGAAGTCGTTACTAATGTCTATCGGCAACGTCAACAACGCAAACATCAAAATGACTCTGCCACTTCTGAAACACATGTTTATAAATGCTGTGTCCGTGGTAAAAAACATACAGAAGTGAACTTCCATCACGTTGCAACAAAATCATCCCATCTGAATACACACATTGTTTGGACGATTCGGTGAACAAGGAAACCGAGGAGATTGATGTGAATTTACAAAAATATTGAACGAATATCTTCCAAGTATCATCAATAAACTTTCAGAGAAGAATATTGCAACTTCAGAGAATAGTGATGTTTTGTCAAATGAATCTAGATTAAATCATACGCGCAGAAGGCAATACCTAAACTAACGTTAAGTGTTCACATTCCATCTCAATAAAGTGGAAGTCTGTCATACCATCATCAAAACTTTGGCCGGGGTGTATCCAGGGAACCGCTCGGAGGGCAATCGACAACCCAAAAAACACGCCAAGGCGTCCATGAAGCCTACTATAACTCTCTCACTGTGAGCAATGAGTATAAATATTTTATGTTACATTCAATGTTATTGGAAATACGCGATGCATAAAACAATGGATTTGAAAATATAAAACTACATAAGAAAAGTTATGACAGTAAATTTTAAAGTGGCGAGAAATTCCAAAGAATAAATGTATCTTTTTGACTGAATCACCAATTTGCATTGCCGTTTATAGCACTGTCTCCAGCGTATAGAGATATAGCAAATATGCATACATTATTTAAACAGAAAATCGAACACATACTGTTTATAGCATCATTGGGTCTCCAACGTTTTAGTGAACTCGTCTACGGTAATTGAAGGAAAAAAACAATGTAACAGTTTGGACCAACTAATAATCAATTCGTTCTTAAATAGAAAAGGAGGGAGGAGGGGGCAACAGAAATCATTTTGTACTGTACTGCTTGTGATCCTCAGTCAATTGTCGGCATTCGATACAACGTGTCATGCGATACTGTTCTTGCGACTGCCATGGAGACTAAACTTGGCATCACTGGAAAAACACTCTCTTGGATCAAGAGTTATCTAATGGATAGAACTAAGTATGTAACAAGCAATACAGGTACATCTCATCTGTCTGTTGGGGTATCTCAAAGAACTGTTGTGGGTCCGCTTATTTTCATTATCTTCATTGAATATCTACAAACTGGTGGTATAATAAAAGCCATGGTCTCCGATTCACCTACAGGCAGCTGACCACCCAAGTACATGTGTCCATCGAACCACGGTGTCGTACATCTGGACATCTGTTTTTCTCTGAGATGAGGGCATGGGTAGCCGTTAACTATCTGAAACTGAATGGTAACCAAACAGAATGTTAACTTTTGGATCTAACAAGCGGGTTGGTGCTTAAAAAATCTCCAACCATCACCTTGTTTCCGAATCGGCGACTGTGAAGTACTGGTGCCAGAAATCTTGGTGAACTATTCCAGAGCAATATGTCCATGGAACATCATATTAACCAGGTCTCGAAGATGTGTTTCTTCCAGATATACGGTATCTTAAAAACGCCGCCACAACTAAACTCAAACACTTGTTACTTCGGTCACGTCTAAATACTGCCCAAACGTCCTTTCTTTCAACACCTCCGTCGCACTCTTGTCACAGTTACAGAGAATCCAACATGCTGCAAGAACGAAACGAGTTGACTACATCTCTTCTGTTCTCAAATCTCTCCACTGGCTTCTCATCAAACAACTTCAATATTACCCTCTTCACTCATAACGGCTTCTACGATAAAAAGGGTCCTGTCTCTACCTTAGGGATTTTATCAATCTTCACAAACCTATAGTCGATGTCTGCATCCCGCAACCTATGTCCACTCTTTTCATGAAACATGAATGAGAGATTGAGTTTTCTCTATCTATCGTTTGAACAATCTACCACTTTAACTCAACATGCCTATGACCTATGACTATATTCGTGTGGCTTATTTATTTGATATTTGAATATCAGAACTGAATTCATGTTTAATCAAATGAGAGATGAGGTATTTCCAAAACAGGAATAAATATGAACGTATAATCCTTTCCGTCCCTGTGAACATGTACACAGCCATATCTGACCCCCTTTATAATTAGCTGCAGCGTCTATATGTGAGGATTCGATCCTGATACGAGCTGTGACTGTCGCTCAATGATGTCGGGAACATTCTTCAGGTCTAAACATCAACTGTTTGAATACCTTTGTCAATAGCAATAGGGTCTGACGTCAAACCACAATAGATGGATTCAGAGAAGACACAGGAGCATCAACAAGTTAATGCAGTTACTGTGCCTGTTTCCCGAGAAAAGAAGTATTGAGAACAAATATTGTAAATACCAAGATATCTTTTCTTTGTGATATATGTTACAAAGATAGGCATATTGGTGAATTAGAACATGGGTTTAACATTGTTACATTTTGTATAACATTACCTTCAATAGTACAAATTCTTGTACTTTTTCGTTCCTTGCTGGATTCGAACTCACACCCTTAGATTAACGGAACTTTTAAAAAAGCCGTATATAAGTAATTTCGGACATTTCAAATCAAGCAATTGTCAAATTGAAATCCGAATGTGACCATATGGCTAGACATATTAACGTAACCACATGTGCCACTGCCTAAACAACTTCCAAACGCAAGGCATGACCCTGCCAGTCTGCATTATTGGCTGATTTAAGCCTTGCAGTATTTCCCTCTCTTTGCCGTGCCGATATAGTGAATCGCTGCACCAGAAATGCATAATGGGCCCGGATTTCCAAGCACGAAGATCTTAAGGACATACTGCAATACCTTAATCAGCCAGTAATGAAGACTGGCAAGAATTATGCTCCGTAAAAAACAATATGTTTCTTCTTCTCAAAAACGAAATGCACAGGCGACTATAAAGCTGGAATATGTTGTACACCTTGACATTTGGGAATTATATATGGTCGATTTGGTAATTGTTCCACGAATATGGATTTTATATTGTAGATTTGTTAACTATTTGACAACTACTCTTGTAAAACATCAATGTTCAACCTTATATTATTTATTCGTTAAATCCTGATGAGATACAGAGTCGACGGCTCTATTATCTTTCAAGTACACAACAATAATTCTGTCACTCCCGAAAGAACGACAATTGTGAAAAAAGGAATTTACTCACGAGTGTATATGCACTGGGAAGCGTTTACATGACAGAAATACTCACATGTACAGACATACATACAACAAATGTACAGGTATGTGCAAATATACTCTATATGACCTCAAAGGGTGGTGTTAATATGCTTCTATCGTATTTTTCTCACATATGCATTTGCGTTTGTATGCACAAAATATATACCAGGAGCAATCATACACACATGAGTATTAATACGTATATACGTATTATATGTATGTACATGGTTACATGTAAACGGGTACCTTTATAATCAAACAATAATATATAGATAGTATTGTATGGGTGTTTTCATATCACATTCTGTATCAGCCCGAGACCCCAATATCAGCCCGAGAGCTTTAGCTATCGAGATAGTTACAGAGTTTTTGGAAAAGAGTTCCACATGTTGGGAGCAAAATGTTCAAAACATCTCTGCCAAAGCACTTGGGGTTATACTTCGGCACTGTCAGTAGATTCTAATGTTGTGCTCTAAGTTCCCGTGCTGGGACATAAGTTGATATCAACTCTGATATATAGGCAGGCGATTGATCATGCAGAGATGTATGCATTAGACCGAGAATTGAATTGAATCCTTGCTCTAATTATAATTGGAAGCCAGTGAAGATATTTAAGGACAGGAGTAATGTGCGATCCTTTAGATGTTTGAGTCATGATTCGCACTGCTGTACCTTTTGAAGTTTGTCAAGGAGAATATCCGGGAGTCCGACGTCATGACTGTTACAGTAATCGAGTCTACTCACTCAGTACCAGACATCTGGCTTGACAATGTGCAGCTTCCATGGTGATCAAAGGACGAATATTCCAATCACTCATAGGTTCAAGAAGCATAGTTTGCAGACATTGTTAATCTGAGCTTCCATTGAAAGTGTTGGATCCAGCAAGACACCGAGATCCTGGACAGTTTTCTTTAAATGAACTTAACTGAACGTTAACTGAACCGTGTCTGACACCTTAACGATGCTTATATCAACTGTTTTTAGCTGTTGCTTAGTTCCAAAAATAATTGCTTCAGTTTTATCACTGTTCAGTTTGAGTTTGTTTTCGGTCGTCAAAGATTTCAAGGACCTGGTACAATTCGCTATATTCAAGAGAGCTTCTTCTGAGTTCTGATGATGAAATTGAGTTAATAATTAGCAGTCATCAGCATACGGGTGGTGGAGGTGGCGGTGCTGTGAGATGATGTTTAAAGTACTGTCACAATAGAGAACAAAAAGCACTGGACCAAGTACAGATCCCTGTGGGACACCATATTTCAATAATGGACATATAGAGGATGAGGTGCACTTTTTACTTCGTTGTGAAACATATTCTGACCTTAGGTATGATTTTATTAATTATATGAAAACCATTTATCCCTCTTTCCCACAGTTACCTATTGTAGACCAATTTAATCTTATAATGTCATCTGATGTATCTAAATCATAGCCGTACTATTACTACGAATTTAGCGGCGAAAATCCCTCAGCACATACTAGTTTTGTCCTATATTTTATATTTTAATCTATTATTGTTACGTATTTTAATATATTATGTATCTTATGTGTATTGTGTACATTATGTGTCTCGTAGGCCTTATGAGGCCGGCAGGTGTACTTTTATCTATAATATCACTGCTCCAACGCTTATTGTACAACCTGCAGGGTGACACACAAATACAATAATTTTCTTCTTCTTCTTTCAAGTTGACAGTGGATGACCTGTAATTTCCAATCATCACAAATTGTGATCTTCCTTTAATATAAGATTATATCCACTGCAGGATGTCCCACCTATTCCATATTGATGTCGGACTCAATCGTATCGAATGCTGAAGACAAATCCAGCAATATGAGAACTGCCATATTGCCCTGATCCACTGCCCCACGTATATCATTTATTACTCTTAGTAAGGTTGTTTCAGTACTTTGGAATTTGCGATAAGCTGACTGGAACTTTTCTATGAGTGATTTCTCCGCAAGATGACATTTGAGTCGAATATGCAAAGCCTTTTCAATGACTTTGGATAGGAATGTCAAATTTTAGACCGGTCTAAAATTGTTCAAGTATGATGGATCTAGGTTGCCCTTCTTGAGGAGAGGCTTGACTACAACTGTTCTGAAAAAAACTCTGGAAATGTTCCACTTTCGAGACTTGTATTCACAATACCAAATGCTTGAGTATAATATTGGTTGGGATTGGGTCCAAAAACTGAACACGGGTCTACTAATTCACTAAGTCCACCGACACTGAATGTTCTAGCTGTTGATCTATCCATGCTAGCTTCACCAAACTTGATACTCGTGTCAATCATGATCTCAGATCAGCCTTTTGAACTTGAGACCTGTACGTGTATATGTTTGTGTTGTGGTTGCAATGGAAACATGAGAAAATAAGGTAAGGTAAGGTAAGGTAATAAGATGAACAAGAACAAGCCACTCTGAAACTGTAAACGTCGTGGTACTTTCATCAAAATATGAAGATGTGCCATTTGAGAATTTGTAGTTTCTTTGACCTTATTTCTATATTTGCATTCTTTGTTTCACTCTCTTGCAGTACGGTTGGCTGGGAGCGACAGATTACCGCTTAACACATGGCGGGTGTCCGGTCATCTTGCAAGGGAGAGAAATGGATTTCAA
The DNA here is from genome assembly GCA_936450465.1 of Gibbula magus. Taxonomy (NCBI): domain Eukaryota; kingdom Metazoa; phylum Mollusca; class Gastropoda; order Trochida; family Trochidae; genus Gibbula; species Gibbula magus. Next base: position 11,268,068 of record OW388290.1, on the reverse strand, counting down.
ATCTTTGTATTACCGCTCCTCATAATAAAGCTATCACCAACCAATCTATGAACTTTAATTATCTTTATTGCAAAACTGTTAATTGTATTATTATTGATCCCAACCAGCTGCATAATAACAGCAGTGGAGTACCGTAAATCCTTGAATAATCGCCCGGCGATTATTAATTTCAAACACCGATTTGACCCGGCGACTATTCAAGGCACACGATTATTTTGTTCGAAGCCATAATATATATGTGAGGTTTTTTTTAATCAGAACAAAAACATCACTGCAGTATGTTTTGAATTATTGTAAACAAGTGCATATCATGAGGTTAAACTTCACATAACTATGATTATGCCGAAATTATTTTTGAAAAGGAGAAACACATTAGTTTACTTACATTTGCTAAATTTAACATGACAATTATTCAAGGCAGGCGATGGATTTACGGTATCTCTCGTACTGTCAATTAACCAAGCATGCCGTATAAACCATAAAATAACTTTGACTTTGCAATCGGATAATCCTCAACCGAACCCCCTCAATCTTCAGAAACGTTTGGATTAACCTTATATGGTTTGTTTTAAAAATATAATCGGAATTTCATTAAAAAAAATTCCATGTCATAGGTACATGATGACACAAGTGGTGTATACAAAATATCATCGAGCTATCATCTCACGAGGGGGCGGAGCCCCCGAGTGAGTGATAGCCAGATAATATTTTGTATACACCCACTTGTGTCAATCATGTATCTTTTTTATCCAATGGGCAACGTTCGACAATATGCGCGTGTCACGTGACATGATTTTCGCGCTTAATTAATAATCAGTCTGGAGAAATCCGCTATTTGAGATACTAGTAGTTGACCCGTTTCACTTCAGGAAGTCAGTTGGGCAGTTCCCTCAGGCCCCTATTTCGGCTGGTGTTTCCGAGCCAAAGTCATGTGAAATCTCTTCTTACACCAACATACAGAAGTGTCAAGTGAACATTATCACCACCAAATGACTGTTCGTTATTTTCCGCTGGATAGATTGCCTTCGTGTTAATCAGTGACGATTAAAAAATAATGGTGTTTTTTAAGATTTTTTGCAGTTTCTAATCAGCTAATCATTTGTTTTTATCATTAAAAGAATACTGAGTGGTTTGTTTTTCTACTGAGCGGCATACAGCCCTTTGATGTCATCTGGTTTTGCAACAATGTTGTAATTACTCAAGGTCGTCAGCCAAGTGTGTCTAGCTCCGCCCTTGGACCGCCCTGCTGCTTCACGACCGTCCTATCAGAGAGTTTAAAATAACTGTAAGTGGCTGATAAATAAGTGACGTCATAGATATAACCACACTTTTCTTGATACACGATATATCGTTTCAAAAACATCAAAGGGAATTTAACCGCTTTTGTTCCGCTCATAATTCTGAAACCAGTTGCTCACATTTTACGAAACTTGATATGTACAATCACCATGATGTGTACATCTGCCTTTTGTATGTTTCATACCCTCATTTGCATAATTTATGCAAATTTTCTCCCTTTTTCGACTTTGCCATTCACAGTTTTTGTTCCACTCATAACTCAAATACTAATTGTTCAAATGTCTTGTAACTTGATACATATAATCATTACGATGTGTACATCTGCCTTTTGTATGTTTCATACCCTCATTTGCATAATTTATGCAAATTTTCTCCGTTTTCGACTTAACTATTCACACTTTTTGTTCCACTCATAACTCTGAAACCAGTTGTTCAAATGTCTTGTAACATGAAACATATAATCATCACGATGTGTACATCTGCCTTTTGTATGTTTCATACCCTCATTTGCATAATTTATGCAAATTTTCTCCGTTTTCGACTTAACTATTCACACTTTTTGTTCCACTCATAACTCTGAAACCAGCTGTTCAAATGTCTTGTAACATGAAACATATAATCATCACGATGTGTACATCTGCCTTTTGTATGTTTCATACCCTCATTTGCGAATTTATGCAAATTTTCTTGTTCCTAAAGTTCCTAGTTTGTTTCTTGAAAACAACCGGTGCCATCTCGCACCACGGCTGTTTAATACTTAAGTCTTATTTCTTCCCACGTATTGAATAAGCGACATCGTCAACCTCTGTCAACCGTCAACCGATGTTGCCACATACATTTCTAAAGTGATATTCTTTGTTCGAAGAAAGTTTTGACATTTTCTCTCTATATTTACAATAAATATGGATATCAAATGATCAGTTGACAAAATATACAACGAACAAAATGGTGAAAATCAACAACTTTTATATCACAAGCTCATCATGTTTGTAAAGGTATAAAAAGGTCAGGCTCTATTTACGAGAACAGTTCTATAGGGCGTGTGAGCCTCTTTTCTTGTTGCTGAAGAATCGACTGATTACGCGGAAGAATCTCACAAGTTTGGACTGCTTCTTTTTCTTGGGAACTTCAGCAGGAGCAACATCTTTAACATTGACCTCGTTCTGCATTTGGCTGTCCAAAATGTCCTCTACTTCCGTTCTGGTGCCAATGGCAACCCCGTTATGACAAGAGCAATTGTTTGAGGAATAGTCGAAGATTGGGGTGTAACGTCCCTCCAGGAATATCGGGGTAGGGACTCGACTCCCGCACTGCATGTGGTAGTTGAAAGTCGACGGTGTTGCTCTCACCGTGTAGTCTCCAGGTTCGGCAGTTGTGTCGGCAACAGATGTCTGCGAGATGTCTGAGACGCTTGGCTTGATGACGTCATCGACGACAAAGCCAGAGAGAGTTGAAGATTTCTGCACAAACGCAGAGGAGCATTTCCCAGATAGACTGGGACTGAATCCTTCAAACTGGAATGAAAAGATCACTTTATCAAGTGTGCACTATTTACAATACTTGCTTATTATAACAGAAAAGAAAATCTTCTATACAAATCTTGATTATATGGTATAATACTTGAAACTAAAAACAAATATAATTTACTGATTTTGTAATTATGTTTTCAAAGTTAAATTTCATGGTGTATTTTCGACTTTGTTATTGCTTATAGATTAAAACAAGTCAATGCAAACTGTTCGTCTTTTCAATGAAATGGTTGACGATATCCTAGAATAGTTGGTTTGCCTTTTAGTGAAACAATACGAACACAAAATCAATGGCTTTATTTCTCCGTTTGGTTAATAATTAATGTAAAGACACACGGAAAACATATGTGTAAAGGCGCAACAATCCCATGTTAATTAGTTCTATTTGTACGACATAACATGTCAAAACATCTGATAAAGTTTAAGAACGTTGCTCCTGATAGTGAAAATAGTATATAGCTTGAACAAATATCTGTAGCCCTGCGTTAACTATGTTTGTTCGATGAACTTAAATTGTTTTTCAAAGAAATATCATTGTGTTGAAATATTAAATATTTTTAAATATTTGAAAAGTCAGACGTACCTCAGCGATCCAAGGATCAAGAGCTTTGACGGGCAAATAATTCCACAAGTCGATCACGTCAGTTTTTTCCGACATGATTGAGAACGTGATTGTTTCTTTCTGTGACGTCACAAACATTGGAGAGGTGTTGTCTGCTCGATGACGCAAGGACGAATGTGATGGTTCCGTTACGGCGTGATATTTATAGAGTTGGTGCGGACGCCATCGAAGACAAGCGTTGTTGTTGTTGACGACCATGTCAAAGGTCAAAGAATCAGTCTGTCTCATCGGAATTAATCCCATTTCCTTAAACTATTTGTTCTCATGCTCTGTTTGATGATTTATAATTCTTTTTTTTACCGCATCTTAATAGAATGTAAGAATCTTGCTAATGTTTGGACGAGTCGGATAAATAGTATTACGAATTGGATTTGAATGTATTTTTTACAATTCTAGTTGACATAACAATCTTTCGTCAGAGTTCACTCAATGAACAAGCAATAGTTTCAAATTTCATCTACTCTTCATTTATATACTCGACACTTCGGTTTAGAGATATTTTCTTTATTGACAACAATGGGATTGAAGACATGTTATCCAACTTTCGATACTCCCATAATGTTTTTACAATTCATTACATTTCAATTAAGAAGAAATTACTCGACAAAAATCGAGTAATCGCGGGCGATTTCTTTATTCTTGGAATTTCTAACGATTACAAAAACAAACTGTATATATAAACTCGATGACACCAGCGATTATAGGTTATGACTTTTAGTTTGACAAGCAAACTATACTATCCTCGACCATCCGCGGTCAATGAATGATGAGAAAATTCTATCACACGCTCGAAAGATCATTTCGAATCATCTTACACCCAGAATATTCACTTCTGCCATCTGGAAAACATTTGAATATGACTTGTCATAAGTTAAACAGAACTGGGGAGTCGTTTATACTTAATCGAATGTAAATTCTGAACAAACACTTCGAAAAATGTCAATGGAATCTGTAAATTTGTTGTGAATGTTGTATTGAAAACACGTGTCCATAAAATATGTAGTATACACATTGTCATAATACTAAACTGCTGTGCAAAAGAAAGTTGACAACGTCTTCAAAATAACCATGAAGAAAAACTAAGACATTCAGGATAAACACGTTTTTTTTATTTCGCTGGAAAAAAATCATTTTTCTTCAAACATTGTTAATTTCATTACAATACATTGTAATAATCGGTACGGTTATATATATATATATATATATATATATATATATATATATATATATATATATATATATATATATATATATATATATATATATATATATATTATATATATATATATATATATATATATATATATATATATATATATATATATATATATATATATATATATATAATATATATAATAATTCATTTATAGAGCGCCTAATATCCACCGTCAAGATGCTCAGTGGCGCTATAAATTCACATTATTACCCTGGTATAAGGACCAATGTCGTTCCTTTTTTATATGGCAAAGTCACATGGGGTAACAAAATCGAAGTGTTTTCAGAAGCTGATACAACAAAAATATCACAATTCATCTTTCACACCACAATATGGTGGTTTCTCCGGCTGGAGTTAATATTGAGTACGTAATCCTTGAATAATCGCCCGTCGATTATTAATTTCATACACCGATTTGACCCGGCGATTATTCAAGGCAGGCGCTTATTCGAGGCAGGCGATTATTTATTTTGAAACCATAATTTATATATGTGCAATTTTAAAAGATCATAATAAAACATCATTGCAGTATGTTTTAAATCATGAATATTTTAAACGAAGTGCATGCACGATAACTCGATATCGTAATTAAAAAAAAATGGTCCCTATATAAGATCCTTTACTCTATGTTATATAGGGGGTAGTTTTTTTACCTACGTTTTACCTACGTTATGATTACGATATTGAGTTCCTGTGTTCCTACACCCTGAATCAAATAGAGTATTTGATATCGGGTGTAGGTTGTTTTACCTACGTTTTATGATATCGAGTTCCTGAGAGTGCATGTCATGATTAACACTTCGCATATCTATATATCTATATCATATTTATATGCTTATGTCGAAATTAATTTGAAAAGGAAATAACCTTTAGTTTATTTACATTTCCTTAATTTAGTCTAATTACCGATTCCCTACTACACTAGGGCTACACCTCGTTTACTGTACGTAACGGCGAATCTGTGCTAGTCCTCTCCTGCTTACCTCCCCTGATTCACGCCAGCTGCTGCTGTGTTTTGGTTGGCTTACGTATCGTATGTGTCACACGCGTTCTAGATAGCCAGTTTCACTTTGGATCCATGTCGACGATCTTTTGTTGTTAAGTAAAGTGGCAGATATTTATGAACAAAGCGAACTTCATCCATATGATGATACTGACTTGGCCTAGACCTACCCGTACTACAGGGACCTAGCCCTGCAGTACGCCTGTTTAGTTTTCGGTCACCAATAAAAAAAAATGTCGGCGCCTGCTCGAACCACGGTAGTTATTGTTATACATTTATATTGGTTTGTTATACATATGTTTGTTATTCATATTAAACTGCACTGTGTATTGTATAAGTCAAGTCGCTTTTCTACGTCAGTCGTCACGTTGTTTAACGTTGGATAATCAACTTCCGGTCGCCTGTATCTGGTCCAGCATGACGTCTTCCTACAGTCAAGACAATACCATAAATTTAGTTTATGGTCTCTGCTACAGTCATGTTATACATAAACATGATAAATTAAAACCTAAATACTTTTAAAAACAGTACAGTAAATGACTAACTATATGAATTAACAACCTCTTTAGCACTTTCCGATAAAACGCATGATTTATGTGGAAGGTGGAAAACAAATAATCCACCCATATTCCTATAAATAGTAGCTTTATAAGTAACACAACAATCAATTGAATTTCTAATGTGGTTGCAAGAAACTCTTATGAACATGTTAACACAAATGCTAAAAGGCCATAAAAATCTAAACCTGACAACTGAGAGGGTACGTAAAAACAAGGTTATCCCACCACCACCACCAATATTCCTGGCCAAATATATTACAGAAATATCTCAAAATGTCAATAATTATTTTGTGACAAATCAAAAAGCAAATTTTAACCAAACCAAGAAATAAATGATCACTGATGTCATAATGCATATCATGACCTTTGATAATTTCACATTAATCTTTCAGCCCTCATCCTCGGTTACCCAGGGTTTTATATATGCTCCATTACTCTCCACTATATCACCTCTGGGAAACTCTATCAGAGAAATCTGTACTCAAATTACCCGCCCTTGGCCGGCGTTAGCCAGTCTAACTGCTGGATCCTTGGACCTGCGAGCCAATGACAATTAATATCACTTAATTGAACAAATAATTATCCAAATTTAGTGTCAATTACTCATGTTTTTGATATGCAATGACAATTTTGGTGACCTTGAGATATTCAAGGATAAGGGCAAGTGATTGTGCTTTAACTTGAAAACGTTTTATTTTGGTCTTCAGCATCAAACAATATACCCTCTGAACTACAGCACCCATGTAAAAACTTTCTAAAAGTTACCAACATGATGTTGTTGTGGCTTTTAGGAGTTGCAACTCCAGATGATGATCATTTTTCACTGACATGATTGACCACATATGTTTTCATCATAAATTAATCGGATCCTATATGAAGGCAGTCAAACTACATCAAGGGGCTTTTGTATCATGTCCACGAAGTGTCTACTTCACCAGTTTCAATGTTTTGTACACTTCAGCTTTTGAGCAAGATGGCAACAACTACAGAAAATGGACAACCTGCCAACAGTTACAACTTTCCTTCTCATTCACAACAATTTGGTAAGTCACTCTGTTGGCGGGGCCCAGTTAGTTGCTACCCATGGCATTACACTGTATACCTGCCAAGCCTAGTTCATTTCATCTATTGAATATGTTAGGGGTCGGAGACAACTATCCCTCAAACTTTAAGCAAGGGAAGGGTGTGTGGTCACTGCCTGATAGTGTGTTGTATTGAGTTGACGCTGTTGCCTGTAGACAGGTGGAAGGGGGGAGGGGAAGGGGGAAAGGTGCTCTGAGGTTGTCTGGAAAGAAGGGATGACCATTGGTCAAACAAGGGATCTGAGGGCTTTAATAGGGAAAATAAAAATAGAGGTCCCACCTTTAAAATCTCCTTTATTGTATACATGAACAAAGTTTCTAGGATGTTACCAAACCCCTTCATCAGGTGAATGGTGAACTTTAAAGTATACTTGTTAATTTTTCCTTAAAATGCAAAGGTTTAAATTTTGTGTTGACATACCTTGATCAATGTGGATTATGAATTGTAAATTTGGTGACTGAGTAATGCCTTATTATTTCATATGTTAGTCTTTAACTTAGGGAAAAAGCGAATAATGGAATGGTACCTGAGGAACTACAGAGCCAAAGGCTCTATTTTATGACTGTAGCACCAAAATTTAGCTTTTACACTTGAATGCAGTAACTGCAAACACTTTTTTAAGTAAATACATTGTAGATGCAGCTGCTGCAACATTGAAGAACTGCGCCCGCTCCATGAACATCACACATTCAATGGAAAAGGACCTGTTGGGGACTAACTTTGTTTCCAAAGTCAATGTCCAACTGCTGGAATTAGAGAGGAGGGTGCTAGACTTTGCTGCTTCCCCTGAAGTGACGCAGGGAGTCTTCCTGTCTGTTGCCTTTAAAAGGAGAGAAGGGATTTTCTGCCGCTATATTGAGAGCGGCTGCTTTTATGGCGCAATGGGGGAAATTAGCAAACTCATACAGGCTTCCAACCCAGACTGTTGCAATGTGTTCAAATATAGGTAAGAAGGATGTAGATATCAATGAATGTCATCAAATTGTTTCTGTGAAGGAAGTGGGGGTAAAACGACACACTTCAGCCTTGCTATATGTTCCGGTACAGAACAATCTGTTCGGTACACTTCAGCCTTGCTATATGTTCCGGTACAGAACAATCTGTTCGGTAAACTTCAGCCTTGCTATATGTTCCGGTACAGAACAATCTGTTCGGTACACTTCAGCCTTGCTATATGTTCCGGTACAGAACAATCTGTTCGGTACACTTCAGCCTTGCTATATGTTCCGGTACAGAACAATCTGTTCGGTAAACTTCAGCCTTGCTATATGTTCCGGTACAGAACAATCTGTTCGGTACACTTCAGCCTTGCTATATGTTCCGGTACAGAACAATCTGTTCGGTACACTTCAGCCTTGCTATATGTTCCGGTACAGAACAATCTGTTCGGTACACTTCAGCCTTGCTATATGTTCCGGTACAGAACAATCCGTTCGGTACACTTCAGCCTTGCTATATGTTCCGGTACAGAACAATCTGTTCGGTACACTTCTAGCTCGGAATGGGTTCAGATTCAAGAGTGCATCAAACTTAAGTCACAACAAAACTTAAGTTCTCTTGAAAATAAATGTTAATGAATGTTAAAAGGAAAGTATTAATAAAATTTTATGAAATTGATAGATTTTAGGCAATTTTCCTTTATGTTCATCAAAATCTTTAGTGGCTCTTTGAGAGGAAATAACATGCGTTGATAGGCTATGGAGATATATTCTGGGTCTTACATGGTGATACTTAAACATCAACTGCTTTCCACGTATTTGTTAAACTGTCAAACTCTATTTCTTCCCCTCATCCATTATATCTCTAGGGACATGTGTGAGGTGTCAGTGTTTAGAATGTATGTTTGACTGATGAAGGAAAATTCAAAATAATGTTTATCCAAAAATATTTAGCTGATTTAACTGTTTATTGTATAATACAGAGCACATGAAAAAATAATAAATTTAAAATTAGATGAAATTTATATTGACCAGCTGCATAGTAGGTTTATCAAAAATTTTCTTTTCATGTTTAAAGGACTTTCACAACTGCTGACATAGTTGCAAGACATGAGAAGTATATTCTTACAGCAAGCAACAAGGGTAGAGGTAAGCCCACTTAATGATGTTACGATACTACATACTTTATTATCCTACCTCATGTAAGAATGTCGATCCCTGATTGGTCCACGTAACCATTAACAAATATCAATAAACACTGTCATACGGGTTGATAAATCTTCCCGAGAGTTATCATTTTTTTATATCCAGCAACATGGATAAAGCATGCATCTACGTCGATCATTCTATGTCACGTGACACAAGTTAAAGGTCATAGTTTGTCGATCGATTAGCTGTTTTCTGTCAAAATTTTGAGACATGCGGTAAGATAAATACATTATAACATTCAGTTTGTTCGGGTGACATCGTAATTTCTCAGACCCTTGTTAGTGTACACTAACGCGAGTCTGATAAATTACGATGTCAGCGTCCGTTGAATGTTATAACTTGTATTAATGGATTTTAGCTACAGCTCTAGTAATGTAGCTGTACCATATTTCCTTGTATTTTTTGGGGTGGTGGTGTGATAGGGAAGGGATGGGATTATAGGTATATGGGATGTTGGTGTGATAGGGAAGAGGTGGGATTGTAGGTGTTGTCGGGTTGGTGGTCTGATAGGGAAGGGGTGGGGGTAGAGGTGTTATGAGGACGGTGGTGTAATAAGGAAGGGGTGGGATTGTAGGTGTTATGGGGGTGGTGGTGTGATAAGGAAGGGGTCGGATTGTAGGTGTTATGGGGGTGGTGGTGTAATAGGGAAGGGGTGGGATTGTAGGTGTTATGGAGATGGTGGTGTGATAGGGAAGGGGGGGTGATTGTAGGTGTTATGGGGGTGGTGGTGTGATAAGGAAGGGTGGGATTGTAGGTGTTGTCGGGTTGGTGGTCTGATAGGGAAGGGGTGGGGGTAGAGGTGTTATGAGGACGGTGGTGTGATAAGGAAGGGGTGGGATTGTAGGTGTTATGGGGGTGGTGGTGTGATAGGGAAGGGGTGTGATTGTAGGTGTTATGGGGGTGGTGGTGTTATAGGGAAGGGTGGGATTGTAGGTGTTATGGGGGTGGTGGTGTGATAAGGAAGGGTGGGATTGTATGTGTTATGGGGGTGGTGGTGTGATAAGGAGGGGTGTGATTGTAGGTGTTATGGGAGTGGTGGTGTTATAGGGAAGGGGTTGGATTGTAGGTGTTATGGGGGTGGTGGTCTGATAAGGAAGGGGTGGGATTGTAGGTGTTATGGGGGTGGTGGTGTGATAAGGAAGGGGTGGGATTGTAGGTGTTATGGGGGTGGTGGTATGATAAGGAAGGGGTGTGATTGTAGGTGTTATGGGGGTGGTGGTGTAATAGGGAAGGGGTGGGATTGTAGGTGTTATGGGGTGGTGGTGTAATAGGGAAGGGGTGGGATTGTAGGTGTTATGGAGATGGTGGTGTGATAGGGAAGGGGGGTGATTGTAGGTGTTATGGGGGTGGTGGTGTGATAAGGAAGGGTGGGATTGTAGGTGTTGTTGGGTTGGTGGTCTGATAGGGAAGGGGTGGGGGTAGAGGTGTTATGAGGACGGTGGTGTGATAAGGAAGGGGTGGGATTGTAGGTGTTATGGGGGTGGTGGTGTGATAGGGAAGGGGTGTGATTGTAGGTGTTATGGGGGTGGTGGTGTTATAGGGAAGGATGGGATTGTAGGTGTTATGGGGGTGGTGGTGTGATAAGGAAGGGTGGGATTGTATGTGTTATGGGGGTGGTGGTGTGATAAGGAGGGGTGTGATTGTAGGTGTTATGGGAGTGGTGGTGTTATAGGGAAGGGGTTGGATTGTAGGTGTTATGGGGGTGGTGGTCTGATAAGGAAGGGGTGGGATTGTAGGTGTTATGGGGGTGGTGGTGTGATAAGGAAGGGGTGGGATTGTAGGTGTTATGGGGGTGGTGGTATGATAAGGAAGGGGTGTGATTGTAGGTGTTATGGGGGTGGTGGTGTAATAGGGAAGGGTGGGATTGTAGGTGTTATGGGGGTAGTGGTGTTATAGGGAATTGGTGGGATTGTAGGTGTTATGGGGGTGGTGGTATGATAAGGAAGGGGTGTGATTGTAGGTGTTATGGGGGTGGTGGTGTTATAGGGAAGGGGTGGGATTGTAGGTGTTATGGGGGTGGTGGTGTGATAAGGAAAGGGTGGGATTGTAGGTGTTATGGGGGTGGTGGTGTGATAAGGAAGGGTGGGATTGTAGGTGTTATGGGGGTGGTGGTGTTATAGGGAAGGGTGGGATTGTAGGTGTTATGGGGGTGGTGTTGTTATAGGGAAAGGTGGGATTGTAGGTGTTATTGGGGTGGTGGTGTGATAAGGAAGGAATGGGATTGTAGGTGTTATGGGGGTGGTGGTGTTATAGGGAAGGGTAGGATTGTAGGTGTTATGGGGGTAGTGGTGTTATAGGGAATGGGTAGGATTGTAGGTGTTGTCGGGTTGGTGGTCTGATAGGGAAGGGGTGGGGGTAGAGGTGTTATGAGGACGGTGGTGTGATAAGGAAGGGGTGGGATTGTAGGTGTTATGGGGTAGGTGGTGTTATAGGGAAGGGTGGGATTGTAGGTGTTATGGGGGTAGTGGTGTTATAGGGAATTGGTGGGATTGTAGGTGTTATGGGGGTGGTGGTATGATAAGGAAGGGGTGTGATTGTAGGTGTTATGGGGGTGGTGGTGTTATAGGGAAGGGGTGGGATTGTAGGTGTTATGGGGGTGGTGGTGTGATAAGGAGGGGTGTGATTGTAGGTGTTATGGGAGTGGTGGTGTTATAGGGAAGGGGTTGGATTGTAGGTGTTATGGGGGTGGTGGTCTGATAAGGAAGGGGTGGGATTGTAGGTGTTATGGGGGTGGTGGTGTAATAAGGAAGGGGTGGGATTGTAGGTGTTATGGGGGTGGTGGTGTGATAAGGAAGGGGTCGGATTGTAGGTGTTATGGGGGTGGTGGTGTTATAGGGAAATGTGGGATTGTAGGTGTTATGGGGGTAGTGGTGTTATAGGGAATGGCTGGGATTGTAGGTGTTATGGGGGTGGTGGTGTGATAAGGAAGGGTGGGATTGTAGGTGTTATGGGGGTGGTGGTGTGATAAGGAAGGGGTGGGATTGTAGGTGTTATGGGGTAGGTGGTGTTATAGGGAAGGGTGGGATTGTAGGTGTTATGGGGGTAGTGGTGTTATAGGGAATGGGTGGGATTGTAGGTGTTATGGGGGTGGTGGTGTGATAAGGAAGGGGTCGGATTGTAGGTGTTATGGGGGTGGTGGTGTGATAAGGAAGGGGTGGGATTGTAGGTGTTATGGGGTGGTGGTGTGATAAGGAAGGGGTAGGGGTAGAGGTGTCTATTGCAAACATATATATAGCTGATGGTTTTGAATGAAATGGAGATTTAGTATTTGACAACATGTACATCAATTACTATGTATTTAATATTACACATATGTTTGCAATAGATTCCCATAGAGTTGTATAGGTGACATTATTGTCAAGGTCACAGCGAAACTTTGCATTTTTGACAATTGAAAATGTATGTTATTCTAGTCTGTAGGATATCTCACGAACCATTAACTGGACTTTCTTCATTTCATACACCAATTGTTTTCTACATAAGATGCAGGGTCTAGCTGAATTTAATGACCTTGACCTTGTTTTTCTATAAAAAATGTGGAGATATTATGTTGGTTGTATAAACTATATATTGAAAATAATAATGCCTCCCGTCGTAGAACACATTCTCGAGCATTAAACAATCAAAGTGATGTAAAATATGAAATAATTTGCTAAGCGACACTCTACCTGGCGTCTAAAATCACGAGCATGTTTTATTGTCTCATAAAGCACGCTGTTGGTCCCATTGACCGCCTGTGTTTTATTGCTGTAGGTATCTTATGTTATGATAAATTATTTTATAGAAAATAATGTTTCTTCTCAGCAACCGGGAGAACAAGAGTTTCGCAATATTTTACCTTCAAGTCCCAATTGTGCAAGACTCTGTTTGAGAAACTGGTGACGCTGTCAGAATCAGAGGGAATGAGCAACAAGATGGAAGTTGTTTCAGTTGTGTTCCACTGTGTGAAGAAAAAAGCAGTTGAAAGTGATTGCCTTGATAGGTGAGAATATACAACATAGATATCTTCATTAAAGGGAGGGTTCAATTGGTATAATTTGTGTGGGGATAACGAAATTTGAGGGGCATAACTATTAGTAATTCATGAATATTTCACAATCCAGATTAAATATAGTACTACTGGTATGTGTAATGTTTTGATGTCTTAATAAATATGTGACAATTTGAAAAAGTCTAAAAATGATAAATTATTTGTTACTGTATGGATACAGTTTTAATATATATGTTTCCTTATTACAAAGTTAGGAAAATAGTAAAGCTTATTTCTCATTTCACATAATACACACACACACAAAATGGGGAGTACCCTCAGCCCCTGTATAACCCTCTCTTTACTAATTTTGAATTGGATATATATATGTCACTTTACTGACCTTATTAAAGCTGACTGGGGATAAAATGTTTAAAAAATGTATATGAACTTTCATGGAAACAGTTTTAATTACGCTTTAACCCAAGACAAGGGAAGGTTTCATTTCCTTCTTAAAACTTGGAATTAATCAATATAAACCCTAAAACCTTTTAGCATATATTTATGATAAGCAGTTAAATTGTGCCTTTTGCTCTATAGAGATCTTTGTACAAATGGTGTCTTCTAATTCATACAAGATGTACCAGTAAATAACACCAAAGTCCCTGATCATGCTATTTCAGTTCATCCTGCTCAGAGTATTTGTATCTGTATGACTCTAACAGTCCCTTGATTGAGTAAGATTGAGTAAAAAGTCATTTCATTGGTTGGTTATTTATAAAGTGATGTGAGGGGAAAGTCTGTTACAGGATCAGGGGATTGGTGAAGCTATCTCAAATGACAGATACTTTGATGATTATGTTGAAATACCAGAGCTCGGGTTTAACAGTTTAAGAATCTAATTAACTTAATTAATTTAAATGGTGTTTCTTCTGTTCCAATAAATGAACAAATTATCCAAATTTTACTTGATTTCAAATTCTGTCTATTTCAGACCATTGCTTGTACATGGAATAACTTCAGTTAGTGAAATCAATGAGGCCTTAAAAGATCATCGTATAAAACAACTCTGTGATAAACCATATGAAATCGATTTCAAGACTCTGAAAGAAGAGATTATTCCAAGGAATGTGGATGAACAATTTGCCATCCTGTCCTCTCTTTCAAACTACCACTGGGCAGAAAGAAAATGTGTAAAATATATTCAGCACATTTCAGCAAAGAGTGAATATTATCTATCACCGACGTCAATGAGAAACCTGGTGATTCACTATCATCAGAACGGCTACGACCATCGGTTCCAACAGTGTGTGAGGACTCTCACTGGAACTGTGAAGAAGAAAGCTCAAAAGAAAATGGCAGCTCTGTGTGCAGTGAAACTAGCACCTAAGATGTATGTTTGGTTTAATTGTTTTTATGCCCCCGATTCAGAGATTCTGGGGGTATATTGTTTTTCACTTGTCTGTCTGTCTGTATTTGACCTTGTGACCTTGACCTTGCCGCAGTGGACATTTTCAGAAAACTTTAACCTTGGCCATAACTTTGGATTGCTCAGAGCTAGGGCTTTCATACTTGGCATGTGCATACCTTGTGATGAAACCTTTTAGATGAGGTCATCATATTTGACCATGTGACCATGACCTTGCTGCAGTGGACATTTTCAGAAAACCTAACCTTGGCCATAACTTTGGATTGCTAAGAACTAGGGCTTTCATACTTGGCATGTGCATACCTAGTGAGGAGACCTTCAGATGAGGTCATCATATTTGATCTTGTGACCTTGCCCATGCCGCAGTGGACATTTTCAGAATTTTTTTACCGTGGCCATAACTTTCGATTGCTAAGAGCTAGAGCTTTCAAACTTGGCGTGTGCATACCTTGTGATGACACCTTTCAGATGAGGTAGTCATATTTGACCTTGTGACCTTGATCTTGCCGCAGTGGACAATATTCAGAAAACTTTAACCTTGGCCATAACTTTGGATTGCCCAGAGCTAGGCCTTGAATACTTGGCATGTGCATACCTTGTGAGGAGACCTTCAGATGAGGTCATCATACTTGACCTTGTGACCTTGACCTTGCCGCAGTGGACAATATTCAGAAAACTTTAACCTTGGCCATAACTTTGGATTGCTAAGAGCTAGGGCTTTCATACTTGGCATGTGCATACCTTGTGATGAGACCTTTTAGAAGAGGTCAACATATTTGACCTTGTGACCTTGACCTTGCCGCAGTGGACATTTTCAGAAAATTTTAACTGTGGCCATAACTTTGGAATGCTCAGAGCTAGGGCTTTCAAACTTCGCATGTGCATACCTTGTGATGAAACCTTTTAGAAGAGGTCAACATATTTGACCTTGTGACCTTGACCTTGCCGCAGTGGACATTTTCAGAAAATTTTAACTGTGGCCATAACTTTGGATTGCTCAGAGCTAGGGCTTTCAAACTTCGCATGTGCATACCTTGTGATGAGACCTTGGCCATAACTTTGGTATATCCGGGGGCATCCATGTTTAACAAACACATCTTGATGGATCATGATGGATTGAATTTATCAGGAAGAGATGATTAATTGTTTATTTAATTTGTGTGTAACCACGTCGAGGATAAAAGTGAGATCAGATTTATCTACCTATACTGATTAAAATATCTGCTAACGAGTCACAGACCCCCAATTTTATAAAGTTGAAGTAATTGGTAATAAAAACAATTCCATGTAAACAGTGAAGCAAAGCGTAACTCATGAGTTGACACGCTAATCAGCATTGGTAGATAAATCTGATCTCATTTTCATCCTCGACGCGGTGTCCCTTTAAAAGGCATGTCATTCCATGCCAGAGTCAATGATCAGTCATCCATGCACATAAACATTACAACAAAGTCAAGTCATCTTCAGATCTCAAGAACAAACGAAAAGAGTTTAAGGGTACATCCATTGTGTTGTTGGGGGTCAGATATTGCAAAATTTATAATTTGTGTTACGTTATCGAGAAATACCGACTGATACCGAAAACTAACATTTTGATGATAGTAGACTTTGCATATTGACAATTTGAAGCACCTTTAAGCTTGCTATGGTTGTACTGCAGTGGAAAACAAATGAATCAATAATGGTCTTTTGAAGTGAACTCAAAGCTGTCATGGAGGCAGGGGTACTATTTGTTCTTTGAATTCATTGTTCCTCCGCTTCCATGACATCTTCCTGTTCAATGCAAAGAATCTGAATGCAGAAGGATGATCTTCATTATATATTTGTTTTTGTGTTTCAGGTGTACAATGTCAACTGCAGCAGCAGCAGCAGCAGAACGCAAAAGATCTCAGGATTCCCAGTCTGGTGATGGGGGTCCTCCTAAAAGGTCACGGTTGGACCTGGTCATTGGAAAACTGGGGTCACAAATTGGAATATCACCAGAAACAATGAAGTGTGATCCTTCAGATGAGGATTCTCGTCAGTGCAGTGACACAAGTGAGAAATCTGAAGATAACTTATCATCAGTTAGTGAAGAAGAGGATAATAAAACCTCTCAATCCAGCACAAAAGCTGTATGGATTTCTGGAAAGGTAACTATTGACCTTTTTAGCTCATCTGGCCTGAAAGGCCCGATGGGCTTATGGCATGGGATGGCGTCCGTCCATCCGTCCGTCCGTAAACTTTTCGCTTTTTCGACTTCTTCTCCAGAACCAATGACTCCAGAGAGCTGAAATTTAATGTACAGACTCCTTGGCTGAAGGGGATACTAAATTGTAAATTTGGTGACCCTGTGACCCCAAATGTGGGTCACAGGGGTCATAACCTTAAAAGCTATTTTCATCTTCTTCTCCAGAACCAATGACTCCAGAGAGCTGAAATTTTATGTACAGACTCCTTGGCTGAAAGGGATTCTAAATTGTAGATTTGGTGACCCTGTGACCCCAAGTGTGGCTCACAGGGGTCATTACCTAAAAAAAACTATTTTCATCTTCTTCTCCAGTCCCAATGAACGTAGAGAGCTGAAATTTTATGTACATACTCCTTGACTGAAGGGGATTCTAAATTGTAAATTTGGTGACAGTGAGACCCCAAATATTGGGTCACAGAGGCAATGACCTAAAATGCTATTTTCATCTTCATCTCCAGTCCCAATGGCTCTAGCGAGCTGAAATTTTATGTACAGACTCCTTGGCTGTAAGGGATTCTAAATTGTAAATTTGGTGAGTCTGTGACCCCAAATATGGGTCACAGGGATCATAACCTAAAAGCCTATTTCAGTTTACAGCATCTTTCTGAGATTATATGTGCACTTCAATCAGTAAGTAGGTAAGGGAGGTAATTTTAAAGAAAACAGCTGAGTTAAAGGCATTTCATCTTTCTGATGTGAGAGTTCTCACATGTGCTTTGAGAATATAATATGTCTGATGAAAAAGAGATATTTAGAATTAAAAACTTAGAATTGGAGGTCTAACAAAAATTATAAGTCATATTTTATCTTTGTCTCACATTTCACATATGAGTAATTATTTGTATTTTGCAAGTGAATTTGCTGATAAAGGTACACAAGTCTAAAAGTATTCTAAAGACTTAATACATAATCTTTTATTAAATCTAATATTATGTTCTTTGTAATTTAAGAGTAAATAATGGAGTTTTTTAATATCTCATGATATTGTGTAATTATTTGGAGAATTAATTAATTAATTAATGAGAATTTCCAGTACGAGTCAATTTGGTATACCTTATTTATATCATATCTTATACTTTATAACTGATTTAGTTTTCTATTAACTTTGCAGTTAATTTTATTCAATAGGAACAAGAAATGAGATAGATGTCTACATCATGGACATGTTTAATGTGAATCTATTTGAAATGAGAACTATTGAATACCCTTTGAAGGAATAACTTGAAGAGGAATTAAAAATTTTCATTTTACATGAGATATGTGAACTGAATATGACTAGTGATGACTGGTGATAACATAGGACTATAAAAGAAGTAGCTATATGAGATTGTGACATCACACTTATTTTCATCATCTTCTCCAGTACAGAAAAATAATTAATTGTAGGAAAAACTGCATCTAACATATAAATTTTACTGGCTGTGAGTCCAGTGTCTGCATGTTATGTAATTGCATTGTGTTGACCTCTTCCTGGCAGAAGGATGAAAACTGATAGTTACACAGAGGTTTCAGGTTACTTCAAACTACTGTGCAGCACTGTGTTATCATAGACTGTGCGTGAGACTGCTTTAGTCTTCCACTGACTCTAAAAAAGAATTTATTCATAGAATATCACCATTTTATCAAATATTGAAAAGGAGCCTATAAGAAATGGTGAAAAAGAATTTACTAAAAAAATTCACCAATTTATTAAGTATTGAAATGGAGCCTATGAGAAATGGGATTTTCAGAAACTGAGGCTCCTATTCATTATGTAATAAATGTTGGTATTGCCATAATGCAATTAAGAATTAAAACAATATAATGCAAAGGTGTATGATATAACGAATGTGCATTTATGTGTAACCAATTTTGATAATAATTAGCAGGGGTCATGACCTAAAAAGGTTTTTTTCATTTTCTTCTACAACCCCAGGCAATTAATGCAATAGCTTGCAGTGGTGAATTGTATGCAAATAATTGTACCCGGTATATTCATTATTATATAATGTGTGTACGATCTTAAAAAATAGTATGATCTCTCCACCACATTATTATATGTTTGATACCAGCAATTTATTTCCAAGCTTTGTGTTGCTCTTTCAACACACATATATATAGCAGATTGGCAAAGTTATGGTAACAAAATATTTTTAAACTGCTTTAATCGTTTCACTACCTAGATTCTTATTACTACATTCCATTATCTGACCATTGCTATAAAGTCCACTCCATAACATACCCCACTTATTATATTCTGATGAGCTACAGAGGCCATGGCTCTATTTTTTTTGATAACGTTGACTTGCTAATGCATTGAAATCTGTTATTCTTTACTTCATTTGAATTATAAAATTTTTTTGGAATTGTCAAAAAGTTTTGTGTGTGTATGCTTTTATTTAATAAATTGTGCACTGTAGAACAACTGTTCACACTATTTCAACAGGAGCTTGAAGCTGTAGTAAGGAGCAAGGTGTCGTCCTACTTGAAGGCTCACCGAGACAGCAAGATGGATGCTTTGAGAGCGCGGGTGGAGGAGCTTCAAGCTGCCAATGAGACTTGGAAATCTCAAGCTAAGGAGCTTCAGAAGCAGGTGCTTGATCTCACTGTGCTGCAACAGAGGCTGGAGAAAAGGAAGGCTGCCACAGCAGCTCTCAGGGTGGGTTTCTTAGTTCTATGATGAAATAATAATTATTGTATTTTCTCGAATACAACCTGGGATTGAATATAACCAGGCCTTGAATACAACCTTGGGGTGAAGTAAATACAACCTTGGGGTGAGGTAAATACAACCAGGGGGTGCTGAGGTAAATACAACCTGGGGGTGAGGTAAATGCAACCAGGGGGTGCTGAGGTAAATACAACCTGAGGGTGCTGAGGTAAATACAATCTGGGGGTGAGGTAAATACAACCTGGGGGTGAGGTAAATACAACTTTGGGGTGAGGTAAATACAACCAGGAGTGAGATAATTACAACCTTGGGGTGAGTAAATACAACCAGGGGGTGCTGAGGAAAATACAACCAGGGGGTGCAGAGGTAAATACAACCTGAGGGTGCTGAGGTAAATACAATCTTGGGGTGAAGTAAATACAACCTGAGGGTGCTGAGGTAAATACAACCTGAGGGTGCTGAGGTAAATACAACCTTGGGGTGAGGTAAATACAACCTGAGGGTGCTGAGGTAAATACAACCTGGGGGTGAGGTAAATACAACCTTGGGGTGAGATAATTACAACCTTGGGTTGAGGTAAATACAACCTGAGGGTGCTGAGGTAAATACAACCTGAGGGTCCTGAGGTAAATACAACCTGAGGGTGCTGAGGTAAATACAACCTTGGGGTGAGGTAAATACAACCTTTGGGTGAGGTAAATACAACCTGAGGGTGCTGAGGTAAATACAACCAGGGGGTGCTGAGGTAAATACAACCTGGGGGTGCAGAGGTAAATACAACCTGAGGGTGCTGAGGTAAATATAACCTTGGGGTGAGGTAAATACAACCTGAGGGTGCTGAGGTAAATACAACCTGAGGGTGCTGAGGTAAATACAACCTTGGGGTGAGGTAAATACAACCTGAGGGTGCTGAGGTAAATACAACCTGAGGGTGCTGAGGTAAATACAACCTGAGGGTGCTGAGGTAAATACAACCTGAGGGTGCTGAGGTAAATACAACCTTGGGGTGAGGTAAATACAACCTGAGGATGCTGAGGTAAATACAACCTGGCAGTGAGGTAAATACAACCTGAGGGTGCTGAGGTAAATACAACCTGAGGGTGCTGAGGTAAATACAACCTTGGGGTGAGGTAAATACAACCTGAGGGTGCTGAGGTAAATACAACCTGGCAGTGAGGTAAATACAACCTGAGGGTGCTTAGGTAAATACAACCTGAGGGTGAGGTAAATACAACCTGAGGGTGCTGAGGTAAATACAACCTGAGGGTGCTGGGGTAAAAACAACCTTGGGGTGAGGTAAATACAACCTGAGGGTGCTGAGGTAAATACAACCTGAGGGTGCTGAGGTAAATACAACCTGAGGGTGCTGAGGTAAATACAACCAGGGGGTGCTGAGGTAAATACAACCTTGGGGTGAGGTAAATACAACCTGGGGGTGAGTAAATACAACCAGGGGGTGCTGAGGTAAATACAACCAGGGGGTGCTGAGGTAAATACAACCTGGGGGTGCTGAGGTAAATACAACCAGGGGGTGCTGAGGTAAATACAACCTTGGGGTGAAGTAAATACAACCAGGGGGGTGCTGAGGTAAATACAACCTTGGGGCGAGGTAAATACAACCAGGGGTGAGGTAAATACAACCTTGGGGTGAGGTAAAAACAACCTTGGGGTGAGGTAAAAACAACCTGGGGGTGCTGAGGTAAATACAACCTTGGGGTGAGGTAAATACAACCTGAGGGTGCTGAGGTAAATACAACCTGAGGGTGCTGAGGTAAATACAACCTGAAGGTGCCGAGATAAATACAACCTGGCAGTGAGGTAAATACAACATGAGGGTGCTGAGGTAAATACAACCAGGGGTGAGGTAAATACAACCTGAGGGTGCTGAGGTAAATACAACCTGAGGGTGCTGAGGTAAATACAACCTGAGGGTGCTGAGATAAATACAACCTGAGGGTGCTGAGGTAAATACAACCTGAAGGTGCCGAGATAAATACAACCTGGCAGTGAGGTAAATACAACCTGAGGGTGCTGAGGTAAATACAACCAGGGGTGAGGTAAATACAACCTGAGGGTGCTGAGGTAAATACAACCTGAGGGTGCTGAGGTAAATACAACATGAGGGTGCTGAGGTAAATACAACCTGGCAGTGAGGTAAATACAACCTGAGGGTGCTGAGGTAAATACAACCTGAGGGTGCTGAGGTAAATACAACCTGAGGGTGCTGAGGTAAATACAACCTTGGGGTGAGGTAAATACAACCTGGGGGTGCAGAGGTAAATACAACCTGAGGGTGCTGAGGTAAAAACAACCTTGGGGTGAGGTAAATACAACCTGAGGGTGCTGAGGTAAATACAACCTGAGGGTGCTGAGGTAAATACAACCTGAGGGTGCTGAGGTAAATACAACCTGAGGGTGCTGAGGTAAATACAACCTTGGGGTGAGGTAAATACAACCTGAGGGTGCTGAGGTAAATACAACCTGAGGGTGCTGAGGTAAATACAACCTGAAGGTGCCGAGATAAATACAACCCATCCTCGATAATCCAGCGCTGTTGTTCCGATAAATCTACACACAAGCGCTGGAAAACAGTAAGGGTATTTATCCCTAACCTAGTTACCTCCTCTTGGGTCCATGTTATCCAATCAGAAACGAAACGCAGACACTATCTGCGTAAACAACTCGACCAATCAAAACGCATCACTACCGTTGTTTATAGAAACAAACAAATCGGCGGCCGACTCACTCGATTACGATAAAGTTTGTAACACATTCAGCGTAGAAAACCTGACAGAAACTCAAAAGAAAGTTTTAAGAAGTCTGTACGAGAAGAAGGGTGTATTCATGTCCATCAAAACGGGTGGAGGTAAATGATTAAAATCCCTGTACTGCGAAAGCCAAGATCCTTACACGAGAGTGCTTGTTATTTCACCCTTGATTTCAAGTGATCTCATTGGTTGTTAGAAAGCAAGCGTTTCGCCGAGTCATTGCGAAGGGAGGTAACTAGGTTAAGGATGAATACCCTTACTGTTTTCCAGCGCTTGTGTGTAGATTTATCGGAACAATAGCGCTGGATTATCGAGGATGAATACAACCTGGCAGTGAGGTAAATACAACCTGAGGGTGCTGAGGTAAATACAACCAGGGGTGAGGTAAATACAACCTGGGGGTGCTGAGGTAAAAACAACCTGAGGGTGAGGTAAAAACAACCTGAGGGTGCTGAGGTAAATACAACCTGAGGGTGCTGAGGTAAATACAACATGAGGGTGCTGAGGTAAACACAACCTGAGGGTGCTGAGGTAAATACAACCTGAGGGTGCTGAGGTAAATACAACCAGGGGTGAGGTAAATACAACCTGGGGGTGCTTAGGTAAATACAACCTGAGGGTGCTGAGGTAAATACAACCTGAGGGTGCTGAGGTAAATACAACCTGAGGGTGCTGAGGTAAATACAACCAGGGGTGAGGTAAATACAACCTTGGGGTGAGGTAAAAACAACCTGAGGGTGCTGAGGTAAATACAACCTGAGGGTGCTGAGGTAAATACAACCTGAGGGTGCTGAGGTAAATACAACCAGGGGTGAGGTAAATACAACCTGGGGGTGCTGAGGTAAAAACAACCTTGGGGTGAGGTAAATACAACCTGAGGGTGCTGAGGTAAATACAACCTGAGGGTGCTGAGGTAAATACAACATGAGGGTGCTGAGGTAAATACAACCTTGGGGTGAGGTAAATACAACCTGAGGGTGCTGAGGTAAATACAACCTGAGGGTGCTGAGGTAAATACAACCTGAGGGTGCTGAGTTAAATACAACCTGAGGGTGCTGAGGTAAATACAATCTTGGGGTGAAGTAAATACAACCAGGGGGTGCTGAGGTAAATACAACCTTGGGGTGAGGTAAATACAACCTTGGGGTGAGGTAAATACAACCTGGCAGTGAGGTAAATACAACATGAGGGTGCTGAGGTAAATACAACCTGGCAGTGAGGTAAATACAACATGAGGGTGCTGAGGTAAATACAACCTGGCAGTGAGGTAAATACAACCTGAGGGTGCTGAGGTAAATACAACCTGAGGGTGCTGAGGTATATACAACCTTGGGGTGAAGTAAATACAACCTTGGGGTGAGGTAAAAACAACCTGGGGGTGCTGAGGTAAATACAACCTGAGGGTCCTGAGGTAAATACAACCTTGGGGTGAGGTAAAAACAACCTGGGGGTGCTGAGGTAAATACAACCTTGGGGTGAGGTAAATACAACCTGAGAGTGCTGAGGTAAATACAACCTGGCAGTGAGGTAAATACAACCTGAGGGTGCTGAGGTAAATACAACCTGAGGGTGCTGAGGTAAATACAACCTGAGGGTGCTGAGTTAAATACAACCTGAGGGTGCTGAGGTAAATACAATCTTGGGGTGAAGTAAATACAACCAGGGGGTGCTGAGGTAAATACAACCTTGGGGTGAGGTAAATACAACCTTGGGGTGAGGTAAATACAACCTGGCAGTGAGGTAAATACAACATGAGGGTGCTGAGGTAAATACAACCTGGCAGTGAGGTAAATACAACATGAGGGTGCTGAGGTAAATACAACCTGGCAGTGAGGTAAATACAACCTGAGGGTGCTGAGGTAAATACAACCTGAGGGTGCTGAGGTAAATACAACCTTGGGGTGAAGTAAATACAACCTTGGGGTGAGGTAAAAACAACCTGGGGGTGCTGAGGTAAATACAACCTGAGGGTCCTGAGGTAAATACAACCTGGGGGTGAGGTAAAAACAACCTGGGGGTGCTGAGGTAAATACAACCTTGGGGTGAGGTAAATACAACCTGAGGGTGCTGAGGTAAATACAACCTGGCAGTGAGGTAAATACAACCTGAGGGTGCTGAGGTAAATACAACCTGAGGGTGCTGAGGTAAATACAACCTGAGGGTGCTGAGGTAAATACAACCTTGGGGTGAAGTAAATACAACCAGGGGATGCTGAGGTAAATACAACCTTGGGGTGAGGTAAAAACAACCTTGGGGTGAGATAAATACAACCTGAGGGTGCTGAGGTAAATACAACCTTGGGGTGAGGTAAATACAACCTGTCAGTGAGGTAAATACAACCTGAGGGTGCTGAGGTAAATACAACCTGAGGGTGCTGAGGTAAATACAACCTGAAGGTTCCTAGATAAATACAACCTGGCAGTGAGGTAAATACAACCTGAGGGTTTTGAGGTAAATACAACCAGGGGTGAGGTAAATACAACCTTGGGGTGAGGTGAATACAACCTGAGGGTGCTGAGGTAAATACAACCTGAGGTTGCTGAGGTAAATACAACCTTGGGGTGAGGTGAATACAACCAGGGGTGAGGTAAATACAACCTGGCAGTGAGGTAAATACAACCTGGCAGTGAGGTAAATACAACCTGGCAGTGAGGTAAATACAAACTGGCAGTGAGGTAAATACAACCTTAGGGTGCTGAGGCAAATAAAACCTAGGTCTTGATTAGAAAGCAGCATTAAACCCCACATTATCTCATCCAACATGTTGACCAAATCACCAAATCTGTCAAAGGTAATGTTGTCTCTAAAATTCTAAAAAGGGCAATTGCTCAGTGTAAAACAATAGTTAACTTAACTTATCTTTGTAATTTTTTTCAGGAAACCACAACAAGAAGGGTGGGAATTCAGTCCGATGACATAAAGGTAAATGCAAATGATATTCATTGATACCTATGATCATGATAATTGCATGTTCACACATTCAGTTTAATAATGAAAAAGAAGATATCGGGAAGTTTGAAAAGATGTGATCCATATTTTATTTCTAGAATCATTATTCCTGTCAATAATCACTGACAATTATTTTTGAAAAATAAAAACACTCTCGTTTCAGGTCATAAGCATCTTATTATCAGGAATGAAAGAGTTCTTTCCCTTGAAATGTACATATGTAACATATCAAGATGGATGTTAAAAATAACATTGATAATGAAGTAATATTTACGAATGTTTGCAGATGAATTTTGCAACAGGGCAGGCTGTAAAGGTTGCTATAATGCCTCCAACAACAGCGACGCCTGCTACAAACATGACTATTACAGCGCCACTACTGTCCAACACCGTTACCACGGGAACCACTAGCTCCACCAGTCTACAGGGGGTTGTCATGATGACACAGGTACTCCCTACCTCCTCCTCTGTCAACCATAACAGTGTCACACAGGAAAGAGATTGAATCTCGTCCTAAAGTGCATCTTAAAGTACAACAGGAATGAGAAGTCTATGTTTGATCAACTCTGCCGAAAGCACTTGTTTAACCCCCAAAATAACAAGAGAATGAATCTGATCCAGAATATTTTGAAAATATTTTTCCATCATATCTTTTGACATGGCAGAACATCTTTTAACAACATCATCATTATTAAATATTTTTCCATTCAAATTTTGCTTTTAATTTTATGATTATTTGCAGAAGTGACGTGTGTTGAAAATGTTATTGGTCTTGTGGGACATTTTGTCATAAAAATGAAATAACAATTTAACTTAAAGTTTTTTCTTATTTTTCAGCTAGCTCAACGTCTGTCCTCAACAGTGCTCCCTTCCACTCTTGGAAACTCTCTCACCTCAGTGCGCAGTCTCTTGGATACTTCCAACACCATCGACACCATCAGCAAGTTACAAACAGTTCCGGGCCAGGCGTTATCTGGCTCTAATGTGATTGTAGTCAGTTCATGTACCCTCTCCACTCAAGCTCCTAAAGGAATTTCGAAAATCTTTGACCTCACGTCTGATGATGACAGTGCTAAAAGACCTGCTGCTAATGAACTTCCTGAAGCTTCTGGATCAAACTTGTGTCCTCCCTTCAATGTGGTGCCAGCAGGGTCTTCAGTGACTACCCCTCAGACCCAAATACATTCAGCTGTACCAAGTGTGCTCCCAGCAAAGTCTGCAATTCCTTCTGTTGCCCCAACCATGCCCCTGTCTAAACCTTTGACTTTTGTGATCGTAAGGCCAGTTCCTAGGTCTTCAAACATGCCTCCATTGAGACTTGTGACTTCTGTGAACATTGGACCAGCTCCCGTGTCTTCAGCCATGCCTACATTAAAACCCACGACTTCTGTGGCTTCAACAACATGTCTCTTGAGACCTGCAACTCCTCTGACCATCAGGCCAGTAATTGTAACTTCACCCATGCCTCCTATGAGAACTGTCACTCCTGTGACCATCAAGCCAGTAACTTTGACTTCACCCATGTCTCCTTCGAGAACTGTTACTCCTGTGACCATCAATTCAGTAACTGTGACTTCACCCATGCCTCCTTTGAGAACTGTTACTCCTGTGACCAATGAGTCAGCTCCTGTTGCTTCAACAACACCTCTTTTGAGACCTGTGACACCTCAGACCATCAGGCCAGTAACAGTGACTTCACCCATGTCTCCTTCAAGAACTGTTACTCCTGTGACCATCAAGTCAGTATCTGTGACTTCACCCATGCCTCCTTTGAGAACTGTTACTCCTGTGACCATTGAGTCAGCTCCTGTGGCTTCAACAACACCTCTCTTGAGACCTATGACATCTCAGACCATCAGGCCAGTAACAGTGACTTCACCTATGTCTCCTTCAAGAACTTTTACTCCTGTGACCATCAAGTCAGTATCTGTGACTTCACGCATGTCTCCTTTGAGAACTGTTACTCCTGTGACCATTGGGTCAGCTCCTGTGGCTTCAACAACACCTCTCTTGAGACCTGTGACACCTCAGACCATCAAGCCAGTAACTGTGACTTCACCCATGCCACCTTTGAGAACTGTTACTCCTGTGACCATCAAGCCAGTAACTGTGACTTCACCCATGCCTCCTTTGAGAACTGTTACTCCTGTGACCATCAAGTCAGTAACTGTGACTTCACCCATGTCTCCTTCGAGAACTATTACTCCTGTGACCATCAAGCCAGTAACTGTAACTTCACCCATGCCTCCTTTAAAAACTGTTACTCCTGTGACCATCAAGTCAGTAACTGTGACTTCACCCATGTCTCCTTCGAGAACTATTACTCCTGTTACCATCAAGCCAGTAACTGTGACTTCACCCATGCCTCCTTTGAGAACTGTTACTCCTGTGACCATCAAGTCAGTAACTGTGACTTCACCCATGTCTCCTTCGAGAACTATTACTCCTGTGACCATCAAGCCAGTAACTGTGACTTCACCCATGCCTCCTTTGAGAACTGTTACTCCTGTGACCATTGGGTCAGCTCCTGTGGCTTCACCGATGTCTCCATCGAGAACTATTACTCCTGTGACCATCAAGCCAGTAACTGTGACTTCACCCATGCCTCCTTTGAGAACTGTTACTCCTGTGACCATTGGGTCAGCTCCTGTGGCTTCAACAACACCTCTCTTGAGACCTGTGACACCTCAGACCATCAGGCCAGTAACTGTAACTTCACCCATGTCTCCTTCGAGAACTGTTACTCCTGTGACCATCAAGCCAGTAACTGTGACTTCACCCATGTCTCCTTTGAGAACTGTTACTCCTGTGACCATTGGGTCAGCTCCTGTGGCTTCAACAACACCTCTCTTGAGACCTGTGACACCTCAGACCATCAGGCCAGTAACAGTGACTTCACCCATGTCTCCTTCAAGAACTGTTACTCCTCTAACCATCAGGCCAATAACTGTGACTTCACCAATGCCTCCTTTGAGAACTGTTACTCCTCTAACCATCAGGCCAATAACTGTGACTTCAACCATGCTTCCATTGAGACTTGTGACTCCTGTAACCATCAGGCCACCTCCTGTAACTTCAACCATGCCTCCTTTTAGACCTGCAACTCCTGTGACCATTGGGTCAACTCCTGTGATTTCAACCATGCCTCTGTTGAGACCCGAGACCCCTGTAACAATTGGGCAAGCTGTTGTGACTCAAACCATGCCTCTCATTATACCCAGTGTTCTCCCAGTTGCCAAGGCTGTAGTTCGTCCTGCTGCCCCGACCATGCTTCAGGTGAGAGCTGTGACTCCCCTAGCCACCTTGACTGTATCTGCTCCAAGGACAGTGACCTCCGGACAGCCTCCACCGCCACAAACTGTGAGTATATATGTGTATATTGTATATGTTCATATTCTCTGTGTTTCAGCTCTAAGCTGGGAACATTGTATTCACCAGTGTATGTCTTTCCTATTCACTGACTTCTTTTGATATTTTGATAATACACATTCGTTCACTGAAGTGAGAGAAAGGAGGCAATAGAATTTTGTTACTTAAATCTTCATTTGTAGGTCACTACCAGACTTCACATTTTATCTGTGTTAGGGAAATATCTCTAAACTGCTTCATTGGATTCTCTCCATATATTTTGCCAAATCTATCCTGGGGAAGACGAAAATCCTAGTCAATTCTGGTGGCCTTGACATTATTTCCAAGGTCAAAACTAAGAATTAAATTGTTTGTCATAGGAATATGCATTTTAAAAGGGTCAACACATATCTCAAGTAAGGTATGAGAGATTCTCTCCATGTTTTTACCAAGCTTCATCTCCAGGGGATCGAGTCTTGAAAATATTTTTATCCCATTGGTAGATATACCTAGTCGTTTGTCTGCCTGTCCATCTATCCGTCCATTCATTAAATTGTTCCAGAGCAGAAATGGAAAGCCGTTCATGATATCTTCCTGAAACTTCCCACTATCTGACTAACTAACCATTTGAAATCATATTTTCAGATTTCTGAAAAAAAGAAAAACTTTTTGTTTCCATATAGAAATGCGTTGGATTTGTACTTCATGGATAGGTTCATTTCCAGAGCAAAACTAAAAAATCCTTCATCTTGTCTCCCTGAAACTTTCCATGTACAATACCCACCTACTGAAGTGATGCCTTTAACCTTTTTTTTTTTTACATTTCCATAGAAATGCGTTGGATTGGAACTTTGTTTAGGGATAGGTTCGTTTCTAGAGCTTAACTCCAAAACCTTCATCATATCTTCCTGAAACTGCATCTGTATTATCCACTTACTGAAGTGGTACTTTAGGTGTACAATTATCTTTCAAAGATGTGTTTTTGTCCCCCGGCACAACGCGGATTGGGGGACTATGTATTCAGCGGCGTCAGTACGTACATCACATTTCTTGTTAACGCTATATCTCATGAAGCATTGCATCCAAAGTCTTCAAATTTGGTGTCAGCCTATATTATGGGAAGACGCAGACACCAGTCGATTTTGGTGACCTTGACCTCATTTTCAAGGTCAGTGGGGCACATTGCCATGTTAGTGGCAAACACTTGTTCAAATTATGTGGGACCGGTGGGATATGTCATCTTCTGATGACAGTTTAATTTTACAGTTACAACGCAACATATGAATATAATAATTAACTTTATCTTCAACGGTGATCTGGATTTCAATTTTCTTCAGTTTTGAAATTATGATTTGAAAACGGGACATCATGTCAAAATTAACAATACTTGTTTTATTCATTACAGGTAGTGAGTGAGGCGGCAGCAACAAAGAGAATAAAGTCTTATTTCCACCAACCTGGTAAGAAAATCATCCACTCAGATCTAATTAATACTGTTCAAGTCAAAGTTTACCTTCTATTCTCTCATAAGCACCCTGGACCTTGTCAGCTCTTCATATTCTCAGAGCAGGTGCTTGCGTTTAAAGGGGCTATAGCAATCCTTTTCAATCAATAAAAAATGTTCTTAAGGAGAGATGGGACGATGAAATAAAATATTTTAGAATTTGTTTATTTTTTTCCAAATAACAAGTTTATTATGTCTTTTATAAAAAAAAATGAACAAAAATTTGGGGGTCACCCAATGATTTAAAGAGTTATCGTCATTAATAATAATACGCCCGTCTGAAAATTATGCTATTTTGACTGATTTGATGTATTAAATGAAGCGCTCGCTTTCAACGAATAAACTCAGAATCCTTTCAGATACAATTCAATTACATTTGGGGATCTATAGCAAGTCTATATTTTGAAAAATAATGACACTGGAAAGAGAAACAAAATTAAGTTAGGCACTTTTTAATTAAAAATGGCATTTTTATCATCGTGTTTCGCACATTCAATGGGATTTTTCATTGACACACACATTTTAGATATTGCTAAAACTTGAGTATGATGTGCGCAGTTAATTAAAACAAAAGAATTCAGAAATAAAAATAGGGGGTCACCGAACGTTTTTCATCAGTTTAACGTCTTTTTTTTAATTTACCTACATAAAGGTAAAAACCTGACGTCATTGCAGATTTGATGATTTCAAGTGTAACTTTGACGGCCTACCGTGTAATCATTATTGAACATACCATCAATATAAGAGTACATGGTTAAAAAATAACCATCAATTGATAAAACCAGACGATTTAAATTTGTCACTAACTTGAGATACGTATGTAATTCGAATGACACACATAGTATCATATT
The DNA here is from genome assembly GCA_936450465.1 of Gibbula magus. Lineage (NCBI taxonomy): Eukaryota > Metazoa > Mollusca > Gastropoda > Trochida > Trochidae > Gibbula > Gibbula magus. Next base: position 11,236,910 of record OW388290.1, on the reverse strand, counting down.
TACTGCGAATATAGGTGATGGTAACGTTATGCAGAATGGCATAAAATGACCGTTAACCCTTACGTTGCGTATATATATTTTACCCTTTTTAGCCCCTGTGGCGGAATTTACAGGCTCGCAGCTCGCAGCAGTAGTTTGAGCTTAGGCACTAACGAGCTCTGCTGGCGGAATTTCCAGGCGGCGATTCCGGTACCGTTTTTACGAAATATACCGCATCTACATGGCGAATACGGGCTATATACGGGCGTTGAATACAAATTCAAGTCGCGGCACCCGTACACAAATGGTTGCTTTATACCCGCATCTTTGAATTATTTTTTTACGATTTTTCTTTACTTTTCTATTACTTTGTAAAGATTGTCTTTAATTCGGGCCTTATAACATCATGAATTTGGAGCGCGCTACTGAAATATATATAATATATGGACTTGAAGACCAGATGTTTGTCTTTACAATGATATAACAAGAAAAAAGTGAGCATGGCTCACATACCCCCGTCATCCGCTATCCGTCCATCGAGAATTATAGATGTGAAGGTTACTATGTTTAAAAAAAAGCTTCAAGCATCATAATATTGTCCAAAATAATTTTAGGAACTGACTGTTATTACAAAATTTAATTCACCCAGATGTAATATTTTTCAGGTAACTTAATTTTTCCCATTAGGGCATCACACCGGTAATTTGTACCAAGTTCAATTACAGATTCAAGGGCTTTGAAATAATATTGCGGAACTGGACTGTGAACTCGATAAAGAGTATCATCTGGACTACCTACATGTAAAATTTCATTCACCTAGATGTAATAGTTTCCGAGAAAACTTGTCCCAATTGGAGCATCACAGCTCTTTTGGTACAAAGTTCAATTTCGGATTCAAGGGCCATAACTCAGAAAAAAATAATATTTCGGACCTGGTTTTCGAACTCGATGAAGAGTATCATCTGGACTACCTCCATATTAAATTTCATTCACCTAGATGTAATAGTTTCCGAGAAAACTTGTCCCCATTGGAGCATCACAATTCTTCTGGTACGAAGTTCAATTTCGGATTCAAGGGCCATAACTCCGTAAAAAATAATATTTCGGAACTGGTTTTCGAACTCGATGAAGAGTATCATCTGGACTACCTCCATATTAAATTTCATTCACCTAGATGTAACAGTTTCTGAGAAAACTTGTCCCCATTGGAGCATCACAGTTCTTCTGGTACGAAGTTCAATTTCGGTTTCAAGGGCCATAACTCTGTAAAAAATAATATTTCGGAACTGGTTTTCGAACTCGATAAAGAGTATGGTCATGAGTACTCACAACCAAAATTTCATTCACATAGGTTGAACAGTATCCGAGAAAACTTGTCCCCATTGAACACAATAAAACTAAGTCCAAAAAGTGACGTTTCCATGGAAACGACAAAAAATATCAATCTCAGAAAATTGAAAATTGTCTGTGCGCGATCGGAAGAACATGGTTAACATCTGTACAAGTTTGGTTGATGTAGCTTTGACGGTTTTTGAGAAAATTGACCGGACGGACGGACGGACGGACGGAAGGACGGACGGACGGACGGAATGACCGCTATATACCCCCGCTTACTTCGTAACGGGGGTATAAAAAATATTAGAATGCGACCTATGGTTATAATTCTATTGTCATCTAAAGTTTGTCTTTATTTCCAGCTTCATGAAATCAAAACTCCTGAGCGCGCATATTGCGAAATTTATATGTGCTTGTAGATAGTTTATTCCTCTTTACAATGACATAAAAATTATTAGAATACGACTTATGGTTCAGAAAATATAACCAACCAAAGGAGAGTGACGCTACCCCGACAGTACCACGTGAATGGTCCCGACGCGCACCAAGTTACTGGCACTGCTTGGTCCCCCCGGGACTGTGCTAATTACAGTACCGTTACCTCCTCGAGACCTCCTCGAGACCTCCTCGAGGGTGCCAGAGCCGAGCGCGCGTGGAACTAATGGGTACTAATGAGCACAGCATACACTAATCACCGCGGCGAACGCAATACATGTTGCGCGGTGTAAAGTTTGTCTTTATTTCCAGCTTTATAAAATCGTAAATTATTTCGCGCGCATGCGAAACACGTATGTACTTGAAGACAATTTATTCCTCTTTACAATGATATAAAAATTATTGGAATACGTCAAATGGTTCGCAATATATGAAGAGCGTAAGGAAGGCACCCCCAGTACTTAGAAAATTCATTTTTGAAAAACTAACTTTTTGCGACATCTGGCGCATCACTTGCCGCATGTTTATTTTTCGCTGCGCATATACATATGATACATGGAATTGAAGACAATTTATTGCTCTTTACGATGATGTAAAAAGAAAAAAAATGCGCAACTTCGTTCGGAAGCTATAGCGGGCCAAATGAAGGTACCCTCGGTACTTTGAGGCAACTTTTTGACTATCGCGCATATCGGGGCACGTGCCGCAACTTTAGTTTTTCGTGCGCATGTATAAATTTTATATTGAATCAAAGCCGAATCTTTCCTCTTTACCCCATGTAAGTTTTATGAAAATCGGCCACCCGGTTCAGCATTTATGGGTGTTTTTTATGATGCGGTTCTGGTTGAACTTCCAATGAAAGCTCGCATTCACTTTCTCTGTCTCTTTGATAAAATAAAAAATATTTTATTTGCAATGACATGTATTACAATGAAATTACAATGCATTTAGGTACAAATATACACAATATTTACCTGCGGTTGTGCGCAGAACAGCTTTAGGGACCTAACAAGGTATGTATATAATGTGTATATACTGGTTGTCCACACTTCGGCTCTCTTTACTTTCAATTTTCTTCTTCTTCATTCCCTTCTTCATTTCTTTCTTTTTCCGTGGCAGTGATGTAAGCCCTGGAATAGTCAGTGGCGGTGTGGTACAGTTTGAAGCATGGTGCGGCGCACAGAGAAACATTACAATCTGTACATTCATAAGAAGACTCTCTGCCTACTCGTTTTTTCTTCCTTGCTGGCCCATTGCCTTCTTCAATCTGTTTTGCGAGGACGGCGCGTTTTGCCTTAGAGCATACCACACACATCCTTGTGACGTTTTTCTTCCTTCCGACAGGCTCAATCTTCGTCGGAAAGTGACATCCATGAAGACGAGTGACACTCTCGTCGCTCGTGCTCGGCCGACCACGGGGACGTCTGCAAAGTGATGGAACTTGTTCCTTGTCCGCAAATGTTACTATATGTTGCGCCAAAGCCTTCCTGTATTCCCGACTTGTTTTTAGAGGTTTATCTTTGCTGTATTCTTTATAAACGATGTAAGAGTTCAACATGGCAACGTTGAGAACGTGAAACCAAACCCGTTTCCACCACTTCAGGGTCTTCACTCGGAACGGCGTGTACGACAACATCTGGTCGGCCCGATCAACACCTCCCATGTACTTGTTGTATGTTGTTACAATGCGCGGCTTGAGAACTGGTTCCCCTGTTGCCCGGTTCTTCTTCCCTGTTTGTTCAAGTTGTGTATCTCCAACAGTAGACATGAGAAGCACTGATTTTCTATCTTCGTAGCGAAGAACGAGTAGGCCATGGTTGTGAGAAACTGTCATGTCCCCTTGCTTGGCTTTCTTTTTAGGTTTCTTGACTGAATCAGGAAGTCCCTTTCGATTGGCTCTCAACGTCCCCGTGGCACCTATTCCCCGCTCCCACAAATTTATGTACAGATATGTGGACGAATAGTAGTTGTCCATAAAGATGTGATGCCCCTGTCCAACGTAGTCGTTCACCAAGTCCATGACTACATCATAAGTTTTGCCACCTTCAGAAACCGGTTCATTCGTTTTTCCAGTGTAGAGTTTGAACTTGCAAACGTATCCGTTGTGCGAGTCACACAACATGAAAGCCTTTATCCCATACTTCTTAGGCTTGTCGGGAAGATAAACTTTGAAAGATAAGTTACCTTTCCAGGGCACCATGCCCTCGTCGACTGAAATGTTTTGATGCGGTTTATACACTCTTGAAAAACGGTGAACTATCCGGTTATACAAGTGTCCCAGTTTATTTATTGGTGAAAAGCACGGGGTGTTACGGCCCGGCATCCTCCTGTTGTCAGCCAAGTGTAGGTAGGTTATAAGAAGCCAAAACCTGTCTCGGGGCATGCACTTGGCGAAGAAAGGCGTTGAGGTAACATCACTTGTTGACCAGTAATCAGCAAAGTTTCTCTGCACAACCAATGACATGGCAATTGTCATGGCTACAAATACCTTCATCTCTTCTGCATTAGTGTCTTGCCACTGTTGCATTCTTGAACGGGGTCTTAGAATTTTGTCCTCCATTGCTTGTTTGAAATATCTATTGGTTTCCGTTGCCATATCCTCATAGTCATCATTATGTATAAACAAATTGAAAAAGTCAATAGGTTCAGGGTTCTCAGGAAGTTCTATGAACTGGTGCAACCCAGTTTGACCAGTGAAAGGCAAGTTTACACGTGGCCGCGGACCATCCACCCACTCATCAAACGTCTGTGAATTATCATGATTATATTGTGGTATTTCGGCAAACTCCTCCTCAAAACCACTAAAGTCTTCTTCGGTGGAATTACCGGCGGCTAGAATCTTTCTGGCAATCTCTGTCTCTATATCACTCAGAGCATCTGTGTCACCATGTTCACTATCTATTACAGTGTCCCGATCATATGCATCATCACTGTCTAAACCACTGCTACCATCACTGTCAGTTGACTCCATATCAGAGGCTTCATCAGCATGGATCTCGTTGATGAAGTCGTCGTCGCTTGAAACGGCTTCAAAGCTGCGTGTCCTAGTATGCAACGCCCTAGGCCGTCGCAGGGCCTTGCGTCCACGTCCGCGCAGCATTCTGCTTCAACCTGTAAATGATTGAAAATGCGTTAGATGTATGCAACATATAACATGTGATTAGAGACAATAAACATACAGAGATAATGAATGTGAGCTTCATGGACGTTCATTTGCCAGTTGCAGAACCTCCCGGCGCATCTAGGACGACTGCGCCGCAAGCGCCGACGGCGCCGACGGCTTCTGACATCGCGCCGATTTTTCCGACGCATATGTCAAACGGACCATTTTCTGATTTCCTCGGCGACGTGTAGCACCGGGCGCGAGGCCCGGAAAATAAACTACTATGTCAGGGAAGCTCGGGTTGTCAGTTGCCGAATGACTTCTCTTTTCGAGAAGCAGAGCATCCAAGGAGCGGTCTCTCGAGGCGGAGCCCGGACCCATGGGAGCATACTCCCATGCTCTCCGGGAATTCCCGTCCCCGTCTTCCGCGACGGACCCCGGATTCAATCGTGGGACAGGTTTCCCATGTTCTCTTTTGAGAACGAGAGACTCCGAGGAACAATCCTATGAGACGAACCCCGGATTCTATTGGGAATGGGTTCCCATGCCCTCTCGACATATATAGCAGAAACCTTCATACCTCGGAATGACACGAACCTTTATTTCAAAGTAGAAACAAAAAAATAATTTGCACAAAAAGTTTGGGGGGTGGCGACCAAAAGCGGGGGGGTCCGTGCACCCCCCGGTAGATATTTATACTTGTGGGTCGGTCCCGAAGATGACGGACCACGCCCATGTTCATGGGAATTTTTTCTCATTATGTCATGGCGAATCCCGTCGGAAATTCCCCTGCTCACGAAAAAACTAATACCTAAAAAAGTAATTGTGATACAAAAGAACTTTGGTAATAAAAGTGGTGAGGAATCAAATTCTCCATCTGCTCAGTTCAGTCCGCTACACATATAAATAATTCTTCAAATCTTATTGAATGAAACGACTTTTATTCAATAATGTAAAAGATAAAATAATAAATTCAATTCAAATGGTTTGGAAAGGTGCGCCCTCGCATTTGAATTTTAGAAATAAAAAAAACCTTTCGCAAATGGCATCAGTAACAAAAATGTTCACGCATTTTTAGAAACTCCGAAAAGTGAAATATTTTCCTGAGAAAATATTCCCAAGAAAGGCTTTTCCCCGAGCGGCGGGTCCCGTACTCAAATATATTTTCGCTTTTATGTTATATTTTTTTTTCCAAAACTGGAAACAAAATTCCGTCATGACAGTTGTTCATCGTTTATAAAGCTCTATATTTGCGTATCAAAAGAACAGTATTTTAGTTATATATTATCATACTTCTTCACTTATGCGTACATCAATATTGCGGCTCTTCGCGCATGCATAGTTCTTCCCAAAAACATGCGCATTATATCTGGAATTAAAGACAATGTTTTTCTCTTTACAATGATGTAAAAATTATAAAAATCGGACTTGCGGTTCAAAAGTTATGAAGTGCGAAAATTATACCTTTTGGCGCGGCGCTTTGCGCATGCAGAGTTATTCCCGAAAACATTTGCATTATACATGGAATTGAAGACACTGTTTTTCTCTTTACAATGATGTAAAAATTATAAAAATCGGACTTGCGGTTCACAAGTTATAAAGCCCGTAATGATGGTATATGCTAAGAGCGCCACTTATTCAAAGCCGAATATCACCTTCTGCGCGACACCTGGCGCATCAAAAGTTATTGCCGAAAATACACGTATTTTATATGGAATTGAAGACAATTCTTTTATCTATATACTGATAAAAAAATTATGAAAATATCCCAAGTAGTTTCTTAGAAATAGAGCGCCGAGGCATGTTGGGGTATGTGCGCCACATGTATCAAAATTCAAAAGTGCGAAAGTCGCCTATCTCTGTGCGATTGCTGTATTTTCAGTTATGTTAGCGCAATTGCGATTTTTATATGGGAATAAAGGCCATTTTTTCCTCTTTATTTTGGTATAAAAAAAAATGAAAACAACCAATTGGTTCATATGATACGAAGTGCGAGAGAAAGGTAGCTTATCGCAATATCTTCCCGTAATTAGAAGCTATCTGCCCATGTGGCGAGATGCGAGACAGATAAGCATAGGCTATCTGCCCATGTGGCGGGATGCGAGACAGATAAGCCTGTACGGGCCTATCTCACCCCGGGGCAGTGCAGACACTTAGGTGCTAATTAGCCGCCGGGCAGTGTAGCCATCGGAGCGAAGCAGGACAAAATTGGCCTTTTGTAAAGCTAATTATCGATGCGTTACGGGTCAACAATGCACACGCAAATTGGTGTGAATTTTGCTGGACGTTCTGACCAGACACTGAAGAAAGCTTTATTCTCATTGCGGGCTGCGAGGCATAAATACAGCCATTCTCATGCAGCGAGTCGCGGAAACAATCGACTCGGGACCCGGTATGGCAGATAGCCAAGTACATAGACAGCCGTGAATTATTCTAAGTAAGCGATCCGGGATCCGTATTGAGGTACCTACGAATCGCTTATAGCCCGCCCGGATAATTCCGGGACCCGCATGTTAAGGGTTAAAAAGGCGTTGCGGTAAATTTAAGCGCTTCCCGTTATTGTACGGATAAGCCCATGCCCAAAACATATATCTATATATTCTGAGACTTATTCACAAATAAATTGTTGTCGTAAAATGTTACTGTAAGTGAGTTCAATTTCTGGGTCCCATCTCTTCTTAAAAAAATCGTTATGCTTCGGTTAAGTAACTCATATCAATTTCCCATCCTTGATTTATGAAAAGGTGTTCACACTAAAATGGCCGCTGGCAGTTTTCATTTTGTATGTGACATCTTTTTCTATGACTACAGATAATCAGGTCATGTAATGGACTGTTTTACCCTCTTAAGTTAAGGTATATTTCATAAACTTTTTTTTATAAACGGTAAATTTGAACACATATAAAATGCAAAAAAACTTGCTATAGTGCCTTTAAAGCATTGGTGAAAATGAAAATATATCAAGTATTAAATGGTTCTTTATCTGAACTCTCTATTGTTAACATATAGCATACTTGGCACTAATAATTAGAAGCCAGCGCTTATACCGGTTGGAGCAAATAAGGTTTATGTAAGTAATTTCTTCTGTTCATCATCTGTGATCGAAGGTCAAACCGCCCTTTAACTGTAGATGCTGTGCTTTTAGACTTCAAATATGTATGCAAATCAGTATTCATATATATACATTCAAATAACCTGCTCCATCAGTGAATTTGTATACGCAAAAGTTTGGGTTTTGAAATTTAGGTTAATACTCTTGTTGAAATACTAGGTCAGCATCCCAATGAATCGATGTATGTCTTAAAAATTTAGTCTAAATATATTTCATATTATTTGTCTATTTCATTATTTTGCATTAATGTTTTTATCAAACTGAACTTGTTTGCATTGAAGGACCTGTGGCAGCAACCCTGAGAAACTGTGTCAGATCATTCAGCATCATAAATTCCATGGACAGCGCCCTATTTGAATGTGGATTTCTCTCTAAAGCAAATATCCATCTGCCTTGTATGGAAATGAAGGCTTTAGACCTTGCTTCATTACCTAAACTCAGCCCAGGGGTCTTCTTCAGTATCACCTTTAAAAGGAAGGGTGACCTTTTTTGCCGCTTTTTGGAGAGTGGCTGCTTTTCTGGATCCATGACAGCTATAAGCAAACTCATAGAGGCCACCAACAAGGACTGGAGCCATATGTTCAAATACAGGTAACATAGATATAAACTCATAGAGGCCACCAACAAGGACTGTAGCCATATGTTCAAATACAGGTAACATAGATATAAACTCATAGAGGCCACCAACAAGGACTGTAGCCATATGTTCAAATACAGGTAACATAGATATAAACTCATAGAGGCCACCAACAAGGACTGTAGCCATATGTTCAAATACAGGTAACATAGATATAAACTCAATGATTTCATTCAAAGAATAAAAATAGAGCTATGGGCTCTGTGGCTCATCAGGGTTAATAAATAGGTTATGAGGTCATGGCCCATGAGGCCCTTTTTGGGGCTCAGGTCACCAAATCTACAATTAAGAATCTCCATTGGCTAAAGAGTCTGTATACAATATTACAGCCTTCTATAGTATGTCAACCGAACTTTTGGGGCTCGCTTTTTAGCTAATCAGGCCTGAAAGTCCAATGGGCTTATGGCATGGCATGGTGTCCGGCGTCCGTCCGTCCGTCCGTCCGTCCGTCTGTAAACTTTTTTCTTTTTCGTCTTCTACTCCAGAACCAATTGGTCTAGGGTGCACTTAAATGCTGTTTCAAACTGTCTACCAATATTTGCTGCAGCTGGCCATTATAACTATCTGAAATCTGCCCATTTCTATGTCCAGGAAATGCAGCAACTAGAGTCAAGTCACCCTGATGTGTTCCATAAATTCTCTAATGGTCTTCATGTTGTCCGTCGCAGCAATCAATTCTCGGCGGGCCTCAGCTCTGATCTTGTCATTGAACAAACTCTAATGAGGTCATTGAAAACCTCAGGTGGAAGTGGCATGACAGAAGAACAGAGGTCTCTTTGGACTCTGTCGACTCCATTTACGGCAAAGTATAACAGTGCAATGCAGGAATTCACCAATCTTTCTTATGAAGTTAGTGAACAGCACAAAGATTTCACTGGAGCCAGAGTTAAGAGAGATGCATCTGACCTCGACATGATCAGTACAAAATTAACAATCTGCTCACCATTCTCTGCTGATGCAGATGTAGACATTGCCAAAGCTGCTGTTGAATCTTCCCGTGATAAATCAACCACACTGATAGGTGAGGACACTGACCTACTAGTTCTTCTTGTGTATTATGCTCAGACGAACAGCCAAGATCTCTATTTCCGATCAGACAAATCTGCTTCCTCAAAAGTAAAAGTATATGACATCAACAGAATAACTTAAAATCACAGCTGCTTTTCGCACACGCCTTCAGCGGATGTGATAGTACGTCTAGGATCTTCGGGGTTGGCAAGAAGTCTCTCTTCCAAAAACTTGTCAACGGTGATTCTGTCATGCAGTATTGTGCAAATCAGTTTGTTACTCCGAATCAAAATAGAGATTTGATTGCAGACATTGGATTGAAGGCAATGTCCAATGAGTGATCAGTCTCTGGCATTCTTACGTAACAATACATCACGGAAGAATATTGTAACCACAACCTCCTTTGTTACCCCTGAACGTTTACCTCCAACTGCATCTGCAACCAAGTTTCATTCTCAACGAGTGTATTACCAAATAATGGTCTGGTTGGGTTGAGAAAATGACATAGATGTGAAAGACTAGGGATGGAAAGAAGAAGATTCACAATTACTTCCAGTGATGTCAGACATGAACGCTGCTCCAAATGAGCTGCTTCATATCATTCGTTGCAATTGTAAAACGTCTTGCAGTACATCTCGATGTAGCTGTAGAGTGTATGGACTGCTCTGTTCACCAGCTTGTGGACAGTGCCAAGTGACTATTTGTCACAACCAGCACAGCAAGCAATAAATACACACCGATGGAGTCAACGAAGACGGATAATAATCAACCCAAATATTCAACAATTTTGTGATTTGTGCGTCCATTTTGAAGTAAGTAAACTATTAAATGACTCTACAGTATTTCTGTTCATTCCTCGACCCTGAAAACCATGGGTTAGACACAAAAATCACACAAATTGGTCGGAATATAAATAAGTTATAGCAAGTTTATTATATTGGCGGCCATCTTGGATTTAACCCCTTTCCGATAACCCGATTTTTGTAGATTTTTAGTACTCTCCACATCAAATACTACAATAAACAGTTGACAAACCTTTTCTAGGATTTGTTAAGGGCCATATGCCATATATCCCAGTCTATAAGCTCATCTGAGGTTTTTGAGGTTGTGACCCCTTTGACCCTATTTGGGGCCACGAAATCTACAATTTAGTATCCCCATTAGCCAAGGAGTCTGTACACAACTTTTCAGCTCTCTAGACCTTTTGGAACTGGAGAAGAAGATGAAAATAGGTTTTTGAGGTTGTGACCCCTGTGACCCCATTTGAGGCCACAGGGTCACCAAATCTACAATTTATAATCCCCATTGGCCAAGGACATAAAATTTCAGCTCTCTAGTCATTGGTTCTGGAGAAGAAGTCGAAAAAGCAAGACGAAAAAGGAAGTTTACAGACGGATGGCCGGACGCCGGACACCATGTCATGCCATAAGCCCATCGGGCCTTTCAGGTCTGATGAGCTAAACATATAAAACAATATAAACCCTGATGAGCCACAGAGCCCTTGGCTTTATTTATTTGTGTTTTGTATCAAAGGTGTGCATATTTTTGCCTTTAAATCATCATGTGTGAGCCATCCTTTAACAACATTTTAACTGCATTAAATTGAATTTACCCTCTAACTGGCAGTTGGAACTATCTGAATGTGCGATAAGTACCTGTCAAGGCCTGTTTGTCTTACTCTAGTCATCAATTTTGGTGATCCTTGGTACATATGATAAACAACCTTAGACTATTAAGCATGCAAAAAAAGGCTTACAGATCCAATGGCTGAAAAATGTTTTAGATATTCAATCTTAGATGAAAAATCATGTAAGATCAGATTAGCTACAGAGCCGTTGGCTCTGTTTTGTATAGCCTGACTGAGCCCATGACTCTATCTTTTATGTTCAAAGGGTCTTCACACCTGCAGACCTGTTGGTGAGACAGAAGCACTTGGACATTGCGGCAAATAAAAGAAGTAAAGCACACCGACATAAAGACAAAACAGGTATTAAATATCATTTATTATCCCCTGCCAGAATGAAGTTGTAAATTTCAAAATCCTACTCCTAAAACTAAGGGTGCAATTTGAAGTGGGGAACCTCTGATCTATGGTCTTAATCATACCGGTTTTCAAATGTGCCCAATACAAATTACCATATATAAATGAGGGGGGAAAATACATAAAGACTGTTAAATTGAAATGTTATGGTCAGTTGAAAGCACTTGTAATCAGAGCATGTTAATATGTAAAGATCTCATGTTGCCATGTGCACTACATAGCAGTTGGTCAGAACCATTGGGAAACAATTTTGATGTTTTTTTAAAAGCTCAACGAAGAGATTGTACTTTATCCACAGAACCATCTATTTCAGTCACATCAAACAATATAAACCCTACAGAGCCCATAGCTATAATTCTTTTTAGCTCATCAGGCCTGAAAGGCCCGATGGGCTTATGGCATGGCATGGCATGGCGTCCGGCGTCCGTCCGTCCGTCCATCCGTCCGTCCATCCGTCCGTAAACTTTTCGCTTTTTCGACTTCTTCTCCAGAACCAATAACTCCACAGAGCTGAAATTTTATGTGCAGACTCCTTGGCTAATGGGGATTCTAAATTGTAGATTTCGTGACCCCATGACCCCAAATGACGTCACAGGGGTCACATCCTTAAAAACCTATTTTCATCTTCTTCTCCAGTTCCAAAAGGTCTAGAGAGCTGAAAAGTGGTGTGCAGACTCCTTGGCTAATGGGGATTCTAAATTGTAGATTTCGTGACCCCATGACCCCAAATGAGGTCACAGGGGTCACATCCTTAAAAACCTATTTTCATCTTCTTCTCCAGTTCCAAAAGGTCTAGAGAGCTGAAAAGTTGTGTGCAGACTCCTTGGCTAATGGGGATTCTAAATTGTAGATTTCGTGACCCCATGACCCCAAATGAGGTCACAGGGGTCACATCCTTAAAAACCTATTTTCATCTTCTTCTCCAGTTCCAAAAGGTCTAGAGAGCTGAAATGTTGTGTGCAGACTCCTTGGCTAATGGGGATTCTAAATTGTAGATTTCGTGACCCCATGACCCCAAATGGGGTCACAGGGGTCACATCCTTAAAAACCTATTTTCATCTTCTTCTCCGGTTCCAAAAGGTCTAGAGAGCTGAAAAGTGGTGTGCAGACTCCTTGGCTAATGGGGATTCTAAATTGTAGATTTCGTGACCCCATGACCTCAAATGAGGTCACAGGGGTCACATCCTTAAAAACCTATTTTCATCTTCTTCTCCGGTTCCAAAAGGTCTAGAGAGCTGAAAAGTGGTGTGCAGACTCCTTGGCTAATGGGGATTCTAAATTGTAGATTTCGTGACCCCATGACCCCAAATGAGGTCACAGGGGTCACATCCTTAAAAACCTATTTTCATCTTCTTCTCCGGTTCCAAAAGGCCTAGAGAGCTGAAAAGTGGTGTGCAGACTCCTTGGCTAATGGGGATTCTAAATTGTAGATTTCGTGACCCCATGACCCCAAATGAGGTCACAGGGGTCACATCCTTAAAAACCTATTTTCATCTTCTTCTCCAGTTCCAAAAGGTCTAGAGAGCTGAAATGTTGTGTGCAGACTCCTTGGCTAATGGGGATTCTAAATTGTAGATTTCGTGACCCCATGACCCCAAATGAGGTCACAGGGGTCACATCCTTAAAAACCTATTTTCATCTTCTTCTCCAGTTCCAAAAGGTCTAGAGAGCTGAAAAGTTGTGTGCAGACTCCTTGGCTAATGGGGATTCTAAATTGTAGATTTCGTGACCCCATGACCCCAAATGAGGTCACAGGGGTCACATCCTTAAAAACCTATTTTCATCTTCTTCTCCAGTTCCAAAAGGTCTAGAGAGCTGAAAAGTTGTGTGCAGACTCCTTGGCTAATGGGGATTCTAAATTGTAGATTTCGTGACCCCATGACCCCAAATGAGGTCACAGGGGTCACATCCTTAAAAACCTATTTTCATCTTCTTCTCCAGTTCCAAAAGGTCTATAGAGCTGAATTGTTTTGTGCAGACTCCTTGGCTAATGGGGATTCTAAATTGTAGATTTCGTGACCTCATGACCCCAAATGTGGTCACAGGGATCACATCCTTAAAAACCTATTTTCATCTTCTTCTCCGGTTCCAAAAGGTCTAGAGAGCTGAAAAGTGGTGTGCAGACTCCTTGGCTAATGGGGATTCTAAATTGTAGATTTCGTGACCCCATGACCCCAAATGAGGTCACAGGGGTCACATCCTTAAAAACCTATTTTCATCTTCTTCTCCGGTTCCAAAAGGTCTAGAGAGCTGAAAAGTGGTGTGCAGACTCCTTGGCTAATGGGGATTCTAAATTGTAGATTTCGTGACCCCATGACCCCAAATGAGGTCACAGGGGTCACATCCTTAAAAACCTATTTTCATCTTCTTCTCCGGTTCCAAAAGGTCTAGAGAGCTGAACAGTTGTGTGCAGACTCCTTGGCTAATGGGGATTCTAAATTGTAGATTTCGTGACCCCATGACCCCAAATGAGGTCACAGGGGTCACATCCTTAAAAACCTATTTTCATCTTCTTCTCCAGTTCCAAAAGGTCTAGAGAGCTGAAAAGTTGTGTGCAGACTCCTTGGCTAATGGGGATTCTAAATTGTAGATTTCGTGACCCCATGACCCCAAATGAGGTCACAGGGGTCACATCCTTAAAAACCTATTTTCATCTTCTTCTCCAGTTCCAAAAGGTCTAGAGAGCTGAAATGTTGTGTGCAGACTCCTTGGCTAATGGGGATTCTAAATTGTAGATTTCGTGACCTCATGACCCCAAATGGGGTCACAGGGGTCACATCCTTAAAAACCTATTTTCATCTTCTTCTCCGGTTCCAAAAGGTCTAGAGAGCTGAAAAGTGGTGTGCAGACTCCTTGGCTAATGGGGATTCTAAATTGTAGATTTCGTGACCCCATGACCCCAAATGAGGTCACAGGGGTCACATCCTTAAAAACCTATTTTCATCTTCTTCTCCGGTTCCAAAAGGTCTAGAGAGCTGAAAAGTGGTGTGCAGACTCCTTGGCTAATGGGGATTCTAAATTGTAGATTTCGTGACCCCATGACCCCAAATGAGGTCACAGGGGTCACATCCTTAAAAACCTATTTTCATCTTCTTCTCCGGTTCCAAAAGGTCTAGAGAGCTGAACAGTTGTGTGCAGACTCCTTGGCTAATGGGGATTCTAAATTGTAGATTTCGTGACCCCATGACCCCAAATGAGGTCACAGGGGTCACATCCTTAAAAACCTATTTTCATCTTCTTCTCCAGTTCCAAAAGGTCTAGAGAGCTGAAATGTTGTGTGCAGACTCCTTGGCTAATGGGGATTCTAAATTGTAGATTTTGTGACCCCATGACCCCAAATGGGGTCACAGGGGTCACATCCTTAAAAACCTATTTTCATCTTCTTCTCCGGTTCCAAAAGGTCTAGAGAGCTGAAAAGTGGTGTGCAGACTCCTTGGCTAATGGGGATTCTAAATTGTAGATTTCGTGACCCCATGACCCCAAATGAGGTCACAGGGGTCACATCCTTAAAAACCTATTTTCATCTTCTTCTCCAGTTCCAAAAGGTCTAGAGAGCTGAAATGTTGTGTGCAGACTCCTTGGCTAATGGGGATTCTAAATTGTAGATTTCGTGACCCCATGACCCCAAATGGGGTCACAGGGGTCACATCCTTAAAAACCTATTTTCATCTTCTTCTCCGGTTCCAAAAGGCCTAGAGAGCTGAAAAGTGGTGTGCAGACTCCTTGGCTAATGGGGATTCTAAATTGTAGATTTCGTGACCCCATGACCCCAAATGAGGTCACAGGGGTCACATCCTTAAAAACCTATTTTCATCTTCTTCTCCGGTTCCAAAAGGTCTAGAGAGCTGAAAAGTGGTGTGCAGACTCCTTGGCTAATGGGGATTCTAAATTGTAGATTTCGTGACCCCATGACCCCAAATGAGGTCACAGGGGTCACATCCTTAAAAACCTATTTTCATCTTCTTCTCCGGTTCCAAAAGGTCTAGAGAGCTGAAAAGTGGTGTGCAGACTCCTTGGCTAATGGGGATTCTAAATTGTAGATTTCGTGACCCCATGACCCCAAATGAGGTCACAGGGGTCACATCCTTAAAAACCTATTTTCATCTTCTTCTCCAGTTCCAAAAGGTCTAGAGAGCTGAAATGTTGTGTGCAGACTCCTTGGCTAATGGGGATTCTAAATTGTAAATTTTGTGACCCCATGACCCCAAATGGGGTCACAGGGGTCACATCCTTAAAAACCTATTTTCATCTTCTTCTCTGTTTCCAAAAGGTCTAGAGAGCTGAAAAGTGGTGTGCAGACTCCTTGGCTAATGGGGATTCTAAATTGTAGATTTTGTGACCCCATGACCCCAAATGAGGTCACAGGGGTCACATCCTTAAAAACCTATTTTCATCTTCTTCTCCGGTTCCAAAAGGTCTAGAGAGCTGAACAGTTGTGTGCAGACTCCTTGGCTAATGGGGATTCTAAATTGTAGATTTCGTGACCCCATGACCCCAAATGAGGTCACAGGGGTCACATCCTTAAAAACCTATTTTCATCTTCTTCTCCAGTTCCAAAAGGTCTAGAGAGCTGAAATGTTGTGTGCAGACTCCTTGGCTAATGAGGATTCTAAATTGCAGATTTCCTGACCCCATGACCCCAAATGGGGTCACGGGTCATGACCCAAAAACCTATATTCATCTTCTTCTCCAGTTTATATGTAAAGCTCTAGAAAGGTGAAATGTTGTGTAGAGATTCTTTTGTCAAAGGTGATTCTTAATTGTTGGATTTGTGACCCTGTGATTCCAAATGTGGGTCACAGGGGTCATGATCTAAAACCAATATTATTTTGCTTGTTTACACTGTATTACTTGAGATAACTTAGATATTCAACCTTTGATAATAAATCAATATAATCATGATGAGCTACAGAGCCCATGGCTCTATTTTTCTTCAGAGTTAGGAGTAAATGTTCCTCGTGATTGTTCCCGGAAGTACGAAGTGTGCAAATCTCTCTTCGACAAGTTAGTGACGCTGAGCGACTCGGAGGAAGTAAGGAACAAGGTGGAGGTGGTGTCCATCATATTCCACTTGGCCAGACACAAGACAGAGGTAGCTGACTGGTAGGTGACGGTACCACTTTGAAATACTACTGACACAGAAATCATCTCTAACTAGGGGTGTACTAACTAGGGCTTAGGTGGATAGATGTTTTCAACGCGGATACCAAACCCCCTATTACCCTACAGTGACGGATCCAGGAATTTTGCAATGGAAAAGGGGGGGTCAAAACTTTTTTTCCTCATACCCCCCATGCACAAAATCATTGTAATTACATTGCAATCTTGTAATGAAGGCATTACAAATTAAACAGTTTTATATGACGGGTTCGGGTAAGGTGATGGGTACCCGGGTTACCCGACCCAGCCCTAGTGTGTACTGTGCACTGAATCAACCCTAACTAGAGCTTTTAATCCCTGCATGCACAGACATCACACAATTCTCGCCCAGGAGCGGACACCCAAACATTACTGTTTGCCCACTCTCGCCCGGACTATCAAGTTTACTAGACTTGGTTGTGACAAAAAGGTTCTTTGTTCTGACATGTGATATTGTTGGGTCATTGTTTGAATGTTACTAAACTTTATACTATGATGTGTTTATCGGCCTTTTGTTTGTTTGTTTGTTTGTTTGTTTCATGATCACTTCCTCATTTTCATAATTTATGCAAATTTTCTCGTTTTTTCTACATCATCTTCTTGTAACATAAGAGCACTCTTAAAATCATATTAGTGACTGAGAACATGAGGTAAACCATGACCTCCAACATATGTTCATACAAAGGACTATACTTTGATGTGTCTCTTACTATTTCGAAGCTTATTCCTTTGATCAGTGTTGGAAGCAGGGTATTACAAGTGAGCTGTGCTAATAGGAAGTGACCAAATTTTACTTACCGGTAATTAATTTGTTTTTATTTCAGGCCTTTACTTGTTATACCCCCGTTACGAAGTAAGCGGGGGTATATAGCGGTCATTCCGTCCGTCCGTCCGTCCGTCCTTCCGTCCGTCCGTCCGTCCTTCCGTCCGGTCAATTTTCTCAAAAACCGTCAAAGCTACATCAACCAAACTTTGTACAGATGTTAACCATGTTCTTCCGATCGCGCACAGACAATTTTCATTTCCATGGAAACGTCACTTTTTGGACTTAGTTTTATTGTGTTCAATGGGGACAAGTTTTCTCGGATACTGTTCAACCTATGTGAATGAAATTTTGGTTGTGAGTACTCATGACCATACTCTTTATCGAGTTCGAAAACCAGTTCCGAAATATTATTTTTTACAGAGTTATGGCCCTTGAAACCGAAATTGAACTTCGTACCAGAAGAACTGTGATGCTCCAATGGGGACAAGTTTTCTCAGAAACTGTTACATCTAGGTGAATGAAATTTAATATGGAGGTAGTCCAGATGATACTCTTCATCGAGTTCGAAAACCAGTTCAGAAATATTATTTTTTACGGAGTTATGGCCCTTGAATCCGAAATTGAACTTCGTACCAGAAGAATTGTGATGCTCCAATGGGGACAAGTTTTCTCGGAAACTATTACATCTAGGTGAATGAAATTTAATATGGAGGTAGTCCAGATGATACTCTTCATCGAGTTCGAAAACCAGTTCCGAAATATTATTTTTTTCTGAGTTATGGCCCTTGAATCCGAAATTGAACTTTGTACCAAAAGAGCTGTGATGCTCCAATTGGGACAAGTTTTCTAGGAAACTATTACATCTAGGTGAATGAAATTTAATATGGAGGTAGTCCAGATGATACTCTTCATCGAGTTCGAAAACCAGTTCCGAAATATTATTTTTTTCTGAGTTATGGCCCTTGAATCCGAAATTGAACTTTGTACCAAAAGAGCTGTGATGCTCCAATTGGGACAAGTTTTCTCGGAAACTATTACATCTAGGTGAATGAAATTTTACATGTAGGTAGTCCAGATGATACTCTTTATCGAGTTCACAGTCCAGTTCCGCAATATTATTTCAAAGCCCTTGAATCTGTAATTGAACTTGGTACAAATTACCGGTGTGATGCCCTAATGGGAAAAATTAAGTTACCTGAAAAATATTACATCTGGGTGAATTAAATTTTGTAATAACAGTCAGTTCCTAAAATTATTTTGGACAATATTATGATGCTTGAAGCTTTTTTTTAAACATAGTAACCTTCACATCTATAATTCTCGATGGACGGATAGCGGATGACGGGGGTATGTGAGCCATGCTCACTTTTTTCTTGTTCATGGAAGCGTTCCAGTTCGTAAAATCAAACAGTCCTTCAGACAACATCGTAAGGAGGGACTCCACAAATTAGAAACCATTGATTTGAGGACTCTAAAAGAAGAAATTATCCCCAAGAATTTAGAGGATGAGTTTGAAATTATGTCATCTTTGTCCAATTACCACTGGGAAGGCAAGGAGCATGTGTCTTTTTTGCGGTATTTTTCAGTGTATGGCAATGGCTGGTATTACTCACCAGGTTCAATTAGAAACCGCTTGATCTGCTACCATCAGTACGGATACGAGAAGAAGTACATGGAGTGTGTGGAGTCTCTCAGCGGAGAACCAAACATCTAGGATCCGTCGATGTAGCTCATCATGATCATTAATGACAAGGTTATTTCTTACAACCTTTGTTATTATGTATATTGGACATAAAAGTTTGTGATATTGGAATGTTTGATTGATATTTTATATATCAATATGTCATTGAATAAATAGATCATTATTCATAGTTTAAAAATGTACATACATCCCAAACTTTTTTGGTCCAGTATATATATTCTCAAATTGAAGTGTAAGTAATTTCTCATTTTCCGCACGCATTGGGCGAGATATGCATTTACAAGAAATTCATATTCAATTGAGACAAAAAGTACCATGATTATTGAGCTATGGTGTAGGCCAATCAAATGCGCGAATACAAAACGCACTCTGTCGCAATGTTTTCAACAGTTTTCAACAATTATGCTGAGGCAAATATTTTCCAAGTCATTTCTGGTCATAAATAAACTATTTTTTGGTGACCTATATTTACGCAGTGTTTTTATGACTTTTGTCACAACGTAACTAAGGGTGAATATGAATTTCTTGTGAATGCATATGCATATGCTTGCGGAAGACGGATTCAATTCTGTTATATCCATCCAAAATGTTATCATTTCCTCTCCCACATTTCAAACAAGCTTCAAAATTGATACACATGTTCTAGAATACAGATATTTCACGTAGAAACATTTTGGTTATTTATTTTGTGGCTGTTGAAACTCTACATGGAATCAGATGGATAATGCTCTATTATCTGATGTCACTCTCATCCTTGCCTCAAACCAAATACTATTGCTCTTTCATACATCATCTATTCATATGATTTTCATAAATTTTGTATAAATACCATAAATATAATATTCCAAGAACATTATAGGCACAGTATGTTTTGGTACATTGAAATGTATAGAAATGTCCTAATAAATATACTTTCATGATAATCAGCTGTTTTCTTCCCAATATTGGAGGATGGACACAAGGAAGTATATTTCCTGTAGGTTAAGGAAAGTTTCCTCCCAGGACCATTCCCTTCCAGAGAACTGCCACCTAGGACAATACAGACCCACCAAGTAGAGAGAGAAAGAGATGGTATAAGGGTCCTGGGTGTCTAGTAGACAGAGGAGTAGAGATGGTATCATGGTCCTGGGTGTCTAGTAGACAGAGGAGTAGAGAAGGTATCAGGGTCCTGGGGTCTAGTAGACAGAGGAGTAGAGATGGTATCAGGGTCCTGGGTGTCTAGTAGATAGAGGAGTAGAGATGGTATCAGGGTCCCAGGTGTCTAGTAGACAGAGGAGTAGAGATGGTATCAGGGTCCTGGTTGTCTAGTAGACAGAGGAGTAGAGATGGTATCAGGGTCCCGAGTGTCTAGTAGACAGAGGAGTAGAGATGGTATCAGGGTCCTGGGTGTCTAGTAGATAGAGGAGTAGAGATGGTATCAGGGTCCCAGGTGTCTAGTAGACAGAGGAGTAGAGATGGTATCAGGGTCCTGGTTGTCTAGTAGACAGAGGAGTAGAGATGGTATCAGGGTCCCAGGTGTCTAGTAGACAGAGGAGTAGAGATGGTATCAGGGTCCTGGTTGTCTAGTAGACAGAGGAGAAGAGATGGTATCAGGGTCCCGAGTGTCTAGTAGACAGAGGAGTAGAGATGGTATCAGGGTCCTGGGTGTCTAGTAGACAGAGGAGTAGAGATGGTTTCATCGTCCCGAGTGTCTAGTAGACAGAGGAGTAGAGATGGTATCAGGGTCCTGGGTGTCTAGTAGATAGAGGAGTAGAGATGGTATCAGGGTCCCGAGTGTCTAGTAGACAGAGGAGTAGAGATGGAATCCGGGTCCTGGGTGTCTAGTAGACAAAGGAGTAGAGATGATATCATGGTCCTGGGTGTCTAGTAGACAGAGGAGTAGAGATGATATCAGGGTCCTGGGTGTCTAATAGACAGAGGAGTAGAGATGATATCATGGTCCTGGGTGTCTAGTAGACAAAGGAGTAGAGATGATATCATGGTCCTGGGTGTCTAGTAGACAGAGGAGTAGAGATGGTATCAGGGTCCTTGGTGTCTAGTAGATAGAGGAGTAGAGATGGTATCAGGGTCCCGAGTGTCTAGTAGACAGAGGAGTAGAGATGGAATCCGGGTCCTGGGTGTCTAGTAGACAAAGGAGTAGAGATGATATCATGGTCCTGGGTGTCTAGTAGACAGAGGAGTAGAGATGATATCAGGGTCCTGAGTGTCTAGTAGACAGAGGAGTATAGATGATATCAGGGTCCTGGGTGTCTAGTAGACAGAGGAGTAGAGATGGTTTCAGGGTCCTGGGTGTCTAGTAGACAGAGGAGTATAGATGATATCAGGGTCCCGGGTGTCTAGTAGACAGAGGAGTATAGATATCAGGGTCCTGGGTGTCTAGTAGACAGAGGAGTATAGATGGTATCATGGTCTTGGGTGTCTAGTAGACAGAGGAGTAGAGATGGTATCATGGTCCTGGGTGTCTTGTAGACAGAGGAGTAGAGATGGTATCAGGTCCTGGGTGTCTTGTAGACAGAGGAGTATAGATGATATCAGGGTCCTGGGTGTCTAGTAGACAGAGGAGTAGAGATGGTTTCAGGGTCCTGGGTGTCTAGTAGACAGAGGAGTATAGATGATATCAGGGTCCTGGGTGTCTAGTAGACAGAGGAGTAGAGATGGTTTCAGGGTCCTGGGTGTCTGGTAGACAGAGGAGTATAGATGATATCAGGGTCCCGGGTGTCTAGTAGACAGAGGAGTATAGATATCAGGGTCCTGGGTGTCTTGTAGACAGAGGAGTAGAGATGGTATCAGGGTCCTGGGTGTCTAGTAGACAGAGGAGTATAGATGATATCAGGGTCCTGGGTGTCTAGTAGACATAAGTAGAGATGGTATCATGGTCCTGGATGTCTTGTAGACAGAGGAGTAGAGATGGTATCAGGTCCTGGGTGTCTTGTAGACAGAGGAGTAGAGATGGTATCATGGTCCTGGGTGTCTAGTAGACAGAGGAGTAGAGATGGTATCAGGGTCCCGGGTGTCTAGTAGACAGAGGAGTAGAGATGGTATCATGGTCCTGGGTGTCTAGTAGACAGAGGAGTAGAGATGGTTTCAGGGTCCTGGGTGTCTAGTAGACAGAGGAGTAGAGATGGTATCATGGTCCTGGGTGTCTAGTAGACAGAGGAGAAGAGATGGTATCATGGTCCTGGGTGTCTAGTAGACAGAGGAGTAGTGATGGTATCAGGGTCCCGGGTGTCTAGTAGACAGAGGAGTAGAGATGGTATCAGGGTCCTGGGTGTCTAGTAGACAGAGGAGTAGAGATGGAATCAGGGTCCTGGTTGTCTAGTAGATAGAGGAGTAGAGATGGTATCAGGGTCCCAGGTGTCTAGTAGACAGAGGAGTAGAGATGGTTTCATCGTCCTGGTTGTCTAGTAGACAGAGGAGTAGAGATGGTATCAGGGTCCCAGGTGTCTAGTAGACAGAGGAGTAGAGATGGTTTCATCGTCCTGGTTGTCTAGTTGACAGAGGAGTAGAGATGGTATAAGGGTCCCAGGTGTCTAGTAGACAGAGGAGTAGAGATGGTATCATGGTCCTGGTTGTCTAGTAGACAGAGGAGTAGAGATGGTATCAGGGTCCCGGGTGTCTAGTAGACAGAGGAGTAGAGATGGTATCATGGTCCTGGGTGTCTAGTAGACATAAGTAGAGATGGTATCATGGTCCTGGGGGTCTAGTAGACAGAGGAGTAGAGATGGTATCATGGTCCTGGGTGTCTAGTAGACAGAGGAGTAGTGATGGTATCAGGGTCCCGGGTGTCTAGAAGACAGAGGAGTAGAGATGGTATCAGGGTCCTGGGTGTCTAGTAGACAGAGGAGTAGAGATGGAATCAGGGTCCTGGTTGTCTAGTAGATAGAGGAGTAGAGATGGTATCAGGGTCCCAGGTGTCTAGTAGACAGAGGAGTAGAGATGGTTTCACCGTCCTGGTTGTCTAGTAGACAGAGGAGTAGAGATGGTATCAGGGTCCCAGGTGTCTAGTAGACAGAGGAGTAGAGATGGTATCATGGTCCTGGGTGTCTAGTAGACAGAGGAGTAGAGATGGTATCAGGGTCCCAGGTGTCTAGTAGACAGAGGAGTAGAGATGGTATCATGGTCCTGGGTGTCTAGTAGACAGAGGAGTAGAGATGGTATCAGGGTCCTGGGTGTCTAGTAGACAGAGGAGTAGAGATGGTATCAGGGTCCTGGGTGTCTTGTAGACAGAGGAGTAGAGATGGTATCAGGGTCCTTGGTGTCTAGTAGACAGAGGAGTAGAGATGGTATCAGGGTCCTGGGTGTCTAGTAGACAGATGAGTATAGATGGTATCAGGGTCCTGGGTGTCTAGTAGACAGAGGAGTAGAGATGGTATCAGGGTCCTGGGTGTCTAGTAGACAGAGGAGTAGAGATGGTATCAGGGTCCTGGGTGTCTAGTAGATAGAGGAGTAGAGATGGTATCAGGGTCCCAGGTGTCTAGTAGACAGAGGAGTAGAGATGGTATCATGGTCCTGGGTGTCTAGTAGACAGAGGAGTAGAGATGGTTTCAGGGTCCTGGGTGTCTAGTAGACAGAGGAGTAGAGATGGTATCAGGGTCCCAGGTGTCTAGTAGACAGAGGAGTAGAGATGATATCAGGGTCCTGGGTGTCTTGTAGACAGAGGAGTAGAGATGGTATCAGGGTCCTGGGTGTCTAGTAGACAGAGGAGTAGAGATGGTATCAGGGTCCTGGGTGTCTAGTAGACAGAGGAGAATAGATGGTATCGGGGTCCTGGGTGTCTAGTAGACAGAGGAGTAGAGATGATATCAGGGTCCTGGGTGTCTAGTAGACAGAGGAGTAGAGATGGTATCATGGTCCTGGGTGTCTTGTAGACAAAGGAGTAGAGATGGTATCATGGTATCCAGGACATCTAAACCTCGCTCTGTAGCTTTTAGTCTCCTGAAATAAAATTGTAAGAAAATCATCCTCAAATTAATCCTTTCCTTCATTCTCTACCCACAGAGGTTACTTGTCACGTGTAACCTCTGATTCAATTTGGTCATATTTGATGGTAATCACTATCTAAAATCTCTGACTAATTTGCCTTTTACAAAAATGTGTCCATACCACGGATGAAGGATCTCTAGTCAGCTTGAGAGCTTAGTTTGAACAGCAATGATGCCACAACTAACTTTGATTGTAACCAATCAGCGATCTCTGGCACAAGAAAACGATTAAATTATGACAAATGTGGCGAGAAATTACTTGAGTCACCTCGGTTGGGAAAGAATGGCTTTCTCGGAAAAGGCAGTTAATCGTGAAACAATTTTCATCTTTTTCATTCAATGAAAAACCTGCATATTTCATGTTTAACAAGTTTAAGATAATCTGTCATGAACCTTGTAAATCCCTGTTGATAATCCACCGGATTTGTTAAGTTTGATCAAACTGCATGCAGCTGAACTAATGAATTTAAATTACATGTTTTCTAATCAACTGTTACCTATTTGTGTGAATGATATCGATTGCTAATGACACATGACACGTCAATGAGATTGATAATTACATGACCTTACGGGAATCAGAAGGGAGGTAGCACAGTGGTTACAGTGTTTAACTAATCAAGAGGTTTGAGTTTTGAATCCAAACAATTTTTTTTGCTGTAGAGAACATTTTGACATTTTTCAATCATTTATAATTGATGATTTATACCTGTTGTCTAGACTTAGTAGACCCTGTTCAAGGTACATCTCAACACTGGAGGAAAGCCTGAAAATCTCAAGTCCATGTGATGAAACCTGCTTCCATCTGTCCTGTGTAACTCCTTCCCTTGTCCGCAAACCAAGAGCTAGGATCTCCTCCAAACTGCAGGGAACATAGAAATATTTAGATAATATTACTAAACGATGTCACGTTTAATAACATGTTTATGAAATGAGTGAGTAGTAAGGATTTACCAAGTGAAAGATATCAATATAATACAGTTTTTTAATTATATTTTATGAAATGGGACAGAGTTTACCAAGTATTTTATTTATTACTTGCTGACTTAAGTAACACTTAATTGCACTAAAAAGTCTTTAAATTGGACACACTCCATTGCGACCGCGGCGCTCCACTGATACTGTGACATCCATCATAGGTTATCCATTAGGACTTCACATCAAAGCATGCAATGTTATTAAACAATGTGTGAAAAGGATTTCATTCCATTCACTTGAGCTGCTAATGCAGGAACATGGCCAATTCCCTTTGAAGATGTCAGTTTTGACCAAGCAAAATGGCATGGCACTTATTATTTCAGCAATAATTATAAAAGCTCAATGGCTTGTTCAAAACAGAGTTAAACCTTTAAGCATAATGAAACTAGAAGGTGTTTAACTTCTTACTCGTAAAAACAGATATCACCCACCCCCCCTCCTTTTAAAAGTCCAAATTGTTGCAATGGAAACTGAATATTTTTTTTTAAATTTACAAGTTCAAACCCCAAAAGGCACATCTGCATGATATGGGGAGGCTGTAAACTAAAGTTGGTGAAGATAGGTCAAGTAGTTTAAGAGATTTGCTCTGGAAACAAACCCTACCCTTCACAAAAACCAAACAAATTTTAAAAGCTGAAACCCCAATACATCTGCATGTTATGGGGAGGCTTTATACCAAATTTGGTGAAGATTGTAGTTTTAGAGATATGCTCTGGAAACAATACCAACAGCAACGGCAACACCAACACCAACACCAACACCAACACCAAAGCCGACAGAAACCAACCAGAACAATATGTAATTGTTTCTGTGTTTTTGAAAAACACCTACTGATCATGTGTGATCTGGTCGACTACTTTCCGAGTGCCATGTCCAAGATGTTCCACCTCTCTCATCCACGGATCTGGCTCCAGGGTTTGGATCCGCGCCTGTCGTACACCACCTATATGGAGCCGACTGTGGGCTCCTACAGTGTAGAGAATATAATATACACAGTCTCAGCATTGAGAATATAAGGTAAATTGGTATAGTAAGAAAAAATCCAAAGATTAAGATCAGAGTAGGGGAGGAGAGGTTGAGTGATTGCATAGGGGTTGGGTGGGGAGTGATTGCATGGGGGTTGGGAGGGGGAGTGATTGCATGGGGGTTGGGTGGGGGAGTGATTGCATGGGGGTTGGGAGGGGGAGTGATTGCATGGGGGTTGGGAGGGGGAGTGATTGCATGGGGGTTGGGAAGGAGAAATAAAGCACTAAGAACGGTGGAATCCTGTGTAGAGGTACGGGGATCAATGTAAATCTAATGTCAGTTGAAACCAATAATTGAATTCGCATTGCCCTAAAAACTTATTATGTAATGTGTAAGCTTTCAACCTGAGATAATAATTCATGCCAAATTCGATGAGCTACAGATTCTTACAATACATTATTAATTAATTATTTAAAATAGGATATTTTATAACAAGAGTCTTGTGAGTAATTCCTGTTTACCTGGTCCAATACCCATGTACTGCAAGCCCCTCCAGTAGGTCATGTTGTGCTCACTGTAAGCTTTCTGTTGATTCAGTTGAACAAGATTACATTCACTCAAATGGTAACTATTTCTGAATCTCCATGCAACATTTACATTTCCATCTACATCAATTATTTATAAATGTATCATTTATCACTCTTTCAATAATTCAAACTAAACTAAACAAACAGTATTTATCATTAATATAATTGATATATTTGCATATATTCAAAGGTACACTTTGTCGGTATGTACCGGTACACCATAAGTGCCTTGAACCAAAATTATTTGTCGAACTATCCCTCTACAAATAACTACTTGATTAGTTTACCCAGGTTGACAGCTGTAGCTAGTTTGTCAGGATCCTGTGCTGTTAATTGGCAGTGGTGAAAGAGTTCAATAAAACCTATATGTGAAAAATAATACTGACCATCCATTACTGGCATCTACAGTAGATCGATCAGTGAGTAAACGAGTCGGAGTTAACTTTGAACCAAACTTTAATTTCTAATTTGACAAAATTTCCAAATTTTACAAGTCCAGTTGTTTGATTGGGTTGATTACTACATAACGAACCCTGATGATTATCAGATGGTGGTAACCTATAAACCATTTCTCTAAAGGAAAGAAATAACTTCCTAAGCTTACGTCTCTTGCAAAATTGGACACTTCGTATCTCTCGAAGCCGTTATTAGCTAGAATCTGAAAGAAAGTAATCAGTAATTGATAAGAATGAACTGAAAAGGGAGAATATAAGTTGTTTATATTCTGCATTTAAAAACAATATCCTCACAAGAGTAACTTACTTATATATATTTTAATATTTAAATTCAATGGACTTTTATACCTGATATGAATAAAAGTATGACATTTCTATATTAAAGGAAATGATTTATGTAATGAAAATGTTTTTTATGTAGTTAGACACAGATAAAGAATTGTGATGTTTTCACAGATATATAAATGTGCTTATTATAAACATATTATAGTTACTGTTAACGCTTGCTTTCTAACAGAACATGTTGACAAGAAATTCTTAACAAATACCTGGACAGCTACTTTGTACATAGTCGCAACATCATCAGGAGAGGGCATCCTCTGGCAAGTGAAGCAAAATAATTCGTAAAAAATAAATATGACATGCAGTCTGGTTAAAATTTACTGTATCTTGAAGAATAAAAGTCGTAAAATAATGCATCTACCAGAATTAGAACTTACATTGTTCGGTGTTTCCTCTCCACATGGTTAAACTGCCTGTATACTCGGATATTCTGACACAAGTTCAGTGGGCCAATCACAAGTGTTCCAACAAAACTGTTTGGTGCAAGAAGCTAGGGGAAAGTATTTCCAGTCAGCCATTCTTTTGTCTATTTCCATATCAATCTGCACGTGTTAACGATTAATTCTGAATGTATTCAAAAAGGCGATCGTTTAAAAACTCATATGTGATTGGTCAGCTGAGGACTGGGTTTTGTCTCCACTAAACACGCAGCTATATGGGGTGTAATGAGACCTTGCCGCATGGATCTATAACATAGGTCTGTATCCTGGTAGATGCAGTATTTTGAGGATTATATTTCTCGGAACTTGGTTGATTTTAATCAGACTGATATCACATGGATAAAGGTGGATTAGTGTTTGAAACAACCTTTAGTCTTCATTTATTGTCAACCTGCCCCAACTTGTTAACCAAATAGATCTTTTTCCTGGCCATTTTGCAAATAGCCCAAAATGAAAAAAACATGCAATATATATATAATAGGTTTTTCAGTTGGCTTTAACATGGAAGAGAACTTTTGAAATGATGATAAATCAAATAGTATGTTTCCTACTTATCAGATTTTAATAATTTAACTCAAAAAGAAATATATATAATCAATATTTCGTAGTTATAAATTAATATTAACTTACAACAGTGCCCCTGGCAACAGACTTGAAAAGGTGTGTCCCCCTCTCCAGAGTGAGCTGATAAAGAGACAGGTGCTTGTCACACACATCTAGAACCTAAATGAGAAAACAGGGAGAAATACAGGTGTGTTGACTACCTGTTTGAGTATAATTATCCCTACAAAATGTAGAGAGAAATTTTGTTTCTCTCTCTACACAATGTAGATGGTGAGATAGATTGAAATGTGCTCTATCCCTCCTTTGGTTTGTCCCTCCGTTCAGAAAATGGTTTCCAAAGCTTAATTCAAAACCTTTAAAGTCCAGTTAACAAACACTTTGTATGTGAACAATCATCATGTCTAGATGTGCCTTTCTGGGTTTCACAGCTTCTTGAATTTTATTTTTGGCATGGAAACACTACATAACTTTCATTTCCAGAAAAGAACTCATAAACCATACATGCTAGATCGACGAAAATTAGTACCGTAATACTTCCTTAATTTCGCCCCCTCTATAAGTCCGCCCACGTAAGATCATCTGACAGCCTTATTTCAAAATGCCCTACAAAATTACGACAGTGAGCCAGACGTTCAGTATTGACAAATCAAAGTTCGACCACATTCAAAATTTTGAAATCATATTATTTACAGTCATGATATACAATCATCTTGTGATGTGTAACATGTGTATAGGGTTTTAACTTTTTATTTTGAGATCTTCATGGAAAGGCTACTTGCAAATTGTTAGAATTAATAAAACGTTAGGCCATTCTTCTATGTATTTCACACTTTTCTTACTTGCAATGATATATCTGACTCTAATTAAAAACAGATACTGAACATGCATCTTGGACAAATAATTTCATTATAAACTTACCCTGATATAATTTGAATCCTAAATAAACATAATCAAAACATGAATTTATTTATATATATATTTAGGCTTTATATAATAGATGATACAGTTAACAATCACTTCATGAAATTTTGGTGAACTGAGCCAGGACAGCTTTTGTTTACATGGAGGTCGGTCGGTCCCAGATGATTCCTTTGTTACAGAGAGGTTTACATGGAGGTCGGTCCCAGATGATTCCTTTGTTACAGAGAGGTTTACATGGAGGTCGGTCCCAGATGATTCCTTTGTTACAGAGAGGTTTACATGGAGGTCGGTCCCAGATGATTCCTTTGTTACAGAGAGGTTTACATGGAGGTCGGTCCCAGATGATTCCTTTGTTACAGAGAGGTTTACATGGAGGTCGGTCCCAGATGATTCCTTTGTTACAGAGAGGTTTACATGGAGGTCGGTCCCAGATGATTCCTTTGTTACAGAGAGGTTTACATGGAGGTCGGTCCCAGATGATTCCTTTGTTACAGAGAGGTTTACATGGAGGTCGGTCCCAGATGATTCCTTTGTTACAGAGAGGTTTACATGGAGGTCGGTCCCAGATGATTCCTTTGTTACAGAGAGGTAATTCCTGTAGATTAGCCACACAAAATGGTTCAATACTAATCAGTAGCTCAGTACCAGGACTGCCTTGCTGTGTTCAAACTGATTATGGAGATCTGTGGACAGTGGACACTGACCTGTTTGACCTCCTGAATCCAGCCGTGTACGGTCTGTCCTGGTCTCCCAAACATGAGGTCCACAGACACCCGGCCAGGGTACAGACTCCTCGCTTCCTGGACACATCTGGGGAAGAGTGGACGAGTTTCACAACAGTTGCATAGCTACTGAGAACAGTTTGTCATGATGAAACTTCAGTGGTACTTTGAGCAAACAAAATATTGACTATAACCCTAGTATGTGTCTGTCTTGGAACAGTTACATGGTAATAGAAGGCCGGTATCAGAGAAAGAATGATTTAGAGTTTTGAGAAGTTACAGAGCTACAGTTAGTGTTATGCCTCATTGGATCATGTACACACCAAATCAAATTGGTAATATGATATTTCTTTGAATGAACTAACTTGCATACACCTAGGTTTTCATCGTTTAAGTATTTAAGAAAAAATTTGAGTCCTTGCATAAATTAAAAGGAAAAGTAATATGGCTTTGCAAATAGTTAAGTGTAATCTGTAGCGTTGAGTTCATATCCATTTTATTTATCCAGTTCTTGGAAATTCTACTCAATGCTACCCCGTTTTATGCAAGGGTTTGAACATAACATGCATGCTTTGTATTTGTGTTGTATTTGAGACTGTTGAAACTTCCTGTGCTAGCCAAACAAACACCATGGGAGTTAAAGTGGCATAATTGAAACAGATCTTGTATAGTTGAGTTTTAGAATTAGTGACAAATGGAGCTGAGTTGAGTTGAGTTAAGGCCATGAAACATTTTGTTGATGACTTTACCTCAATGAATCTTCAACTGTGTGGTCTCTGCCAAGAACAAGTAGATCTTCATCTTTTAATGTCTATAAATAAACATGATATATTAGGATCATTAATAACTGCTTATTGTTCTAAATATATAAAGACATTTTTGAAATTATTTTTTTGCTCCCAGAGCCTGCCACACACAGTAAAGCATGCAAAGAAAAAAACATCCCCCGTCTGTTAATGTCTCTTGATATGATGTGATCTTGATATGATGAGTTTCCGTGTAATAGGTAGAACCTATGAAGAGACATCTAAGTGATTAAGAAGGGGCCTAACTGACTTAAAACTCCGCCTACTATTGATTGACAGGTTCAATGACGTCACTGTTTGTGCTATTTCCTACGTAACAGTTTCATATGACGATGTCGCCAAGCTGCATGGACGTTTTTGTATGATCTCTCACTTTTGGAAAAATGAATTTGATCGTAACATTTGTTATCATAAAACTAGAGATAATCTTCCGTCTTTGAGGTGAGCTCATTTTCCTCTGTTCATTGTATTCGGCAATATGTTATTTTTAACCATGTAGATGTCTAAATTAAATTGTTGAATGTGCAAGTCATTCAAATTAATATGTTTGTCTCCTTTTCTAAAGTAAATGAAAACAAGAAGACATAGTCATCAACATCCCCCGCCAGACACAAGAAATGAGAACAAGGGCAATAATTCAAGAAGAAATAATTGTGCGCTGCTCATTTTCTTTCCATTAAGGTAACAATATCCTCAAGCCACACAACTGATTTGATGTTAAACAATGTCTGAGAAAAGCTATATCCTTGGATACTTGAAACAGAGTCGAAAAAGCGGAACAAGGGGAATAACTCCGGAAAAAATAATCACATGCTTCTTTTTTTCAAATTCCGTCAAGGTATCGATGGCCACACGATGGTACACACTAAATTTGGTTATCCTATCTATAAAGGTTTCTGAGAAAAATTAGTCCAAATGTACAGAACAAGGGCAATAACTCCGGACAAGATTAATTGTGTGCTTCTCATTTTCGAACTCCATCAAGGTACTTATGCCCTCAAGCCATCCGACAAATTGGGTAATCCTATCTTAAATAGTCTCTGAGAAAAACTGCCCCCTTTAGAGATAGCATGAACCGAGTCAAAACATACGGAACAAGGGCAATAACTCACAAAAAAAAATAATCACACGGTTCTTATTTTCGAACTCTATCGAGGTATTTATGTCCACAAGCCACACACCAAATTTGAAAACTCTATCCTAAACAGTTTCTGAGAAAAGCTGTCCCCTTTGGAGATACCATGAACAGAGTCAAAAAATACGGAACAAGGGCAATAACTCCGGAAAAAATAATCACACGGTTCTTATTTTCGAACTCCATCGAGGTATTTATGTCCACAAGCCACACACCAAATTTGGAAATCCTATCTTAAACAGTTTCTGAGAAAAGCTGTCCCCTTTGGAGATACCATGAACAGAGTCCAAAAATGCGGAACAAGGGCAATAACTCCGGAAAAAATAATCACACGGTTCTTATTTTCGAACTCCATCGAGGTATTTATGTCCACAAGCCACACACCAAATTTGACAACTCTATCCTAAACAGTTTCTGAGAAAAGCTGTCCCCTTTGGAGATACCATGAACAGAGTCCAAAAATACGGAACAAGGGCAATAACTCCGGAAAAAATAATCACACGGTTCTTATTTTCGAACTCCATCGAGGTATTTATGTCCACAAGCCACACACCAAATTTGGAAATCCTATCTTAAACAGTTTCTGAGAAAAAGTGTCCCCATTATAGCGGACGGACGGAAGCACGCACGGACGGACGGACGGACGGACGGACGGACGGAGCCCAAACCTATATCCCCCTTCCACTTCGTGGCGGGGGATAATAAATATCTATTTAGTTATTAATACTTAGTGTTTACATTCCAGAAGAAAACAAAATTAATTCATAATTTTATAATAATATTGAAGTAGGCTTTTTTTTGGTTTGTTCGTAAAAGACTTTAAAATAATTTCTTTGCAAAATAACTTTAATAAGGCTGGAACAAAGTG
This sequence comes from Gibbula magus, assembly GCA_936450465.1. Lineage (NCBI taxonomy): Eukaryota > Metazoa > Mollusca > Gastropoda > Trochida > Trochidae > Gibbula > Gibbula magus. The sequence continues at coordinate 11,203,890 of OW388290.1, read as the reverse complement.
TACACTAATTACGCCAGATAACAAATACATGCATGCAAAATATTTTGAAACTCATTTGCCAGTATCTTTATACTGCCTGAATAGCGTAGTGTCGAGGTCGTGTTTTCTTCGAGTCACGTGGGGCACATGTCAATAAAAAGTTGTAAAACATTGTTGTCATTTTTTTTTTACCAATCACGCACAGAGAGGGCGTGTCATGAAGAGCGTTTAAGCGTTGAGTTCTTAATCATTAAGAGTCTATTTTGTCAGAAAACTACGACCGTCTGATTGGCTGAGAAAGTAGGTTGAGTTATAATATTTTTTAGCATAACATGAAATGAAAATATGCTCTATTTTTTCTTGTTTATTATTACTGGTTCAATCCAAAATGTCAGAATTATGAAATCGGGTGACCAATGCCTTAAATTTCCAACTCACCTGAATTCCGAGAGAAAGCCTATTTACACCTGCATCTTTGAACCCTCTGTACAACAAATACAGTTTATATGATTAAAAACATAATTGTAAAGCAAGTCTGGGATATTTTTTTCTTACAACGTTGGTTAATATATTTGAAATCAGAAGACACATGAGCGAGATTTACTACTTCTTTTACCAATATTTGATAAAGAATGATTTTGGATGAAAATTGGGACAAATCACTTTCTCAGTCTTACACAAACGGGTTTCTATTTTAGAATATTAGCAGAATTTAAAATGTTAACATCTTAATTCCATGAAAACAGTAATTATTTCATTCATTTATCTAAGACTATGATAATGATGGTAAATACTTCAAACGCGATGTTTCCAGTAAAGTTGGGTTTGCTTCAAGAGTTATCTCCCCTGATGAAGGGAACTCCACCAATGACTTCACTGTGTTGATGAAACTTGCAATTGTCTCTGGACTTGCTAAGCTAGGGGTACCTGTTTTAAAATAGATTATTTTAAACCTCAAATATGAAATTATAAGTGCCCACATCCTATTAAGAACCCCAAACTACAAATTCAAGCATGTACAGTACCCCCCCTCTCCCTCCCCCACTTACCCCGTACAAATTGTAAGCCATATGGATGACAAAAGCTTATTATGTGTGGAGGAAAATTCTGAAGTTCTTCTTAATTGTGAGGCCAATTTTCTGACAATATACTTTACCTCCACCAAAGAAGATTGAGGACACTCTCTTGATCCGACTCAGTTTGACAATAGTCTCCAGCTCTCGAATCAAACATTTTCGCAACCGTTGTTCGTTTACATTACGACTGAAAAGAGAGGTATTCACAAACAATATATTTCTTTTATTTTTAACCTTTTAACCATTTATAACCCTCTTCATTCAATGTTTAAATTCATTTTCTGTTCTTGAAAAATAATAAAACCTGGGCTTTTAGGGCTTATTTGATATTTGGAATATCATACTTACTCTATGTACTTATTGAAGTTACAATATGTGCAGCGTCGCTTGCAGTATGGCCACTGAAATTAAGATAAACATACAAGATGGTCATGAATTTAAAATTGAACTTTTGACTCCATTCGCTGAATGCATGCTAGCATGTTTGTTTACATAACATTTCACAGACAGATGTAATACCTCACATACAAAAAACAAACTTAAAAAGTTTAAAGTTTGGAGAGGAGATTTAAATTTAAAGAGCTTTTAATTAATGTATAAGATATTATTATCAATTACCATCTTATAGGATTATTTTTAGAAAAACTAACAGATATATATAAGACTTTGTTAACTAATATCCCTACTTGCTTGGGAACAGCAGATTCTTTGTTGTAATGCCTAGGTAACTATATTACTAGAAATGAATTCATCACCGCTGCTTATTTTATCTAAACCATCTCAAATTCAGACTGAAGGACCAATAGACTTTCACCCTATCTTTCATAATCTTGTCCCCATTTCCAAAATTTTGTGTGTAGCCAAACTGGGATGTAGGCAGAATGTGACTCAACCCTTGATTGGACAAAAGTAAATCTTCAAAAAGCATGAAGCCTGGTCCAGTCGCGGTTGATGTCATGTAGTAATTCACTTTCTGTTAAACTTTTCAAAAAATATCAAGATAGAAAGAAAACAAATATTGGCAGTGCATGGTTACATATATCACAAATGTAACTTCTACAAAAAGTCAATAGTTCCCTTATGAAACAAAACCTATATCATGTTTTATTTCTCTAAAATCTGACAATGCACTTTGAAGTTAGAAATGAAAAGCGCTTGAAAGGGCAATCATAACAGTTTCATACCAGTATATATTTGAATTAAAACCAATTTTGAAATAATGACCGGTTTACATACTTACATGAACATACACAGCAGCACAATTATTGGCATGGGAAAGCACTTTCTCATGATTGTCTACAGATATGAATCTTCTTGCGCCAATGCATACCGATTGAAAATGTTTTATTCTCATAATTAAATCTTTTAAAATCATGAATTAGTCGAAGAATTGTTTTTGCTAAATAAGGCCTATATGATCTTCATTAAACTGACACGAGTTTGACTACCAATGCTGGTGGACTCTTGACAGTCACATTGATAATGTCCCTAGGCCTAACCAAGGATTTCGATATAGATTTAGATCTAAAACTTCGCCCTGTCACGGCACCTTGTCAGAGTCATTGTGACAATCGTCTGAGTATAATTACATTGAAATCAGAAAGTAAAAAACATCATCAAGAAATCTTTTACAGAGCTGTCACCAGTAGAAATCGCCTTTCAAAAATGTTATTGACGAGAACAGTTGATTTTGCCATGTGTATAAAGGGACGTAACTCTCATTCCTTACGTATAAAACCACCGATAAAAATATTTTCAAACCCTCAAAAATGAAGGTTTAGACGCTGCCTCCAAACATTGCTTTATACATGTATGAAAATGATATCATCTACTAATCCTATTCATTGATGTTTATATTTAGAGGCAGACCGAACAAATAAAATATAGGCGTTTCTTTAACAATATTATCGTGGTCAAAGACTCAAATAGCTCTGAATAGTGTTGATATCGTATTTATGTTACAGAGGCGCATATGTTTACAGTCAAATAGTTCATTCTCTGAAATAAATGTTTCACCTCAAGATCATCCGTTACACATCATACAGAATCATAAAACTTGGGGAAATGAAGAACGTATATATAATATCACCCAGAGGGGTTTCAGAATTGAAAGAAATATGATAGATATTCAACATGTTGTTTTTAAGATTATGTGCATTTAATCACGTATGTAAATCTACTAGGATTTTTTATGACCAATTTCCATCCGGACACCAAAATACATATTCCCAAAATTAACTTTTCACTTACTCATTACTCATAGACAAATTATACCTTAGTAAACCTGGTTTAATATTTGTTTAAAGCGTTCTGACATGTTTATACGTACGTAGATTATTATATGCGATAACAGAAACACATATCATACAGGAGATTAGTATCTTGGGCAGGTATGCTATGGATAAAATAAGCGAAGAGCAAGAGGGTTTCAGAGACGGTTATTCTACAATCTACATTATTTCACCCTACAAGCTCTGATACAAAAATACTAAAGGTGGTAAGTTCTATGTATTGTGTTGAAGAAAGCATTTGACTCAGTAGAAAGACACAAGTAATGGAATCATGAACATGACAACAATGACATATCAGAACATTTCCCCAGCTATTTTGAGCAAGACAGGGGTGCGTGTTGAGCCCCTTTCTATTCACAATCTTCATTAATGAATAATCCATTCGAATTAAGACGAAATGTGCCCATGGTTTACAACACCACCCAGACGTAATTAAAGATACTATCATCTCTTTCTTTTTTCGATGTTAATTCGTTTATTCATATAGACAATACTTTCAAGTAAGCAAAACACAAACGATTATTTCGAAGCGTCACCTACTTATCAAGATATAGCCCTTCAAAGTGAGTAAAGTTTGCCTCCTCATTATCTCATTCTTGAAACAGTTTTCCGCGGCCCTTCAGTGTAGCATAACCTTCGTTAGCGATGTGACGTCATACACAGGAGTTGCTTAATGAAATCCTTAGGCGATTTGTCGATGTTCGTTGATAATTCGTTTAAAACATAATAAGAACGTTTTGACATTACAAGTTTCCGATAGAATGGGTATTTGTGCGTCCGTGGGGAGTAATTTCGGAGTTTTAGGAGCATTTTTCGATATTCAACCGCTGATTTTAGATTTGTTCTTTTCCCAATCGAGTGGAGTGTTATGTTATCTTATAAGCTACAATATGTTTTGAAATGAATAACTGACAATTCAAAAATAAAAAAAAGATCATGCAATTTTTTTACTATCATAAACGCCATTATTAGTTAATTTTTTTGATGTGCTTGATTTTGTGTTTGAAGAGTGTCTATAGCTTGAAATCTACTGCGTCAATATTTCTCATGGTCACTTTATTTTGCTAATAGAATAGTTTCAATACAACTAAGAAAATCCTATAATTTTCATCAATGTTACTGGTTTACACTTTTTAGAAGAACATATTCGGGCTATCTTTAAATCTATAGTCGTGTACATTTACAATTCTTAGATTCAGTGTAATACCACTATCATTTCCTAGCATGTTATATAAAAGGCCTTGCATTTTATATTACATGCAGTTTTTGATGGTCAATTCATATATTTGTGGAAATAAAATAATGTTTAAATCACTTCGGATAAAAATATGGAAAATGAAAGTATTGGAACTATAGAACCTTGATCAACCTACCATGACCGTGTGAACAGTACATGTGTTGTTTGGTTCTCAATTTTAAAAAAATATTACCCCGGCTATAGTTCAGTCGTGTAGATTTCCCCTCTTATCTAATATTTATCTAAGTTAGATTGTCAATAACGCAACTACATCACTTATTACATATCGCTACATTGATAAACAAAATACTGAAATATATTTTGTTATTCTGCATAAGGACGAATGTGATTTTTTGTTTTATTCAACGTGAATGAGGCGTGTTAACACCGTTATTATCCGTATGAAATGTGTAATAGATCTCTGTGACGTTTGAAGAAGAATTGTTCCAAAACACATTGCAGAATTACGGGTCCCGCAATGGTCACATCCGGTACTAAACAGTGTTGACATCTGCTGCCATTTGTAGTACGTTTTACGGGGTGTGTATATATGTAATTTTGTTGTATAAGGACACCGGTAAATATGTTATTTAGGCAGTTATGTAAGGCTAAATCTAGTGGATTCTGTCATTAGACGCCAAACGACTCCTGTGTATTACGTCACAAGGCCAAGCAAGCGGAATTCGCTCTCGGCTAAAGTTTTATGAGGCGTAATTGAGCGGCGTTCTAAAAAGGCGTTATAAAAGGTGTTTATTGGTTGAATTGACAAATATCAAGTGAAATCTTCGTCATCTTGGAATATGCTTGAATAAAAACCGAAAAGTGATATGGTCGGGGTTTGTGGATCTTTAAGTTACTATTGGATATGAATCTCCAACATTTAAACCAAGCAGCAACAAAAGCTAAAAAAGTATTCGTAGGTTTGTAACCACATGTTAAGGCGACCTCTCGCTCAGACATATGGAGCTTACAAAATACGGAAGTCATTGAAAAAGTTCATTTATTTGCATGCAAGAAATTCCCAGGACTAAAGTTGAAGACACCAAGTGATATGGTTTGTGGTGAGTTTGGGAGGTTTCCACTACATATTTACTCCTCGATAACTGCCGTCGAATATATTGGTTAACACTTTCATCTATGTTTTCTAACAGAATACAAAAACATGTTATATATAGAATCATGTTATATTTGATGATAAACATGGACAAAGAAACTGGGACTCCAGGGTAAGAGAAATTATATTTCCAATTGGCTTCGGAATTGCCGCACTATTCACATTCATTCTTCATTCACTCATTAAATACATGTACATAATATATATATTCAAAATTGGTGTGAACGAATCTCTATATCAAGAAAATGTTTTTATTATTCAAAATTCATATTTGTTTTTTTTCACTGAAACATATTTATCATGTTTAAATATAAGAACTTTAAGCGATGACAAATAAGATTCCGTTGCCTATCCTATGATTCAATGGTTGAAAGCGGCAGATATAGAAATGTAATAAAGAAGACAGAATATGTACCCCATTATATGTATTACTAATCAAAACACCGAGACGAATACCATATTTCCTTCTCATCTGTCCATTGTGTTATACTATTATGTCCATCCAAGAATTATGAAATTTTGTAATCTAATTTAGTATAAAAATCAAACTATATTACGAAATCTTACCATGTAATTCAGTGTTTAATGGTTAGGTAAACAGAACAAATGTCATAACACTTTAATGTAGATAAACTCACGAGCAAAAGAAAGTATAGGTACAACAACGCAAGATATTTTAATCAACGAGTGATGAACATGCTTGAAACAAAGTTACACCATGTCTCTAAAAGCAAACTAACTTTGTATGTAAATTTTGAAACATTATCTGTTCATAATTCGGAAAAACACGACTTTTTATAAATCGTCGTTATAGAATCTCCTTAACCAGGCGAGATAGAGGGAGTGAAATATGGCTTTCTGGCTTGTTTTATAACGTCCTACAGCAACGACGCGTCATTGATTTAAAGTCAAAGGAAGTGCATTATGTCGATACCATATTGTACTAACATAATTTCCATATTTCATAACATTTTTACCTTAAATACCCAGAATTATTTCCCAAAATACCTTTTGAAATAGCTATTTTAGCACCTCATGTGTGCTTGAACAGATATAAAATATTAAGTATTATACTCTCATGAATGAACTTGTGTATATCTCTTAACGAGATATATCCTCATCACGAACATTCAAAACCGAGTTTATCCTGCAGAAATAGTTTGTGTTTGACTCTGTTGAAAAGAAGATATACTTTCTTTTGCCCGTGATTTTATGTTTGTCGATGTATATGTTACACGATGTACGTAGATGTACTATTGTGCAAATAAAGATTGATTGATATAATATAATGTTTTTAATTAAATATTTCCGTATTGACCCTGTTACAGGTCCGAAGTCTGTTGTATTGACACGACACAAAGTGACAATTTTAATAATTAACCTCTTTTTATTTTATTCGTACAATGTAAAGAGATAATATTCGTAAAAATCTTAATTATAAAAAAAACCGTTAGTTGGTAAAGGTCAAAGTTTTGAAGCGATATCTTTGCCGACTGATACAGTCTAGTTCGTAAATACTGTATAAATACCATACGAGTGATAGTTAATAATGATTGTAAATTTAAATTACACTTGTGACGTCATCCTACTGTGCTATCGATCCATTATTTTTCAGTTATAGACAACTATACACTACATCATGATTTTGACTGGAATTTTATTGTTATAACATTTCAAAGTAAATTTGTTAATTAAGCAATACTTTGAAGGTTAAGGTCCTCGTAACTCTCCATTCCTTGGCTCAATTATTTCTAAGGAATGGAGAGCTACTTGGACATTAACCTCTACACATTGTATACCGGTAATTTAAAATCCCTTTTATCCAATGAAGAGAGAAAAAGTCCGTTTAACATTTCGATATACAAAAAAGTCATTACAAAAAATTAGACTTGCAAATATATATGTAGACTTGCGCTGGCTCCTGGAGAGACTACATGGGTTATACGTGACGTAGGTCTGTGTTCTAACAAATCACAGCTCCATACACTGACATATAGGCTCCTTCTACATGGCGTTATACATATGCAGCCCTGTTTGGAGTTATCAGAGCATTTAAAGTAAATACAGTTTACCAGGAAGAAAATTACTGACAGTGTAGGTCACGTGACTCACATTCGATGTATTGTGTTTGTGGGTGCACAGTTACAGTGTAATGGTGGAAGGGAGAGTTGACTGCTGAGAAAAATTTTCTCAGAAATATTCAAGAAACGACTTCAAGCCATACCAATTCACATTCGGAAAGACTATCGCCAAGTTTCAGGTAACCTTTTCTCTCGAATTGTTCCCATTAAAACTTGATTTAAAAGTGTTACAAGGAAGGAAATTAATACAACGCCCATGTTACTGGTTTACTTATGAGGTGTCCGTGTACTAATACATGATGGTTATGTGATGAAGACTTTCGCTTTGAAATATCTGTAGGCCTATATGCATGACCTAGCCTGGGTGTATTGACGTTCACTGACAAATGTATAATTCTATAAATATAGGCCCTACCCCCATGCTCTGGTTCGAGATACGCTGGAGTGATTTTCAATAAAATGTAAATATTCTCATCTTGGGATACATGAATGAATATATGTATATAAATGAATTATGTAAAAACACGTTACACAAAAGTTCAAAATGGAAGCTACGTATACCTCTGGTTTCAGGAAGTACCAACTGGGCATGTTATTATGCAGTTACGTACATGCCTTTCAAACGGGTTACATTCATACAGCACATAAAATACGTGCAGTAACATATATCATTGTATTCGTTCTTTCGAATACCTGTGAATGTTCAACAGCAATCAGGATAATAGGCAAATGGAAAATATTCAAGATAAATTCACAATAACGCTTGAAAAGAATATCGGGATGATACTCAATGACTAAATTATATATTATATGAATGTTTATACATGGTGGGTGAAGGAGTCGTCTGGGTGAAGTATATTTTCGTTATCTGTGAACGGACATGGTACTTTTCTTGAATATCATACCTTTTCCTTATACAACGCATATATTGTTGTGACCTTAAATCATATGAATTCATTTCTTTAACGAAAAACTTCTTTTTTAATTTAAGTTTTGTCTTTTAACGTTCTTTTGTTAAATCATATATATATTTGAGATGTACGAATATATTTCTTTACATAGCTGTCAAAACATCGTTCTTATCTGATTTTAATCACACACCGAGTCTTTTCCACTGAGAATTGACAATCTTAGAATCTCAGATACCGTCTTCCTCATAATAAGCACCCACTTATTAAATCAGTAAACGCGAAGATCAGGTGCTTTTCGTTTCAGCGGAAAACTACACCATTCATTGTTTGTTTAATCTGAAATTTCATTGTAAACGATTTGGAGATTATTTTAAAATCGCCATTTTATCTTTTCCTCCGGTGCTTGTTAGATCACAGGGTATACTTGACTTGCTTTTTTAAAGATAATGTTATGAAGGGAAGTAGTGATAAATGGGACTTGAAGAAAGGCTACACTGATAAGGTATTCATTTCAAGCTTTGTATGTTCACATATACCCCCTTATCAGTGGAATGTACCTGGTCACGGCAACATTTAACTTCCTGAATGACGCAAAGTTTACCTATTTACAATACACTGTGGCGGACTACCCGTATTTGTGATAGCCTACTTATGTAATGGGTATATATATATGAACAGGTATATTCAGACAGGTAGATGTTAAGTTTGGGCAAAATTACACACGGATACGTATACGACTTGACATTCCACTGTCTGTCTTCGTTACCAATGGGGAATAAAAAATGATTTTGTTTTGATTTTCCGAGGAAATAATTCACTGAAGTACAATATATAAGGAACTGAATGTTAATAAACATATGGTTTTATAATCTTGTTCATTTAAAACATTAAATATTAACATGTTAATTTTATATTGTAAACCCATATAATTTATAATAACATGGCTGCCATTGTAATGGGTTTTTCCCCAAATGATACTGAAAATTAAAAACTGAAAATATATTATATTATATATATATATAGATTATTACCCGAGGAAGTGTGTCATATGACTTTTACGAAACGAGTGTGAATTTGTGTATTGCCCGAGCGAGAGCGAGGGCTATACATACATTTGCACGAGTTTCGTAAAAGTCATATGTCACACTTTCGAGTGTAATAATTTCTTTATTACCCATTCTATTCTATTTGATTCGCGTAAAATTAGCCAGGAAATGGCCCACTTCCTTTGCGACGGCAAGCTACATTGACGTCACGAACAATCGTTTTATGACGTCACAGACGACAAAATACTGGAAGCCGCGGTGAAACGATCGTTGCTAGGCAAACGTGATATGTGCACATGTGCTCAACCATATGGGTAATAAATGGTTTAATCAAATATCCAGCCCGACTGAACCGGGAAGTCTACCGAACAAGTAACCCTACTCAACTTTCACATTCAGTGTCTATAATAATTCCACCAGAGATGTATAGTGTATCGTTAGAAATTTAAGTTTTCATTTGCTGTCAATGGATATTGTCTTTATTGCACCAATGCATCTTTAAAAGATAATAAACGATAGTGAAGAAATAAAAACGAACTTCGATTTAATGACGTGAATATGACGTAAACGTGCATTCCCGTTTCACGTGCATCCAGCCCTCAATAATTGACGTCACACCATTCTCACAGAACTCGCTGATCATGGATTTCATTAGACAAGGGCAATACACAAACCAACACGTGACCTACACACGACGTCTGGCGGTCACTGTGATTACAGACCAGTGGAATACAGAGAATACACACTCTTTTTCCCTTATTCATGATGCTACAGGCATTCAATTGGGATCGTTTGAAAGTCGTTGACTAAACAAATATTATACGACATATTTTAAAATATTATACGACATATTTTAAAATATGGCAGTCATTTAAGGGGTGCAGCGTTTTAAACTATCGTTTCACTTAAAACAAAATTAATCAAAAAAAGATTAATCGGGCTGCAGCCTGTATAAAATAATGATACTCCCTGATCTAAATCATGAATCCAAGATGAAACTAAAAGGGTACATATTATGCCATCCTTTAAAGGTGCATCCATCGTGTTTCATAACATTTTATTGGCTTTAATACGTTCCAACTCACCATATGTGCTGTCAACAGTGTAAATAAATTCACTCAACTTGCATATTCATTCCCAATCGCCAAATATATCATAATTACTAGTTTCCAATTAAAACCGAATAACATCATTATACATGTGCAGAAACCGAAACTGCACGTCCCATTTACATGTACAGTAGTTTTATGACCTTTTCAACATTATCAACCAAAATTTGTCATTTTGTCTGTTATAAATATGTTTCCAAAATAAAGTTGGACTCCTTGGCGCGCGTCAATCGAGATGCAGTGTCCGGTTTTCGATCAGAAATCAGTACTTTTACCTTCATATTGTCAGTATACTAAGTCGACTATCATCTTAATGGTAGTTTTCGGTAACAGTCGGTACTTCTTGATAAAGTAACACCATTTATAACTCGAGCCTTCGGTTTAAACAATCCGTAATCAATGTTATTTTAAAAAGGTGGCCCTATAAATCATGAATTCAAACGACTGGTAGAGAGCCCATCTATTGTGAACACCCAGGCCGGACGGACGGAAGGACGGAAGGACGGAGAAGAGTCATTGTCCTTAATTCCTTCCCGGTGTCTCGCTCTGCTGTACGCTGTTTGCTTTTGTGAGAATTGAATCGACATATCAAACATTCTGTTTATGCCGTACAGGTTTATTGTGTCCAATACTCTTAAACTTTGGTGTACATTACATCTGCATGGTTTCTCTTACTGTGGTATGTGTTGGTTACATGTTACTTGGCGGTTTAATAGAATTCGAACTATCATCGTATAAGAAAGATTGGAGCTTAAACATGCTTGACTAAAATGTAGTCAATGACCTGCATTCAAGTAATTTTTTTTATTAAGATTACAGTTAAAATGTATTCAGTTTTCTAAACTTGCTGAATAAGAACATAGACTGTATTAAAGGCTCTTATTTGTACACAGTGATGTGACAGGGCTACTTTAATAGAATGTGATTATTATTCAAGTCTTCCAGTAAATAAGATACTTAAGGAGGATGTTTACTGCGAATAGATAGTATCTGTTAAACTACGACTCTTTCCATCCATCGGTACTATACTGTATTTTGTTAGATGTTTTTCAATTCCCCCGACAACTCATTCTTTGCGTCAGTTTCAATCGGCGTGCCTCCACCTGAACTTGGAAGTGCAATAAAAAAAATCAATGGCACAGAAAAGGCGACGATTCGGACGAAATGCATCAATGTTTTTAAAAAAACAACTTCCCTCCGCAAGGCATAGCTCGTACCAGTCTCCATCACTGACTAATGTTTCCATCACTGGCTAATGTTTCCAACACTGGCTATATTGGTACCGCTATATTAGTCAGTGATTGAGATGGCGCGAGTGTCCTTACATAGGGAAATTGAAAACAGCAAGGACTCGAGCTCTCCAATCAGAGTAGTATCAGAGTAGAGGGTCATGAAAAAATATACAGTCACAAGGGGAGGGTCATGAAAAAATATACAGTCACAAGGGGAGGGTCATGAAAAAATATACAGTCACAAGGGGAGCGTTATGAAAAAATATACAGTCACAAGGGGAGCGTTATGAAAAAATATACAGTCACCAGGGGAGGGTCATGCAAAAAATTACATGTTACAATTATGTTTGAGGAGGGTCATATTGAAATAGACAGTAATAAAACCATCGTTTTACAGACTTGAAAGAGGGCATGAAAAAGTATTGTAAAGCATTTGATAAACAAGAAAAAGGTGAAAAATATGTTTTGCTTTGAGAAGTTCAGAATTTTAACTTCTTGGGAAGACTGCTTGATATTAAAACTGATTCTAGTATAAAGACCCCATGAATTCTGTCCTTTGTTCATTGTTATTCATAGAAACAAAAGCAGGAAAGTAGTTCTACTGAACTGACAGTTTTTTGCATACAGGTAGTTTTTCTTCAAGACTTTCGTTACTGTTTGGTATATTTAACAGCAGTCACTATGTAGGTATATAAAGTTAAAACAGTTCGTCAAACTGAAAGCATTTCAAATAATATAAAAACCATATTTGTATGATACAGTTATAAATGTGATAAAAATTAATTACAAAACCTACTTAAACTCTTGAAACATTGAAAAATAACTTGAGTTTTGCAAATTTCTGACTACAGACATATATCTAAAATATATCAAATAGGTATATAAAATGAATGGTATGGGCCTTCATCATTTGACATTTTTTATCTTCGCTTCCAAAACTGCTGTACCCTCCTGCTGGGTAGGTACCTTGCACTTAGGAAATTAAAGTGTGTAATGTTGTCCTGACTCCCCTCAAATAATCATGTGGCAGGCATTTTACCTAAAACCTAGGAAACATAGGAAGTTGAAACGTTCATCTTGTCTTGAGCCCCCCTCTAATATGGGTGTGGCAGGGTGGCCACACACTGAAATCTATTTTTTATTATTATTTTAGTTCAGGAACTAGTAATACTAGGAAGCTAAAATTTGGAGAATATCAACTGTGTTGGATGGAGACAAATGTTTGTAAATTGTGTTGCCCTGTACAAAGACCGTTTTGTCAATATACCAATTTTCTGAAAAGATAAGGGTATTAAATGAATTAAATTGAATTGTCAAAATTAAACTTGCACGTTTGATAAGGTTGTATGTGTTCTAAGTTAGTATTGTGGTGCTAATAATGAACAAGTCCAATAAGAGAAAACAATAGAGGTCACACCTTTAAAATATATGTGTAAGATACATTATAATGCATCTCAATTTATTATATTTTATGCGCATTGTTTCTGGTTTCTTTCCCTTTCATAATGGTCATGAAAAAAGTACACTTAAATGGGGAGGGCCGTAAAAAAAATTACATCCAGCCGGGGAGGGTCATATTTTTAGGTACACACTAAAGTAAAACTTTTGTTTTGACAAGATTAAGCATTACGTGAATATATCGTATATACGAAGCCTATACTTTACATTATAAAGTTGTGTTTTATTCATGAAGATAAAGGAATTGTCAAATCATCAAATCTTTTTTTAAATGACAGGTCTTTACTCCCTTTTGGAGTTATAATTCATCTTCATCATGTTACGGGATATTTGACTTTTTTCCAGGATTGACGATACGTTCCAACGTCGTATAACGTCACCATAGACGTCCGCCATGGGACTGTACACGGCGTTCCGATCCAACGGTGCTCCGACGTTTTACGGGCCCAGTAAAACTCCTTTTGAGGCAGATCTTGTAGAGTCCGGCCTCATCTTCAGTTTTGTTATTCTAGCTTTCTCATTTTTCATCGTTCTTCCTGGAATACGTGGGAAAGAGGTATTTATGTTTGTTAATAATGTTAATTGTCATATCTATTTTAATGGTTTCAACGTCACCACTGTGGAATGTACACTGACGCATCCTTATTATCAATAAATTGAATTAAAACTGGCAAAGAAGCTTTTTAGTTTCTATGTTCAGCATTCAAATTTCAAAACGTACACTGATGTTCAAAAGAAGAACACCAAGTTTTAAAACTGTATTTTCACCAGCGGTAAATTGATCAACTGTCAAACATTACTGAAGTAAGTGATCTTAGAACAGAATTCCAAAATGTGGTAATAATATCTGTTTTGAAAACAATGATATTGGGTCCGTGGTTTACGAGGGTGTATCTCTCAGATAGGAAGGACATAGGACTACGCATATCATAATGCAAGGTTTTGTCAGTCATATATGTATGTATTCTCTCGTTAGCGATTCCGAGTGTAAAATGAAAGGCAAAAGGAAAATTCGTGTGGATTAAATTTTGTCTTTGTATTTTTCAAGAAATATCACCTACCGATAACATGGTATTCCTCATTATATATACCTATGAAACGGCATATACATACATTAATAAATAAGTAATGTTATCATATAACTGGAGATTTACATCGGGAATTGGATTGCATGATATATTATCAATTTATGAGGAAAATGTGATATCCACATAACGATAACGATAACGATGGTTGAACGGATAATTAAATTGCAATTCAGTTTATCACACTTTCTTTGAACCTTAACTAAATAACAAAATAAATCTTGCAATCTTCCTTACCTGACCTGTGTTTATTTTTGTTGACTTTATCATTGAAACGGGTCAATTACTGTAAGTGATTGACATTGTTCCTAAAAGATAATGTTATAGTTAATGTAATGTCCGTTATGCTTCCTATGGACCAGACATATACCCTTTCCTGATCTTTGAAGGAACATTGCTAGCCTATGGAATTAAAATTAATGTGATTAATGTTATGTAATATTATATAGGGGATAATTGACATTTCTTGACGTATATTGGAACCATGTTTAACTCATCGAATGAAGGAGGAGCCATATTTACACGAGTGGCCATGAGACATTTATTATATATACTTGGTCCTCAACGAGAAACACAAAATTTTCTGTGTCTCAAACGACTGTAATTTTATAAAAGAAGCAAGCAAATAGTCTCGATTATATAAGATGAGACATCAATGAAGTCCTTATATTGTTACTCTTGTAAGCGGCGTTAAACCCAAAATCACCTCACATCTGACTTATATTGGTATACGGTGCTAAACGATTACAAATGTTTTTTTACCCAGTGAAAATTCGTGTTTAATTTTAACGAAGAAAGCAAAGGTATATCATATCGATATGTTAAGTAAAATATAGGTAAAGTATAGGTAAAACAAAAACCTACACTTTATCTTTTTGTATAAATAAGGTGTAGGTGTTTGTTTTACCTACATTTTACTTACGATATCGAGCTCCAACGTGATAAAATTGTACGTCAACCGTCAACCGTCAATCGTCAACTTTGAAATATGATATATCATTGCCTGTATTTTTGTGTTGCGAAACAGTTTTCAAGAATGACTTATATCTATATTCCAGAAACTCTTCACCTTTACCAGAATAACAGTAAGCCTCTTCATTGGAGCTGGCATATTGCGTAAGTATAAACAGTGACCACTGGCTGTATGCATTATGACAGTGTTCAGGCCACTGGATATCTTGGTCTTACTGAGTCTTCTTTATGCCGTTTATGTACATATGGTAATATTTTTTACTATTTGAAACGTATACTCAGTCAAGTCAATCCAAATGGGTACAACACTATCAAGGTGCATCCAGAAATCAATCATCAATGATATCCTTTTTATACTGAAATATTACTCTGAACATTTGGTATTAATGAAAAGAAGGTATCCTAGCCAATCTTGCTAAAGCATTCAAGGAGGCTCCGACAACTCTTTTGCCTTTTGTGATGTAGAGGACATATCATAATGGTGGTTACAATATTCAAGATTCAAGATGTTTTATTTATAGAAAGACCAAGGATCCGAAGTATAAATATAATTACACCAACATATTATATAATTACATTGTTACATCCTTGTGCAATATGTTTTTAATCTTTGTTTCGTAAACACCAATGGTTAAATCAGCGTTGAAACAGTTATCATTAGATCATGTACGTTAATACGTAAATAAATTATGAGCTTATCTCTGTGTCTCTATTGAGACGATACACGACATCCTGTATGTACAAGTACGTACTGACATATGTGACACAGGGAAACCCTGGTTCCGGGTCGGAAGCACGAAGCGCTGATATCATGCACGCTACACTCTAACAGGAAGACACCCAAGTTATTGTGTACACCACGTTGAATAGAATGAGTGGGGACAGTCGTGAGAGAATTTCAGCTTAAAGTTTAACTATAAATTATGATTCTTATTTCAACCAAAGACCACTTCCCTCCTTTTGGTAAAGAATCCTGCATGACACAGTGTCTTTCTCATATATATCACTGTTACTTTAAACATTCCAACACTGACATTAACCAACATTTACACATTGACATAGAATTATGTTATAATGTTAAGTTATATACGATAAAAACAGGATATATGCTTACATGACACCACTTCCTTACCCACCTAAGCACTTTAATAGTGACTGTGGTTACGGACAATTTTAGTCCACACAGTGGTTTAAGATTTAAGTTTACTTCAGATAATTCTCAAAACGATGTCTGAACAATTTCTAAGTTGTATTTAAATGACTGACTTTATGCTATACATACATGACATACATACATGATTAAATGATCCTTAGAGCGATGTCACTACTATATAGATGTGTTTGTTCAATGCAACCCAACAACAACTGCCACATGTGTCCCACTCTATGGTTTGGAGACCATTTGCTGTTATATGGGATAGCAAGTCTATGAACGCTTGTCCTACATTGTATGTTCTCTTCTCACGAAGGGGTTCGTACGTCACTTAGATTGCCTTGCAAAAGAATTAGAGTTAAGGTAAATATTGATCTGTAAAAGCAGTTTGTAGGAACTGAAAAATAAACAAAAACAATAAATACTTGTGATCCAGGACATGCACTGTCTTGACCTATACTAAGCTAAACATGTACATGTCTTATGTCGAAACATAAAGTTTAGTTTTTCATCTGAAATGCAACTTCATTTTCATTTATACTTTCTTAAAGGTTCTATTTTGCTGTACGCACCACGTATTCTAATCAACAGCATTGAACAGCATACGCTGGTGCCCCTAGAACACACCGTCTATACGACAATTAACGTTACAATTAAGCAATAAAAAAGATAAAGATATCTAATCAGCAATTACAGTGCACAATGGACAGCAGCTTCCAATTTATGATATGTCGAGAAGAAGAAATGTGTCAATAAATTTATCGAAGCCTATTAATTTAATATTGAAATTTCAACAGATGCAATGGTAATGGAATATCATGTCGATGAAAGGAATTTACAATGAATGTAATTGAGACTTACAATGTTTGTAATTGAGATACATATCTTTATACGTTATTTCATGAAAAATAGAATATGGTTATTTATTCAGATTTGCGTCCCAAATGAGTAAACTATCAAATAGATTTGCATTCGGAAATTGAAAAATAAAATAAAATAAAAACGTTTAAGAACTGTGTGGCATAAATATATCAATTAATCTCAATTTAAATGTATTCAAATAATATCATATGTATATACTGAAATGCTACAGAATTGTTCTTTATTCTGGAGTGAAAAACCACGACTCCTATATTATAACAACTAACAATGCCTCCCCAGTAAGCAACTATGCCATGAGCTGGGAGGAGTCGGTGATCGAGACACATACGAAGTACAAGGCAGGGGCTAAGGCGGACATAACGGCTAAGGTGGGCCTACATATTGGATTGAGGGGTGTCAACATTACACTGAAAGGTGAGTTTATCTTCATTGATATAATTTACATTTGTCTGGCTAATCCTTATCTATGTATGACACACAAAACATTTATAGAAAAATTCTATTAATACAATTATACAATTGAGAGACACTAAAATGTTTTACATACACTATATGTGTATCACATGGACAAAATAAAGTGGACAGTGAAAATGTTAAATCTCCTTACATCAAATACATCAAATATATAAACAGTTTAAAACATCTTCCAACTCCCAGGTCTCATATAGAAAAAATAAAATATATATATGTTAATGTATCTTTGAAATGGATCATTTCTCTTTTTTGAAAAATAAGTTTCTAATAAAACAATTTATAATACATATACATATATCTGTGAAATTGTTCATGTCTTCTTTTTGCAAAATCTCTTTTTATATATCTATGACAATGTTCCATTATTATGTTGGCATGCTATTCATTTGCTATTCTCTTGTTGTCTTACTCCTCCGCTGCCTCTACAGGAGAACCTGAAGTGAACGAACAGCTGAATGAAACAATCAACTACAACGAACACTTCAGTTGGGAATGGCGACAGGGACGTCTTGGGTTTGGGCCTTTTGGTGAGTTCTAACATCCCTGTAATAATCTACACTCGTTGTTATTTTATTAAAAACACAAACATGTTTTGTTCTTATTTGGCTCCATATCAATATTTCGTTACCATAATGAAGTTGACATTCATATATTCCCATCTCATCCACTATATCACCCCTTGGATTATTTATAAGAGAAATGGACCTCTAGTTGATTGGTGTAATCCCATCAAAATGCAACGTCCATAGTCCACAAGGCGCCTGTATACAACCTACATTGATGTCTATGTGTAGGCCTATATTTGGAAACATATACCTGTACGTAGCAGCTTTCAGTCCGTTAAAAGTATATTGTATTTCTGTGTCCCATCTCTCCTTTAACACACAGTGTGAATTCGTCCATATAAATGCTGTATTCTTCCATATGCGAGTACAGGGGAAATAGAGTAAAAGTAGTAAATATATTAGATTAAGTATTAAGGATACTTAGTTAATGTCATTGAATCTGTTTCCAGTCTTTATTATGCCCTGTGTTGGACAATCGATAATGTCATTGTTTGATTTACCTCGCACCAAGCCTGTAAACTCAACGGCGAGTAATAATGATTACAGCTTCCTCATGAAATATCTACTACTCCATATAAGAAAGGGGATCAGAATATAAACACCTTGGTGACCGAGAATGATGTCGCGTCTGTCTCAAGTCTAGATGTCAGAATAGATATGCATCCATGCATTTCTTATGCCCTATATATCAATGTAAGTTAAAACGTTTACTAAGAAGCCCGTGTTTGTTCACTGCTTCCCGTGTATGTAAGGAGGGGCAAACACGAGGTATGCATACAGCTTAACGTATATACTTATCAATGATTCACTCGCATTTTGAAGTGAATACAGACGGCCGATGCTCACGATCAGTGGAAAAGTGAGCAGTCCCTCGTTCGGTACTTGTGTCATTGCTTTACACACGCTTAAAATGCCAAACACACACACACGCGCGCAAACAAAATCCACAAGAATGAGTTTTTAAGACCTAATTATCAATTAAAACAGTTCTTGCTGGAGGTCGTCGAAACAAAAAAATAATTGAAAGGTGTGGTACATTTTGTGTTTGTCTATAATAATGATACGGGGCTATTTGGTTCTCCCTGTCACACCCCTACCCATGTGCTTCAAGTGAAGTTACATATGTTCACGTCTATTTGGTCTCTGTTACACAGCTGGTCGCTACTCCCAGGAATATCGAGCCGCCCAGTTCAGGGGACTGCCCCTCCCCATCCTGTGGGTGGCCGAGTACTTCACTTTTGACGGGGAGGGGATCAGGTGGGGTCGCTTCTACAGACAGTCGGGCTGGTACACTCATATACTTCTCTGGTGAGTACATCCGTCGGGCTTGTACACTGGTACACTCATATACTTCTCTGGTGAGTACATCAGTGGGGCTGGTACACTGGTACACTCATATACTTCTATAGTGAGTACATCCGTCGGGCTGGTACACTGGTACACTCATATACTTCTCTGGTGAGTACATCAGTCGGGCTGGTACACTGGTACACTCATATACTTCTATAGTGAGTACATCCGTCGGGCTGGTACACTGGTACACTCATATACTTCTATAGTGAGTACATCCGTCGGGCTGGTACACTCATATACTTCTATAGTGAGTACATCAGTGGGGCTGGTACACTGGTACACTCATATACTTCTATAGTGAGTACATCAGTCGGGCTGGTACACTGGTACACTCATATACTTCTATAGTGAGTACATCAGTGGGGCTGGTACACTCATATACTTCTCTGGTGAGTACATCAGTGGGGCTGGTACACTCATATACTTCTCTGGTGAGTACATCAGTGGGGCTGGTACACTGGTACACTCATATACTTCTATAGTGAGTACATCAGTCGGGCTGGTACACTGGTACACTCATATACTTCTCTGGTGAGTACATCAGTCGGGCTGGTACACTGGTACACTCATATACTTCTCTGGTGAGTACATCAGTCGGGCTGGTACACTGGTACACTCATATACTTCTCTGGTGAGTACATCAGTCGGGCTGGTACACTGGTACACTCATATACTTCTATAGTGAGTACATCCGTCGGGCTGGTACACTGGTACACTCATATACTTCTATAGTGAGTACATCCGTCGGGCTGGTACACTCATATACTTCTATAGTGAGTACATCAGTGGGGCTGGTACACTGGTACACTCATATACTTCTATAGTGAGTACATCAGTCGGGCTGGTACACTGGTACACTCATATACTTCTATAGTGAGTACATCAGTGGGGCTGGTACACTCATATACTTCTCTGGTGAGTACATCAGTGGGGCTGGTACACTCATATACTTCTCTGGTGAGTACATCAGTGGGGCTGGTACACTGGTACACTCATATACTTCTATAGTGAGTACATCAGTCGGGCTGGTACACTGGTACACTCATATACTTCTCTGGTGAGTACATCAGTCGGGCTGGTACACTGGTACACTCATATACTTCTATAGTGAGTACATCAGTCGGGCTGGTACACTCATATACTTCTATAGTGAGTACATCCGTCGGGCTGGTACACTGGTACACTCATATACTTCTATAGTGAGTACATCAGTCGGGCTGGTACACTCATATACTTCTCTGGTGAGTACATCAGTCGGGCTGGTACACTGGTACACTCATATACTTCTATAGTGAGTACATCAGTCGGGCTGGTACACTGGTACACTCATATACTTCTATAGTGAGTACATCAGTCGGGCTGGTACACTCATATACTTCTATAGTGAGTACATCAGTGGGGCTGGTACACTGGTACACTCATATACTTCTCTGGTGAGTACATCAGTCGGGCTGGTACACTGGTACACTCATATACTTCTATAGTGAGTACATCAGTCGGGCTGGTACACTGGTACACTCATATACTTCTATAGTGAGTACATCAGTGGGGCTGGTACACTCATATACTTCTCTGGTGAGTACATCAGTGGGGCTGGTACACTCATATACTTCTCTGGTGAGTACATCAGTGGGGCTGGTACACTGGTACACTCATATACTTCTATAGTGAGTACATCAGTCGGGCTGGTACACTGGTACACTCATATACTTCTCTGGTGAGTACATCAGTCGGGCTGGTACACTGGTACACTCATATACTTCTCTGGTGAGTACATCAGTCGGGCTGGTACACTGGTACACTCATATACTTCTCTGGTGAGTACATCAGTCGGGCTGGTACACTGGTACACTCATATACTTCTATAGTGAGTACATCCGTCGGGCTGGTACACTGGTACACTCATATACTTCTATAGTGAGTACATCAGTCGGGCTGGTACACTCATATACTTCTATAGTGAGTACATCAGTGGGGCTGGTACACTGGTACACTCATATACTTCTATAGTGAGTACATCAGTCGGGCTGGTACACTGGTACACTCATATACTTCTATAGTGAGTACATCAGTGGGGCTGGTACACTCATATACTTCTCTGGTGAGTACATCAGTGGGGCTGGTACACTCATATACTTCTCTGGTGAGTACATCAGTGGGGCTGGTACACTGGTACACTCATATACTTCTATAGTGAGTACATCAGTCGGGCTGGTACACTGGTACACTCATATACTTCTCTGGTGAGTACATCAGTCGGGCTGGTACACTGGTACACTCATATACTTCTATAGTGAGTACATCAGTCGGGCTGGTACACTCATATACTTCTATAGTGAGTACATCCGTCGGGCTGGTACACTGGTACACTCATATACTTCTATAGTGAGTACATCAGTCGGGCTGGTACACTCATATACTTCTCTGGTGAGTACATCAGTCGGGCTGGTACACTGGTACACTCATATACTTCTATAGTGAGTACATCAGTCGGGCTGGTACACTGGTACACTCATATACTTCTATAGTGAGTACATCAGTCGGGCTGGTACACTCATATACTTCTATAGTGAGTACATCAGTGGGGCTGGTACACTGGTACACTCATATACTTCTCTGGTGAGTACATCAGTCGGGCTGGTACACTGGTACACTCATATACTTCTATAGTGAGTACATCAGTCGGGCTGGTACACTGGTACACTCATATACTTCTATAGTGAGTACATCCGTCGGGCTGGTACACTCATATACTTCTATAGTGAGTACATCAGTGGGGCTGGTACACTGGTACACTCATATACTTCTATAGTGAGTACATCAGTGGGGCTGGTACACTGGTACACTCATATACTTCTATAGTGAGTACATCAGTCGGGCTGGTACACTGGTACACTCATATACTTCTATAGTGAGTACATCAGTGGGGCTGGTACACTCATATACTTCTATAGTGAGTACATCAGTCGGGCTGGTACACTCATATACTTCTCTGGTGAGTACATCAGTGGGGCTGGTACACTGGTACACTCATATACTTCTATAGTGAGTACATCAGTCGGGCTGGTACACTGGTACACTCATATACTTCTCTGGTGAGTACATCAGTGGGGCTGGTACACTGGTACACTCATATACTTCTCTGGTGAGTACATCAGTGGGGCTGGTACACTGGTACACTCATATACTTCTATAGTGAGTACATCAGTGGGGCTGGTACACTCATATACTTCTCTGGTGAGTACATCAGTGGGGCTGGTACACTCATAAACTTCTTTAGTGAGTACATCCGTCGGGCTGGTACACTGGTACACTCATATACTTCTCTGGTGAGTACATCAGTCGGGCTGGTACACTGGTACACTCATATACTTCTATAGTGAGTACATCAGTCGGGCTGGTACACTCATATACTTCTATAGTGAGTACATCAGTCGGGCTGGTACACTGGTACACTCATATACTTCTCTGGTGAGTACATCAGTCGGGCTGGTACACTCATATACTTCTATAGTGAGTACATCAGTCGGGCTGGTACACTGGTACACTCATATACTTCTTTAGTGAGTACATCCGTCGGGCTGGTACACTGGTACACTCATATACTTCTATAGTGAGTACATCAGTCGGGCTGGTACACTGGTACACTCATATACTTCTATAGTGAGTACATCAGTGGGGCTGGTACACTGGTACACTCATATACTTCTATAGTGAGTACATCCGTCGGGCTGGTACACTGGTACACTCATATACTTCTATAGTGAGTACATCAGTGGGGCTGGTACACTGGTACACTCATATACTTCTATAGTGAGTACATCAGTCGGGCTGGTACACTGGTACACTCATATACTTCTATAGTGAGTACATCAGTGGGGCTGGTACACTCATATACTTCTCTGGTGAGTACATCAGTGGGGCTGGTACACTCATATACTTCTATAGTGAGTACATCAGTCGGGCTGGTACACTGGTACACTCATATACTTCTATAGTGAGTACATCCGTCGGGCTGGTACACTGGTACACTCATATACTTCTCTGGTGAGTACATCAGTCGGGCTGGTACACTGGTACACTCATATACTTCTCTGGTGAGTACATCAGTCGGGCTGGTACACTGGTACACTCATATACTTCTATAGTGAGTACATCAGTGGGGCTGGTACACTCATATACTTCTATAGTGAGTACATCAGTGGGGCTGGTACACTGGTACACTCATATACTTCTATAGTGAGTACATCAGTGGGGCTGGTACACTCATATACTTCTATAGTGAGTACATCAGTGGGGCTGGTACACTGGTACACTCATATACTTCTATAGTGAGTACATCCGTCGGGCTGGTACACTGGTACACTCATATACTTCTATAGTGAGTACATCAGTGGGGCTGGTACACTCATATACTTCTCTGGTGAGTACATCAGTCGGGCTGGTACACTGGTACACTCATATACTTCTATAGTGAGTACATCAGTGGGGCTGGTACACTGGTACACTCATATACTTCTATAGTGAGTACATCCGTCGGGCTGGTACACTGGTACACTCATATACTTCTATAGTGAGTACATCCGTCGGGCTGGTACACTGGTACACTCATATACTTCTCTGGTGAGTACATCAGTCGGGCTGGTACACTGGTACACTCATATACTTCTCTGGTGAGTACATCAGTCGGGCTGGTACACTGGTACACTCATATACTTCTATAGTGAGTACATCAGTCGGGCTGGTACACTGGTACACTCATATACTTCTCTGGTGAGTACATCAGTGGGGCTGGTACACTGGTACACTCATATACTTCTATAGTGAGTACATCAGTCGGGCTTGTACACTGGTACACTCATATACTTCTCTGGTGAGTACATCAGTCGGGCTGGTACACTGGTACACTCATATACTTCTATAGTGAGTACATCAGTCGGGCTGGTACACTGGTACACTCATATACTTCTATAGTGAGTACATCCGTCGGGCTGGTACACTGGTACACTCATATACTTCTATAGTGAGTACATCAGTCGGGCTGGTACACTGGTACACTCATATACTTCTATAGTGAGTACATCAGTGGGGCTGGTACACTCATATACTTCTCTGGTGAGTACATCAGTCGGGCTGGTACACTGGTACACTCATATACTTCTATAGTGAGTACATCAGTGGGGCTGGTACACTCATATACTTCTCTGGTGAGTACATCAGTGGGGCTGGTACACTGGTACACTCATATACTTCTATAGTGAGTACATCAGTGGGGCTGGTACACTGGTACACTCATATACTTCTATAGTGAGTACATCAGTCGGGCTGGTACACTCATATACTTCTATAGTGAGTACATCAGTGGGGCTGGTACACTGGTACACTCATATACTTCTATAGTGAGTACATCAGTCGGGCTGGTACACTGGTACACTCATATACTTCTATAGTGAGTACATCAGTGGGGCTGGTACACTCATATACTTCTC
Source organism: Gibbula magus (assembly GCA_936450465.1). NCBI lineage: Eukaryota > Metazoa > Mollusca > Gastropoda > Trochida > Trochidae > Gibbula > Gibbula magus. The sequence goes on along the minus strand of OW388290.1, from coordinate 11,178,382 downwards.
TGGTGAGTACATCAGTCGGGCTGGTACACTGGTACACTCATATACTTCTATAGTGAGTACATCAGTCGGGCTGGTACACTGGTACACTCATATACTTCTATAGTGAGTACATCAGTGGGGCTGGTACACTCATATACTTCTCTGGTGAGTACATCAGTGGGGCTGGTACACTGGTACACTCATATACTTCTCTGGTGAGTACATCAGTGGGGCTGGTACACTGGTACACTCATATACTTCTATAGTGAGTACATCAGTCGGGCTGGTACACTGGTACACTCATATACTTCTCTGGTGAGTACATCAGTGGGGCTGGTACACTGGTACACTCATATACTTCTATAGTGAGTACATCAGTCGGGCTGGTACACTGGTACACTCATATACTTCTATAGTGAGTACATCAGTGGGACTGGTACACTGGTACACTCATATACTTCTATAGTGAGTACATCAGTCGGGCTGGTACACTGGTACACTCATATACTTCTATAGTGAGTACATCAGTCGGGCTGGTACACTGGTACACTCATATACTTCTATAGTGAGTACATCAGTCGGGCTGGTACACTGGTACACTCATATACTTCTATAGTGAGTACATCAGTGGGGCTGGTACACTGGTACACTCATATACTTCTATAGTGAGTACATCAGTCGGGCTGGTACACTGGTACACTCATATACTTCTCTGGTGAGTACATCAGTCGGGCTGGTACACTGGTACACTCATATACTTCTCTGGTGAGTACATCAGTCGGGCTGGTACACTGGTACACTCATATACTTCTATAGTGAGTACATCAGTGGGGCTGGTACACTCATATACTTCTCTGGTGAGTACATCAGTGGGGCTGGTACACTGGTACACTCATATACTTCTATAGTGAGTACATCGGTCGGGCTGGTACACTGGTACACTCATATACTTCTATAGTGAGTACATCAGTCGGGCTGGTACACTGGTACACTCATATACTTCTATAGTGAGTACATCAGTGGGGCTGGTACACTCATATACTTCTCTGGTGAGTACATCAGTGGGGCTGGTACACTCATATACTTCTATAGTGAGTACATCAGTGGGGCTGGTACACTGGTACACTCATATACTTCTATAGTGAGTACATCAGTGGGGCTGGTACACTGGTACACTCATATACTTCTCTGGTGAGTACATCCGTCGGGCTGGTACACTGGTACACTCATATACTTCTCTGGTGAGTACATCAGTCGGGCTGGTACACTGGTACACTCATATACTTCTCTGGTGAGTACATCAGTCGGGCTGGTACACTGGTACACTCATATACTTCTATAGTGAGTACATCCGTCGGGCTGGTACACTGGTACACTCATATACTTCTCTGGTGAGTACATCAGTCGGGCTGGTACACTGGTACACTCATATACTTCTATAGTGAGTACATCCGTCGGACTGGTACACTGGTACACTCATATACTTCTATAGTGAGTACATCAGTGGGGCTGGTACACTGGTACACTCATATACTTCTCTGGTGAGTACATCAGTGGGGCTGGTACACTGGTACACTCATATACTTCTCTGGTGAGTACATCAGTGGGGCTGGTACACTGGTACACTCATATACTTCTATAGTGAGTACATCCGTCGGGCTGGTACACTGGTACACTCATATACTTCTCTGGTGAGTACATCAGTCGGGCTGGTACACTGGTACACTCATATACTTCTATAGTGAGTACATCCGTCGGGCTGGTACACTGGTACACTCATATACTTCTATAGTGAGTACATCAGTGGGGCTGGTACACTGGTACACTCATATACTTCTCTGGTGAGTACATCAGTCGGGCTGGTACACTGGTACACTCATATACTTCTCTGGTGAGTACATCAGTCGGGCTGGTACACTGGTACACTCATATACTTCTATAGTGAGTACATCAGTCGGGCTGGTACACTGGTACACTCATATACTTCTATAGTGAGTACATCAGTCTGGCTGGTACACTGGTACACTCATATACTTCTATAGTGAGTACATCAGTGGGGCTGGTACACACATATACTTCTCTAGTGAGTACATCCGTCGGGCTGGTACACTGGTACACTCATATACTTCTATAGTGAGTACATCAGTCGGGCTGGTACACTGGTACACTCATATACTTCTCTGGTGAGTACATCAGTCGGGCTGGTACACTGGTACACTCATATACTTCTATAGTGAGTACATCAGTCGGGCTGGTACACTCATATACTTCTATAGTGAGTACATCAGTGGGGCTGGTACACTGGTACACTCATATACTTCTCTGGTGAGTACATCAGTCGGGCTGGTACACTGGTACACTCATATACTTCTATAGTGAGTACATCAGTGGGGCTGGTACACTGGTACACTCATATACTTCTATAGTGAGTACATCAGTGGGGCTGGTACACTGGTACACTCATATACTTCTATAGTGAGTACATCAGTGGGGCTGGTACACTGGTACACTCATATACTTCTCTGGTGAGTACATCAGTCGGGCTGGTACACTGGTACACTCATATACTTCTATAGTGAGTACATCAGTGGGGCTGGTACACTCATATACTTCTCTGGTGAGTACATCAGTGGGGCTGGTACACTCATATACTTCTCTGGTGAGTACATCAGTGGGGCTGGTACACTGGTACACTCATATACTTCTATAGTGAGTACATCAGTCGGGCTGGTACACTGGTACACTCATATACTTCTATAGTGAGTACATCAGTGGGGCTGGTACACTGGTACACTCATATACTTCTCTGGTGAGTACATCAGTCGGGCTGGTACACTGGTACACTCATATACTTCTATAGTGAGTACATCAGTGGGGCTGGTACACTCATATACTTCTCTGGTGAGTACATCAGTGGGGCTGGTACACTGGTACACTCATATACTTCTCTGGTGAGTACATCAGTGGGGCTGGTACACTGGTACACTCATATACTTCTATAGTGAGTACATCAGTCGGGCTGGTACACTGGTACACTCATATACTTCTATAGTGAGTACATCAGTCGGGCTGGTACACTGGTACACTCATATACTTCTATAGTGAGTACATCAGTGGGGCTGGTACACTGGTACACTCATATACTTCTATAGTGAGTACATCAGTCGGGCTGGTACACTGGTACACTCATATACTTCTCTGGTGAGTACATCAGTGGGGCTGGTACACTGGTACACTCATATACTTCTATAGTGAGTACATCAGTCGGGCTGGTACACTGGTACACTCATATACTTCTATAGTGAGTACATCAGTGGGGCTGGTACACTGGTACACTCATATACTTCTCTGGTGAGTACATCAGTCGGGCTGGTACACTGGTACACTCATATATAGAGAATCTCACCCAAGTGTCTTCTGATATCAAATATATCAACACGAGTTGATTAAAGTTACAAATATCCGAGGCTTGCCGAGGATATTTTCACTTTTATCAACGAGTGTTGATATATTTGATATCAGAAGACACGAGGGTGAGATTCTATTTATCATCCAAAATCATTCTTATTACGTTTAAGTGAAAATAGTGTACATATCTGAGTACATTTCTGCCATTTGACTTCCAGTGCGGTGAGGTCATAGCATTGTGACGTCATCATGTTTCTGACGTCATAGCATTGTGATGTCATTACTCGATGACGCAAAAGCATTGTGATGTCATGCAGTTGACTGTGACAGGGCATTGTCCAAATCTACTGCCAAAAAGATATCTCCTAGGAGATATCGCTTGATCTCCCACAAGCGATATCTCCTGTGGATCACAGTTTTGGATGATAAACTTCTATAGTGAGTACATCAGTGGGGCTGGTACACTGGTACACTCATATACTTCTATAGTGAGTACATCAGTCGGGCTGGTACACTGGTACACTCATATACTTCTATAGTGAGTACATCAGTGGGGCTGGTACACTGGTACACTCATATACTTCTCTGGTGAGTACATCAGTCGGGCTGGTACACTGGTACACTCATATACTTCTATAGTGAGTACATCAGTGGGGCTGGTACACTGGTACACTCATATACTTCTCTGGTGAGTACATCAGTCGGGCTGGTACACTGGTACACTCATATACTTCTATAGTGAGTACATCAGTGGGGCTGGTACACTCATATACTTCTCTGGTGAGTACATCAGTCGGGCTGGTACACTCATATACTTCTCTGGTGAGTACATCAGTCGGGCTGGTACACTGGTACACTCATATACTTCTCTGGTGAGTACATCAGTCGGGCTGGTACACTGGTACACTCATATACTTCTATAGTGAGTACATCCGTCGGGCTGGTACACTGGTACACTCATATACTTCTCTGGTGAGTACATCAGTCGGGCTGGTACACTGGTACACTCATATACTTCTATAGTGAGTACATCAGTCGGGCTGGTACACTGGTACACTCATATACTTCTCTGGTGAGTACATCAGTCGGGCTGGTACACTGGTACACTCATATACTTCTCTGGTGAGTACATCAGTGGGGCTGGTACACTCATATACTTCTATAGTGAGTACATCAGTGGGGCTGGTACACTCATATACTTCTATAGTGAGTACATCAGTCGGGCTGGTACACTGGTACACTCATATACTTCTCTGGTGAGTACATCAGTCGGGCTGGTACACTGGTACACTCATATACTTCTCTGGTGAGTACATCAGTGGGGCTGGTACACTCATATACTTCTCTGGTGAGTACATCAGTCGGGCTGGTACACTGGTACACTCATATACTTCTATAGTGAGTACATCAGTCGGGCTGGTACACTGGTACACTCATATACTTCTATAGTGAGTACATCAGTGGGGCTGGTACACTCATATACTTCTCTGGTGAGTACATCAGTCGGGCTGGTACACTCATATACTTCTCTGGTGAGTACATCAGTCGGGCTGGTACACTGGTACACTCATATACTTCTCTGGTGAGTACATCAGTCGGGCTGGTACACTGGTACACTCATATACTTCTATAGTGAGTACATCAGTCGGGCTGGTACACTGGTACACTCATATACTTCTCTGGTGAGTACATCAGTCGGGCTGGTACACTGGTACACTCATATACTTCTCTGGTGAGTACATCAGTGGGGCTGGTACACTGGTACACTCATATACTTCTATAGTGAGTACATCAGTCGGGCTGGTACACTCATATACTTCTATAGTGAGTACATCAGTCGGGCTGGTACACTGGTACACTCATATACTTCTATAGTGAGTATACATCAGTGGAATTGAGCTCGAATGTATTTGAAGTAAATATTTATTGTGATGACAATGAAACTCAACATTGTGAGAGTTCATGCTGATAGGCACAATCGTAAATTCCCTTCCCTTAGAAGAATCTAAAACTGCATATCTGTCATACGTGATGACTAACAATGCCTGGGGCAACTATACCATCTCAGTTGTTAATAAAAAAAATATGCACGCATTGATATAAGAGAAGTGAACTTCAGGCGTGAAAGAGTCTATTCTTTCTCTATAGGACTGGCTGCCCACAATGTTTACTGGCAAACATCGGTGGTTCTTACCATTGATGGATCATGCTCGATGAAGGTACTATCTGAAGAAACCTATTTTGAATATGTTTCCACGTATTTCCCTAAAGGACTGCCTTTCCACTATGGGTGCTGGCAAACATCCTGTTCTTCGTCCTGTTGCGGTACGGCGCCTACATGTTGATGCTGTGCGGCCTGTGCATGGTGTCCGGGAACATCTTGTGGGCAACTCTCAGGAACTTCAACGAACTGGTCATCCCCTTCACCGCAGAGGATAAGATGGTCTTCAAATTTGGTGGAGCATACTGGCTTTGTCTTATAACAGGTGGGTTTTGTCGTACACTCCTTCATTTCTGTTTTAAGATTTGAAGATATTGAAGTGGCAACGTCAGTGTATGTGAAGTTTCAAAAGGGTAAATTATATAGGTTTTTGGAAGGGGTCAAGGATATTGTGATTTTGTATAAGACTAACTCCGTGTTATGACAGATGACATTTGTGTAGAGAGGCTGGAAGGAGGGGTACGTCTTTGAGACTGAAGTTTTCTCAAGTCTTATATTGATTTACAACTTATTGATATGTTCCCCAACATACTGCTGTGTTAGGTTCTTCCTTTGTGACCACATCAAACTGATACTGAGCAAAGTCAATGGTTACAAAGTCAAATTTAAAGAAACGGTTCTTTACTGCAAAGCCAGTATTTGTTCAGCGACATTGGCAATCATATTAATGGACCAACAGTTGGGTTGCTTATGGGAACGATTATAACTGTTTTATTTAATATTGCTTAGACGAGGCAAACTTAATTACTAGTACTTAGTTTACGAATTTTGAGTCCAAAATGTTCAGAAGGTAGGAGGCAAACCATAAAAAGCAAATTTATTCCAGTACACAGTGTAAATGAACAGTTTTCAGTTAAGCACAAAATTGAATAAGAACATTATAAATGTGTCTTAGCAACAATTTTGTTTGTGAGATATTCTGAGTAACATGTGTTCTCTCCAAAATTTGTCACAATCTTGGTAGGGGGGTCCGTAAACCAACTAAAATTATTTTCGCATTTACTATTGTTTGCCAATAAATTTGTTCCAGGAATAATATGCCTCATACTTGGCATCATCGTGTTCATCATGGACCTGCGGTTCCCCAGCGCCATAGCGACCTTCTTCAACGTGGACGTACTACAGGACTCGGAGGAGATTCAGGTGGAAGGTAGGTCCTCTTCGTCCCGTAACTATAGTATCACTGTCGTGCTGGAATACTGTAAGGTCGTTATGGATGGTACAGTTATCAGCGTTAGTATTACTGAATATATGTATGTCAATGTATGGTATGGCTTTGCAACTTATCTATTATTTACAACATCACGTCTCTTAGGAAGTGTCCTTCTAAATAATGAATACTCCCTGTAGTATACTGACAGTTGAGTTATCGAAAACTACAAAAGCAAGACGAGTGACTCAGTGACTGGCTCGATCTGAAATAACGAGCAAATTGCTGACAGGGAGGCTGCTATTTCGAACATTGTTCTTGGGTACTCCATTCGATGAACAACAGCTTATGATTTACAAATGATATATATGGTTTATAGTTTATGGTTTATAGTCAATGAGGTGTATTGAACTCAATGAGGAAGTTGTAAATCTATAACATACATTGTTATATAACCCGGAACTTATAAATGCCAATCAAGCATATACTGATAACTATACTATAGTCGTGGTAAAACGATAAGGGTCCGACCCAATCTAACTTTTCAAGTATTATATGGATAATAATATCAAACTACTTCAATGTAAAGAATTAGGGGATTTATTTTTGTATTTGTTTTTGAAAGAAGTTGTTACATGTGCAATTGTATACCCAAATTTAAGTTGGCCAAAATTACTTATGAAGCAGCAAGTTAACCCTTTCTGTACATTTAAAATTACGGACGATGTGCTTTGTTTCAATAATGACATAAAGTGCAGTAATTGTTTCCTACTTAAATAAAGTTTTCAACAATGTTATCCAAAAATGTTATTAACATTTGTATTCAACTTCCAGACAAAAAAGGTAAATAATAACCAATTTTTGGATTTTGTTTCGGTTTTGGTTGCATTTTGTGTTGTCTTTCTTGTTTACAGCATTATTTTTACTGCATTTATTTAAAGTACATGTCACATTTATCAGCATTTCATTTTTCAAATCATAATGGGGTCCAAGAGTTTGTATTTACATTCTTTAGTATCTTTCTTTGAATTCTTGGTTTACGTTGGAAATACATATATTTCTTTTGGTTTTGTTCTTCCTGTTATTGGGCAAAAGAAGTTATTACTTTACTCACAAGAATAAGGGATTTTTGACAATATTAAAATCTTAAATTGAAGTCTCAATAAAATCAAACTGTAATAAGGGCGCACTATGTTATACATTACTTTTTTATTTTAATAAAACTTCCAATTAAAAAATGTATGTATGGGAAATGTGTACGTATAAGATACATAACTGCACCGTTGTTGTTAACATTTGCACATTGCAAGGTAAGCTACATACCCCTTATCTTTTCATAATCATTTTAACTTTCATGTGACGTATTTCACAAACTGATACGAATTTCTGTTCCTCAAAGGATTTTCCTAAGAGGAAGATGTAATCCACACGAGTATGATATGTTTTATGTTTATTATTACTGTACCGTTTTGCCATTTCTTGTACCAACAAATAAGTGTTCCTTTACTTAATAATTAAGTATGACATTTTGACTTACAGAGAGGGATGACAGTGATTCAGGTAGTTTAATGTTGTCGGATATAGGTCATTTGTATACCTATCTTCTCGAACGCTTAATCCTACTTAATAACTGCTAACTAGAGTATGGGATATTCGACTATATCTGTTTATTTTTGGGGCACAAGATTTATCTTAATACTGATTTTAGTGAGAGGCTCTATGAAAATCAGTATTTTCTTTAATGACTTTTGACTATTACACGTATGAGTTAAATTGTCCTCTTATGTTATTAGTTGTAAGTTATGTTTGTGTTTAACTTTTAATGCACTCCAACGTTTCTTATAACGGCCCACATTCAAAATGATAGATCATCTTCATGTAAAATGATGTACCTATCCTTTCTTATTCACTTTTGGTAAACAAAATTTGGCCTGTATTTAAAATACCAAGACGTGATATATCATGGTCACATTGAGAAGTCTTACTGGTATAACAGCTCGTCCATCAGTTATTCGTATTCAGAGTTTGTTGATATTTAAGGTCAATTTGATACGCCCTCAGCAGCAAAAGTCTCATATCCCATAAACAGATTGAATTTTGATGGGAAGCTAAATAATTTTAAACAATGCTGAATTATTATCAGTTTACTAACCTATGTTGTCGATCTAACAATAGTATAGTACTCATTAACACAACTTAACACGTGTGGGGTATACATTAAAGGCACTGTGACACGTTTTTTGCATTTTTTATGTGTTCAAATTTGCCATTTTAATACATATTTATGTATGGGGGAATGGGTTACAATTGGTTACATTTCTTTTCCATTTTTTGACTTCTCTAAATTTTCGTTAGAAACGTGCTACAGCCCCTTTAAACTGCAATTATATATAGTAATCGTGCTGTTGAACTGTTGTTCAGACATAGAGGTACATAAAATGACTTACAAACATAATACCACGGTCGAACTGATCTTAAGAAGATCATCATCTTTCATCCGTCAAACGAATGCTGTACAGGATTTGGACCCCAAGGAACTTATTCATATTTATGCAGTTCATTTACATGGTTTCTGGGTATTCGTTAAGTATTTGCAAACGCATAATTATATTAACGCTTTGTGTGTATTATTGTTGTATAGTTGTATTATATCTTTATACGGCCAACTGCAATTGCGGAAAACAACCTCAAAGTTTACAAATGCTTCATGTTGAAAATGTGACTATTAACTATTTAACTACCCTTGATTTATATTTGATACAAATCATTGGTAAAGGACTTTACATTATTCATTATGAAATTTAAATGTCAATTCCATCTCTTGACGGTATTTTCGTTACTCCGTGCACCCTTTTAATGTTTATTTTTTTAAACGCACCCTTTCTTTCTATATCTTTGAAATCTGCTTTTCAGTGGACCTATTTTAAAATCATGCAACATGCTAGTATATATAAGGGAAAGAGTAGTGTTTTGCTACAGTTTGTCACAATCAAAATTATATCCTTATTTTTTGACAAGTACATAATCGAAATAGACATGTTCACATTTAAAGTACTTTAAATTAAACCTAACTGAAATATAATGCCACTTCTCTTCTGAAGTGAAAGACATACTATTTTACAAAAACCTTGTTCGTTTGTCGCCGATTACATTTGTATGTAGATGATATGAAGAATTAAACTAAATGTGACAATAATATGATATTGAGAACTATGCCGGTTTAAAGTCTTTATACATTAATTGTACAGCTACCGAACCCAAGTCGTCAATATTGTATCATTTCAATCTATAATAATTTATAATGAAAATAATAACCTTTGATATTTTATCCTTCTGTTTAATTTCTATACTAATTGGCGTACAAGGGACGGGAAGAGGTCAAATGTCTAAATTTGAACATTTTGACTTATTTCCATGACCCCGAATAAAAAAATTCGGAGATGTATTGATTTATAATTTTCATCGAACCGTCTGTCTGTTCATTTGTCAATATAGTCAATATTGGCATTCGATACGGGACACCTATGCATCCATTTTGATGAGACCTTTCAGGTGAGGTCAGAAAATTGGACCCTGTGATCTGACACAGGAAGCATTGTACAAAAAGCTTAAACAACTTTTGATTGGTCAAAGATAGGCCATTGATACTCAATATATGCAACCCTTGTGGTGAGATCCTTCCAATGAAGAGAAGTGTTTACTCTATGGCATTTGCCTTGGGCACGGAGCTTAATTGCGAAAAAACCTAAAGGTAACATTAAATCACTAAGGTAGCCTTAGTGCATGGTACGATACTAAGGTTAATCATAGTGGTACATTTAATGTAGAACTATGTTTTTAGTAACGTTATATAAAAAGGTAAGTGAAGGCTTTAGAGTTGCGCTATTCAAGGTCATTTTCCAGTTCGAACTATTCTCATGAAAACATTGTCATTTCTCAGAGGTCCCGACCGCTGACGACCCGAAGGTCGAGGACGAAGATGACGAGGAAGTAGAAAGTCGCAACAATGGCGCAACTTCCGCCCCACGACCTGAGACTACAACTGAAGATGACATCTACGAAGTCAGAGTATGTACAAGAGCCTTCATTTACGATTTGATTTACACCAGGGACCATAAATGGTCTCTGTTTACACAGTTTTCGAGGCCAACATTCAAGGTAAAATGGACTAACCTGGAACGGTTAAGCTGTCGAGGAAAGCATACTAAGACCATTAAAGGAATGTTCAGTATTTTTCATATAATACTTGGCTTTGACATATGCCAAAATAATGTTTTTTTCCTAAGTTAGATAAATATGACCCAATTGTGACGAAGGCTTCGAGGCAGGGTAACCTCATCTAGGAGAGTTATTGCATATATCTATTTCAAACAAATTCTATTGCATTGACATAAATCATTTGATTCTCCAGATCGACTTGCCGGCGCCAAAGATGCGGAGTGAGAGGACCTTCACACAGAGGTTCCAGAAGAACCGCCGGAAGTCCAAGCGGCTACCTCCCCCTCCCCCACCACAAGAGAACAGCAGTGAAGAGGAGACCTATGAGAACGCGGAGGCAGTCAGGTGGGTCATTCCTATTTTTTCCCCCACAGAGTAGTAAACAGGCGAGTGTGAATAAAGTGGTTGAAGCAAAGATCAACCAAATTTCCCAAAAAAGTGCCAAGACTTTTACTGAAATGGGGGTCCACAACCTTGCCAAGATATTGGGTATTCTGAATTTGCATCATATGTGTTACTGTAGTATAAGGTATATAGTGAGTGAGGGAGTTATTGTTTAACGTCGCTTCGGCAGTATTACAGCCATTGGCTGCGATATAAGGTATATAAATATTTAATTAATATATAAATTATTCAAGTGATATTTTGTCAGTTTTACAACATTAGAATCGAAGAAAATTCCAAGTCTGATTTGCAAATGGTATTCAGTCATGGAAAAAGACCAAATGCTCAGTCAGAAAAAATGTCTCAGATGGATAACTTCATTTGCAACCAATTAGGAATCTCTTTCTCTTAAATAAGCCTCACATTTGGTATAGAGTTTATGTGGGAGGAAATGACACTGTAACCCCGTGGGGAGAGTTTGGTTCGCACAATGAGCGAGTGAGTGAATTATTGTATAACGCCGCTTCGGCAGTATTGCAGCCATTAGTGGCGTTCGCACAATGAACAGGGAAACATTTAAATAATTTTCCTGATTTGAAACAGGAATCTGTAAATGGTCCAAAGAAATGTGTCTTAGATGAAATGTAGTCTACATTTATTTTTTTGACAATAAATAAATTGCCCAGAATATTGAATTCTTTGCTTACAAAGCAAGATTTTGTGTTCTTTTTTTTTTATATTCTGTGATGCCTGAACTCTACCCCCATTGTCCTTTCAGCTCCTATGCCAGAAAAGCCAAACGGGCTGCCCACCAGAGAGACATCGAATTGGAGGTTCGCTGAGTTGTCAAGAAATGGACCTTGTGTTAGATCATTCATCAGTATCAAATATATACTGGACAAAAGTATTTTAGGATAAGTTGAAATTTTGAATGATATATTTATTAGTTGAAATACTAATGAAATATTAATTATAAAAACATCTAATATCCTCAACTTGTTTTGTCCAGTATAGATTCTAAACCAACGTCCGAAAAGAAAAGCTAACAGCAAATATGGTAGACAAGATTTGTTTTATGGTGCTTCCATCTCCAGCCCAAGAAGGTATCTTATGTGGACAGTGGACACTATTGGCTAAATTTCCATATGTATTGCTAATTCTAATTTGAATCTTGAAATTGTGATTTTAGCACCCCATCTGAGTTTGAACAGGCATGAGAAAAATATGCCAAAAGTGAAATTATAAATATTTGTTACGAAACAAAATACTAATCAAAGACTTTCAAAATAGACTTGTCCTGTGACAGTCTTGGTTTCTTTCTTATTGATGCTAGCTTAACATGTACTTGTGTTCATGAACAGGGTTTCAAACAAGTTAGAAAATCCAGTGCTTGCGTTGTTACCTAAAAGACTAGTGTCCTTTAATTGTGCAAACTTTAAAAAAAAATATTAACATTTCACCTAGCTCTACTTAAGCGTTAAAATTTAACCTGAGCGCAACGAGTATGTGCTCTCAATATCAACTTTAACTTGCTATTTAAACGATTTGTTAATTGTTCATCTCTTAAGTCTTAAAGGCGCTGTAGCACGTTTTTTCGCTCAAATAAGTTGATGAAATGTATTTGAAAAATAATTTCACCAATAGTAAAACATCCTTTTCTCCTCGGGAAAAAAAAGTTTAAAATGACTGTACATGTTTTGGTTAAGCCATGGGAATCGTTTTTGTAATACAAAATAATAAATTGTGTTCACAATAAAATGGCCGCCATGCAATTTTTGCTTTATACGCAACATAGTTTTTACCACTACAGATAATTTGTTTGTGTAATAAGATGTTTTACCCTCTAAAGTTAATTATTTAAACTATCATTATAAATGGGAAATTTGAAAAAATAAATTTCGCAAAAAACGTGCTACAGCGCCTTTAACCATCATCGATTGATTTAGCCAATGCAGTGAATCTCAAGAAATGTACTTTCCGGAAAGGAATCTAGTAGAGGTATGATAATATATTGCATCAATCACCGCAATACTTAATCTGACAATTTATGTATCGCTTACTTTAGAAAAACCTTAGTCAAAAGTGAATTTACTATATTTTTTCTTAACAAAGAAAACACTAATGTCATGATATGTATTAATAATCACATCGTTCAGATATGTTGATATGATCCTCATGAAATTTCTTTTATCTCCCATGTCAAATAGATCTGTGCTGGTGACTATCTACCACTGTATAGTCATTGATCCTATTTTTCTTAGTCCTTAAAACTGTACACCTTTTTAAAAACATTTGTTATATTAATCAACATTTTTTTGCCAAATGTTAGCAAGGGATGAAATTTCATTTAGTTCCTTATTAGTTTTGATCTGAAATGTTGACTTGCAACAGAACCAATGTTTATTGTTCAGTTTCGGCACAAGAACCTTATTTTCCGTAAAAAAAATCTGCGCCATAACCACTCCCAATCACATAATTTCTTAAAACTTCAGTCACTGTCCATAAGTAGAACGTTAATTGTTTTACTAGTCTAAGTATTCTATTCCCACACCAACAGATGGACAAGAATTGGTAAAGGGATTGGGAAAGGTAGGGCATGGACCATTTCCTACATGGATGAGAAATGGTCCATTAAAATTTGAAATTTGACTATTGCTACAAAAGGGAATGGCCTATTTAAAATTCTGAAAATGACTAAAAGCCTTAAACTCGTCTTTTCCAATCCCTGTATCTGCTTTAGTAAGAATTTGAGGTTAATAGTGGTGATGGAGGGTGTTATAATCCTCCTCTAAAAAGTATGACTAGGAGGTGTACTACTGCAGATAGTGGTCACACTGTATAGCATGTTGTTGTATTTCTAATATCAAAACACTTTCAGCTGTAATTCACTTGTCTTGTGTGCTTGTTAGAATGTTTTCATAATAAAATCTATTCTTGTATTCCTGTGGTACTTCAATCTATCCGTCAAATAAAGTGACAAAGTGTCAAGGTGTTAGGGTAAATTTTATTCCAAATGCTACATTTTCCCCACATAGCTGCATTTCTTCCAGCCACTCCTCCAGATCAGCTGAAAAATAAAGAAATTGTTCAGTGAACATATACAATAAAGTTATAATTTCTATGAAATTATATAAAAGCACATTTCAGGTATGCATTAGCCTCATTCAGTGGTCGAACCACTGTCCGAAACTCTAGCCTGCACAGGGTATCATCATTAATGGCCACATGGATTAAAGTCCAAAACAATAATTATTACGTGCCGATTTAACTTGAACCTTTCAAATAGTTAATTCCAGAATACAATGATTGATCAGATGTTTAGATGATTTTGTATGTTAACTTAAGAAATTGATTCTTTACCTGCTCCAGAATTGATTTCCCCCTGTCCACTCAAACTTGTTCAGCAAGTTGTTGAAGTAAAGGGAACTGAAATATAAAATGCTCTTCTGAAAAATATTGTTCACCAACAAACTTATACAAAATGGAAATTTCAACTTGTAAAAAAAAATAGATTGAAACCCTAAAGCGAGGTGAGCTGGGGTTTAACGCTGCTTTCAAGAGTATTTCACTTATAAATATATATCCCGGCTGCTAGTATTATTAACGCCATGTGTGATGTGGCTATGCCTTGCGGTGAAACCTGCGAGCATCGGCTGGAACTAGCGAACCATCGGTGGTACTAAATTCAGTGTAGCATTGCACCCAAACCGTACTGCGTTTAGAACAGTTCTCTACTGCAGACAAGGTTGCTGTGACCCTGGCGGGATTCGAACACCAGACCTCTTGATACGAAGCTGACCTCGCTAACCACTGCGATATCCTGCCCCCGATTGAAACCCTGAATCGTTGACTTAATGCAATGTTCATTCTAGATAATCAAGTGCAGAGTTATGTCCCTTTGTTTAAGGAATCCATGTTCATAATCAATTTTTATGTGCAACCCTCGCCTCAAAATTCAGTTTTGTAAGTAGGCACTTTATGAAAAATCATAACTTTCATCGCTTAATTACTAAATATTGCAAAGTAAATAAAAAGTGCAAATTTAAATATATTTTTTTACTTCAACACCTTTCAGGTATGCATTAGCCTCATTCAGTGGTTAAACCACTGTCCGAAACTCTAGCCTGCACAGGGTATCATCATTAAGGGATGTATTTTATCATCTATTAATCTGACAAACTTACCATTTTATCAATCCCACCAGGTAGTCACACCCAATCAGTGATGGCGCAGGGAGTCTGAAAACACAAGTAACAAGTTTATAAAAAAACATCGACCATTCAACTTCATTTTGGTCCCATCGATTGAATTGGTTGAGCAGTTATTTTTGAAAATTTGCACCATACTATTTTGATTTGATAATGGAAGAAGCACGTTTCAGGTATGCATTAGCCTCATTCAGTGGTCGAACCACTGTCCGAAACTCTAGCCTGCACAGGGTATCATCATCAACATGCTTCGACATTAAGGCTGAAGAAATTGAGATCCACCCACCTTTCCGTCTCCTGGATGTTTAATTGCAGATTTACTTCCTGGAAAAAATAAGGGCAACATTTCAGAGCTGTTAACACATTAAAGTATATTTTCTTGTGACTACCACTCCAAAACTGATCAAGCTAACCAAAAATCTTTCAAACTTTGATAACGACCACACAAGTCCAGCATCTTTAAAGAGTCTTTGACTACAGATATTTATTAAGCACTTCATATTTAATGTCTTATTCTCTATACAAGTTGCTCAGCAGCTAATACATAAACCATCATTGAAGTCAGTATCCGCATCCTCATCCCAGCAACTTTTAAATAAATCCTGTTTCCCTTTATTACTATTTATCCAAAAGGCACTCGTGACTAAGCCAGGAAGATTTCTGCATTACTTTATTAATGTGTAAATACATTAGGGCTGAGTATTGCACCAAATTTCGTATTGCGATATATTGCAATACATACAACCTGTATTGCAATACGTATTGCAATATATTGAGTGAACTCTACATTCAACTTTTATACTTCTGTTTGCAGTTTAAACATTACACATTTAGTAAAACGCCTTGCAAATCTTTCGAAAAATAGACCATTAGTCAAAATGTTAAATTAATTTTGATGGCAAGTATTTTGAAAACATTTGTAATACAGTTAAACACATATCCTTGCACCCCAAAAGAATTTAGTTACAAGTAAAGCTGGTAACTATGCCTACAAACAAGATATATGAATAAATTTCACTAAAAAATGTTTGGGGCGATATATTGCGATATTGAAAATCGTATTGCACAGTCTGTATTGCAATATATTGGTATTGCGATAATATTGCTCAGCCTTAAAATACATGACGCTTTTTTTCAAAATAAAAATTATCCAGAAGATCTGCTGATCCAGATTAAAATTGTATTGAGAAATGCTTTTCAGTATGGACTTGTATTTACCATAATCCTGTATTTAGAGGCCGAATCACCATCATCAGGACAGGAATGATTCCAGTCGCTGTAAAGAAAATAGCAAGTTGAATTACATGAACAAAATGGAGTGAAATATATTGATGAATAGAATTATTCTGAATAGTTGCTCAGCAGCTAATACATACACCATCACAGAAGTCAGTATCCGCATCATCATCCCAGCAACTTCATTAACGTACTGAATGCAATTTAGTTGATTTTCTTTACGGTTTTTTTTGCAAATTGCAATGAATTTTTAAAAGTTCTCTTACAAGGATGCAAAACAATTACCGACTTACCGTGCATGTGAAAGCGACAGGAAACATCTTCAGACATTCTGCAAGGAACAAACATTTTGCATTAATGATAATCTGAATCGGACATTGAATATTTTATACCTTCCTAAACATTGAAAGCTTTACAGTGCTCAGAAAAACAGAAAGCATCATTGAGATCAGGATCCGCATCTTCATCATTGCACTCGACACAAAGCAGGCCCGGGCCAAGTATTTTACAAAATGTGTCCTTTCAATATAAGGATAAATACAGTAACTCTTAGGTTGGGAAAAAGATGCAAGGTAACAACCTCAAAATCCAAACCCACAGGATACAAGTTCCTAATCATTGCATGTCAAACGAATGGAGATTCAAAAGAACAAGAGAACAATAACATTGACCAAATGTACCAAATGTAAACATCAATTGCAACTACAACGAAAACAAATATTTCAATGGCAGCATGTCATGGAATTGTCGAAGTTGTTTTTTCCCCCACAAAGTTACGGAGTCAGGCCTGGAAGTCCTATCAATTTGGTAGTTAATGGTTTTGAATGAGGTAGGTCGCTGACTTATGCCCCCCCCCCCCCCCCCCCCCCCGTATTTAACAATTTAGGAGCACACACAAGGTAATTTCTGTACAACGCGAGGGATAGTCATTTCTGAGATGAAAGGTCAAATTCAGTATTCGCACGAAATAAAGATTGGCAGTTACCAAGGAATTAAACTTTCAGATGTAGCCGAGACATAACGGTAGAAGGCAAAATGCATCAAGCTGACAATATTCACATGCTCAGAATCCGGTAAGTGACATCAATATGATCAGAGACTTCAGTTAACTTGCATCATCGCATGTGAAATATTTGGTCATACTAGCATTTCATTAGGCCCAAGTATCATGGGAAATCTCACAATACGATATGTATCACGATACATTGTTTAAAGTATAAATTCACGGCAATTTTGAAAACAAATTAAGATGGTGGAAATTTTGTGTTGAGAGATGATTGAAAATCGAAAAAAATAATTCTAAAAACAGTTATTTACTAATCAGATTGCTTCATGCTTACTGTAGTTATTGTTACTGCACAACACTAGCTGGTTTCATAGTGTTCACTTAGTTTTTCAAGTAAGTGAAATCTATTTTTAGTGTATCACGATACAGGAAGCTCACGATACAATAATCACGATTTCCCAAGCTACGATTGTATCGTAGGTATCGATGAATCGTTACAGCCCTACATTTCATTCCCATGAAAGGTGTACTGACCTGTTGATTTTGAGTGCCGTTGCAGATTAAACTCTTGTAGATGCCTGTAAATGAAAATTCATTTGTTGAAATATTTCTACAAAACACAAATGAACTCTTTCCAAGAAACAATTATATAATAATGAAGACTTCAAGTGCATTCTCAGAATCCGGTAAAGTGTCTTGTCATAATTAATCAGAGACTTCAGTAAACTCATCATGGAATGCAATGTCTATCATTTAAGTAAGGTTTAGATTAACAAAGTATTATTTGGTAACGGTCCTTAATTTTAGGGAACAATTTTCCTTCACTTTTTGCACACAGTTTTTAAAATCATACTTACAAGACATCAAGAAATGCGGTCATTCCCGTGGTGGTCAAGATTTCCAGACAACTGAGCTTCCAGTCTCTTTACAAGCATTTTGTCTCGACAGATAAATCTGAAAAAATGAGTCTACTTTACTAAAAGAAATTCAGAACGGCACAAAAACTGAGCAATTAAAATGTTGACAATCTTTCAGACAAATGCCTCAATGTCATCGTTTTGGCATTTCCCCTCGACTTGACCAAACCAAGAACTGGATTGGAGGAAGAGAAAGAAACGCATCAGACTCGTCATCTTTGTCATCATCAAGAAGTTGACGTTAGAAGTTAAAAGTTAAATTTAGAAAACAAAGTCCTTGAAATTGCTATATGCTGTCAAAATCAAGTTCCAGAAACTTAAATTTTGTTATACTGGCTGGCGACCAAATATCACCGCATACCAATTGTCGCCAACACATAGCTACATACTTAGGTTGAATTGAACTTGTGTTGGTTATCAGTTTGGTGATATCTTATGTGTGAAATAATAGGGAACACTAGGATAAAGTTGTCTGCGCAAGCGCTGAAGCTATGTGTTGGCGATAATTGGTCGCCAGCCAGTATAACTTTTTGAAAAGGAACAAAATATAATTATCAACAAAAATGATTGCAGAATAGAACTTTTTAGACTGCACATGTAAACAATTGCAACTTCAAACACTATTCTTTGAAAATCAAAATTGGCACAGGGGAATAAACTATATCCATGCATGTTGTGTTTCAATGATACTACAGGTAACCCTGAAACATTTATTAACTCAAAATATACGTTTCCATAAAGACATTGCACAACGCCACATGGCCCACAAGAAAGGGGATTCCTTTGACTAATCTACAACAGTTGACGGGGTAAATGTTTGCATACAATGTTAAATCTGCAAGTTTCTCTCAGACAAATGCCTCAATGTCATCTTATAAACAAATCTCCTCGTTCTTCCATACCAAGAACTGGAATGGAAGACGAGCAAGAAACGTTTCAGACTCGTCATCTTTGTCATCACAGAGAAATACAAATAAGCGGTTGAACATACAAAATGTATGATTAACAAGTACAACAGAGTACCCAAATGTTACATCCACCAACTTGTTCACGCATTTGTCGTTAAAAAGCGTCGATGCAGACGGATGTAATTTTGCATTATCTTGCAGACTCAAACAGCACAGACAAAGAAAAGTTGATAATTCTAAACTGACATTATTTGCATATATCACAAAACTACTAAATACCAAAAAAATAACAAGAAACAATGACAGAGTTACTTAATAGCAACATACCAAGTTCTTTGTCAAATGTGATCAGAGCAGTCAAAGACCGTACACACTTCCGACCTTTCCTCTCCGAACATGGCTGCAAATGGCCACAGCTCCACGTGTTTCCGCTTTAAAACCCAAATTTACCGGAAACGAAATAGGATTCGAAAATATATCAAACATGGCATTATGGGGTTTGAAAAAATATAGATGCCAAAAATATACATAAAACTTATTTAACTCTCCTAGACGTGGTTTTACAGTGTTTCCTATTAATGACATAGAAAAAACATATCACATGAAATGAATGATGAAGTTTTGAAAATGTAAAACTATGAAAAGTAAAAGAATCGTCCGTAAAATACTAGTTTTCTACCTGTTGCCGTTGATCAGTGGCAGTTTATTCACTAAAATAATATATCAAAATTTAGAATAGTGTATAACATGTATAATGTAAGGGTCATTCTCAGAAAATGGAGCAATTTGGTGGATGTGATGACACAAATAAAATCATTCACCGTTTCAATTAAAATTTTTACAGTTTGAACAAGACAACCATAGGAAAATAAATACAGATTATGCAATCTTAATCCCTTTTGACAAAAAAATAATTTACTTTTAAACATACTGAGTCAAGAATTGATGTCAGTGATGTTACCAATGCATTTTTAAGTTTTCCTTAATAACTGATCAATTATTTTAGTACATAATTCTGCTTGAACAAAACATGTATGGTGTATTGGGAGTTTACAGAAGAAATTCAATAATAAAGTAATTTTTTAATTTCTAATTTCAAGAAAGTACTTATGAATTGTGGAACTCAAAATTTAACAGGGTACAATAATATTTGTACAGATCGCAAATTAAGTTCAATAAATACTATCTACACTGTAGGGGATGGCCATGGTCCACTTGTAATACAATAACAGATGACTTGTGTTTCTCCCTATTGTTTCTTTCAAAATAAAGGATTTCGATGTAGGTGACGTCATTGATAATTGGTAACATCACTGACAGGAAAGGTAACATTACTGACATCATAAGCATTAAAACTGATTATCATTAAATGTACTGTAAACATGAAGCATTGCTGAAACAGTTCATTATTTAATGTTAAAAACCAGGCTGTCTGAAGTCCCAACACTGTCAAATATGCTAGAAATCATAATTTTGCAAAAAATAAGGTAACATCACTGACAATTAAGTAACATCACTGACATTTCATTGCAATAAATGTTTTTGAAATAAAAATGATACTGTGAAAGACTGGGTATTGCAAATTTTGTGTATGTTAATGTAATGTTTAGATTGTCAAATGTTAATTGAAGAACTTTAATGGGTTACGGATAATAATTCCATACATCATTAATAAATGGTAACATCACTGACAGGATTGGTAACAGTGAACACTGATACAAATTCATTTAAATTCTTTTACATATGTTATACGATAAGGCAGTGTTGAAACCATTCATATAAAAGGTGGATGGTCAGGTGCTCGAAGACTTGAATTTATAACTTCATCACAAAAGATATCATCAAAGATTTGAAAGGTAACATCACTGACATTAATAATAATAAATAATAGAACACATCATCCCAGCATGGATGATGTCTTTGTTTACTTTCTATTTATTAGTATAAAGGACATATTATCTGATGTTAAAGATACACACTTCCTGCCTTTAAAAAGAATAAATGAAGAATGCTCTGCCAACAGGAAGTACCTGCACCGTATGGTATAACATAAAAACTGAAATGATTTAATCAGCAACAGGAGAGACGTGTGAGGACCATTACAACTTGCAGACTAAAAACACAATTTCTAATTGATGTGTCACAAAATAAATGTATAGTAATAGAAATTGATGTACAGTTCATTGTCAAGTTGTATCTCTAAATGGCAGAATATTGGGAAAGTGCTTACTAACAGTCTCTATGACTGAATTGATAGGGAATTTTTATTTTAAACAACGTTCAATAAAGAATGAACTATACATATCAGTGAAGCTAAATTGAAATACTTTCCCAGCTTTCCACACAACGCACTAATCCACTAGTGATGAAGTATCATTGCTCTTACATACTGGCTCCTGTGTTTTATTTGGGTGTTCATATTTCATACCAACTGAAGTTGTTCATTGTTATGCACGCACAGAGGTGTCTATCGCGCAAATCAGGTGTTCATCATAAACACCTGGTATAGCCATGGACACCTGATATGAGTAAACTTTTTATTTTTAAATCTACTTTTGTTTAAATTTCTATCTTTCAAATCCATGTGATGATAATTCGTAGAATAGCATTTTTCAACATAAGCAAAACGCAAATACTTTTGACAAAATGTGAGATCAAACCTGCAACCCAATGGTTTCTGGTCAAGTGATCTAACCATTACACAATGAAAACCAGATGAGTTACGTAAGGCTTTTTCATTACCTAATTTATAGTGTTCTTTGATTTGCTTGGATGAAAACTGTCATTAGTTTATGTACAAGTTATCAATTTTAATCTTCACCTGAAGTGCAAAATGTTTAAAATAAAATGAAAGTGTGTGTAAACTGAACATATTTACAATGACCTTTTCAACCTTTCGTTTTTTGTCCATGCTAATGTTTACACATAATGGCAGTTACAGTCCAGCAGTTTGGGGAGGTGTGTAGAAATCGACCCATGTATATTAAAGAGGGCATATTTTAACATTTTATCACTTAATATTGCTGTAGTTTGGCAAATGACTTTAAATCAAGTTCATATTTTTGTGTCCTGAACAATGTTATTTCCTCACAAAGAATGTCCCAGCCCTTGGCTGCAGCATAATCATACTACACAAGTGAAGGTTTTCTAAATTTGATATTGGATATCTGTAGATATAAAGAACCTGAGTCATATTTTCATATTTTCATATTTTGGGTTCTAACAAATGAAATTTTCTTTCGATGAAAAATGTTGGATAAATCATTATGTTTTCGAATTAGTTTTTTAATCTCAATTTTGGTCCCCAAAAACTAATATCCAGCTTGAATAAATATTGGGGTGGTTGGGGGTGTTTCCTGTTTTACCTTCATCTTCTCTATCCAGTCTCAGGTGTTATTACAGTATTACAGTTATTACAGTGTTCCACATCCCTACCTATAGTTGAGTAAGATTTTGGAAATTTTATTAAATAAATATTTATTACTATTATTAGTACTATCAATCACACTCAGAGGAAGTGAAACTTGTTCGAAAAAATAAATAGTTGTTTATATCTGAAGTAATTTTTGTTCATTTTCAACAATTAATATAACTGATTTGTCAGTGATGTTACTTTTTATATCATTGATGTTACCATAATTGATATAACACTTTGTACCATTTAGTTAAAGTGACATTTCTTTTATGTGATATTTTTTATAAACTGTATGACATATCGCTATCTTATGGCATTTTACTAAGGATGAAAATTTACTGTCGTTAGACATATCACAATATAACTTCTGCTTTGTCAGTGATGTAACCATTCTCTGTCAGTGATGTTACTAATTTAATGATAACATCACTGACGGTAACATCACTGACAACTTTTTAGTAAAGGACTAAGTATGAACAATGATTACTCCCTAAGCAAAAAGTGAAAGTAACATGAGCTAGAGGCTCATGAAGGCAAGTTCCCTTTTGATTAACATGTTCAAAGAGTATTATACATTTCAGATAATTTGGTAACATCACTGACACTGAAAAGTCATACTCGTCAAGTGCAGTCACTTCATAAATGTCTGCTTGACTTTATTTCACTTTGACACCACTAATTCAACATGTATCAGTTAGAACAAGGAGTGCTTTAAATGGAGAAATCATTATTTTCACTTAATCAAGGGGAGCTAAGCCTTGGATCAGTTAAAATTGTACAAGGTAACATCACTGACACAAATCTGTGTTACCATGTTCTAACTGAAATATTTTCATAATCAATAGACCTAACATGAATGTAGGGCTCTAATTTAAAAAAAATAAACAACTGTTGTTAGACTTAACTCAGGGAATTTCTTTTTTGTCATGGGGAGTTTCATATCTATAGATGCAAACAGTGACCTCTGACCATTGTTAGTTCAGAAACGGACAAAAATTAATTTACAAAGATTTTAAAAAACACAAATTGTTGCATATATGAAATAATTTGTAAGTCTAATCCTTAAAATCATGTATAACACAACTGGAAAAATTGCAATTTGGGTTAAAATTTGTCACATTATGAAAAAAAATCCTTGTTACCATTTTTGCTCCATTTTCTGAGAATGACCCGTAAACAGAATTAAAAATATTATTTTATTGAAATGATTTCAGCTAATGTATATTTAAGAAATATATTTATATCTACAGTAGCTGTTCATGAAGAGAATGATTCACTCGAAAAGGGGCAGTACAAAATTGATTTACAAATATTCCTAATATTAGATCTAGATAATAAATATTAAGTAACTCAATTATTTGTAAAATCGTTAAAGAACTGCAATAAATATGAAAAATGGTTTTTACAATTCTAAATATTTAAAAAAAGAATTATGTTCTTTTTTTTAATGCAAATGTTTTTACAGGGAGCCTCATAATTATAATAATAACACCCCTGCATGTATCTTTAAATCAATAAAAAAAAATTGGCGACATACCCAATATCATACAAACTGACATTTATTTTATTGTTAATAAACGCAACACAAAAAAAATATATGTAATTGTAACATTAGTTCTTTTTATAGTTGACACTTGAATGGCTCTGGTTACGTAACATATTCCGTTTCCATATTTTCTATTAGACTAGATCGGTTTATTTTTAGATGTTTCCCAAAGTTGACGGTTTACTTCCGGCGCTATCAGCTGATTCCAGTTTGACAGACTGACAGGCACTGGTAAGTGTTGTACGTTCTTGTTGTGTTAATTTTGCGGGAAATTCAAACGAATTTATCTTTTATTTAGAACTAGAAGTAATGATGAACTTTCAGATCGTGCCAATGTTGCCGATTTTAATCTAATTAATTTCAAATAAAAAATCAGTCTGGCGGCTGTGACCACAGAATCAGGAAAAAAATATTGAACCTTTTTCGATTCCAGTTTCTTTGTTTTATTATGAATGAATCATTGGAAACAGAAAACATTCTGACAGTCAAATGCCTTGAATATAATGTTATACAAGCATTCCAAGCAAAGTTGAAATGTTCAAGTGAAACATCGCATTATCTGCTTTGGAAAATCCCCAAAATTGGCCAAAAATATATAAGAGATACCCTTTTATTGATTCACAGATTTAAAAATAGATCAAGGATTCCCCTCTGAGGCCATGTGATTGAGAATAAGCATTATATCAGCTTGGTAAAAGCACCATTGAGAATTATTGGCAGGTGAATATTATTTAGAAAGTCATCAATAAAGATGGTTTCAAAAATTTGTGGAGAGCATGAAATTACATTTGATTCATCGTTGTCGAGCAACAGTTCTCTTATGTTTTTGTATGTAATGTCAATGTCGTGACGACACTGAAGCGGGTGGTTTAATATTATTCAAATGAAGGGCTGAGTATTGCACCAAATTTTGTATTGCGATATATTGCAATACATACAACCTGTATTGCAATACGTATTGAAATATATTGAGTGAACTCCACATTCAACTTTTATACTTTTGTTTGCAGTTTAAACATTACACATTTAGTAAAAAGCCTTTCAAATCTTACGAAAAATAGACCATTAGTCAAAATGATAATTTAATTATACCCCCGTTACGAAGTAAGCGGGGGTATATAGCGGTCATTCCGTCCGTCCTTCCGTCCTTCCGTCCCTCCGTCCTTCCGTCCGTCCTTCCGTCCGGTCAATTTTCTCAAAAAACGTCAAAGGTACATCAACCAAACTTTGTACAGATGTTAACCATGTTCTTCCGATCGGGCACAGACAATTTTCAATTTTCTGAGATTGATATTTTTTGTCGTTTCCATGGAAACGTCACTTTTTGGACTTAGTTTTATTGTGTTCAATGGGGACAAGTTTTCTCGGATACTGTTCATCCTAGGTGAATGAAATTTTGGTTGTGAGTACTCATGACCATACTCTTTATCGAGTTCGAAAACCAGTCCCGAAATATTATTTTTTACAGAGTTATGGCCCTTGAAACCGAAATTGAACTTCGTACCAGAAGAACTGTGATGCTCCAATAGGGACAAGTTTTCTCAGAAACTGTTACATCTAGGTGAATGAAATTTAATATGGAGGTAGTCCAGATGATACTCTTCATCGAGTTTGAAAACCAGTTCCGAAATATTATTTTTTACAGAGTAATGGCCCTTGAATCCGAAATTGAACTTAGAACCAAAAGAACTGTGATGCTCCAATGGGGACAAGTTTTCTCGGAAACTATTACATCTAGGTGAATGAAATTTAATATGGAGGTAGTCCAGATGATACTCTTCATCGAGTTCGAAAACCAGTTCCGAAATAAATTTTTTTTCGGAGTTATGGCCCTTGAATCCGAAATTGAACTTTGTACCAAAAGAGCTGTGATGCTCCAATTGGGACAAGTTTTCTCGGAAACTATTACATCTAGGTGAATGAAATTTTACATGTAGGTAGTCCAGATGATACTCTTTATCGAGTTCACAGTCCAGTTCTGCAATATTATTTCAAAGCCCTTGAATCTGTAATTGAACTTGGTACAAATTACCGGTGTGATGCCCTAATGGGAAAAATTAAGTTACCTGAAAAATATTACATCTGGGTGAATTAAATTTTGTAATAACAGTCAGTTCCTAAAATTATTTTGGACAATATTATGATGCTTGAAGCTTTTCT
Source organism: Gibbula magus (assembly GCA_936450465.1). Lineage (NCBI taxonomy): Eukaryota > Metazoa > Mollusca > Gastropoda > Trochida > Trochidae > Gibbula > Gibbula magus. Next base: position 11,151,626 of record OW388290.1, on the reverse strand, counting down.
TTAAACATAGTAACCTTCACATCTATAATTCTCAATGGACGGATAGCGGATGACGGGGGTATGTGAGCCATGCTCACTTTTTTCTTGTTTTGATAGCATATATTTAAAAAAACATTTGTAATACAGTTCAACAATATTCTTGCACCCCAAAAGAACTTTGTAATAAGTTAAGCTGGTAAATATGCCTAAAACAAGATATATGAATAAATTTCACTAAAAATTTGCTGGTGCGATATATTGCGATATGAAAAATTGTATTGCAATAATTGTATTGCAATATATTGGTATTGCGATAATATTGCTCAGCCTTATTCCAATGGAATAAAATACTATAGTAAAGAAATGATTAAATTCAAAATTGAGTCAAATGATGACAAATTCATGTATAACCCTTATTATTGTGTTTTTTTAAAACTTGTTTTGTAAAAGTCATGAGACACACTTATCTTACACTCCCTAAAATTATCCCCTATGCAACATTGAAGGTCAACTGTGCCTTATCTTCTCCATAGAAAGAATGTTTTTAGCTGTTAATCAGGAGTTTAATTACCAACTCATACTCTGTCCACAGATTACAATTCAATTGGTCTTTATGCAGACAGCTAGCCATGAGTTTATTTTAGGCGAATGTTGTTATGAATTAAAAAATCAGTGTTAATTGCAGCAATTACGGATAGGCTGAATTGCCATGTTTCTGGTATTAAGGTTGGTATGTCCCTACTAAACCACAGTTTTCCAAAATAGAATCATTGATATAGTGATGACATCTTACTAGTTCTGCAGGTATTCCAAATATGTTTCTTATTTAATTTTAAAGTCATATGGAATCTAATGTCTAAGAAAGGTTTTGATAACATGATTTAACTACTGGTACGTTGGTACCCATATACAAGTGGTAGCACATGGTCTTGTGCATTGTTCAGTGGAGAGCTGTGTAAAGTGAAGTTCAGCAACAATTGGCACAGTTTCTCATCGGGTGCTGACTTATCTGAGAGTTTGAAGGGTTAATTCCCTGCCCTAAACACTGACATGAGTTGTAAAACTTTAGGCAAGTGACTTTATTCAAAGTGTGCCTCTGTTCACTCAGCAGTACAATTGAGTGCCTGATTGAGAAGTGAAGGCAGTGTAAGATATAATGCTTTGGTTGGATGCTAGAATGAATATTCCCAGGGAGTTGATAATAAAAAGGAGCTATGTTATTCCTTACAGGGTAATAATATGTTTTATTACTTGCCCGTTGAAGATATCACAGTTTAATAAATCTACAATGTTATTACACAGTAATAACATCGCATGCTGCCGATTGACGTGACGTCATAATGGCATAAATATGACGTCACAATATTAGCGCTGCTGTCGCAATGGACTGTACATGTCCCATTTATCGACGAGTTCGTGGAATTAAGTGACATTTAAATCAGTGAGTATAAATAAAATACTAAACTCGGTTCTGTTTAATAACATATTTATGAAACTCCATCCTGGAAACCAGGGGTACTTTGTTTTGCTCGCTTCACTTTGAAACTAACCCCTGGATTCCTAAGTGGCTAAAGGCTCGATGCGCTGGGTTCACAAAAAAATGGAAAGTCCCTTTTGCTAATTATAGCACACCAATGGCGAACCGTGTTTCTAAATTCCTTGGCGTAACCAAATAAGGAGGTAAAATTATGATTTAAACAATGACCTTGAAGCGAGTGTCAGTGTCGCACATGCTTGACGAAACAGTCCAACTTCGTCTTAATTGCCTGAAATTGTATTTTATGCTTCTGGCATTGAAAGAGCGACATTATGTTTTTCAAATAAATCCTAACATTAACTCCTGCCCATACTGTCAACTCATTCTGAAGAGAAAATTCATGTGGCATGAGATCTAACGAGCGCTTTCCAGTGGAGCAGATTTCGCACTCTGTTGAAATGTCAGTAGTATTTTTTGTCATGTACTGACAATGACAAACATTCGCGCATTTTTAAATAATTTGCATACATTAATAATACATCATCAAACATAAATTTAACGTAATAACATGATCGACTTTGGACAACATAATGTGTTGTTATAGATTGTCAACAAATTTATGATACATATATGTAATGAATAATATACACAGAAAAGGTGAAATAATGCAATAATGTACTGAAAATGAAGCCTCGGTGTCATAACAAACGGCAGTCATTGTTGTCCACGTAAACTCGAAGGGGAGGGGCGTGTATAAAAGGAAAGCGCTGATTGGATCTATAGAAAAGCCATAGACTTTTCTGTGATTGGTAGTTATATTTAACGCGCGTCGAGCCTTTTGCCACCTAGGAATCCAGGGGTAAGTTTCAAAGTGAAGCGAGCGAAACAAAGTACCCCTGGTTTCCAGGATGATGAAACTCGTGAGATGGTATCTTTATTATATGCTAAGCGATGTGAGACTGAGTTTTCTCAGTTTGAGAAAATGTGTTCTCATCACTGCAGGTTGATATCACTTTCTCAGTGAAATATCACAGAGGGGATAACGTCATGTGTACAATAGTATGACCTCACGTTTACAATCAATGCGACGTCATCGCCCTTGCTAAGTTACAGAGCAACAATGGTATGACGTAGCCAGAACTCGCTCAATTGAAGCAGTTTTGGATGTAAAACACCATATTTCCGACCACAGAAGCATATAATAAACAGAATATTTTGTGTTTTTCAGTGTGATATCATTTATCTCTTATCAAGTGACGGGAAAAAGCCAATATTTTCACTTGTGGCTGCGGCCAAATCGTGAAATACCAGCTTTACCCCATCACTCGATGAGAGATAAGTGATATCACACTGAAATCACAAAATATCCTCTTTGTATTGAACTCTCTTTCGCTTGTTAAATACAAACCACTTACTCGTTTCATAAATATGTTATTAAACGGGACGTTGTTTAGTATTCTCTATGTGGTCCTTACACTTTAGCACCTTGAGCATGTATTCGGTGGGGATAAGTGTGCCATATAAACATTCATATAAGGCTAAATAAAAAAGTGAAATGTTTCTCAGGCAAAGGCGCATCACTGTTATATGTGTGCAGAACCAGCTGTGCATAACAGGTTTTTAGCTCATCAGGCCTGAAAGGCCCGATGGGCTTATGGCATGGCATGGTGTACTGCGTCCAGCCATCCGTCCATCCGTCCGTCCGTCCGTAAACTTTTCGCTTTTTCGATTTCTTCTCCAGAACCAATGACTCCACAGAGCTGAAATTTTATGTGCAGACTCCTTTGCCAATGGGGATTCTAAATTGTAGATTTTGTGACCCTGTTAATTTTTGTCATCATTTTTGCTAAACCCCCAAACCATTTGTCAATCAAACATATTGGTCTGTAATAACAGGTGTGCTTTCATTTTGCATACCGGTACTTCTAACACTTTCACTGTATGCATACCGGTACTTCTAACACTTCCAATGTATATATGCTCTGATGGAAAACAAAAATGCAATGTACATATTCGTCAATTTTGGTTTGACAAAAAGTAAAAAGAAAGTCCTACCATCCTCATCATTTTTTTAAATAATGTGTCCGAGAAACATTTAAAATTTATTATGCAGCCTAATCTTTTGAATTTCAATGAATTTTATCCTTTTCAATGGTTATATTATCCAAGATGACAAGAATGACAACATGAGGTGGTGCCCGTTTTGAAAATGCTGTGCTATTTCATGTGAACATGTTGAAAATCGGGAAATATAGGTATACAAATAATGATATAGAGATTATTACCCGGTGAATCATAAGGAGATGATAAACATTTTCACCTTTTTTCAATGAACTCTTCAATGGCTTTGTTGTATATTTTTATATCTGTGGATGACATTGGTGTTACTCTTGAACCAATGTCAAAGAGACTCGAGATCTCATTCACTCATACTGAAGACTCTTGACGGAGGTGTGATGGTACTTTAACCCGATGTGGCACTTTTATTACAGCAAAACGATACTACTTTTGGATATGTGTGTCACTGATCTTCTGGGAAACTTCAACAGTAAAAGGGTATTTTTGATGTTTTATGAGAATATGGGAGCATAATTCAAGGAAATATTCCGCATGCATCAGGGGTAGAAATTAACTTGAAAGGGCTAGTTGTTCTAAGTTTGACTAGCCCAACTAAAGGTGCACTAGCCCATAAAGTCTACTCCGTATTGATAAATCTAAACTTCTATGTTTGAACGACACACTTATTGCCATTGTTACTTGTAAACACAAGATGCTTGTCTCTTGCTATGAGTATTCCAAAGTGATTCAAATATTTTCTGGCCCACAGGGCTAGCATTATTCAAATTTTGATAGCCCAAGGTAATTTTTACTAGCCTCAGGCTGAAGGACTAGTGTTAATTTCTTGCCCTGATAATTATGGTATAGTAGTTATGTTTTTGGGATATGTGTGCTTCTCATCTTGAACTTCTGTAAAAGGGTATTTTGTAGGGCTGAGTATCATGGGAATCTCACGATACGATATATGTATCACGATACATTGTTTAAAGTATAACTTCATGCATATTTTGTGAAATTTTCAAGATGGTGGAAATTTTATATTATGAGATGATCGAAAATCGAAAGATTAAAATAGTTTTTTTTTCTTCTAAAAATAGTTATTTATGAATCAGATTGCTTCATGCTTACTGTAGTTACTATTACTGCACAACACTAGCTGGTTTTATAGTGTTCACTTAGTTTTTATTTTCATTTTTGAGTAAGTGAAATCTATTTTTCGTGTATCATGAATCATGATACAGGAAGCCCACGATACAATCATCCCGATTTTCCAAGCTACGATTGTATCATAGGTATCGTTGAATCGTTACAGCCCTGGTATTTTGGATGGTTTATGTGGAGGCATAATTCAAGAGGACATTCAACTTTGTAGGTAGAGATGTTGTATGCTTGACCCAATTACATTCAATTCTTGTTGGTACTAATTGGTTGAAATATTATTTTGGATCAAAATGTTTGTGAGTCTTGTCAGGCATCTGTTTTTTAACAGGGCACATTTTGGTGTGCATCCTTTTTCACGTTTCTATTGACTTTTGGTCATGTTCATGCGATAACTTGTTACACAGTCATGAATATTCAATACCGGTAGTGTGAATTCTTTTGCTGTATTTTTTACATCAATAGTTTTTCTTCTTCTTCCCTGGATAAAAATTAGAAATATTTGTTTGCAGTCTGTGTGACAAGGCTATTGAAACTAAATGGACTAACTACATTAACCTCTGCAAAATGTTTTACATTTTACATAAATTAATTAACAAATTCCAATATTATTCACACAAATTTTCTACACAGAATATATGAACACCATTTTGAAAGGATTCATGCAATTTTCACAATGATGAACAAAGTATTGCAACAATATCTATGATAAATCTTCCAAAATTAATCAGTACTTACCGAGACCTTTATGACACTAACATACCAAATGGATGCCATTTAGGAAGGACTAGTTATGAAGACAAGAACAATATTTCAGAATAACAAGACAGACCTCAGGGTTAGGTATGATAATAACCCTGTCCCTTGGCATGGTCAGTTTATTGATTGGGTGACCAGTGTGCTGGTCAGCTGAGTGGACGCTTAATGAGTTTATTGTCAGAACTGGACAGGTCACTTTAGGCCAACAAAGCAAGACCAGTCTAAATTAACAAAGTTATCATGAAATAATCACATTCAATTGCAGAATAAACTGCACAGAGTGTTTACCTTGAAGGTAATGCTTTACTAAATGGACTTTGGATTAGTTTTACATTACCGATAAGGTAAAAAGCACTGTTCTCATGTGACATGATATAAAAAAAATTATTTGTAATTATTTTATGATTAAAAGATCATAATAAACACAATTTTAAAGTAAAATTTTTTCATAAGAAAATTTGATTGAATAGCTTTAGAGCTTCAATCTCTATACTTTAGCCTGGGATAGGTAAGGGTAAGGGTACCCTGGTGGGAGTACCTAGGTAGAAATGGACCCATTCTATGGCTATGATTTGTCATGAACCGTTGCACCACAAATATTCGAATTAGTGACACCATTATATTTATTGGCAGATATCACAGATACCTGTTGATTTTGGCAACCTTGACCTTGTTTTCAAGTTTACCATGAAATGGTGACTTACATATCTTGTTAATACAATGTCTAATGAGCTGTTGCACCCAAAGTCATTCAATTTGGTGATGGCCTTGATTGGGGAAATACGCAAACACCAGTTGACACTTGTGACCTTGACTTTATTTTCAAGGTCCTCACATCACTTGGAATACTTTTTCCTTTGAATTCGTTGTCAGTCTATATTGGAGAATATTATGCAGACACAAGTAGTGACCAACTTGTTACCTGAGACACCTATCTACTACGTATGGTGAACTTGACCAAGTGTTCAAGGTCATCATGTGAGTGTTTACCAAAATGGTGAAAAAGCAGTAAATTTATCCTACTTGATTCAGCGTTGATGGCGGAGACATTTCTAATCCGCTTCATATGTCTGCATTCAAGTCCAATAAAATTTCATTTACCTTTACATGTGGCTCAAATATTCTGCGATAGCCTATCTTTAGCCAGTGGCCAATCTCCAGATTATTTCCTTTTTATATTATTGATTCAGCAGCTCCACTGAGACGATGATTTTAAAAGTGGCAGGTCATTTGACTTTTTATTGGGTCTGTTTTGATAGGAGCTAAAATCTTTTGCATCTTGGACAGGTCTGTGATGTTAAAATAGATCAAACTTGAGATTTTTATCTGCAGATCCAGAAACTTTCTGTGACAATGTCTAAGCAGTAACGAGTCCCAGATTATTCCTTATGTTAACGAAATGAACTGGCTACACAGAAAGATTTGACACTAATTATCTAAAGAGTTATTGATGATTATAATTATGTAAAAACCGATTGAATCTTGGCTCCAATCTTTTTGAAGTTTGCATAAGGAAATTGGAAAAAAATTGCAAACGTGATACAATATGTAGTAAGCTCCGAGATATTACAGCAGTGTGAAGCCCATGTAATCTATCAGAATCATCAGTCTGTCCACACTAGTGTCTGCCTTCGCCAAGCACTAATTACGACTGCGCTTATTTGCCAAGACAGGCTATTTTTACCTAATTCAGTGCTTAAGCACAGGATTGAGAGGGAACTCTGGGATACTCGATGAAATGGAAGTGTCTGATGCTACACGTTACAAGATTACATTGTTCGTTTTTATATTTCGACGACTTGATATAATGGAAATACGAGTGGCAGACATCAACAATAATCACTGTTGAAGAATCACGGATTATGATTAGTTTATACGTATATGATGGAAAAAAAGGCTCTTAATGTTACATTGGAGTATATTTGATAGAAATTCAAATTGAAAAAGGTTAGCATTTTTTCATGAGCCGGTTTTAAAGATTGTTTGATTTGTATTGTTCTAATGTTTTAATTTTTTCAATTTTTCAAATGATACATTGTCAACATACCGGTAGGCCAGAAAGTTATTTTGTTTCTAATGTAAAAATTTGTTAACAATCACAAACTTATTTTCAAACTCAATTCCCTTTTGGGATTGTAAGACCCATTCAAATTCAAAACACTCTGGACTGTAATGAGCTATGTGAACAAGTGTTTGGATATTCAACATTTGTATTGTTGTGAATGTGATTTTGTTTGGTTATAAAGCAAGTGATACCTATCCTGCCAGTATGAAGGGAAGGGAATGAACTCTTTGTATTACATAACATACATGAAAAAACCCAGCAGGAACTCCTTTGGTTTCAAAGACATTTAATCCAATGATACAACGATTACATGCTAGCAATGTACAAAAGCATGAACTCTTTTGTCTTTGTCTTTGGATCAAAGGGTCCAGTGGTTTGAATCCTGCCAGAGGCATGGCAACTTTTTCCTGAGAACAGTTCTACATGCAGGAAGGTTTAGGTGCAATGCTACACTGAATTTCAGTGCAGTACCACACATGGTTCGCTAGTGACTTTTGTATATGAAATATATTCATTGTAAACTAATCAACCTTAACAACCATGTATCCACCGGTTTAATAAAGCCTTCTGCCGACTGATTGTTTTGTCAATCAAGTATTTACCAATGATTTTAATAGCGTTTAAGGGGTAATAGCACATTTTCTAATGGAAATATAGCGATCTCACAAAATGGATTTTTTTTTTACCAATTGCAAAAGAATCCTCTTCAATCAATAAAAAAAGGAGAGATGGGACGATGACAAAAATTATTTTAGAATTCGTTTATTTTTTTAAAATAGCAGGTTTATTGTGTTTTTTATCCAAAAATGTAAGAAAAGTTGGGGGTCACCGAACGATTTAAAGAGTTATCAGCATTAATAATAATACTCCCGTCTGTAAATTACGCAATTTTTGACTGATTTGATGTATTTAAATGAAGCGCTCGCTTTCAACAGAAACACTCAGAATCCTTTGAAGTACACTTCAATCACACAATGGGATGTATAGCAAGTCTATATTTTGAAAATTAATGACACTGGTGAGAGAAACAAAATTAAATTAAGCATGCACTTTTTAATTAAAAACGGAATTTTTCTGATCATTTTTTGCATATTCAACAGGATTTTTAACTGACACACATATATTTCAGTTAATGCTAAAAAACAAATATAATGTGCAAAGTTGAATAAATAAACGAAATCAGAAATAAAAATAGCGGACACCATAGGTATGTCATCACTTTAACGTCATTTTTTAGATTACCTACATAAACGTAAAAACTTGACGACACAGAAGTTTTGATGATTTCAAGTTTAACTTTGACGACCTACCGTGTAATCATTATTAAATATAATATCAATCTAAGAGTGCTTGGTGAAAGAATAACTATCAGTTGAATATATTAGGCAATTTAAATTCGTCATTAAGTTGAGATACGTATGTAATTCGAATAACACATATAATAACATATTTACCGCGAATAAAGGTGAGGGTAACGGTATGCAGGTCGTAAAATTACCGTTAAAAAGGCGTTACAGTAAATGAAAGCGCTTCCCGTTAATGTACGTATAAGCCTATGTCCCAAACTACGTAACCCATCTATTTTGAGACTTATTCACATCAATAAATTGTTAAAATGTTACCGTAAGGGAGTTCGATTTCTTGGTCCCATCTCTCCTTAAAGGACATTCCTGCAGAGTGCATACCAATAGTTGTGGGGGTATGTGAGCCATGCTCACTTTTTTCTTGTTTTTTTCTTCTGTTCATGGCAACAATTTCGACTTTGTTTTTAGCAGGGTTATAACTGGAATTGTATTGGGGGAAGGGGGAGACATTTTTTTTAATGAGTAAAAACACCTTCTAGTTTGGATTTGTACACTGACTGAGGAAAAAGGATATAACATGATTATTGAAGAGGATGTGTAAACCAAATTAAAGATTCAAACATGAATTTGTGATTGATACTTTAGCAGATGAATCAGAAAGAGACATTTTACGATTTTGTGACATTTTGAACTGGAAAATAATTGTTGTGAAAAGCATCTTGTTAGACTTACAGAAATAAAGAATTGTTGGTGGCAGCCATTACGAGAGTGAAGATTTAATGATCGCATGACATATATACGTAACCCACTCTCAGTATCAGCCATGAAGCATCAGACATCCTGGTTCTTGTTAGCGTCCATGAATCGGGAATCAACTTCGCAGTTACTTCCTGAAATTAGCTTCACCGTAGTTATGTCTTTTCGGGCATTGAGCGTCAATAAAATGGTTACAAATTGCAGCTTTATGTCAGGTGATGAAAAGGTGTGACTCGGGACAAGACCTCGAGGTTGGACACGGGAAATCAATCATCAACTTCCTGTCCGTAATTATCCGAGCATCATCATCAGAAAATCTTTGTGTGGAGTATTGGCCCCCAGCTGTTTCCAAAAGCATCAAAATGTTGAGAAACCTTACAGTTGTCTTATAAATTATGCTTTCTGTTGCCTAATATGACCTCTTGGCTGACAGGTAGGAACAAGAGGACTCAGATTCATCATCGATTCATTATTGATTGGCCATCGTCTGTTTTCCCTTCACTTTTGACAATATCCACTTCTCCAAAACTGCTGTTCTCCCCAACTGAAATTTTGTGGGGAGGTTCCTTGCATCTAGGGGATCAAATGGCCGTGGCAGGGTGTCGTACTTCAGATGTATACCCTTTCTAATGAGATCTTTCTGATGAGGACAGGGGCGGGATACACGCAGTAACGTTTGTACCACTCTTTGTTCGCTAGTTCCAGTCGATGCTCGCAGGTTTCACCACAATGCATAGCCACATGACGTTGCAGGCTTTCTCCCTGCCATAATACTAGTAGCTGTGATATGAATGAAATAATTTTGAAAACCCCAAATCACCTCACCTCACCTCCTATGTTTTGTGACCGTGACTTTTTCAGAGGAACCTTTTCCCAAATATTTTGATCATAAGTTTATATTGGTGAGTGATGCTAGGCCTTTGATACTTAACCAGATCATTCACTTGAGGTGTACTTATAAAATAGTACTTTACTTTGTGAAGACTTTGGTATTTTAAATCCAAAATATGGTTATATTTGGAGGCATCAGTGTTTAACAAACACATTAATTTGTTTAGAATAATCCATAACTTTTTATTCCACCGGTATGTAATACCATGGGATATAGTCATCGCCCCTTCCGTCTGTCCGTCCGTCCGTCCGTCCGTCTGTCGTACCGTCTGTCCGTCCATCCGTCTGTCCTTCCGCCCGTAATCATTTCGTTTCCAGAGCAGATCTTGAAAACTGTTCATGACATCTTTCTGAAACTTTGCATGTGTATTACCCACCAACTGAAGTGGTGCCTTTTGATATTTTCAGATTTCTGAATTATTTTTTTTTTTTTTCGTTTCCATAGAAACTTGTTGAATTTGGACTTTGTTCAGAGACAGGTTCGTTTCCGGAGCACATGTGTATTACCCACCAACTGAAGTGGTGCCTTTTGATATTTTCAGATTTTTTCTGAAAAATTAATTTTGTTCTGTTTCCATAGAAACATGAGAGGGATGTTGGTTGTTGTTGATTTTGACTGCGTCTGGAGCAGAAGTCTAAAACCCTTAACATATCTGAAACTCAGCATCTGTAATACCCACTAACTGAAGTACGGTAGTAGATACACAAGATGTGTTTTACAAATTTTGTGGAACCGGTGGGATATGTCATCTTCTGATGACTCTTGTTTATTCCCGTGAACACAATTACATGAAAGGATGTTTTGACTTCTGACATTTCACCGAAGTGGTTCAGTATTGGTTGTCTGTGATGAGGAAGTGAAATAAAAGAAGAGGAATATTGACACATCACCCTCAGATAGTTCTGCTTAATGGATGCAGCTTTTTGTCAGGAAGCAAATTGGTCTGCATATGCAAACGTTCATTTATGAGTCAATTCATTAGAGTTAAGAGACTATTCATTAACATCAATTAACTGATCACTGAACAAGTGTTTTCAGGATACTTAAACTTAACATTCAAAAACATCTGAGAGGAAACTTGTTAGTCAATATATATACATCAGAGTTGTAGCTAGTGAGCATTGCCAGGATTTAATCATCAAAGACTGGATATACCTTCCCTAAGTATTCTTTTATGAGATGTGCCAACTTTATTAGTAGTTTATTTGATGCTTATTAAGTTTTTTATGTAATTATAGTAAATCAAAAAGCCGAAGAGAAAAGAAAATAGTGTTAGGAATCAGCTTGAAGCTAAGGACTAATTGCATGCACCAAGTTATGACCAAAGCCACAAGGTTTAACGAATGAAAGACCAATCCAATACTTGTTTCATGTTAGATCATTTGAAAAGTTTATGTCCCCGTGGCGTACAATCAGAAAAGTGGCAGGTAGGTCTATGTAGGAATGAATTCTGTTTCTCCATCAACTTTGACACAGAACCCTACCTGGTCCCAGAGAAACGTTGCTTACAAAGAATGCATCACCAAAACTTCCAGAATGTCATCCCGCCAGGGGCTTGGCAACTGCTGTGAAGAACTGTTCTACACGCAGTAAGTTAAGGGTGCAATGCTACACTGAATTTCAGCGTACTCAAAGGGTTCACCGCAATACATAGCCATATGGTGTTGCAGACTTCCTCCCTGCAATATTAAAATACTGTCAGCCGTGATATAAGTGAAGTACTCGAAGTACTTGAAAGCAGCGTTAAACCTAAAATCACCTCCCATCAAGTTTTGATCAGAAGTGAGGTAGATATAAGCCAATAATGCTGGCAATAAGTATACAGCCTCAAATACAATATCAAACACTTCGCTGATTAATTTGTCATTCCTTTCTTGAATGCATAAAATCTTGCTCTAATCAATAACGATAAAAATATCAATCTTTAGAAAAGATGAGAACTGACATTTTGAATGATAAAAGAAACGTTTTTGTCTGTTATCATCTCTGTTGTAAGTCTGTTTGTTTTGAGGAATCATGTTGAAGCAGATTAAGGTTCATTGTCCTTTTATCTGTAACTGCATCAAACTGTTGAGAAAGTGAGTGAAAAGAGATTCTATGGCGAGAGAAAATATAAATGTCAAAATTCTCATCAGAAGATGGACTATTGTGATTTATATGGTTTGTTTCGACACTTTGTAAAAGTAATAAAACTTAATGTGTTTTCTGTTTGGAAAAACACAAATATGTTTTTTCGCTTGATCATTTATTGTTCTTTATTATCATTAATTATCAAAGTCAAATCTGCTGGTCTACTTGAAGGATGTTTGATTGCAATGCTACATTAAAGTTCAAGCCAGTACCACCTGTAGTTCTCTAGTTCCATCTAAATCCCACTGTATTACACTGCAGTGATACTAGCCCCAGTGACACTGTTGAACACAGAGTTTACACCACCCATCATCTAACAACTGTGACACTGTTGAACACATAGTTGGCACCACCCATCATCTAACAACTGTGACACTGTTGAACACAGAGTTGAAACCACTCATCTAACAACTGTGACACTGTTGAACACATAGTTGGCACCACCCATCATCTAACAACTGTGACACTGTTGAACACAGAGTTGGCACCACCCATCATCTAACAACTGTGACACTGTTGAACACAGAGTTGACACCACCCATCATCTAACAACTGTGACACTGTTGAACACAGAGTTGACACCACTCATCATCTAACAACTGTGACACTGTTGAACACAGAGTTGAAACCACTCATCATCTAACAACTGTGACACTGTTGAACACAGAGTTGACACCACCCATCATCTAACAACTGTGACACTGTTGAACACAGAGTTGGCACCACCCATCATCTAACAACTGTGACACTGTTGAACACAGAGTTGACACCACTCATCATCTAACAACTGTGACACTGTTGAACACAGAGTTGGCACCACCCATCATCTAACAACTGTGACTGTTGAACACATAGTTGGCACCACCCATCATCTAACAACTGTGACTGTTGAACACATAGTTGGCACCACCCATCATCTAACAACTGTGACACTGTTGAACACAGAGTTGAAACCACTCATCATCTAACAACTGTGACACTGTTGAACACAGAGTTGGCACCACCCATCATCTAACAACTGTGACACTGTTGAACACATAGTTGGCACCACCCATCATCTAACAACTGTGACACTGTTGAACACATAGTTGGCACCACCCATCATCTAACAACTGTGACACTGTTGAACACAGAGTTGGCACCACCCATCATCTAACAACTGTGACACTGTTGAACACATAGTTGGCACCACCCATCATCTAACAACTGTGACACTGTTGAACACAGAGTTGGCACCACCCATCATCTAACAACTGTGACTGTTGAACACATAGTTGGCACCACCCATCATCTAACAACTGTGACACTGTTGAACACATAGTTTGCACCACCCATCATCTAACAACTGTGACACTGTTGAACACATAGTTGGCACCACCCATCATCTAACAACTGTGACACTGTTGAACACAGAGTTGGCACCACCCATCATCTAACAACTGTGACACTGTTGAACACATAGTTGGCACCACCCATCATCTAACAACTGTGACACTGTTGAACACAGAGTTGGCACCACCCATCATCTAACAACTGTGACACTGTTGAACACAGAGTTGAAACCACTCATCATCTAACAACTGTGACACTGTTGAACACAGAGTTGGCACCACCCATCATCTAACAACTGTGACACTGTTGAACACAGAGTTGAAACCACTCATCATCTAACAACTGTGACACTGTTGAACACAGAGTTGGCACCACCCATCATCTAACAACTGTGACACTGTTGAACACATAGTTGGCACCACCCATCATCTAACAACTGTGACACTGTTGAACACAGAGTTGGCACCACCCATCATCTAACAACTGTGACTGTTGAACACATAGTTGGCACCACCCATCATCTAACAACTGTGACACTGTTGAACACATAGTTGGCACCACCCATCATCTAACAACTGTGACACTGTTGAACACATAGTTGGCACCACCCATCATCTAACAACTGTGACACTGTTGAACACAGAGTTGGCACCACCCATCATCTAACAACTGTGACACTGTTGAACACAGAGTTGAAACCACTCATCATCTAACAACTGTGACACTGTTGAACACATAGTTGGCACCACCCATCATCTAACAACTGTGACACTGTTGAACACATAGTTGGCACCACCCATCATCTAACAACTGTGACACTGTTGAACACAGAGTTGGCACCACCCATCATCTAACAACTGTGACTGTTGAACACATAGTTGGCACCACCCATCATCTAACAACTGTGACACTGGTGAACACATAGTTGGCACCACCCATCATCTAACAACTGTGACACTGTTGAACACATAGTTGGCACCACCCATCATCTAACAACTGTGACACTGTTGAACACATAGTTGGCACCACCCATCATCTAACAACTGTGACACTGTTGAACACATAGTTGGCACCACCCATCATCTAACAACTGTGACACTGTTGAACACAGAGTTGAAACCACTCATCATCTAACAACTGTGACACTGTTGAACACAGAGTTGAAACCACTCATCATCTAACAACTGTGACACTGTTGAACACAGAGTTGGCACCACCCATCATCAAACAACTGTGACACTGTTGAACACAGAGTTGGCACCACCCATCATCTAACAACTGTGACTGTTGAACACAGAGTTGGCACCACCCATCATCTAACAACTGTGACTGTTGAACACAGAGTTGGCACCACCCATCATCTAACAACTGTGACACTGTTGAACACATAGTTGGCACCACCCATCATCTAACAACTGTGACACTGTTGAAAACAGAGTTGGCACCACCCATCATCTAACAACTGTGACACTGTTGAACACAGAGTTGGCACCACCCATCATCTAACAACTGTGACACTGTTGAACACATAGTTGGCACCACCCATCATCTAACAACTGTGACACTGTTGAAAACAGAGTTGGCACCACCCATCATCTAACAACTGTGACTGTTGAACACAACGTTGGCACCACCCATCATCTAACAACTGTGACACTGGTGAACACATAGTTGGCACCACCCATCATCTAACAACTGTGACACTGTTGAACACATAGTTGGCACCACCCATCATCTAACAACTGTGACACTGTTGAACACATAGTTGGCACCACCCATCATCTAACAACTGTGACACTGTTGAACACATAGTTGGCACCACCCATCATCTAACAACTGTGACACTGTTGAACACAGAGTTGAAACCACTCATCATCTAACAACTGTGACACTGTTGAACACAGAGTTGAAACCACTCATCATCTAACAACTGTGACACTGTTGAACACAGAGTTGAAACCACTCATCATCTAACAACTGTGACACTGTTGAACACAGAGTTGGCACCACCCATCATCTAACAACTGTGACACTGTTGAACACAGAGTTGGCACCACCCATCATCAAACAACTGTGACACTGTTGAACACAGAGTTGGCACCACCCATCATCTAACAACTGTGACTGTTGAACACAGAGTTGGCACCACCCATCATCTAACAACTGTGACTGTTGAACACATAGTTGGCACCACCCATCATCTAACAACTGTGACACTGTTGAACACAGAGTTGAAACCACTCATCATCTAACAACTGTGACACTGTTGAACACAGAGTTGGCACCACCCATCATCTAACAACTGTGACACTGTTGAACACATAGTTGGCACCACCCATCATCTAACAACTGTGACACTGTTGAACACATAGTTGGCACCACCCATCATCTAACAACTGTGACACTGTTGAACACATAGTTGGCACCACCCATCATCTAACAACTGTGACACTGTTGAACACAGAGTTGGCACCACCCATCATCTAACAACTGTGACACTGTTGAACACAGAGTTGGCACCACCCATCATCTAACAACTGTGACTGTTGAACACATAGTTGGCACCACCCATCATCTAACAACTGTGACACTGTTGAACACATAGTTGGCACCACCCATCATCTAACAACTGTGACACTGTTGAACACATAGTTGGCACCACCCATCATCTAACAACTGTGACACTGTTGAACACAGAGTTGGCACCACCCATCATCTAACAACTGTGACACTGTTGAACACATAGTTGGCACCACCCATCATCTAACAACTGTGACACTGTTGAACACAGAGTTGAAACCACTCATCATCTAACAACTGTGACACTGTTGAACACAGAGTTGGCACCACCCATCATCTAACAACTGTGACACTGTTGAACACAGAGTTGAAACCACTCATCATCTAACAACTGTGACACTGTTGAACACAGAGTTGGCACCACCCATCATCTAACAACTGTGACACTGTTGAACACATAGTTGGCACCACCCATCATCTAACAACTGTGACACTGTTGAACACAGAGTTGGCACCACCCATCATCTAACAACTGTGACTGTTGAACACATAGTTGGCACCACCCATCATCTAACAACTGTGACACTGTTGAACACATAGTTGGCACCACCCATCATCTAACAACTGTGACACTGTTGAACACATAGTTGGCACCACCCATCATCTAACAACTGTGACACTGTTGAACACAGAGTTGGCACCACCCATCATCTAACAACTGTGACACTGTTGAACACAGAGTTGAAACCACTCATCATCTAACAACTGTGACACTGTTGAACACATAGTTGGCACCACCCATCATCTAACAACTGTGACACTGTTGAACACATAGTTGGCACCACCCATCATCTAACAACTGTGACACTGTTGAACACAGAGTTGGCACCACCCATCATCTAACAACTGTGACTATTGAACACATAGTTGGCACCACCCATCATCTAACAACTGTGACACTGGTGAACACATAGTTGGCACCACCCATCATCTAACAACTGTGACACTGTTGAACACATAGTTGGCACCACCCATCATCTAACAACTGTGACACTGTTGAACACATAGTTGGCACCACCCATCATCTAACAACTGTGACACTGTTGAACACAGAGTTGGCACCACCCATCATCTAACAACTGTGACACTGTTGAACACATAGTTGGCACCACCCATCATCTAACAACTGTGACACTGTTGAACACAGAGTTGGCACCACCCATCATCTAACAACTGTGACACTGTTGAACACAGAGTTGAAACCACTCATCATCTAACAACTGTGACACTGTTGAACACAGAGTTGGCACCACCCATCATCTAACAACTGTGACACTGTTGAACACAGAGTTGAAACCACTCATCATCTAACAACTGTGACACTGTTGAACACAGAGTTGGCACCACCCATCATCTAACAACTGTGACACTGTTGAACACATAGTTGGCACCACCCATCATCTAACAACTGTGACACTGTTGAACACAGAGTTGGCACCACCCATCATCTAACAACTGTGACTGTTGAACACATAGTTGGCACCACCCATCATCTAACAACTGTGACACTGTTGAACACATAGTTGGCACCACCCATCATCTAACAACTGTGACACTGTTGAACACATAGTTGGCACCACCCATAATCTAACAACTGTGACACTGTTGAACACAGAGTTGGCACCACCCATCATCTAACAACTGTGACACTGTTGAACACAGAGTTGAAACCACTCATCATCTAACAACTGTGACACTGTTGAACACATAGTTGGCACCACCCATCATCTAACAACTGTGACACTGTTGAACACATAGTTGGCACCACCCATCATCTAACAACTGTGACACTGTTGAACACAGAGTTGGCACCACCCATCATCTAACAACTGTGACTATTGAACACATAGTTGGCACCACCCATCATCTAACAACTGTGACACTGGTGAACACATAGTTGGCACCACCCATCATCTAACAACTGTGACACTGTTGAACACATAGTTGGCACCACCCATCATCTAACAACTGTGACACTGTTGAACACAGAGTTGAAACCACTCATCATCTAACAACTGTGACACTGTTGAACACAGAGTTGACACCACCCATCATCTAACAACTGTGACACTGTTGAACACATAGTTGGCACCACCCATCATCTAACAACTGTGACACTGTTGAACACATAGTTGACACCACCCATCATCTAACAACTGTGACACTGTTGAACACAGAGTTGACACCACTCATCATCTAACAACTGTGACACTGTTGAACACAGAGTTGACACCACCCATCATCAAACAACTGTGACACTGTTGAACACAGAGTTGACACCACCCATCATCTAACAACTGTGACACTGTTGAACACAGAGTTGACACCACCCATCATCAAACAACTGTGACACTGTTGAACACAGAGTTGACACCACCCATCATCCAACAACTCTACATTGATTGGACCAAAGAAAATCATGATATTATTAAATACCTGCTGTCACTTACAAGAATCAATGTCTTTTCATATGTACTCTTCCCAGTTTTCTGTAATAATCAGTATCAAACATTATTTACTTATTCTGAAACTTATATTTATATTTATTTATTTGTTACATTCCAGGGCCAATATTTTCGAAGCTGTCTTACTGCTAAGATAGTTGTAAGTCAATGTTAATGTATGGCACTTACGACTATCTTAGCACTAAAAGAGCTTCGAAAATATGGGTCCAGGTAATCAATATCATTAGAGTAGCTACCTTCACTGTATCCTACCTTTCAGAGAGCCTGTCTATTGTAACACTTGTATTATAATATTTTGGTATTTTCACTTCAAAATGTTGACAAACTGAATATGTATTACCATGAGAAAAACTGGCTTTTGTTGGTGTAGGTTGACAAATATATGAATAAAATCTCAGATATATATTATTATGATCAGCAGGTTGCTACAGTGGTGTTTTGTACAGCATCAATCATTGACACAATAAAGACAATGAAACCTAAGAAGATCTAGAAGGTCTTTTAGATCTACTTAGAATCTGTCCAAGAATGGTTCTAATGCAGTAATTCCATTAGGGAATACGACCCTGTATTGACTTTCAATGTCATGTCCTACATTTTGGTGATCTCTCCGCACAAGTTATAGCTTGTAATGAGCAATGCATAGTTACAGTAAGTTAGAGCTTTCTTCTTGACTTGTTATAATAAGCACAGTGATAACTTTGAGGGGCTTAGAAGATACAAGATACAAGTGGAATACAGGATTTTCTGGGTAGCTTTTTTTTATTGAGAACAGACACAACGTTTATATGATTACTCCTTCATCAATTGAAATATTAATAGGTCTGTTATTGTTAAAAACAAATCTCTACAGCTCAAATATAAGATGCATTGAAATTCTATGCAAAATCACCCGCAATGCATCGCCATTGTGATCTTTCTGCTACAATAGGTGCCATGATTTGCAGAGTAAGGGAAATACCCATGAAAGGGACGCGTAACACCAAATGGTCACAGCTTACACAAACCATAAAACATACATTGGATCTCAGTGCAATATTTGACTTTTCCTTGCATTATGATACTAGCTACTGTATTATAAATAAGTAAAGTTTTCTTGACAACATCTCTTCGCCTCACCACTAACCCAAATTGACACATGTCACCAGAAATCATATCATGCCTCCCATGTTAGCACACCGCTTATGTCTGGTATCTATAGGCCTCTGAACACTATCTAACATAACACATTAGCTTTGACTCGTAGATTAACGCTAAGATTACTTTGCATATGCAGACCAATTTGCTTCCTGACAAAAAGCTGCATCCATCCATTAAGCAGAACTATCTGAGGGTGATGTGTCAATATTCCTCTTCTTTTATTTCACTTCCTCATCACAGACAACCAATACTGAACCACTTCGGTGAAATGTCAGAAGTCAAAACATCCTTTCATGTAATGGTGTTCACGGGAATAAAAAAGTTATGGATTAATCTAAATATGATCATCACTATGCTAAACTGATGCTCGAAGTTATAAGAATAGTTTGGATTTAAAATATCTGAAAGTCTTCAAAGGGTAAAGTACAACTTTTATAAAGTTTTTTTTAAAGTTAGCCATGGTGAAGATTTTGTTAGCACACCACCCTGTCTGGTATAGGTCTCTGGACACTAACCCTTAACATGCGGGTCCCGGAATTATCCGGGCGGGCTATAAGCGATTCTGAGGTACCTCAATACGGATACCGGATCGCTTACTTAGAAGAATTCACGGCTGTCTAAGTACTTTTCTATCCCCCATACCGGGTCCCGAGTCGATTGTTTCCGCGACTCGCTGCATGAGAATGGCTGTATTTATGCCTCGCAGCCCGCAATGAGAATAAAGCTTTGTTCAGTGTCTGGTCAGAACGTCCAGCAAAATTCACACCAATTTGCGTGTGCATTGTTGACCCGTAACGCATCGATAATTAGCTTTACAAAAGGCCAATTTTGTCCTGCTTCGCTCCGATGGCTACACTGCCGGGCGGCTAATTATCACCTAAGTATCTGCACTGCCCCGGGGTGAGATAGGCCCGTACAGGCTTATCTGTCTCGCATCCCGCCACATGGGCAGATAGCCTATGCTTATCTGTCTCGCATCTCGCCACATGGGCAGATAGCCTCTAATTACGGGAAGATATTGCGATAAGCTACCTTTCTCTCGCACTTCGTATCATACTAACCAATTGGTTGTTTTCAATTTTTTTATACCAAAATAGAGAGGAAAGAATGGCCTTTATTCCCATATAAAAATCGCAATTGCGCTAACATAACTGAAAATACAGCAATCGCACAGAGATAGCCGACTTTCGCACTTTTGAATTTTGATACATGTGGCGCATTTACCCCAACATGCCTCGGCGCTCTATTTCTAAGAAACTACTTGGGATATTTTCATAATTTTTTATCAGTATATAGATAAAAGAATTGTCTTCAATTCCATATAAAATACGTGTATTTTCGGCAATAACTTTTGATGCGCCAGGTGTCGCGCAGAAGGTGATATTCGGCTTTGAATAAGTGGCGCTCTTAGCATATACCATCATTACGGGCTTTATAACTTGTGAACCGCAAGTCCGATTTTTATAATTTTTACATCATTGTAAAGAGAAAAACATTGTCTTCAATTCCATGTATAATGCGCATGTTTTCGGGAAGAACTCTGCATGCGCGAAGCGCCGCGCCAAAAGGTATAATTTTCGCACTTCATAACTTTTGAACCGCAAGTCCGATTTTTATAATTTTTACATCATTGTAAAGAGGAAAAGATTGTCTTTAATTCCAGATATAATGCGCATGTTTTTGGGAAGAACTATGCATGCGCGATGCGCCGCAATATTGATGTACGCATAAGTGAAGAAGTATGATAATATATAACTAAAATACTGTTCTTTTGATACGCAAATATAGAGCTTTATAAACGATGAACAACTGTCATGACGGAATTTTGTTTCCAGTTTTGGAAAAAAAAATATAACATAAAAGCGAAAATATATTTGAGTACGGGACCCGCCGCTCGGGGAAAAGCCTTTTCGTGGGAATATTTTCTCAGGAAAATATTTCACTTTTCGGAGTTTCTAAAAATGCGTGAACATTTTTGTTACTGATGCCATTTGCGAAAGGTTTTTATTTCTAAAATTCAAATGCGAGGGCGCACTTTTCCAAACCATTTGAATTGAATTTATTATTTTATCTTTTACATTATTGAATAAAAGACGTTTCATTCAATAAGATTTGAAGAATTATTTATAAGTGTAGCGGACTGAACTGAGCAGATGGAGAATTTGATTCCTCACCACTTTTATTACCAAAGTTCTTTTGTATCACAATTACTTTTTTAGGTATTAGTTTTTTCGTGAGCAGGGGAATTTCCGACGGGATACGCCATGACATAATGAGAAAAAATTCCCATGAACATGGGCGTGGTCCGTCATCTTCGGGACCGACCCACAAGTATAAATATCTACCGGGGGGTACGCGGACCCCCCCGCTTTTGGTCGCCACCCCCCAATTCCCGGAGAGCATGGGAGTATGCTCCCATGGGTCCGGGCTCCGCCTCGAGAGACCGCTCCTTGGATGCTCTGCTTCTCGAAAAGAGAAGTCATTCGGCAACTGACAACCCAAGCTTCCCTGACATAGTAGTTTATTTTCCGGGCCTCGCGCCCGGTGCTACACGTCGCCGAGGAAATCAGAAAATGGTCCGTTTGACATATGCGTCGGAAAAATCGGCGCGATGTCAGAAACCGTCGGCGCTTGCGGCACAGTCGTCCTAGATGCGCCGGGAGGTTCTGAAACTGGCAAATGAACGTCCATGAAGCTCACATTCATTATCTCTGTATGTTTATTGTCTCTAATCACATGTTATATGTTGCATACATCTAACGCATTTTCAATCATTTACAGGTTGAAGCAGAATGCTGCGCGGACGTGGACGCAAGGCCCTGCGACGGCCTAGGGAGTTGCATACTAGGACACGCAGCTTTGAAGCCGTTTCAAGCGACGACGACTTCATCAACGAGATCCATGCTGATGAAGCCTCTCATATGGAGTCAACTGACAGTGATGGTAGCAGTGGTTTAGACAGTGATGATGCATATGATCGGGACACTGTAATAGATAGTGAACATGGTGACACAGATGCTCTGAGTGATATAGAGACAGAGATTGCCAGAAAGATTCTAGCCGCCGGTAATTCCACCGAAGAAGACTTTAGTGGTTTTGAGGAGGAGTTTGCCGAAATACCACAATATAATCATGATAATTCACAGACGTTTGATGAGTGGGTGGATGGTCCGCGACCACGTGTAAACTTGCCTTTCACTGATCAAACTGGGTTGCGCCAGTTCATAGAACTTCCTGAGAACCCTGAACCTATTGACTTTTTCAATTTGTTTATACATAATGATGACTATGAGGATATGGCAACGGAAACCAATAGATATTTCAAACAAGCAATGGAGGACAAAATTCTAAGACCCCGTTCAAGAATGCAACAGTGGCAAGACACTAATGCAGAAGAGATGAAGGTATTTGTAGCCATGACAATTGCCATGTCATTGGTTGTGCAGAGAAACTTTGCTGATTACTGGTCAACAAGTGATGTTACCTCAACGCCTTTCTTCGCCAAGTGCATGCCCCGACACTTGGCTGACAACAGGAGGATGCCGGGCCGTAACACCCCATGCTTTTCACCAATAAATAAACTGGGACACTTGTATAACCGGATAGTTCACAGTTTTTCAAGAGTGTATAAACCGCATCAAAACATTTCAGTCGACGAGGGCATGGTGCCCTGGAAAGGTAACTTATCTTTCAAAGTTTATCTTCCCGACAAGCCTAAGAAGTATGGATAAAGGCTTTCATGTTGTGTGACTCGCACAACGGATACGTTTGCAAGTTCAAACTCTACACTGGAAAAACGAATGAACCTGTTTCTGAACGTGGCAAAACTTATGATGTAGTCATGGACTTGGTGAACGACTACGTTGGACAGGGGCATCACATCTTTATGGACAACTACTATTCGTCCACAAATCTGTACATAAATTTGTGGGAGCGGGGAATCGGTGCCACGGGGACGTTGAGAGCCAATCGAAAGGGACTTCCTGATTTAGTCAAGAAACCTAAAAAGAAAGCCAAGCAAGGGGACATGACAGTTTCTCACAACCATGGCCTACTCTTTCTTCGCTACGAAGATAGAAAATCAGTGCTTCTCATGTCTACTGTTGAGGATACACAACTTGAACAAACAGGGAAGAAGAACCGGGCAACAGGGGAACCAGTTCTCAAGCCGCGCATTGTAACAGCGTACAACAAGTACATGGGAGGTGTTGATCGGGCCGACCAGATGTTGTCGTACACGCCGTTCCGAGTGAAGACCCTGAAGTGGTGGAAACGGGTTTTGTTTCACGTTCTCAACGTTGCCTTGTTGAACTCTTACATCGTTTATAAAGAATATAGCAAAGATAAACCTCTAAAAACAAGTCGGGAATACAGGAAGGCTTTGGCGCAACATATAGTAACATTTGCGGACAAGGAACAAGTTCCATCACTTTGCAGACGTCCCCGTGGTCGGCCGAGCACGAGCGACGAGAGTGTCACTCGTCTTCATGGACGTCACTTTCCGACGAAGATTGAGCCTGTCGGAAGGAAGAAAAACGTCACAAGGATGTGTGTGGTATGCTCTAAGGCAAAACGCGCCGTCCTCGCAAAACAGATTGAAGAAGGCAATGGGCCAGCAAGGAAGAAAAAACGAGTAGGCAGAGAGTCTTCTTATGAATGTACAGATTGAAATGTTTCTCTGTGCGCCGCACCATGCTTCAAACTGTACCACACCGCCACTGACTATTCCAGGGCTTACATCACTGCCACGGAAAAAGAAAGAAATGAAGAAGGGAATGAAGAAGAAGAAAATTGAAAGTAAAGAGAGCCGAAGTGTGGACAACCAGTATATACACATTATATACATACCTTGTTAGGTCCCTAAAGCTGTTCTGCGCACAACCGCAGGTAAATATTGTGTATATTTGTACATAAATGCATTGTAATTTCATTGTAATACATGTCATTGCAAATAAAATATTTTTTTATTTTATCAAAGAGACAGAGAAAGTGAATGCGAGCTTTCATTGGAAGTTCAGCCAGAACCGCATCATAAAAAAACACCCATAAATGGTGAACCGAGTGGCCGATTTTCATAAAACTTACATGGGGTAAAGAGGAAAGATTCGGCTTTGATTCAATATAAAATTTACACATGCGCACGAAAAACTAAAGTTGCAGCACGTGCCCCGATATGCGCGATAGTCAAAAAGTTGCCTCAAAGTACCGAGGGTACCTTCATTTGGCACACTATAGCTTCCGAACGAAGTTGCGCATTTTTTTTCTTTTTACATCATCGTAAAGAGCAATAAATTGTCTTCAATTCCATGTATCATATGTATATGCACAGCGAAAAATAAACATGCGGCAAGTGATGCGCCAGATGTCGCAAAAAGTTAGTTTTTCAAAAATGAATTTTCTAAGTATTGGGGGTGCCTTCCTTACGCTCTTCATATATTGCGAACCAATTGACGTATTCCAATAATTTTTATATAATTGTAAAGAGGAATAAATTGTCTTCAAGTACATACGTGTTTCGCATGCGCGCGAAAAAATTTACGATTTTATAAAGCTGGAAATAAAGACAAACTTTACACCGCGCAACATGTATTGTGTTCGCCGCGGTGATAAGTGTATGCTGTGCTCATTAGTACCCATTAGTTCCACGCGCGCTCGGCTCTGGCACCCTTGAGGAGGTCTCGAGGAGGTCTCGAGGAGGTAACGGTACTGTAATTAGCACAGTCCCGGGGGGACCAAGCAGTGCCAGTAACTTGGTGCGCGTCGGGACGCATTCACGTGGTACTGTCGGGGTAGCGTCACTCTCCTTTGGTTGGTTATATTTTCTGAACCATAAGTCGTATTCTAATAATTTTTATGTCATTGTAAAGAGGAATAAACTGTCTACAAGCACATATAAATTTCGCAATATGCGCGCTCAGGAGTTTTGATTTCATAAAGCTGGAAATAAAGACAAACTTTAGATGACAATAGAATTATAACCATAGGTCATATTCTAATAATTTTTATGTCATTGTAAAGAGGAATAAACTGTCTACAAGCACATATAAATTTCGCAATATGCGCGCTCAGGAGTTTTGATTTCATAAAGCTGGAAATAAAGACAAACTTTAGATGACAATAGAATTATAACCATAGGTCGCATTCTAATATTTTTTATATCATTGTAAAGACAAACATCTGGTCTTCAAGTCCATATAAAAATTTCAGTAGCGCGCTCCAAATTCATGATGTTATAAGGCCCAAATTAAAGACAATCTTTACAAAGTAATAGAAAAGTAAAGAAAAATCGTAAAAAAATAATTCAAAGATGCGGGTATAAAGCAACCATTTGTGTACGCGACGCGACTTGAATTTGTATTCAACGCCCGTATATAGCCCGTATTCGCTATGTAGATGCGGTATATTTCGTAAAAACGGTACCGGAATCGTCGCCTGGAAATTCCGCCAGCAGAGCTCGTTAGTGCCTAAGCTCAAACTACTGCTGCGAGCTGCGAGCCTGTAAATTCCGCCACAGGGGCTAAAAAGGGTAAAATATATATACGCAACGTAAGGGCTAATCTAACATAATCTTTTAGCTTTCATATCCAGAGTAATGCTAAGATTGAATAGGCATACCAAATTTACTTCCTGACCAAAAGCTGAGTCCATTAATCAGAATTATCTGAGGGTGATATGTCAATATTATTATTCTTTTACTTCACTTCATCATCACCATATTCCCGCTGTCCGCATCCCAGAGCAGATGTACAAGAATTGAGGAAAGTTGTTCATGTCAGAATAAAAAGAGAAGTATTATGTTGACTTGACTGAGACAATAACATTCGATAATAACAGTTGTTACAAAATGGGGCGCAGTGGTTAGTGCATTCGGCTTCGGATGAAGAGGTCCGAGGTTCGAATCGCATCAGGGGCAGTCTGCAGTAGAGAACTGTTCTACATGCAGTAAGGTTTGGGTGCAATGCTACACTGAATCAAGTGTAGTACCATCCATGGTTCGCAAGTTCCAGCCGATGCTCGCAGGTTTCACCGCAATGCATAGCCACATGGCGTAGCCGGCTTTTTCCCTGCCATACTACTATCAGCCGAGATTTTAGTGAACTACTCTTGAAAGCGGCGTTAAACACCAGCTCACCTTGTCTCGCCTTGTTACAAAAGTCATGTTAACAGGTAATAAAATTGTGACCTTAAATTCTTAGAATGTTAACCGTTTCCATACAAATTGTGATGAATTTGACACTTCTGTGTTTCTGCCTTGCCTCCATTACAGGTCATTACAGATGGCAGGAGACATCATTATCGGTAAGATCGATAAAGTTGCTCAACATTTAGTAAGCACCTTGCAGCCAAAACTCCACACAAAGATTTTCTGATGGTGTGAGCAGTGCTCGGATAATTACAGACAGGAAGTTGTTGATTGATTTTGGATGTCCTACTTGCTTTTTTTCCCTTTTTTCTTGTCATCCTCTCATCACCTGAGGTATAACTGCAATTTGTAACCTTTATTGACGCTCAATGCCTGAACAAAATGACAGCGAAACTCATTTCAGGAAGTAACTGCAAAGACAATTCACGAGGTATAGATATTGACATCAATCTGAGAAGTCAGGTGTTCTATGTCTGACATTGTGGATGGTTTGCATAAATGTTATATGATTATAAAATGTTGGGTTTCAACAGATATTTCTTTGATGTTTCAATTGATAAGGAGGCATTTACAATTCTCAATGTATCACAACTTTTATTTTTAGTTCAAATGTAACTGTTATCATTGAATGTGCGATGCCATGAGTTCTTAGTCTTGTTTCAATTTGAAGACTGCCAAAGTTTTCTGATGACTGCTTCTTTGTGGTTAACACGGTCGGTTTGATTGTCCTTTTACAAAACTTGGATCACATTTCAGAGTTAATATATAGTTCCTGCAATATTTATTATCGAATGTGATATTAGTGAAATATGTCAATATGTCAATCTTAAATGTTAAATAATGGCTTAAACAGCTTAAACTGTTATAATATCAGCATCATCATCATCACATGTTGTATATAGATTTATTATGTGAACATATTTTCCCCACGATCTGATTGGTTGAGAGGCAATCACATGAACGTCGACAGTATACAATTATAGCCGGATGATGAGGTCAACACCTGTTTTTGTGGACCCGAGAAAACAATATTGACCAAGGACAAAGTCAATATTGTTTTCTCAGGCCCATAAAAAGTTATTATGTTAGCATGCTTTTCCAGCGATCTGATTGGTCGAGAGGCGATCACGTGGCCGTCAACAGAAAGCATATTGACTCCAGTCCGGGTCCGACCAAAAGCCGTATTGACTTGAGTGACGTCAAACAATTGTTGCACGACGTCATGCTATTGTTATCATGACCTCATGTGATCGTAGGCCCAGCATTTTTTACTGTACTTCATTGTTTTCCTTTAGTTTTTGTATTGAATACATAATAAAATAATTATGGACTGGTGAATTCATCCTTGGTCAATATTGTTTTCTCGGGTCCATAAAAACAGATATTGATCTAATCATCAGTCTATAATTGCATAGTATTGACCGAATTCACCAGTCCGATAGTTACATGATCGCCTCTCAAGTCTCAACCAATCAGATCGCTGGAAAAACATTCTTACATAATAAAAAAGCATATGGATTCCAGCCTAAGTCAGATTAAAAGCTTGACTTAAGTGACAACAAACGATTGTTGCATGACGTCATTTGTTCTAACAAAATTACCTTTTTAACTGTATTTATTTGTTTGTTTTTGTTCCTTTTGTTTCTGTATCAAATATTTCGTCCTTGGTCAAAATTGTTTTCTCGGGTCCATAAAAAAATGTATAGACCGAATTCACCAGTCCATAATTGTATAAATAGAGGATATTCAGTCTCACATCGCTTACCATATACGGTAATAATCATCGTTTTCTGAATGCAAATCACATCACATCTTACAATGTGAAGGTTAGAGATGTGACGATACATTGATTTACCGATACATAGATCTTTTTTCACAGGCGATTTTAAAATTGATTCATTTAAAGTTTATACGATTTTGTAAAATTGTAAAATTGTGTCACGAATTCCATCACCCATTGCCAGACACCAGACTTCAGTGTTTTAATTAGTAAACTAGGAAAATGAAATTGCATACAACCATGTAGCTTGGATTTTATATGTGGATTTATTATTTTATATTATGGATTTTATATTTGCTATTTGATTTTGTGAAAACAGTTAATCTATATACCGGGTATCAACATGCTGATAAAAAAAATATACCAAATCAGAGACAAAAAAAAAGAAGTTCATTTGTGTTATTGAAGTCACATCGGTCGACATGGTCGTTGAAAGATGAGTTTTCATTGGTTAAGAAGCAGGGTTATTGTATGAGCCTTTCTCCCGCTAAAGAATTTTCCTTGAGCCTAGAAATTCATCAATCTAAGGAGTATCATAAAGGTACACAGTCAGTAATGTATTATGCAATACATCTTATTTTTATTTAACCTCCTTTCAAATTCAATCTGTATTTGACTCAAGTTATTTTACAGTGGATGAAACAGTAAATCGAATTGAATTGAATTGAATCAAATTGAAATTCTAAAATCGTGATTCAAATCAATTTGTCTCAAACCTGAATTATTATACACCTCTAGTGAATGAATTGGAGACCAAGTTTTATGAATAGATATAAATAGTCTTAATGCAAAAATAATATGGTTTTCAATTATGAAAATCTGTGAAAAGTGATTTAGGATGAGGAAAAATGCATTATGAAGTATTTTGGGCCCATAAGTTTTGATAGAAATTATTGCAATTTGCCGATGAGATATGAGATTTATCAGCTAGATGCCATGATGTCATTTTCACAGGGACTGTTTCATTGACACCTAGAGACGTCACGCAATAGTAAATACAACAGATATTAGTTTTACATTGCTGCCATCAACCCACGAAGGATGTGATGATTCTCTCTCATATCAGTCCTAATGTCTCTTTGTAGTTGATGACATTCATGTTTCTCTTCATATCTTTCTGTCATTAATATTATTCCAATTACTGTTACTGAGTTTATTCTTATCAAATGTTCTGTTATCAGTATTCCAATTATTGTTCCTATCGCTAAAACTATATCTATTCGTTTCACTATGTCTGTCAATGAAAAAAATTTATCCCACATATTATCCCTATCCATATTCCGTTCACTATTTATATAACTTTATCCCACTTATCCCTATATCCCAATTCAATTCACTTTTCATATCTTTAAATAACTCTAACCTATTCCTACTCTATCAACCTCCTCCTCCCTCTCCCACTCCCACTTTTCATGACTAATATGATATCACTACCCTCATCCATATCTGCTGGTAGCACCAACCTTCCACTTTACCATTAACTAATGATGATGGTATGGTATGTATATGTATATGTATATGTATATGTATATGTATATGTATATGTATATGTATATGTATATATGTATATGTATATGTATATGTATATATATATGTATATGTATATGTATATGAATATGTACTTGTATATAGTGTTTTCAGCTACCTGTACCTCTAATGGTATTCTTATTCCTGTTCTGAGCTCATCTAGTGCTGCCAAACTAAGTACCAATTACAATACTACCGGTAGATATCCTTTTATTTCATTATTCTTAATTTGTGTTTTCAACTACAACATTTAAGGCAAGTATTTGGTTAAGTAGTCTAATAGTGTTTACCCATTTACTTTAGGATCAAGACAAATAACAGTCTATCGAGCGCTCGATGGTAAACTCATTTATCTAGAGAAAATTGGTCTGTATATTTGCTCAAGAGATTTGATCAGCATGAGGAGGTTTTTATGTGACAATTGCCAGTGGTCAGTGTTTTGAAGAGAAGTAGCCAGTGTCCACTACTTTAGTCTGTCCCTTGCAGATATGAGGTGAGATAGGGCAGTGGTTACTGTTTGTTTTACATTATACAATAGTCTAGGTTCAAATCCTTATAAACTTGGTTGGTACATTAAGGATCAAAACGTCCCTCCTTGGTTTTGTTTGAGAAAGAAAGCCCTCGGCAGCGGGAAATTGGGGAGCCTTGCTGCATTTTAAAAACTTTCCTGTGCTAGCATAGCAGTGTGCTACATCTGAACTTCATACTGTCCGAAAGCACAGATAAGTTAGCAAAATGCAGCAAGACTCCCAAGTTATGATTTGCAGAGGACGTTGAATTACCAGCTGAAAGACAAAACCAAAGTAATATTCAGCCTTTCCTCCATCATTGATACAAACTGCCACTAACCAAAAGCTATCCAGGTTTCACTCAAAGATATACGGTAGTCACAAGATATTCAACCTATTCTAGCAGTGATACAACCCAAAGCTAACTATCACTGCTTATATACCAGTACAGCCTGACCAACTACTCCCTGAACATCTCGGACAAAGTTTGAGTAGGTTCCTCTGTAAGTGTAGCTCCTCGAGCCCGCTAAGTAAATCACCATTGATTCTTTTGATCTTCAAACCTTTTCAGTCGCAGGAAAAAGTATTTTGGTTTTTGATGCATGAATCCCAATCACAAATAAAGTTGATAAATCAAATGGCTTCATCGCTGCTGTACTAGCAGTCTGGTGGAAGGTATTCCGTTGTCTGGTCTCAGATCACATCCCAACAAAGTCTGCTATTTTAAGTTCTCCATCCACATTTTGTGTTGAATGATCGGTAATGGATGTACTTTGCTGTTAAGCCAGATTGATTTCCGAGCTATTAGATTTCTGCAGTGCCGATTTGCCGAGCTTAGGGTTCTATTAGTGCATTGATGACGTCATCCCGTTGGAAAGTTGCCAATAATGTGACAAAATATTTTTATTCATTTTCTGTCTATTCTATCTTTTTATATAGAGGATATTTCGTGTTTTCAGTGTGATATCACTTATCTCTCATCGAGTGACGGGGTAAAGCAGGGGTCCAAAATAACACTCGTCCGCTCGTATTGACGAGTGACATTTGCCTCGGGCAAGTGGAAAATGTAATATTGCTCGTCCTGTAGGACCAGTGCTTTTTCTGACGTGAATGTTTGAGATTATCAATCTTTAAAGTCATATACTTCTTTCAGATTCACTCAAAACTCTTTTAGAAACCACACAAGTCTTTAAAATGTCTAAATATTGCAGGTGTTGGCTGTTTCTGATAATCACACGCTCTTATTTATCCATCAGCCAATCAGAACGGGCATCCCCGAAAACTTGACAAATCAGCGATTGACAGGTCATCAGGTAATTCCCTGCTCAGCTGTTTACTGTACAGTTGACTACCGAAGAATACGTTTGAGTTTTCATGAAGACTGACATAAATACAAATATTTGACGAGGATTTGTGTTGGTATTTCAATTAAATTACCAATATTGGTTATTATGACAGTTGTTATATTGTGTTATGTTTTGAATATCTTCCTTTTCAGCCATCGCCGTAACATGAATGTAGGTCACTCATACACGATCTTTCATCTCTTCCAATGATTTTGATATCTAAATCCTTGATCTCTTCATAGCGTTTTAATTCTGTATTTTTAGGAAACACTAAAAAAATATTATTCAATATTACGACAGGATAAAATATCCAATATTCATTTTGACAACAATAGACAAGTTTCTCTTGGTTTTGATTTGAGTGTGACTTGAAGATGATCAAATTTATTGTCAATTTTGCTCATTTCCTATATGTGTATTATTACAGTGACATCTTGATTGGATATCATACAGCAATGAATCATTCTTGTCAATAGTATACTGTAACAACTGGTGAACAGTGCCACTGCCTTTGGTAC
The DNA here is from genome assembly GCA_936450465.1 of Gibbula magus. Lineage (NCBI taxonomy): Eukaryota > Metazoa > Mollusca > Gastropoda > Trochida > Trochidae > Gibbula > Gibbula magus. The sequence continues at coordinate 11,118,707 of OW388290.1, read as the reverse complement.
ACTGTATTGTCACAAACACTTGTGTCAAGGGCTATTTATGGCAGAGATATAAAATTCAGATTTATATCAAAGTCAGTTTCAATGTGTTTCAATTTTATTATGATATTATTATGACAAACACATATTTTAGACTAAATATAAGTTCTATTTGCATTCATCGTTCGTTATTGTTTGATTTTGTAGGACCAGTACAAATGCAGAAGGACTAGTAGAAATTATTTATCACTTGCCCTGCAGGGCAAGTACAGATTTGAACTATTTTAGACCCCTGTAAAGCCAATATTTTCACGAGTGGAGCAGCTAAGTGATATTGCACTGAAAACACATAATATTCTGTTTATAATATGCTTCTGTGGTCGGAAATATGGTGTTTTACGTCCAAAACTGTTTCAATTGAGCGAGTTCTAACGACGACGTCATACCATATTGTTACTTTAGTCTTAGCAATGGCGATGATTGTATACGCGACGTCATACCACTGTACACGTGACGTCATCCCTTCTGTGATATTTCACTGTGTTGAGAAAATGATATCAAACTGCAGTGATGAGAACACATTTTCTCAAACTGAGAAAACTCAGTCTCACATCGCTTAGCATATAATAAAAGTATGTCTACTTCTTGTTGAATTTAATAAAAGCTTCCAAATGGTTTAGCGATGTGTTGATGAATTATTTTCTTCTAGCAGAATCTGTCTATTGGTTTGGACTTCATATAGATCAATTCATGAACTCTGACTTTATGTGTTGAAAATGTCACTGTGTCACAGACTTCCTGTACTTTGATAAAAGATAGTTCTTCTTCCAGCTCTCCAGCTCTCCAGCTCTCCAGCTCTCCAGCTCTCCAGCTCTCAGTAACGATTTCCTACCCATCTGAAGGTTTTGACATCTTGACATTTTGGAGTCAAAGCTCTTGATTATTGATCAGTTTTTAAATTGAAAATATTTTGTCAATAAGTCAACAAAGTGTATTATGTATCTATTTGTCTGCTCAATGTCTAAATCTCCAAGTTAGATATTGATTCATTTTCGGAATTTTATGAATGAAATATTTTTCTTCTTTCTTTACTTTTTTATAATGATATTTTTCTTCCTGATTGTTTGAACTTGTTCCAAGCGTTATAAAAATTTAAGATCTCATAGGACTTCCTCTTTACACATTATTATTTTACATATTTAAAGAATTTTTGAGAATAGGCTATTCTGAAATATTAAGGAAACCCATGATAAAGGCTTAATTTTTAGCTCATCAGGCCTGAAAGGAGCGATGGGCTTATGGCATGGCATGGTGTCCGGCGTCCATCCGTCCATCAGTACGTAAACTTTTCGCTTTTTCGACCTCTTCTCCAGAACCAATGACTCCACAGAGCTGAAATTTTTTGTGCAGACTCCTTGGCCAATGGGGATTCTAAATTGTAGATTTCGTGACCCCATGACCCCAAATGGGGTCACAGGGGTCACATTCTTAAAAACCTATTTTCATCTTCTTCTCCAGTTCCAAAAGGTCTAGAGAGCTGAAAAGATGTGTGCAGACTCCTTGGCCAATGGGGATTCTAAATTGTAGATTTCGTGACCCCATGACCCCAAATGGGGTCACATGGGTCACATCCTTAAAAACCTATTTTCATCTTCTTCTTCAAATGGGGTCACAGGGGTCACATTCTTAAAAACCTATTTTCATCTTCTTCTCCAGTTCCAAAAGGTCTAGAGAGCTGAAAAGTTGTGTGCAGACTCCTTGGCCAATGGGGATTCTAAATTGTAGATTGTGTGACCCCTTGACTCCAAATGGGGTCACAGCGGTCATGATCTAAGATCTTTTGCTTGTAAACAATAACTTAAATAACTTAAATATTCATCTTTAGATAGTAAATCAATGAAATCCTGATGAGCTACAGAGCCCATGGCTCTATTTTTTGTCAACACATTGATATTCTCGTGAATTCATTGTTATAACACTAAAGCAGATATTCCTCTCTGTAACAGCATCTCAGCTTTTAATGGCTGGAAAAAGATTATGATGATGATATGGTTTCTCATAGAAGATGGGGGCGGGATAGCGCAGTGGTTAGCGCGTTTGGCTTCGGATCAAGAGGTCCGGGGTTCGAATCCCGCCAGGGGCACGGCAACTTTGTCTGCAGTAGAGAACTGTTCTACACGCAGTAAGGTTTGGGTGCAATGCGACACTGAATTTCAGCGTAGTACCACCCATGGTTCGCTAGTTCCAGCCGATGCTCGCAGGTTTAACCGCAATGCATAGCCACATGGGGTTGCGGGCTTTCTCCCTGCCATAATACTAGCAGCCGCGATATAAGTGAAATATTCTTGAAAGCAGCATTAAACACCAACTCACCTCACCTCACCTCACCTCATAGAAGATTGATGTCTTTCCATTACACATCTGTTTTTCTGTTCGTTATGATTTAATAAAAAAAACATCATTTCAGACTTAATTAAACTGTGTAGGCAACATGCAGTTATCTTCTCACAGTATTGTCTGTCTTTCTGCTTTATGTTTATTGTCTTTATTGTGCTTATTATGTTATTCGATACATGCATTATTGTTGCAAGTGTTTATCCAAATGCTAATATCAGATGTTATTAGGATGACTCAAATGCATGTTATGTTCTGCGCCTGTGTCTTTGCATGTGGTCCTTTGATGAAAAACAGATAAAACTAACTGTGTTTGAACTGAAAGGTTCTTGACCACTAACTTAAACACGATTCTAAAAGTGTTTTATTTGTAGAGCAGTTTTATAAGTGAGCTGTCTGTTGCTGGCAGCATCTGTTGGAGAAGTTTTGTACACAGAAGGTATACAGATCATTGTTGGTGTGTATTCAGTCCCTTATCTGCAACTTCAAGGACGTTAGTAGACTAAAATTTAGTCTAATGCTATTTTTATAATTTCCTTCATCCTTTTGATTTTTAATTTTAATACTTTCTGTTCCATGTGTATTCAGTTTATCTAGATTTTAGAAATACTATAGACTTTAGAAAATCTATCAAGACTTGCTAAATAAAGATCTAGACTGTATTAAAGGCTCTTAAGTCATGGAGCAGGACTAGGATGTTAGTGAGAATGGAGTTCTTGAGGTTTGATCACAGTTCCTTGTTGATGAACATTAGCCCCTAATCTGCAAGTTCAAGAGAATAGACTTCTTGAGATTCTGTCTTGGGTCAGTTTCAATGTTCTCCAGAACTGTTGCAACCCCAGAGCTGAAATTTTGTGGAAGGTACCTTACATCTAGGAGATCAAAGTTTGTAAATTTGGTCCTGATCACCCCTCAAATATGGGTGTGGCAGGTGTTATCCCTGAAAACTGTAAGAGACTTCTTCTCAAGGTTATGGCAAGGGATTGTGCTTTATCTGGAAAACAATTATTTCGTCTTTAATGTCATATAAAACAAAAAATGATGATCTACAGAGCTCATTGTTTTATTTTTGTTGTGAATAATCATCTATTTCAAGTGCAGATAGTGAAGTTAGTGAGAATGGAGTTCTTGAGGTTTGATCACAGTTCCTTGTTGATGAACATTAGCCCCTAATCTGCAAGTTCAAGAGAATAGACTTCTTGAGATTCTGTCTTGGGTCAGTTTCAATGTTCTCCAGAACTGTTGCAACCCCAGAGCTGAAATTTTGTGGAAGGTACCTTACATCTAGGAGATCAAAGTTTGTAAATTTGGTCCTGATCACCCCTCAAATATGGGTGTGGCAGGTGTTATCCCTGAAAACTGTAAGAGACTTCTTCTCAAGGTTATGGCAAGGGATTGTGCTTTATCTGGAAAACAATTATTTCGTCTTTAATGTCATATAAAACAAAAAATGATGATCTACAGAGCTCATTGTTTTATTTTTGTTGTGAATAATCATCTATTTCAAGTGCAGATAGTGAAACATCAGAGAATATAACTTTGATACAACTGCAGAACCGGGTCGGTCCATCAGCTCCTCAGTCACTGGATGGCAGCCGTGTTCATCGTCATGTTGCATATCTAATTCTTATAATTTGATGTCTCTACTTGTCGGATCAAGTCAGTATTTTTATTTTTTTTAAAACTGTTATTTTTACGAGTGACATTAAATTTTCTAACAAGGAAGTAAATGTTGAAAAAGTTTGTGAAAGTTGTTAGCTTTGTCATATCTGGCACTTGGACAAAATGAAATCCATGTGATTTGTTATTTGTCAACTAGCGTGATTGATAATGGGGGTATTTTGAGCCTTTCTGTTTGAATTTTGAATAAAAGCCTTGAGGAAAACATGCTCCCAAATGCTGTCTCCTGCCATTTGGGAAAATTGTCAGATGTACATTTTGTTAACAAGATTCTGTTTGCAAGATTAAATGATTTGTCAACTTTTGTTGCATGTGATGGAGGGCTGCAATTATTTTAAGCAAATCTCCATGGATTGATAAAAAAACACAGATGAAGGGAAGTTGCTAAAGGTTTCAACGTGTCTAGAGTTACACAATGCAGAGAGAATCGCTTGTTGATCACTCAATCTCTAGAGACAGCTTCTTCACCCAGGTCGGCCCCTCTTCAATGCTATGGTCGTCTTGGGCTTCTCTGTGATGGCCATGTACGTTACATCACACTCAATATTAACCCTTTACATGTACGTTACATCACACTCAATATTAACCCTTTACATGTACGTTACATCACACTCAATATTAACCCTTTACATGTACGTTACATCACACTCAATATCAACCCTTTAAATGTACGTTACATCATTCTCAATATCAACCCTTTACATGTACGTTACATCACACTCAATATTAACCCTTTACATGTACGTTACATCACACTCAATATTAACCCTTTACATGTACGTTACATCACACTCAATATTAACCCTTTACATGTACGTTACATCACACTCAATATTAACCCTTTACATGTACGTTACATCACACTCAATATTAACCCTTTACATGTACGTTACATCACACCCAATATTAACCCTTTACATGTACGTTACATCACACTCAATATTAACCCTTTACATGTACGTTACATCACACTCAATATTAACCCTTTACATGTACGTTACATCACACTCAATATTAACCCTTTACATGTACGTTACATCACACTCAATATTAACCCTTTACATGTACGTTACATCACACTCAATATCAACCCTTTAAATGTACGTTACATCATTCTCAATATCAACCCTTTACATGTACGTTACATCACACTCAATATTAACCCTTTACATGTACGTTACATCACACTCAATATTAACCCTTTACATGTACGTTACATCACACTCAATATTAACCCTTTACATGTACGTTACATCACACTCAATATTAACCCTTTACATGTACGTTACATCACACTCAATATTAACCCTTTACATGTACGTTACATCACACTCAATATCAACCCTTTAAATGTACGTTACATCATTCTCAATATCAACCCTTTACATGTACGTTACATCACACTCAATATTAACCCTTTACATGTACGTTACATCACACTCAATATTAACCCTTTACATGTACGTTACATCACACTCAATATTAACCCTTTCATACTGATGTAGTTATATTGATATTTAGATTACAATGTATGTGCAATATCTCTGTGAATTAAATCAATGTTAGTTATATATTTTTGCTGATGTCGTAATATACCTGTTTGTGTGTCATTTGGTGTGAAAATAAATCTGTGAAGGTCATGACAACTGGGATATTATATAACAAGTCAAGCAACTTTCTTTCCTGATATTTTGTATCATGAACAAGGCTGTTGTCCACTAATTTCGCATTTTATTTTTAAAAATTATAGTTGTTCTTTTGGGATGGTAAAGTAAAACCAATGTTGCAATAGTTCTGCTAATAGGAGTTAAAAGTTACTGTAAGGGTCAAGTTAAAGCTGTATTGTATTAGCATATATCCTTTCCGCTAATTAGCATAACTATTAGCATATATCAGCAGAGCTAGTGCAGAGAGAATAAAGATATCTGGACCCGATAATTTGGTTGAGTTCATTTTCTGACTTCCTGATCATTGGACCCTTAGTATGTTGTTTTAAGCTGTAGGCAGATTGGGACTGTAGACAGAACCGTATAAACCTGTATAAACAATATCATAAAGGGGACAAAGGTATGATTTTAGACCATTCTGAGACTGTCACAGATTACTGCAAGTAGCGTTGGTGAGAAAAATAATGATATTGAAGGAATGGACCTCTGTAGTGAGCTACACTACAAGTAGCCAAGTGCAGATACCTGGTTTCTTTTCAACCTATTTCTGATATCAAGTGATTGATGATGGCTTTATATGATTGTACTTTGACTCTCTATGAAGGTTAGAAAAATCAATACTAGTTTAGTTTATACGTAAGGGTCCTTCTTGGAAGTCTTAACTTGGCTTATAAAACAGGGAATGTTGTTGCACTGAATTGATAATGTTATCAATTTCTTTTAACTTGATTCATCCATTACTCATGAAATGGACACACGTTTGATGTAATGGATAGACCTCAAAAGCATATATATATGTCTCTGGCTGGTGCGTGAATGTTTTATTTTAGGGTCACCCTGACATTGAGCTATGACATATTACATGCCATATAAGTTAACACGCAAGGAGATGGCCATGTATCTCTTGTGTAAGCAGAGTCCTTAGAGAGTTCAATGTTTAAAAACCTGTATTTTATTATCTCTACCACATATTGTGTCCAGCATTAATTATCAGTTTTTGCGCAGTTTCCATCGCCGCTGCCGCCGCGTTTTGTATTGACTATTACTTTTTTCCTATAAGGTTTTGAGAACTCATATACATAACTTCTTACTTATGCCCCTGGGGAATTTTTTTGACATGTTCATATTCAAGGTCAAAGGTCAAGGTCACGAGTTATGAAATCGCTAAAAAAAATCCTTGTAAACACGATAACACACAATCACACACACACACACAAAAGGACATCCAAATTTGCTCACATCACCCCCACCCTAAAAGCTCTCCACTGGCTCCCTGTAGATGCACGCATCCAGTTCAAGACCATGTGTATCGTGCACCAGTGTGTCAGTGGTGACGCTCCGTCCTACCTGTCGGAGCTTATCTCGGTGTATGTGCCATCCCGACAGTTGCGCTCATCTGGCCAAAACATGCTAACTGTTCCCCGCTCAAACCTAAAAAACTTTGGAAAACGTTCGTTCAGCTCAGCAGCCCCTCATCTCTGGAATAACCTGCCACTTCATATCAAGTCATCTGCATCACTGAACTCTTTCAAAACACAGCTCAAAACTCATCTTTACCATCAGTATTATATATGACTCTTCTGACACTGTACAGAGCGCTTAGAGCATGCTTAAATGGATGGACTTATGAGCTATATAAATATACATATTATTATTATTATTATAACTTGAAAAATATTTGTGCTATCAGGGTCTTCTTTGGTGTATATCAACTATGGAGAAAGGCCAAGATTTGAAAAGGTTTTCGCTAACATCCGTCAAAGGTCAAGGTCATAGCGAGGTCACAACCTAAGCATGCTTTTGCGAAAATGTCTTATTTCAACTATTAACACTTTAAATCATTACACGATTGTGATACACAATGAACAGTGATCACTGATTGTGTGACCTTGAATTTTAAAGGTCAAGGTCACGAGATATGGTCATGCTGACCAGTTCTGAAATCACTAAATAACTTCTTTCCAAGGAGGTATCAACACCTCTCATACATAGCTTCTTTCTTATACACCTGGGGAATTATTTGACATGCTTACATTCAAGGTCAAAGGTCAAGGTCATGAGTTCTGAAATCACTACAAAAATCCTTGTAAACACAATAACTTCAAAAACTTTTGTGCTATCAGGCCCTTACTTGGTATATATCAACTATGGAGAAAGACCAAGATTTGAAAAGGTTTTCGCTAAAATCTGTCAATGGTCAAGGTCACAGTGAGGTCACAACTTAAGCATGCTAGAGTAAAGTCCTATAATTTCGTCCAGTCCTGATATTTCGTCCACTTATCAAATAAGGCGAATTTACAGCCTGTCCTACCCTCAAATCGTTGTTTTGGTTGTTATTTTTCTTGCTAGGAATAGCAGTGACATGATATTAGTCACATGATACAAACAGCAATGTTGAATGGTTGATACAACGTGACGATGCTGTTACGTTACGACCTTCCCGTCCGGGAAACTTGAAAACGACAAACATTTGACGAAATTATAATACAGTGTCTCCTATACTTAAAACTGTGTGGACGAAATTACGAGATGGTGGGCAAAATTACCCGACGCATACCCTTACGTTTACGCTATTTCATTATATCATCCAATCATTTTTCTCATAACAAAGACTCTTCGCCTCGGACTGACTGTTGAACGAAAGGTGCCGAGTGAGGCCGGCGAGCGAGGTCAACCGTTAAAATGGACGAAATATGAGATTTTATACTACTGTGAATATGCCTTATGTTAACTATGAACACTTTGAGTCATTGCATAATTGTTATACACAATGAAAAGTAATCATTGATGGTGTGACCTTGAAGGTCAAAGGTCAAGGTCATGAGATATTGATTAAGGCCATTTTAATCCTTTAATCCAATTTTGAAATCAGAAATATGTTTTAAGAACAAACTTGTGAAAGGTGACCCCAGTGATGATTCAACTTGTTAGAATGACTTGAATAATGAAAAAAATTTTGTCAAAAAAGATTCCCATTTTATTTATGCTTACGAGAAGGCGGAACAGGGAAAGGCGTGACCCAAAGTTTCGCTCATCTAGTTTGATTTCTGCATTTACTACGAAAATCGACTTCAGTTATCCTATTTATGTAGTATCTTTGCTTGTCGTTTATGTACAAAAAAGCGTCTGCTTGCTTATGCAAGTCCGTGCTATTAACAGTCGATTTCAGCAATCGTCTGGCTCAAAGAAAGAACAAAGAAATTGTGATTTTAGTGATAAGCCTGATATGCCTACGTTGTGGCGTCAGGATTGTGGATTATTTGTTAACCTACTGAAACCTTGATCTGGATAACGTTAAACCTTTTTTAATGCATCATTGTCCCCCGCCACAACGCGGAACGGGGGACTATGTATTCAGCGGTGTCCGTACATCCGTCCGTACGTCACATTTCTTGTTTACACGATATCTCATGAAGCGTTGCATCCAAAGTCTTTAAATTTGGTGTCAGCCTACATTGTGGTTGGACGCAGACACCAATCAATTTTGGTGACCTTGACCTTATTTTCAAGGTTACCACAACACTTTGACCACTTTTTGAACTCTTGTTTACGCGATATATCATGACTGGTTGGACCCAAAGTCTTCAAACTTGGTGTCCGCCTATATTGTGGGATGACACAGACACTAGTCGACTTTGTTGACCTTGACCTTATTTTCAAGGTCACCACTGCGTTCCATCCGAAGTCTTCAAATTAGGTGTCAGCCTACACTTGGGGAAGACGCAGACGCCAGTCGATTTTTAATGACCTTGACCTTATTTCCAAGGTCACCGTAACACTTTGACCACTCTTGTTAATGCAATATATCATGACTGGATTGACCAAATGTTTTCAAATTTGGTGTCCATCTACATTGGGGGATGACGCAGACACCAGTCGATTTTAGTGACCTTGACCTTATTTTCCCAATGACTATGACACTTTGACCACTTTTCGAACTCTTGTTAAACAATATCTCATGAATCTGAAGTCTTAAAATTTGATGATCATCATGACACTTTCTACCAGTAATGCAATATATGAAGTAGCTCATTTTGACCAAATGATGTGTCTTTTAAACTCAATGTTATCGGCGGGGGACAATGGCTCTGTTACTACTGATGAAGCAATCTAGCAGTTATTGATTGATGACTTCTCTTGTGTAGATAACAGAGAATTGTAGATAACAGAGATTTCTTGGTATTTGTACATCAAAGTGTATTTCCATTGTACAATATTTGTATAGGGCACTGCTTTCAAGTTGATAATTTGCCATTTATTTTCCCATTTTACTCGTTCATATGATAAAAGCTTTATATAGTGTTTGGTGCAAAGTAGATTGATTATTCCCACATAGAATTGAGGTGATGTTCTTTGGACTTTCAAGGATATTTATTGTTATGACAAGCAGGAAGACAGGTTACAACATCAGTGTGTGTTCTATTAGGGTGACAGTTGTTAGTTGGAGCTAGTGGAAATGTTCTGAATTGCATTAAAATATAGGCCATAGGTCGAGGGGTGATTTGTTTGTTGTGAGCCTTATACAGAAAGATAAAAGGAAGTCAAATCAAATCCATTTAATTTTAAACATACATTAATTGATACACTTCTGCTGTTGATGTTAGACATCAATCAATCAATCACCTGTTTTATTAAGGCTGAATAAAAAAAGTTATTTATAAAATTTTTGGCATTGGCGCATCACTTTTATTTGCGTGTGTGACAACTTTTTATAGTCAGTTTAAAAAATTCATTCCAAAAATAAAATCCTACCGCCATTGCCGCTTTTGAATAAAAATATTCCCAAGAAACATTTTACTATTTTTATGCAGCCTTAACCTTTAACTTACGGACATGCTTGTGTCTGCCATAGTGAGATGCTTGAGAAGCTCTGTATCATTAATATTGCCTCGCAGTTCGCTACGAAAACCAGTCTTTTGTCAATGTCCGGTCGAAATGTCCAGCAAAAATCACACCAAATTGCGTGTGCATTTTTGACCTGTAATGCATCGATAATTAGCTTTACAAAAGGCCAATTTTGTCGGGCTTTGCTCGATGCCTTATCTCCCTGGAGGCTAATTATCACCCACGTGTTTCCACTGCCCCCGGGCCGTGTACTCCTGCCCCATGTACACTTGCTTCTACTCACGTCTTGCAATCGGGAATGTACGGGTGGGGAATTTATAACGGTACCACACCTTACTTGTGCAATTCATATCTTCCGAACCATTGTTTCTTTTTCAGAAGGGATCCTCCTTGGGGTACTTATTGCATAAAATCGCTGATTTTAGGTATATGACAGGTTGTAACTATTTTTTCCACATAAAAAATGATTAAAAACTAAAAAATCGTACTTTGGGCCACCCCTTTAGAGCCTCCAACCCTGATGATGCAGCCAAGGGCAGATAACTCTATTCTCACCACTTTTCAATCTGTCATTTCTTAGGTGAAGACGTGTTTTCGAAGTTTCTCCGATCTTTATCAAAGTTCGTCACTGATCTAACGAAAAATGTCCCAGAAAGAATCTGTATGTGTGGTAACTTCTACATTCTTTCAGTAGGGTCGAATGGCTTCGCATTTCTAGTGTTAACTTCGTTAATATTGTAACTTGCTTTCTCGCACGTGGCGGGAAAGGCAACCCAAGATGGCAGCCATTTTCTTCGATCGATGTTTTTTTATCGTAGATTTTTGGTCAATCTGGGCTTTCCACTTGTTTATTACATTCTTTGAGCAAAGAGGGACAAGGACCTAAAGTTCTTCGCCCAGGCCCTCAGAGACTGGAAGGACATAACCAAGCTTGACCCCCCCGGCTAAGGTTAACAAACAGCTAAAAGGTGTTGGTAAGGCAAAGGTGGCTAAGAAGGCTCCGGCGCTGTCTACTTCCTCGGCTAGGTCGGACCTCGATGATTCTTCATCCGAGGCCGATTCTACCGAGGAAGAGCAGCGGTCGTCAGCCAGGGAAAAAACCCTCTCCCCACCCCAACAAACTAACCCTACACAAGCACCTAATGTTGACATGGCACACTTCACTACACTTATAACTCAGCAGATGAAGGTTATGACTCGGTAGTCTCGGGGCTCCGTACAGAGTTACGGGCCTCGGGTCTGGAGTCCGATGCTAACAAGGCTATGTTGGTCTGTTGGCGGCCGATTGTCACTCCTCCATCGACCTCAAGGACGCTTACCTTCATGTTCCGATGCACCCAGACATCAGAAAGTATCTGCGGTTTGCAATCGACGGGAAGTGTTATCAGTTCAAGGTGCTATTGTCCCTTCGGAATCTCGACGGCTCCAAGGGTGTTCACCAAGCTCATGCTGGTAGCAGCGCAAGTGGCCAGATCTCAGGCAGTTTTTGTCACCCCTACCTGGACGACTGGCTCATCAGAGCGCTTTCCCAGCTTCAGAGTCCATCCAGGCCATACTGCACTGGTCTCCCTGGGATGGATAGTGAACCTCAAGAAGTCGGAGCTAGCCCCGTCACAGGACCTAGTCTTCCTTGGCTCCAGGTTTTAGACTGAGCCGGGGATAGTCTCCCTGGCACCGGACCGGGTCCCAAAGATCCTCTTGTGCAGACTGAATGCCACTGCCATTGACTTTGTCTTTGGGAGTCTATCTTATGCAATAAGTACCCCAAGGAGGATCCCTTCTGAAAAAGAATCGAACAAACATGTATAGGTTTCAGATTCTTTGAAGATCCTCCTTGGGGTAGGGCCGGCCTCCTCCCCTTTATTCAGTCTGAATGACCGGATTGAAAAGTGGTGAGAATAGAGTTATCTGCCCTTGGCTGCATAGCAACCACCAGGGTTGGAGGCTCTAGAGGGGTGGCCCAAAGTATGATTTTTTAGTTTTTAATAATTTTTTATGTGGAAAAAATAGTTACAACCTGTCATATACCTAAAATCAGCGATTTTATGCAATATGTACCCCAAGGAGGATCCTCTTCAAAGAATCTGAAACCTATACAGGTTTATTCGAGTTGTTTTCAACTGGCCAGCTTGTCATAGTTTTGAATCTTCTAACCAATTAACTGTATCACTTTTCTTTGGAGAATAGGGATGTTCGATGCTTATCTTAACTGTAAAGGACACCGTAGACACAAAATTTAATATAATTTCATTTGCGTATTTCATGTGTGTATAGGTCTGAAAAACTCTTTCCGAAATTTATATAACATGATTTTCTTAGATTCAAATTTGTTTTCATATAAAACATCCATCACCAATTTAATTTTAGAAATATATTTTGTTCTGAATTAATGCAACTAATGAGCAGATATTTGATGGATGGTTTACATAAAAGCGAAGGATAAAATTCTAGGGCTCAATTTAGAAAACATGTAAGTAGTGAAATTCAATGAGTAAATTCAATTTATGTCAAAGTATTCAATGTCAAAATAGATTCTGTTGTGGTCACCATTACTAACACATCTATCCATCTGTTTTAATTCTCATAAATCTTCTAATGAAATATTTTGAAATTAACATGTTCTCTTCAATCCTGGTAAATTTTTAATTCCAAGGTTGCATAAGCGATGACTTAGCATTTTATTCCTTTGTATTTCGGTTATTCCAAATTTTCTTTTAAATTCATTTTTTTATTGAACATTCTTAATATATATTTTATTACTTTTTTATAATAGGGGCACATCCATTTTGTTTGATTATCATTATAAAACCTTTGCTACTATGCGTCTAACCAAATAGTGTTTTTAAATTGCAACTTGTTTTTTCTAGTTTAATTTTAATTTTCCTTTCATGAAAATCTTATAAAGAAACTCAAGTAAACTTTATCTGAGTTTGAAAGTTTTTTCACACTTTTTTTTATAAATGATTTATTTTTCTTTAATTCGATTGATCTGGATTTCATAATTCTAAATCAATAACGAATAAAATCTTGTTGAGAACTGTGTTAGTGTGTCGACAAAAGTGTCTTGAAGTCCAAATTGCAAGAGAGATAACTTCCAAAAACATAATATTTTCACTTGCGAAAACCTGAGGTATCAATCATCTCAGATAAACCTTAAAGTCAATAAACTGTTTGAACAAATGATTTCCGCTCTAATTGGAGACATTGGCTAGAGTTCAATGTTTACTGACTTTGATGCTTCCGTTAGATGCAACTTATTGCAATACCCTCCAGCCATTTCCTTTTCAATACCCTCTGACGGGTTCTTTTCAATTTCCATGTTTGATGGAAGTATAAAGTATTCATTAACAAAATCTTGTTTTTTATTAGAATGGTCTCTCTTTTGCACTTCGGATCCTCTTTCGAGATCAGAACTACGTGTTGGTTTTCTTGCACTCAAGAGAAATCAGGATAAAAGGAATATTTGTATTTTTCTAATGAAGTTATTAATTATGAAACATTTGATTTTTTTTTCAGTCTTCGTTTTGATATGAATTTGAATATGCTTTTGATTTTCCAAATTTGTAATCATAGTTCCATGACAAACAGAACTGTTTTGAAGAAAAGTTAATTTGAGTCATTTTACAATTATGATATAGCTTGCAATATATTAGCAGCAATTAATTTTAAATTAGACTTTTGCAATATGTATATATAGTTAGCTGAATACAAAATTCCTTATCAAGATCTGCTTTGCCGGAGAGCCAAGAACTAGTCCAGGATCGCCTGCCATTACTCAGTGACCAATCCTGGTGGATCCTTTCGTTCAGGACATGTCGTTCCTCTATACTGGTCACACAGAATGGTTTGTCACTAGTTACACAGGAACCTAAGTGTTTACAATAGTCTGTATATCAATACAAAGTTTGATTTGATGTTGAAAGACTATAACAAAAATAATCTATTTAAATTACATTCAATTCAAAACTAAAAGTAAAAGATTGAATCAGGACTGTAATGTAAGCTTTTTCTTGACCCTTAAAGTCCTTTTGTAGTTGACTTGTTAACTATACTCAACCTCCAACTTAAATGTACCTCGAATAATATCTGATATTAAAGGTGCACAACTCGATACTCACATTTAAAGATAGTTTGGGGATTGACTTCAGACAAATCATAGGGTTGAGACAGTGTTTAGGAAAAACTATGACAACTATTGCCTGTATGCTACAGGGAGGTGTACTTGAACTATTGTCTTTGACATTCAAGGATTCAAAATGAGAGTTCATCTTCATATGTCTGATCTAGATCAATGTTAAGGAGAGATGGGACCCAGAAATCGAACTCGCTTATGGCAACATTTTGCGACAACAATTTATAGTTGTGAATAAGTCTCAAAATATATGGATTACGTTGTTTTGGGCAAAGGCTTATCTGTACACTAACGGGGAGCTCTTAAATTTACCGTAACGCCTTTATAGCGGTCATTTTACGACATGCCGCATAACGTTACCGTCACCTATATTCGTGGTAAATATGTTACTTCATGTATTATTCGAATTACATGCATATCGCAAGTTAGTGACGAATTTAAATAGCCTGGTATAATCAACTGATAGTTCATCTTTCACCATGCACTGTTAGATTGATAGTATGTTCAATAATGATTACACGGTAGGCCGTCAAAGTTACACTTGAAATCATCAAAACTGCTGTGACGTCAGGTTTTTTCTTCATGTAGGTTATTTAAAAAATTACTTTAAAGTGATGAAAAACGTTCGGTGACCACCTATTATTATTTCTGAATTCGTTTGTTCAGTTCACTGCACCCATCATATTAAAGTTTTAGCAATATCTAAAATATGTGTGTTAGTGACAAATTCTGTTGAACATGCGAAACACGATGATAAAAATGCCGTTTTTAATTAAAAAGTGCTTAATTTAATTTTGTTGCTCTTTCAAGCGTCATTTATTTTCAAAATATAGATTTGCTATACATGCCCGTATATGATTGAAATGTATCTGAAAGGATTCGGCTTTTAATCGTTAAAAGCAAGCGCTTAATTTAAATACACCAAATCAGTAAAAAAAATGACGTAATTTGCCAAAGGGTGTATTATTCCCCTACAAAAAAAATATCCTGAAAATATGTTTAGGCAATATATCCACAGTAGCACCACAGCATCTTTTCAGGTAGTTAGAGCAAAATTTTACCATTGCCGCTAGCGGATCAGATCCGGACGTGGTGTGGATGGGTCATGTGGATGGGTTTCAACGATGTATGTTGGCTGTAAGAACCTCAAACTTTTCTGGATATGTTACGGTAACATATCCACTGACGAGTCCGGGTTATCCACAGTATAGCCAAGAAAGAGCACAAGATAGCTGCCTTTGTGGATTGGTTTCAACGATGTATCCATTGGCTGTTTGACCCTCAAACGTATCTGAATATGTTACGGTAACATATCCACTACCGAGTCCCTGTTGTCCACAGCATAGCCACAAATGAACACAAGATAACTGGCTTTTTGGGAATGCTACGGATGGGCATCGATGTGAAGTTGGCTGCTTATAGATTGTATTTATATGAAGTCTCTGTGGTAAATTCAAGGGAAAAGTCCTCTGTTAAAAGAATTGGTAAAAAATCGTTGGTAAAAAAGCCAAACAAGTCCTGTTATTGTGAAAACAGATTGAATTGATGTTAGCACTTAAGATATGATAAAGAAAGCTTATGATTTGAGTTTAGACTATAAAAAAAACTTTGTTGATCACCATCATCCTTCTGGTTTAAACAATATTTATTTTTAAAATTTAATGGATTGGTAAAGATGCATTACGCCTATGTAAATACGTCTTCGGTACAAAATTATACTTAACATAATATTCATTCATGCAATACTGAGAAAAGCACAACATACAAAAATATGTTTATAACAGTATGAATGGGCAAGGAAATAAATAAACAATAAATATTACATTCGTACATTTTACTTACTATCTTCAAATAAACAATTTAATACATTTGGTGTAAGATTCAACATTATTTTTTTTAAACTAAACGTCAGGTTAATTTTCATTAATTTAATTAACAGTTTTATGTTATTTGAATATGTGAGTCTTATGTCAACAAAGTTTTGGCATATCTTCACATGACTGAAAATCCAGAGCTTAGTGTTTGTAAATATATAAAAATAGCCCATTTTTATCTTTTAAAGAATTTGGGTTGTGATTTAGAAATATGCCTATTCTATGTAACTATCACACTCATTAATTCAATTGGTATTTAGAAATATATTAATTTTACACAATTGAGATATAAACATTCATCCCATGTCAATATATGTGATTGAAATAATCATCCATATTTTTTTATTAAAGATAAAAATTGAATTGTCAATTTGGGTTGTGTTGTAGAAATATCACTATTCTATTTAATTATCAAACTCATTCATTCAATTGGTATTTCAAAATATATTAATTTTACACAATTGAGATATAAACATTCATCCCATGTCAATATATGCGATTGAAATAATCATCCATATTTTTTATTAAAGAAAAAAATTGCATGAAATATATATTTATTGTATGTATGCATTACAAAACCTACATTAAAATTGTTGAAGTTAAAAATATTCTTTAATAAATAATTATACACTTCGCCAAAGTGAAGATATCAGAAAGAAATAAAAATAAAAATAATTTAAGTTTAATTTTAATTTTCTCTGACCTTAACCCTTACGTTGCGTATATATATTTTACCCTTTTTAGCCCCTGTGGCGGAATTTACAGGCTCGCAGCTCGCAGCAGTAGTTTGAGCTTAGGCACTAACTAGCTCTGCTGGCGGAATTTACAGGCGGCGATTCCGGTACCGTTTTTACGAAATATACCGCATCTACATGGCGAATACGGGCTATATACGGGCGTTGAATACAAATTCAAGTCGCGGCACCCGTACACAAATGGTTGCTTTATACCCGCATCTTCGAATTATTTTTTTACGATTTTTCTTTACTTTTCTATTACTTTGTAAAGATTGTCTTTAATTCGGGCCTTATAACATCATGAATTTGGAGCGCGCTACTGAAATTTTTATATGGACTTGAAGACCAGATGTTTGTCTTTACAATGATATAAAAAATATTAGAATGCGACCTATGGTTATAATTCTATTGTCATCTAAAGTTTGTCTTTATTTCCAGCTTCATGAAATCAAAACTCCTGAGCGCGCATATTGCGAAATTTATATGTGCTTGTAGATAGTTTATTCCTCTTTACAATGACATAAAAATTATTAGAATACGACTTATGGTTCAGAAAATATAACCAACCAAAGGAGAGTGACGCTACCCCGACAGTACCACGTGAATGGTCCCGACGCGCACCAATTTACTGGCACTGCTTGGTCCCCCCGGGACTGTGCTAATTACAGTACCGTTACCTCCTCGAGACCTCCTCGAGACCTCCTCGAGGGTGCCAGAGCCGAGCGCGCGTGGAACTAATGGGTACTAATGAGCACAGCATACACTAATCACCGCGGCGAACGCAATACATGTTGCGCGGTGTAAAGTTTGTCTTTATTTCCAGCTTTATAAAATCGTAAATTATTTCGCGCGCATGCGAAACACGTATGTACTTGAAGACAATTTATTCCTCTTTACAATGATATAAAAATTATTGGAATACGTCAAATGGTTCGCAATATATGAAGAGCGTAAGGAAGGCACCCCCAGTACTTAGAAAATTCATTTTTGAAAAACTAACTTTTTGCGACATCTGGCGCATCATTTGCCGCATGTTTATTTTTCGCTGCGCATATACATATGATACATGGAATTGAAGACAATTTATTGCTCTTTACGATGATGTAAAAAGAAAAAAAATGCGCAACTTCGTTCGGAAGCTATAGCGTGCCAAATGAAGGTACCCTCGGTACTTTGAGGCAACTTTTTGACTATCGCGCATATCGGGGCACGTGCCGCAACTTTAGTTTTTCGTGCGCATGTATAAATTTTATATTGAATCAAAGCCGAATCTTTCCTCTTTACCCCATGTAAGTTTTATGAAAATCGGCCACCCGGTTCAGCATTTATGGGTGTTTTTTATGATGCGGTTCTGGCTGAACTTCCAATGAAAGCTCGCATTCACTTTCTCTGTCTCTTTGATAAAATAAAGAATATTTTATTTGCAATGACATGTATTACAATGAAATTACAATGCATTTATGTACAAATATACACAATATTTACCTGCGGTTGTGCGCAGAACAGCTTTAGGGACCTAACAAGGTATGTATATAATGTGTATATACTAGTCCACACTTCGGCTCTCTTTACTTTCAATTTTCTTCTTCTTCATTCCCTTCTTCATTTCTTTCTTTTTCCGTGGCAGTGATGTAAGCCCTGGAATAGTCAGTGGCGGTGTGGTACAGTTTGAAGCATGGTGCGGCGCACAGAGAAACATTACAATCTGTACATTCATAAGAAGACTCTCTGCCTACTCGTTTTTTCTTCCTTGCTGGCCCATTGCCTTCTTCAATCTGTTTTGCGAGGACGGCGCGTTTTGCCTTAGAGCATACCACACACATCCTTGTGACGTTTTTCTTCCTTCCGACAGGCTCAATCTTCGTCGGAAAGTGACGTCCATGAAGACGAGTGACACTCTCGTCCCTCGTGCTCGGCCGACCACGGGGACGTCTGCAAAGTGATGGAACTTGTTCCTTGTCCGCAAATGTTACTATATGTTGCGCCAAAGCCTTCCTGTATTCCCGACTTGTTTTTAGAGGTTTATCTTTGCTGTATTCTTTATAAACGATGTAAGAGTTCAACATGGCAACGTTGAGAACGTGAAACCAAACCCGTTTCCACCACTTCAGGGTCTTCACTCGGAACGGCGTGTACGACAACATCTGGTCGGCCCGATCAACACCTCCCATGTACTTGTTGTACGTTGTTACAATGCGCGGCTTGAGAACTGGTTCCCCTGTTGCCCGGTTCTTCTTCCCTGTTTGTTCAAGTTGTGTATCTTCAACAGTAGACATGAGAAGCACTGATTTTCTATCTTCGTAGCGAAGAACGAGTAGGCCATGGTTGTGAGAAACTGTCATGTCCCCTTGCTTGGCTTTCTTTTTAGGTTTCTTGACTGAATCAGGAAGTCCCTTTCGATTGGCTCTCAACGTCCCCGTGGCACCTATTCCCCGCTCCCACAAATTTATGTACAGATTTGTGGACGAATAGTAGTTGTCCATAAAGATGTGATGCCCCTGTCCAACGTAGTCGTTCACCAAGTCCATGACTACATCATAAGTTTTGCCACCTTCAGAAACCGGTTCATTCGTTTTTCCAGTGTAGAGTTTGAACTTGCAAACGTATCCGTTGTGCGAGTCACACAACATGAAAGCCTTTATCCCATACTTCTTAGGCTTGTCGGGAAGATAAACTTTGAAAGATAAGTTACCTTTCCAGGGCACCATGCCCTCGTCGACTGAAATGTTTTGATGCGGTTTATACACTCTTGAAAAACGGTGAACTATCCGGTTATACAAGTGTCCCAGTTTATTTATTGGTGAAAAGCACGGGGTGTTACGGCCCGGCATCCTCCTGTTGTCAGCCAAGTGTAGGTAGGTTATAAGAAGCCAAAACCTGTCTCGGGGCATGCACTTGGCGAAGAAAGGCGTTGAGGTAACATCACTTGTTGACCAGTAATCAGCAAAGTTTCTCTGCACAACCAATGACATGGCAATTGTCATGGCTACAAATACCTTCATCTCTTCTGCATTAGTGTCTTGCCACTGTTGCATTCTTGAACGGGGTCTTAGAATTTTGTCCTCCATTGCTTGTTTGAAATATCTATTGGTTTCCGTTGCCATATCCTCATAGTCATCATTATGTATAAACAAATTGAAAAAGTCAATAGGTTCAGGGTTCTCAGGAAGTTCTATGAACTGGCGCAACCCAGTTTGACCAGTGAAAGGCAAGTTTACACGTGGCCGCGGACCATCCACCCACTCATCAAACGTCTGTGAATTATCATGATTATATTGTGGTATTTCGGCAAACTCCTCCTCAAAACCACTAAAGTCTTCTTCGGTGGAATTACCGGCGGCTAGAATCTTTCTGGCAATCTCTGTCTCTATATCACTCAGAGCATCTGTGTCACCATGTTCACTATCTATTACAGTGTCCCGATCATATGCATCATCACTGTCTAAACCACTGCTACCATCACTGTCAGTTGACTCCATATCAGAGGCTTCATCAGCATGGATCTCGTTGATGAAGTCGTCGTCGCTTGTAACGGCTTCAAAGCTGCGTGTCCTAGTATGCAACGTCCTAGGCCGTCGCAGGGCCTTGCGTCCACGTCCGCGCAGCATTCTGCTTCAACCTGTAAATGATTGAAAATGCGTTAGATGTATGCAACATATAACATGTGATTAGAGACAATAAACATACAGAGATAATGAATGTGAGCTTCATGGACGTTCATTTGCCAGTTTCAGAACCTCCCGGCGCATCTAGGACGACTGCGCCGCAAGCGCCGACGGCGCCGACGGCTTCTGACATCGCGCCGATTTTTCCGACGCATATGTCAAACGGACCATTTTCTGATTTCCTCGGCGACGTGTAGCACCGGGCGCGAGGCCCGGAAAATAAACTACTATGTCAGGGAAGCTCGGGTTGTCAGTTGCCGAATGACTTCTCTTTTCGAGAAGCAGAGCATCCAAGGAGCGGTCTCTCGAGGCGGAGCCCGGACCCATGGGAGCATACTCCCATGCTCTCCGGGAATTCCCGTCCCCGTCTTCCGCGGCGGACCCCGGATTCAATCGCGGGACAGGTTTCCCATGTTCTCTTTTGAGAACGAGAGACTCCGAGGAACAATCCTATGGGACGAACCCCGGATTCTATTGGGAATGGGTTCCCATGCCCTCTCGACATATATAGCAGAAACCTTCATACCTCGGAATGACACGAACCTTTATTTCAAAGTAGAAACAAAAAAATAATTTGCACAAAAAGTTTGGGGGGTGGCGACCAAAAGCGGGGGGGTCCGCGCACCCCCCGGTAGATATTTATACTTGTGGGTCGGTCCCGAAGATGACGGACCACGCCCATGTTCATGGGAATTTTTTCTCATTATGTCATGGCGAATCCCGTCGGAAATTCCCCTGCTCACGAAAAAACTAATACCTAAAAAAGTAATTGTGATACAAAAGAACTTTGGTAATAAAAGTGGTGAGGAATCAAATTCTCCATCTGCTCAGTTCAGTCCGCTACACATATAAATAATTCTTCAAATCTTATTGAATGAAACGTCTTTTATTCAATAATGTAAAAGATAAAATAATAAATTCAATTCAAATGGTTTGGAAAGGTGCGCCCTCGCATTTGAATTTTAGAAATAAAAACCTTTCGCAAATGGCATCAGTAACAAAAATGTTCACGCATTTTTAGAAACTCCGAAAAGTGAAATATTTTCCTGAGAAAATATTCCCACGAAAAGGCTTTTCCCCGAGCGGCGGGTCCCGTACTCAAATATATTTTCACTTTTATGTTATAATTTTTTTTCCAAAACTGGAAACAAAATTCCGTCATGACAGTTGTTCATCGTTTATAAAGCTCTATATTTGCGTATCAAAAGAACAGTATTTTAGTTATATATTATCATACTTCTTCACTTATGCGTACATCAATATTGCGGCTCTTCGCGCATGCATAGTTCTTCCCAAAAACATGCGCATTATATCTGGAATTAAAGACAATGTTTTTCTCTTTACAATGATGTAAAAATTATAAAAATCGGACTTGCGGTTCAAAAGTTATGAAGTGCGAAAATTATACCTTTTGGCGCGGCGCTTTGCGCATGCAGAGTTCTTCCCGAAAACATGCGCATTATACATGGAATTGAAGACAATGTTTTTCTCTTTACAATGATGTAAAAATTATAAAAATCGGACTTGCGGTTCACAAGTTATAAAGCCCGTAATGATGGTATATGCTAAGAGCGCCACTTATTCAAAGCCGAATATCACCTTCTGCGCGACACCTGGCGCATCAAAAGTTATTGCCGAAAATACACGTATTTTATATGGAATTGAAGACAATTCTTTTATCTATATACTGATAAAAAAATTATGAAAATATCCCAAGTAGTTTCTTAGAAATAGAGCGCCGAGGCATGTTGGGGTAAATGCGCCACATGTATCAAAATTCAAAAGTGCGAAAGTCGGCTATCTCTGTGCGATTGCTGTATTTTCAGTTATGTTAGCGCAATTGCGATTTTTATATGGGAATAAAGGCCATTCTTTCCTCTTTATTTTGGTATAAAAAAAATGAAAACAACCAATTGGTTCATATGATACGAAGTGCGAGAGAAAGGTAGCTTATCGCAATATCTTCCCGTAATTAGAAGCTATCTGCCCATGTGGCGAGATGCGAGACAGATAAGCATAGGCTATCTGCCCATGTGGCGGGATGCGAGACAGATAAGCCTGTACGGGCCTATCTCACCCCGGGGCAGTGCAGACACTTAGGTGCTAATTAGCCGCCGGGCAGTGTAGCCATCGGAGCGAAGCAGGACAAAATTGGCCTTTTGTAAAGCTAATTATCGATGCGTTACGGGTCAACAATGCACACGCAAATTGGTGTGAATTTTGCTGGACGTTCTGACCAGACACTGAAGAAAGTTTTATTCTCATTGCGGGCTGCGAGGCATAAATACAGCCATTCTCATGCAGCGAGTCGCGGAAACAATCGACTCGGGACCCGGTATGGAGGCTAGCCCAGTACATAGACAGGCGTGAATTCTTCTAAGTAAGCGATCCGGGACCCGTACTGGAGTACCTACGAATCGCTTATAGCCCGCCCGGATTATTCCGTCGCCCGCATGTTAAGGGTTAAATTACAATCAATTGAAATACTTGACAAAGTTGTATAAAACAAGTGCAGTCTTTACATATTTACAATCACTAAAATGTGTATACCTCTGAGAAATTGCAACAACAAACAAGTGCAAAACTATTGGTCATCAGACTTGAAATGGGTGGAGCTTAATTAATTGATAACTGTCCAATGGTCAGATTACAGGAATGACACCAAATATACATTTTAAAAACACCTAATGGATTGCTTAACAAGTAGCTTAATTACTGTATACATTTCATTAGATTAACCAATTTGAATGTTTAAGAACTGAGCAGTGATGTGGAAGGGCGCTGTGTATTTGATTGAATGTTGTTTCAAGTTGTAAACTGGCTGTGAAGGTATATCTAATTAATAACCTAAGTATTTATCACAGTTTATCACAATGGATTATTGATACCAAATGAAAAATACATTTTACTCACATATTAGCTCTGAAATGTTCTAAAACAAATCATTTGGTCAAAATGTTTATTTATGTTTGTATTATTATGTATTTCATGTAAACTTGCTGGCTTGTACTTCACAGTCAAGACTTTGATATCTAGTTTACATTTATTCTTTCATTGATTTAATCAACAATTGACACAGTTGGCACAAATTTCATGTAATGAAGGAAATAAAATACCAAATTAAACTTCATGAGTCCTTTTCATTTTTTAGTTTAATAAATTGATAGAAACAAACCTTTGCATAATATTCATAATTCATAATATTTCATGATCAAATCCCTTAAATATCACAAACTGTCATATTTAACCAAATAATTGCCACTATTATCAGATAAATAAATTTTAGCCAATCAGAAGCATTCTCAGTATTTAGTGCTTTTCATTTGCTTGTGTTTTACAATTGATAGATACAACAAATATTCTTCATAGTCAATTCAAATCCTTTATATATTACAAACTGTCACAACCAATATATAAAGAAGTATTTTGCCATTATGATCAGATAAACCAATTTTAGCCAATCAGAAGCCTCCTTAGTCTTGCTGCAGTAAAGTTTTCTCCATAGTGGCTATTCTTAACAAGAAGAAGAAGAAGCTCCCCAACCTTTACAGTTCACAAGGCGTAGAAGTACAAGATTTCTCAGTTGATTAATCCAAGGCAAGTACTTATTTTCACTGCATTTCAAATGTATCAATCTAATTTCATTCACCCATTTCCATGAACAGACTGAGTAACATTTTCTGACATAAGATTGGCTTCATTTGTAAAAAGGCACTCATGTCTCATGGCATGTGTACAAAGGTATCTGTGATATTTATATGCAATATATTGCTTTAATTTGTATCAGATTATGATTTGAATTAGGAATATATGTTAAATTTATTTTTAAAACCAGTCTATATAAACATGTCACTTTTCTTAACACAGGTGATTGTGCACTCAGCCATGACAGACAGGTGGTCTGGGGAAAGACAGGAAATGATGTAACCTACTCTCAGACAGGAAATGATGTAACCTCTCAAGGTAAGACTTGAGATGCTTGCATATTGTTGTTTAAACAAACAAATTGTTAAATAACAATTAATCAAGACATTTGTTTTCCTTAATTGATGTTCTCGAAATGTATCTAGACTGGCTGATTGCTAATACAACATTTTACAGATAAATTTGCTGTGATTCATTAATAGTCAAAAATGCATTTGTGTTTTAAAGGTTTTTTAATCCATATTTATTTTACCAATTTAATCAATTATATTTGTTTGACTTACAAATCTTAATTTTGTTGTTTTATAAAGAATTCCAAACAATTGTTTGTTGGTTAAAATACCCTGTATTCTTATTTTTATCATAAACACATTTATTGTCATTATACTCTTCAAAAGTATTTACATGTTAAATATTAATTATATAATATTAAATATTAAATTGATTTTGATTATTTGTAATCTGTTTAGTAAGGGATATTTGATGTTTTATGATTATCAAGAATAATATTTCACTAGTTACTCAACTTATAAAGATATTATTATTCATGACTATTTTTGTTCAGTATATGTTTATCAGTTAATAAGATTTATTTTGGATTATACTTTTCAAAATCTTTTTATTTTCATCAAATAGTTTGTATCTTATTCATTAAAATGTCAATATTGATTTCAGTGTCGGCTGAACCGGACAGAAAATACACTAACCTTGTGGACACAACTCTCAGACGATGTTTATTCAAGGTCTGTTGAAGGTGGGTTTGGCATTGAAATTTACAATTAGCTTCTTTAATTGATAATCTTCTTTCTGAATATGCACCCAATCAAGCTGATTGATTACTTTAATGGACACTAACGGTCATGGTTAGTTAATTTATTGCAGATTACAAATTACAACCTTAATATGCATCCAGTCAGACTGATTATATTTTACATACAACTTTTGCTATCAGTCATTAATCATGAAAATAAAATTTGTTTTTTCACATTTTGTAATAATTCATTATTTTACTAATTTATTTGATTATATTATAAATATTCTTTATAGTTTGAACAAGAACTTACAAATGTTTATGTTGGTTTAGATACTCAAGTCAAGTCAAGTTCTAGGGTTCAAGACGGCAGCACAGTGAAAACTGTGCTTCAAGCCATTGAAGGTGCGAATTTAACATGATGTATATTGTCATTTCATATTAAGCATTTAAATTAAACATTTAAATTTAAAGGAACAGTTACACTACTCCAAGCTGAGTTCATTTGTTTTCTATATATATATATATATATTGTCATATCATATGAATTTGAATAACAATTTGAAGAGTTTGAAAACATTAAAATCATTTTACTATATGCAATCATGACTAATTTATTGAAATACTAATACTGTTCTTTGTTTCCAGTGTTTGCCGTCCGGGTGTTGCACCTGTTTTTCACAGTACACCGACCACCTGTCCAAGAAGATATGCAGCCTGAGGAAGGCATTCCGGAAATTAGGTATTTCCAAAGATATAATATCTCTTTTGCTTTCTTTATATTTTGCAAGAGTCCTGTGGGACATGAATGTGCCAATGGTTATGGTCTATATATATCAAAAAGTCTTTTCATATCATGTGATTTGTAACTTGCCTGTTTGTACCATGGTATCTATATTCTTACTATTCTACTTTTCAGGAGCTCAGCGCGCTCACCGTGATCCCCATGGCCCTCGAAAGTGACCTGGAGATTCCAAGATCATGAAGAAGTTGCTGAATCTCAAAACGAAGTGTTCCTGAACACAGTTGAATGTTGAATTCCTTTCAAGGATATTTATATGTATATATTTGTAGAGCACGCAAGATCTCAAGATGAACATTAATATTATAGTATTTATTTTGTACTATTAAAAATCGTGAAGTGTACTATGTTTTTTGTTTTTTGTTTTGATGTATATATATTGTATATCTAAAGCATTAAATTACCGGAGTGCCTGTGGACGGTTTTATGCAAATATATGCAAATGCTGGTCTGGACTACTTGTGGATGGTTTTATGGCTCTATTGGATAGGGTGGGGATCGCATATGGACAACCTGTGGATGGTTTTATGGCTGTATTGGATAGGGTGGGGATCCCTATGGATATATTACCACACCATATCCGCAGCTCCATTCTGGGCTAGTTGTGGATGGTTTTATGGCTTTATTGGATAGGGTGGGGATCCCTATGGATATATTACCACACCATATCCGCAGCTCCATTCTGGGCTAGTTGTGGATGGTTTTATGGCTTTATTGGATAGGGTGGGGATCGCATATGGACAACCTGTGGATGGTTTTATGGCTTTATTGGATAGGGTGGGGATCCCTATGGATATATTACCACACCATATCTGCAGCTCCATTCTGGGCTAGTTGTGGATGGTTTTATGGCTTTATTGGATAGGGTGGGGATCGCATATGGACAACCTGTGGATGGTTTTATGGCTGAATTGGATAGGGTGGGGATCCCTATGGATATATTACCACACCATATCCGCAGCTCCATTCTGGGCTAGTTGTGGATGGTTTTATGGCTTTATTGGATAGGGTGGGGATCCTTTTGGATATATTACCAAACCATATCCGCATATGGACTACCTGTGGATGGTTTATGGCTTTATTGGATAGGGTGGGGATCCCTTTGGATATATTACCAAACCATATCCGCAACTCATTTTATAATTTATGCGGATGGGTTGTGGCGATGGTAAAATTTTCCTTGTGGCAATGGTGCAGTAATATGTTTTCAAGGGATTTTTTTTTGTAGGGGTTATTAATGCTGATAACTTTTTAAATCGTTCGGTGACCCCCAAATTTTCTCACATTTTTGGATGAAAGACATTATAAACTTGCTATTTTGAAAAAATAAACGAATTCTAAAATATTTGATTTCATCGTCCCATCTTTCCTTGTTGAGTTTTGAAAATAACCTTATCTTCATCTTTGTCATGTTTGACTTTGTAACCTTAAATTCTCAATACTTCAGTTATCATTTGATCTTTATCATGAGTATTATATGCCATTTGGAAATAGATATGGATATATATATGCTGACCAGCTGTAGGCTTAATGAGAGTAAAATGAGAGACCAATGAGAGAAGGCATGGTAAACGAAAGTAAGAACTATCCAATGAGAAGTAAGAGTATTGACTGATCATTATCATTGACCAATCAAAGGCCAATGTCCTTTGTATCGAACATTGCTGTACTCTTAAGAGGATCCATACTACAATAAAAATGTCAGTATTGTTTACAGAATTTGACATGTAATTACTTATGAGGGAGTAGTGACCAATAAGAAAGTGAGAGAGTAATGAGTAACCAATTGGAGGCCAATCTCCTTGTGTTAGCTGGATTCAGACTCTAAACATACATATAAGTACCTATACCTACCTATATAACATATAAAGAAGGTGAGACACTGATCACCATCTTGAATCCTGCCATAAGGCCAGAAATTGTTAAAACTGGTTTGCTGGCTCAAATACACTTTGTAATATTTGTAGACTGATCCATTCTTTTTTTCTCCTGTTGTAGAATTTGGATAACATTTTATAATACAATTATGTCTTTTCTTTGTAGTTCTATTTTAAAATCAGAAGGAAAAAAACAGTGAACTTTTGCTGTAAGAGCTGCTACCCACCTAAATCACACAAACACCTTGTAGGCATAGGTTCTTGTCCTAAAACATTCAGAACTTAAACGATTTAAGATGTCTATTTGAAAAGAGCGCATACAACACAAAGTACAAATTACATTACATTGAATATGATGATAGATATATCAGAAATATTTCTAAAAATGTTTAATATCAGTTCATTCCCATCCATAAAAATCACAACCTCTTTTTTTTACCTTCTTTATAGGTCAAATTTGAAGACAAGGTAATTTCTGATCCTAAACATTTCCAAATACTTTGAGGTTATGACAGACCAATAAATCAGGACCTATTTCATGGACCCGACCATGTTGCAAGACCAAAGAAGGATGTTTATGTGCTTCTACATGAATCAAATGGCAAAGTTTGCCCTGGTCTTTGTGGTTCACAGATTATGTATTGTGAGATAAAGCCTCAATGTCTACAAACTAGGGCAGCAGTAATGCCAAGGTTTTCCTATTTAGTCTCGATGGTAGGATTTGTCAGCAAGGATCCACTGTATTGATGTACATGTATATAATTGGGTCAGAAATCTCTAGTTATGAAACTCTCTTAGAACCAGGAGTCCAGGGTGAACCCCCCCCCCCCCCCCCCCCTCTAGATCCGCCACTGTTCTGGATACACATCATGCAAGTATATGCTGGATGTAAAGTCATGTGTGCTGGCTAGATGAAATTATCTGTTCAATAACACACAATTTGAATGCATCACTGAGTCTATTGAGTAGGTTCAACATCATTCAGCCAATTTCTTCTCTTATCCACATTATATTTATTCGAGTGAGCGGATTTCATTTGAAGATAACTAGTACCAGTTGTCCAGGCATGACTTTGTTTTAATATGTTGGATACATGTATCTTGCAAATAGGTGGTTATCCATTGTGTATTATTTGTTCACAATAAAGAAGTTGTTATGATGTTATCCAGGAAATACTGTAGTGCTTTTCTTAAGTATTCCGCTTCTAAATGCTGTTAAATAAAAAGCTGGCAAATAGATTTACATTCAGGGTTTCAATTGTTTTGTCTTTCGATGAATAAGATCTAACCAAAGCAAAATCAACATGTCTTGATGAAAATATCTACTTATTCTTTATTGGTAATAACTCGCATAACAATTGTCAATAAATTAAATGTTTGTTTCCTTTGTAGACCTTAAATCGCTCAGCACATCTCCATTCCCTATGGACACTTTCAAATCAAAATTCAGATTCTTGAAACTTTTCAAGTTTAAATCTCCTCATATAAACATTTTAAGTTGAGAATCTCTTGATTCACATGTTACAATGTTGATCATGCACAAGTGTTAAATGTTTGAGTCTTACGCTGTGTCAGGAAACTCGTTCATGTTTGTCCTGATTAATGAAAGCGAATTAATGTTCCATGGTCAGACTGTTGTCTTCGTTAGACTCATTATGAAACACTGCACCTTGACGGATGACGGATGACGTCACATGTACAATTGTATGACGTCACGTCTACAATCAACACAACATCGCCTTTACTAAGTGACAGTGCAACAATGGTGTGAAATGCTCGAGTGAATAAATTTATCTTCACACTCGAGAGATAACAGATATTTAACTGAATACTCAGAATATCCTGTATTATCAAATAACCTCCGTATAATCGTTCATTTCAGACAGTCTTTTCAAGATCGTGTTGTATGGTTAGCATTTGTTACAATTCTTTATCACCCGGTACAAGGGACTTACAACGTTGTAAGTCCCTCCAGTACGGTTTACAGAGACAATTGTAAACCCTGTTAGTAAGGGTGAAACGATTCAACGATGTTCTGATGCATCTTGGTACTTCCAAAACGATACGATACACGATACAAAAAAGTTGAAAATCGATTCGTAACGATTCGTTTCATCACACATAGTCACATATCAATCAAAAAGAAATCTTATTACCTGATTTTAGCAAGATTTCCCCTGTTCACCCTATTCACATATCAGAATTGATTACAGCGAAAGCTTAGTAGTGCATTCTGTCGACCACGTTGTTGTATTGTACCGGTGTTTAATGAAGTAGTTACTAATGAATTTAGGATCAGTTTAGTGGAGGTTGATTTAGAAATTCGAAGGTTATTTGCAATAAAAAGTTAACACAACAGTATTTCAAAGATACATACATCGTAGATATTAAAGCAATATTCATAAAAAATACGAACTCTTGAAAACAAACCCCGAAAAATAAAGAAATATTAGATTGATTTTCACAGGCGGCTATGAAATGCTAACACCGTTTCGGATGGAAATGTCAACAATCTCAACATCGTGTTTGGGAATTATGTTAGAAAATTAATACACACTATCAACAATTGACAAATGGCTACATTCAAAGTTTCTAAATAATATCAATTAAACATTGAATTTATTAAGTCAAAATTATCAAAAGAAATTACAGCACAGAGTGTTTAGTAACTTCGGCCAATCAGAATCGCCGTTGCACTAGTTTCGATTTTTCCAACCAATGAAATTATTCCTAGTAAAGGATCACTTTTGATTCACTTAGTGACTTTGAATTGAGATTTCTAATTGTTGAGTCTTTGAAGAAATAAAGACATTAAGAAAAGCTTTGTTTTCATTTATTCAGAAGAACATTTGGCGTAGATGTTAGTTTTATTTGCTTTAATTGCTTATATGTCCAAGTTTACTAGTTTAGTAGTTTTTAAGGCTGTATCGAGATACGTATCGTATCGTAGCCAAAGTATCGAGATATGTATCGTATCGTGGCTCTCCTGTATCGTTGCACCCCTACCTGTTAGCAGGAATTACAGTGATTGTTAACCCTGATATGTTTCCTAAGAGCATGATGTGAAAGCATAGATCTGAAGAAACTATCTTGATTTTGAAAAAATTCTCAAATATATAGTACAATATGAACCACAAATGTTTTGACGAATGTGCTTCTCAAACCCATAACCAGTAACACCTGTGGTACGTTAGATAACGCTCTAACCTATTGCGCCACGGAGGCAGATGGAAGACAACAGTATTTAAGCAACTTATAAAGATAACGTGGCCCTTTAACAGTGTTCCTGTTTTACCGATAAATTTGGGGGTGTACCGGTATTTTAAGACCTTGTCGGTACAGTGTACCGGTAAATTCAAATCACTGATCTGAACCTTGACTAATAAACCATTTGAATTTGTTTGCAATCTTCATTTGTTTTCTTGATAATTTACGATTACCTTAATGTGTTTTAAAACTCAACCCGATTCCCCAACCAATACATTGGTCAGTATAAGGACAATATTGTGGCATCACACCAATCGAATGGCAGAGAACCCAACAGGATTTCCCACACGCGAGTGTTAGCCAACTTGATTTGTGTCCGATATGATACTGTTTGTGAATGTGTTTGTGTAGAGTTTACAGATATATATTTTGATAAAGGCATAATGTGAAACTTTTAAAAAAAAGTTTGTGTTTCAGGTGCGTGGCATTCATTATTCACGGCATTTTCTTGAAACGATCCTTTTTACAACACGGCAAACTACAAACTTTTCCGTCATGGATTAATTGTCCCCCGCCGCAACGCGGAACGGGGGACTATGTATTCAGCGGCGTCCTTGTTTACGCGATATCTCAAGAAGCGTTGCATCCAAAGTCTTTAAATTTGGTGTCAGCCTACATTGTGGTAGGACGCAGACACCAGTCGATTTTGGTGACCTTGACCTTATTTTCAAGGTCACCACAACACTTTGATAACTTTTTTAACCCTTGTTTACGCGATATCTCATGAAGCGTTGCATCCAAAGTCTTCAAATTGGGTTTCAGCCTACATTGGGGGAAGATGCAGACTCCAGTTGATATTAGTGACCTTGGCTGTATTTTCAAGGTCACGCGACACTTTGACCACTTTTCTTACGCTTTTTAACGCAATATATCATGACTGGTTGGACCTAAAGTCTTCAAATTAGGTGTCAGCCTACATTGGGGAAAGACGCAGACACCAGTTGATTTTGGTGACCTTGACCTTAGTTTCAAGGTCAACGCAACACTTTGACCACTTACTGAACTCTTGTTAACCCAAAGTCTTCAAATTTGTTGTCAGAGTGATTGGAGTTTGTGTCCCTTCTCTACTTGTCTGCAGTATCCTGCCGTTGATTTGATTACAATTCCATAACAGCTCCCCAATTATCCACTGTAATATAGTCCATTCATTACAGCAGAGGACCCTGTCACTTAATTTTTTAGTTGTCTTATCCTTCTTGGCAAGAAATCAACTATGAAATTGATCTAACATGAATCTGTTGAATATTCATATAGATGTTGATAAATAGAACTATAAGCATGTACGTCGGATGTTAGATATATATTAATGTTGCATTAGGATTGGTCAATCAACACAATCATGGTTCCATGTGGGTACGTTTATACACCAAGTCTGAATATTGATACTTCCTGTACTTTGTACGCAATCTTTGATGAACTACATTTTGTAAATTACAAGATGAATTTTGCATCTGTGACTTGAAAATAAGAAATGATTATTTAGAAATAAATATTGAATTCATACATGAATATTGTTTGGTGAATAAATATATGTTGTTGTTTGCTTGAAATTAAATCAATACAGTATTTTACAGAGATTTATGTGTTTCTGTCTGTCTGTTATATTTTTGTTAATTCACATTGTTGATGATTATACTGAAACAATTTCCAGCTAATGAAACTTTAGGATGTAATGTTTAAACATGTGCATTGTGTAAATAAACAGTTTATAAACATAATGCACATGCATTTGTATTCCATTGTGGAAGAATTGATTCATTGACACGCGATGCACAATAGGCTAATATCATACATGATGTGATAATGTACGCTCAGAATTAATAACAGTTATTACAAACAAGCTTTATTCTTTTCCTGTCTGCCTTGAGATAACAAAACGTACCTTCGATCGGGAGCATGTTGACACAGCCATTACGGAACTGTCCTATTTTCAGTTTAACACAGTATCGTGTGCGCAATCGAACTTAATCAGATGAAAACAACACCTTGCCGCTATTGACGGTCTAAAAATTGATCTAAAAAATCCATCATTTCATAACATAGTCCATGTTGCAAAGAATCCTGACACAGTTTCTGTTAAGGCAAACAATTATGGGTAAGGTATGATAAGCATATCACCATAACTGTACTGGCTAACTAAGATCGTAAAATCTGATAAGTGCCTTTAAACCAATTTTTAAGTTTTAAGTCTTACTGTTTCCATGGAAACATGACAGTGAAATATTTGATGAGATTTCATCTAGTCCTGTCCAATACAACTTCAAATGAATATTCGTAGATTTTCCATTACAGTTGTTTCTGTGACCAAATATGGAAGTGGTTATGTTATTTATCTTCCTTCTACATGTTCTACATTCTTCTGATGTTTTTGCCTTTTAAATCATCTATTCTCACTCATTCCTTGATTTATGTTCAGTGAAATGTTATGAAGAATGTATTAACATTACAAAGGAACATTTTATTTACATGAATTGAAACGCGATATTTTTGTATGTCAGAATTTTAATATTTAGTTTATGTCTTTGACAGATAATTGTATTTTTTATCTTCATATTCAAAGTTTATTATTTCTATTTCGTTTTGTGACATTTGATACATTCTGTATGAATTTCTTAATTATGTATTATAAGTTATTACATTCAGTGTAGGGTGACATCGTAATTTATCAGACCCGCGTTAGTGTTTAACTAACAAGAGTCTGATAAATTATTTTGTCATCCGAACAAACTGAATGTTATAACATATTTATCTTACGGTATGTCTCAAAATATTAAAAAAAACAAAGAAAAATTTTGACAGAAAACAGCTGATCGATCGACAAACTATGACCTTTAACTTTAACTTTAACTAATGATTGACGTGGATGCATGCTTCATTCATGTTGTGGGATATAAAACATTTATCACCCTCGGGAAGATTTATTAACCCGTTTGACGGTGTTCATTGATATTTGTTAATGGTCACATGGACCAATCAAGGATCAACATTCTTACATGAGGTAGGATAATTATCTGGTTATGGATGTCAGGATTAAAGGTCTGGGGTATATAGTAACACCAACGATTCCGTCTGTCCGTCAGAAGAAAATTTTTGTCTGATCGATTACATAAAAACTCATCCTTTTCAAATTTGGTACATGTCTTCTTCATCACTAGGAAAGGTGCAGTGCGAAATGTAAACCGAATTGGTGAATTTTTTTACTTAGTCGGAGCTGCTATCAGTTTTTGTGCAGTTTCCGCCGCCGCCGCCGCCGTCGCGTTTTGTATTCACTATAACTTTTTTCCTAGAAGGTTTTGAGAACTCATATACATAACTTCTTACTTATGCCCCTGGGGAATTTTTTTGACATGTTCATATTCAAGGTCAAAGGTCAAGGTCACGAGTTCTGAAGTCGCTAAAAAAATCCTTGTAAACACGATAACTTGAAAAATATTTGTGCTATCAGACTCTTATTTGGTGTATATCAACTATGGAGAAAGGCCAAGATTTGAAAAGGTTTTCGCTAACATCCGTCAAAGGTCAAGGTCACAACTTAAGCATGCTGTTGTGAATATGCCTTATGTTAACAATGAACACTTTGAGTCATTTTATGATTGTTATACAAAAGTAATCATTGATGGTTTGACCTTGAAGGTCAAAGGTCAAGGTCATGAGATATCGGTTAAGGCCATGTTAATCCTTTGATCCAATTTTGAAATCAGAAATAGGTTTCAAGAACAAACTTATGAAAAGTGACCCCAGTGATGATTCATCTTGTTAGAATAACTTTAATAATGAAAAAAAAAAATTCCCATTTATTTATGCTGTGGAGAAGGCGGAACAGGGAAAGGCGAGACGCAAAGTTTCGGAGCTGCTCTGCTTTTGCGGTGTCCCGCAAACGCTCATCTAGTTGATTTTACTATTTTATATTTCCACTGGTGATATTTTGGAAAAAGTTAAATTTTCTTTCCTTTCAGCCATATAAACTGCTGTATATATCACTCACTGTGCTTACAGGGGTGTGCTTCCATGTACCTGTTGTTTCAATCATTGTGATGGATTAATTTCCAAAATAAAGTTGAAATCAGTGGTAATGGCAGTAGTGTATTATGTTACCCCTACCTTTTCAAGTATTCCTGTTTTTACTTAAACCACCTTTTTTACATGAAGAGACTTGTCCAACCCTTTTCACAAACACTTTAATCTTCGCAATTACATATCATAGCTTATCAATCCCTAGGTGTGCAGACACCTCTCTCTATAAGTATAATAAAAATGTCCAACTTTAACAGTGTATTAGTGAGCCACGCTCATTTTTTTGCTTGTTTCTTTTTAAAAGGAGGGTTCTCACTGTATGGTAGACGCATCGCTTCAAACTGTTTTTAACCGATAAATACACGATGGTAGCGCGCCGATAACTTGCCATGCTTACATTTACATTTACATGAATGGAGATTATTTAACTGTATTCTTATCAATAGCTGTGAGGTATCTGGGGAGATATATATTATTATATATGATAAATTGAAATCGATATATAAAAACAACAATAAAACACATTTCTAAAATAAATATTTCAGATTAAATATGAGAATATAAGCAATAAGTCTCTTTTCTTTTAAAATAATTAAGATGTTTAAATCAAGCCTCACATGTTTAAGTTTGAAAGGAAATTTAATGTAAGAAATTAAAATCACAGGCGACAGCTTTTAGATTCCAGGTTGCGGCTTTTAACCATGATTAAAAGTGATTGTTACAGTTTTTAAATAATATTTGCAGTCGCGTAGTACATGAACATATTGAAAATGGAACTCAAAATGTAACATGGCATGTGTTATTTTGATTATCTGCAGTATCCATTAACATATTTTTACATTTTCTGGATAAAATCATTTGTAAAAAGAGTGGAAATATATTCTTATAAAATAGAAGAGAAAAAAAGATATAAAGCCATGTGATCAAACAATCACAAAGTACTTCGTTCTAACTTATTTCTTCTAAAAGACGCTCGTATGGTATGGTATGGCCGTTTGAAAGAAATAGTCACACCAGGTTTTTTAAATATGTTTTTAATGCAATGCATATTTATTCATGTAGGCCTCTTCAAGAATAATGAACATATATTCACCAAAACCGAAGAACATTTGTCATGATTGCATTTATATAATTATCCTATTTAGTGGAATGATTTATATGCCCAATACTTGCGATATATCTAGATTTGTTTGTTTGTTTGTAAGTGAAGGCAAATTTCTGTTAGGGTAATAAATTCTCCCTTTGAACTCTTTGTTGACATTGTATGATGGTATATGCGCATGTCTGTGTCACTACACAGACCGCGTGACATGCCTCTGGGGAACATCACTGTTAAGGGCAGGTTTCACTGCATTATTAGTGGTTTGCTATATTTTCATAGGCGTAGGAACCGGGGGGCACTTTCTCACAGGCTGAAATTTTTGGGGTGGACCAAAATCAAAATTTAGACGCAAATCCAAATATTTAAGACCAAATATAGAGAGAAATAAAACTTTGATTTTGCAAGGTACAAACCCAACAAATTAAATTCAAAGTGATTAGAACTTCTTCTTCTTCACCATGGTAATAAAACTATGCTTTATCTTTTGATATCGCCAAGAAATGGAATTATATGAAGTCTTTAAGCAAAGTTATTTGCAACCTACCAAGTATACCCGGTAACTTACTTCTCGATGAGGTTTTCGGAGCACTACTGTCGCATATTTATCGGTTAAAAACAGTTTGAAGCGACACGTCTCCCATACAGTGGTTCTATCCGGTTATGTTTTTGTGGAAACGAAATTCGAGAGGATATTCCTGTTTACACATATATGTTATTGATACATGATTAAAACATTGAAATTGAAAGATACTAAATGAAGGTAACATTTTGATGACTTTATATTTCACAACTTGATAAACACGAGCGCACATTTGTTGAAAATTAAAACAATGAGAACTGAAGCCATGCATTCATCGGCGCTGTGAAAACTTCGCTACAACATAACAGCAAACTGTTTATTAGTTTTATGACATGTTATGTATTACTATGTGAATACTCTATCAGTGTATGTCTTTAGTTATTAAAAAGTTGTAAAATTAGGTACACTATAGCTTGTTTTCATTTCACATAATGCGAAAAAATCCAATTTGGTGACAGAACTTTCCCTTTAACTTGATTATTTTACATACTAAATTGTTTAATACAAATAATTCACTTTGAAATCTGATTTATGTGAAATGGAATTCATTCAAGTTCTAAAAAAATATTGTAGATTTAGGTTCAAAGAACAGCTAATTAATTCATGATAGATTGAAGAAACACTTGACAAATCAATCACCAATGACATATTTCTATTTGTATTTGGTACATTCATTTGAATCTGTGTTCTTGAAGAGATTTCACCACATTTGACATCACAAATCATATAAATGTATTTCAGGGAAATCAGTGTCATCATTTTAATGCAATATTTCTGCAATTATTTTTCTTTGATTAAAATAAGTTTGCCCTTTTACACTTAATTGAGCAGATTTTATATAATCATGAGTTTGCATTAATTATAGTAATCTGTCTTTCTTATATTTTTTGTCAATTACATGTATTTTTGTTGTTGTAAATTTTGTGTTAAAATAAACCCTTGTGCCCAATCCTTTTAATACAAACATGTTCAAAACATTCAAGACAAATGTTTTAGGTTGAAAGAAGCAGTTTGAATTGTAAAGCAATAGCATTTATAAACAAAAGTCTCATCAAAATTATTTATACCAATTTAAACGACTCTACAGAGCACCTAGTAGAGAAACATCGGCTGTCTAAGATCTTTGTTGGTGCATAGTAAACTGCATACGCTACAGGATTCAATATGTACAAACCTTTCAGGTTACATGAGTTTAAGAGCCTGGGCAAGTATTTATCAACTAAATGGGTTGCTTGCATTTCAGATTATAAATTCTACTTTATTCTTGGTTTGCATGACAAGACCTACCTTTGCTGAAAGAAGACAAGTTTCGCGGGTGTAATTGTCTTAGATTGCCGTTTAAGTTTAATCATGACCATTGTTTCAAGTTTGTTAGTTCCCAGATATCAGCTAAGCCTGTGTCACTTGTGTGAGATCATCAAGTGACTTTTAAAGAATTTGTTTATTACCGTTTAGCAGTAGGTTTTGTACAATGTCAGAATATCACAATTTATTGTACGAATACAGATTAAATACCAGAATATGTCAACTGTGGCTGACTGTCACTAGATGCTGATAACAACAGGGCTCTGATGTCATCGAACAATGCTTTCTGGAACGGACTCAACGTAAAACCAATCTGATTCTTGAGGATATACAGTGACTATACCGTACATTTATACATCTACACATTTCTGGATAGGACTGACTTGTTTTGTTTAAACCTTGTGCTAACCGAACCCCAATTTCATTAAAGATAAAAAAGTTATTTTGTACTCTGCATCCAAGAGAAAATAATTCTTTTTATCACACACACCAAAACAGTCCAAAACAATGATCCAGTATGTATACATATTCGTTGACCTTAAGTCCTCGATAAATTAGATTTGTGCAAGTAGTCTCTGTTTATTGACTAATCTTGTAGATGCTAATCATTGGCAATTCACCATGGTAAGGCAATGAACGGTATCCCTAGGGAGTGACAAAGTGTCTGGGCCCTTCAGACTCGTAACATGATAGCAATGTCAGTCTAACTTGCTTATATATTACACTAACAAGTCCATAAGCTTCTCAAGAGAGATCTGCTGAATTTGCACATTTGTGTTCTTGATGCAGAACATTTTTTGAAAAACGTATTAGAATTTGGTTGATTTACGGTGTCCGCATATTTATGTTCATGTGATTTTTGTGGGTAATGTTCATGTTGCTTGAGCATTAGAAAGTGAGAAGCTTAATTATGAACAGTAAATTGATGAATGGGTTTTCTGCATTAACCCTTACGTTGCGTATATATATTTTACCATTTTTAGCCCCTGTGGCGGAATTTACAGGCTCGCAGCTCGCAGCAGCAGTTTGAGCTTAGGCACTAACGAGCTCTGCTGGCGGAATTTCCAGGCGGCGATTCCGGTACCGTGTTTACGAAATATACCGCATCTACATGGCGAATAAGGACTATATACGGGCGTTCAATACAAATTCAAGTAGCGACACCCGTACACAAATGGCTAATTCACACCCGAAACTTTGAATGAATTTTCTATGATTTTTCGTTTTTATTCTATTACTTTCGAAAGATTGTCTTTAATTCGGGCCTCGTAACATCATAAATACCAAACGAAAAAAAATCCATTTATATACGGAATTGAAGACAAGATGTCTAGCTTCACAATGATATAAAAATTATTAGAATGCGACCTTTGGTTATAATTCTATAGCTATCTAAAGTTTGTCTTTATTTCCACCTATAAAATCGTCAATACTTACAACATGTATGCGGCATTGCAAACGGTCGTTCATCGCACTTTTCCAAGAAATCATAATCTCGAACCAGTTGACAAATAAGCACATGTCAACCCAAATATGGTTATGTTGTTTGACTTTTCAAATAAACGCTAACCTCGAACCATAACTGATGAAAATATGTTGATTAGTTTGTGTGCCGTTTGGTTTCACATGCCTCTCAGAAAGGTAAAATTGTATCTTTATTTCTGTGAATAAATCTGCGCATTTTATATAGAATAAAAGATTATTCTTTTCGGTTTATTGTGATATAAAAATTATGAAAATGCATTCAGTATTTTAGCCGTGATAAATGTTTTAGAAGTTATGAAAATCGCCGATTGTTTCAAAATTTATGAAGTGTAAACATGACCTTTTTCACGGCGCTTGCTGTGTCTTTATTATTTTTTTGAGATTTTCTAATTTTATATGGGAATGTAGTCCATTGTTTCCCCTTTATTTTGTCGTATTGTTTTTTTAAAACAAACAATTCGCTCACATGATATGAAGTGCGGGAGTAAGGCGATTTGCCGATTTTTTCCCCGTCTCGCTAGATGCGAGGCAGATAGCAGGTACGGGCGAGACAAACCCGAGGCAATACAAACACGTGGGTGAAAATAGCCCCAAGCGAAATAAGGCTTCGGAGCGGAGCACGACACAATTGGCCTTTTGTAAAGCTAATTATCGATGCGTTACGGGTCAACAATGCACACGCAATTTGGTGTGAATTTTACTTGATATTTCGACCGGACATTCACACAGACTCTTTATCGTGATTATCTGCGAGATGTATGTAAACAAGTTTTCATGTGGCGATATACGGACACACTTCGTCTCGCATTTCGCCTGGGGGGCAAATATAATTATTACTGACCCGGTAAATGCACTAAGTGCAACGTACGGGTCTCGCCAAGGGTTCTAACATTTTTCTCTATGAGCCTCCCGGATAATTACGGGACCCGCAAGTTAAGGGTTAAAACAATGAGAGCGCATATATGCCTCACTCGCTGAATAAGCGTTGCTTTTAGCTGACGCATATATGTGTTACTCGCTGTGAGGAGCTCATTAATTTGTCGCATATTTGCGGCTCTCGGCCTTAATGAGTTAAAAGAAATTGTTTTAAATCTACCATAATAAAGAAATACATCGGGTAAACCCATCGGAATCGGGTAAGATGCCATGTATGTCATCATTGAGAAACAACTGGAGAGGAGCTAGCACCACAGCAACAAATCCATCATCAATACGTGGCTGAACATACCTACCATACAACTACAAATAGTCTCTCAACAGATTTACTCATCCGTTGAAAGCTAAAATAATTAAGTCTGTCCCAGTCTATCTGCAACCATTCAACCACTCATTCATTCCATCCTGTTTACCTTCAGTGATCGTTGTCTTCTTTTGATAATCATAATGAAACATATTGTAAATATGGGATGGTGGTTATAATAGATCTTGCTGCACGTCATGCCCATTAACTTTCTGGGCCTAGATTTACAAAGCTCTCTTAGCGCTAAGATAGTCTTTAACCCTTACGTTGCGTATATATATTTTACCATTTTTAGCCCCTGTGGCGGAATTTACAGGCTCGCAGCTCGCAGCAGTAGTTTGAGCTTATTCACTAACGAGCTCTGCTGGCGGAATTTCCAGGCGGCGATTCCGGTACCGTTTTTACGAAATATACCGCATCTACATGGCGAATAAGGACTATATACGGGCGTTCAATACAAATTCAAGTAGCGACACCCGT
This sequence comes from Gibbula magus, assembly GCA_936450465.1. Lineage (NCBI taxonomy): Eukaryota > Metazoa > Mollusca > Gastropoda > Trochida > Trochidae > Gibbula > Gibbula magus. Next base: position 11,076,911 of record OW388290.1, on the reverse strand, counting down.
ACACAAATGGCTAATTCACACCCGAAACTTTGAATGAATTTTCTATGTTTTTTCGTTTTTATTCTATTACTTTCGAAAGATTGTCTTTAATTCGGGCCTCGTAACATCATAAATACGAAACGAAAAAAATTCCATTTATATACGGAATTGAACACAAGATGTCTAGCTTCACAATGATATAAAAATTATTAGAATGCGACCTTTGGTTATAATTCTATAGCTATGTAAAGTTTGTCTTTATTTCCACCTATAAAATCGTCAATACTTACAACATGTATGCGGCATTGCAAACGGTCGTTCATCGCACTTTTCCAAGAAATCATAATCTCGAACCAGTTGACAAATAAGCACATGTCAACCCAAATATGGTTATGTTGTTTGACTTTTCAAATAAACGCTAACCTCGAACCATAACTGATGAAAATATGTTGATTAGTTTGTGTGCCGTTTGGTTTCACATGCCTCTCAGAAAGGTAAAATTGTATCTTTATTTCTGTGAATAAATCTGCGCATTTTATATAGAATAAAAGATTATTCTTTTCGGTTTATTGTGATATAAAAATTATGAAAATGCATTCAGTATTTTAGCCGTGATAAATGTTTTAGAAGTTGTGAAAATCGCCGATTGTTTCAAAATTTATGAAGTGTAAACATGACCTTTTTCACGGCGCTTGCTGTGTCTTTATTATTTTTTTGAAATTTTCTAATTTTATATGGGAATGTAGTCCATTGTTTCCCCTTTATTTTGCCGTATTTTTTTTTGAAAACAAACTATTCGCTCACATGATATGAAGTGCGGGAGTAAGGCGAGTTAGCGTTTTTTTCCCCCGTCTCGCGAGATGCGAGGCAGATAGCAGTCTCGGGCGAGGCAAACCCGAGGCAATACAAACACGTGGGTGAAAATAGCCTCAAGCGAATTAATGCTTCGGGGGCTAAGCCCGACAAAATTGGCCTTTTGTAAAGCTAATTATCAATGCGTTACGGGTCAACAATGCACACGCAATTTGGTGTGAATTTTACTTGATATTTCGACCGGACATTCACACAGACTTGTTATCGTGGCTATCTGCGAGATGTATGTAAACAAGTTTTCATGTGGCGATATACGGACACACTTCGTCTCGCATTTCGCCTGGGGGGCAAATAGAATTATTACTGACCCGGTAAATGCACTAAGTCCAACGTACGGGTCTCGCCAAGGGTTCTAACATTTTTCTCTATGAGCCTCCCGGATAATTCCGTCGCCCGCATGTTAAGGGCTAATGTAGGGTTCTGTCGCCATCTTGGATATTTTGCATTATGTGAAATGAAAACAGGCTATATTGTACCCAATTTTGCAACTTTTTGATAACTAAAGACATACACCGATAGAATATTCACATAGTAATTTACACATAACATGTACCGGTAATAAAACTAATAAACAATTTGCTGTTATGCTGTAGCGAAGTTTTCCCGACTCGCAGGGCCGATGAATGGCTTAATTAAGTTCTCATTGTTTAATTATGTCCCCCGAAAAAATTTTCTGGAGACATAATGTTTTCACCTCCGTCCGTTATTCCGTTATTCCAAAATGCTTTCTTTTCCAGGCCATATCTCAAAAACCGTTCAATATTTGTTCACGAAACTTGGTATGTGGTTAGACCTATAGTGGTGGAGTGGTGCCTTTTGCTATTTTAGTTATTCTGATTTTAAATTTTTTTTCTGGTTTCCATGGAAACAATTTGAACTTAGTGCATATTGAGGGTAGGGACCTTTTCCGGCCTCCATCTCCAAAACCGTTCAATATGTTTTCACCAAACTTTGTATTCGCTTAGACCTAGTGATAGAGTGGTGCCTTTTGCTACTTTGGCTATTCTGAATTTTTTATTTCTCTTTTTTTTTTATTGGTTTCCATGGAAACAGTTTGAACTTAGTGCATATGGTGGGTAGGGACCTTTTCCGACCTTTATCTCAAAATCTATTCAGTATTATTTAATGAGACTTGGTATGTGTTTAGACTCAAAGATGGAATGTTGCCAGCCTTTTGCTACTTAAATCATTCTGAAATTCTGATTTCCATGGAAACAATTTTAACAAAGAGGCCAGAAAAGGGACACAGTTTGATCTAAGAGGCTACATGGAAACAAGTTCATTTATTCTAATAGATTAACCTTTTTGAACAGCAAAAGGTTAATAAGTGTTTTGTCAATCCAGAACATCTTAACTGGCTGGATAGGTATCGCTAGTGAACTAAGCTTTGGCCTAATGTAGTCGTACTTCATGCTAAACAAGTTCAGATCAATTCCTTTGATACTGTCACTGAGGAATAGTTTTGCAGTAAAGTATTTCAAAGACGTTATGATTATGTATCTGGTTTGTTGCTTCTTAGAATTGCTGAATTCTGAAGGTTGAGTTTTGAGTCAATCATTCTGTCCCTTCAAATCAAAACATTCCCTGTATTATGAATATGCTGAGAAAGTTTGTCATCCGTTGAGACGGTTTATAAATGCTTCATCAGTCGTGATTGCCCCAGCTTAATCAGATTTACTCATTAACCTCTGTGATTGATTCATAGTGTGGACCCCGAGTCTATCAGCTGTAATTAGCTGGGAAGGAAGTGTACGAGACTTATTTGCCTATCACGACAGCGCTTTTAATGGTTCCAGTAACAAACTGAGAATTTATCAAGGGCTTGCTTCACTGAAGTCTCATTATATGCTTGTTGTGTTGAATATACTGTTTATTTTGGAGATAAACATACTGTGTTTGAAAATCAGCGGCATATAACGGAATTATTATGGCTCTAAATTTAATTTAAAGTCGAACGCGTAGCGTGAGGCTTTAAATGGATAATTTAGAGCTATAATTTTCTGATATTCAAACACAGTATGTTTATCTCCATTCTACCATATCAACGATTTAGTATTGAACTATATTCAGACGCATTGAATCGGTAGTGATTTGTCATTCGACACCGTGCAGAAATTCCACGGCCCGATATTTACAAAGATATGACCTATTTTGTAATCTCGAATGACTTAGCTTATTATAAGGCTTCTGAGAAAAGCGAAAGTTTCCGAATGCATTAAAGGGAGGTCACTCTATTCTGTAGATGATAGCGTTTTGCAACCAGCGTACAGCGTTCTGGATAATTTCTGCAGTATTTTCAAAATTGACATAGTTGTTATTGCGTCAATTTTGTAAATAAAGTTTTAGGTAAGTTTATTCTACATTCCGACAGTTTCCGGGTGATTTACTGTCCGGTTTTAGCCCTTTTTTCATCCGTATTGAGTTTATTCTGGAACGTTTCTGCAACGTCAAGTTGTTGAATGACAGATTTTTCTAACTGCATTGTTAACTTTCGCCGTTTCAGGTCTCATTTTAATCGGTTTCAGATTTATCAAAATTATTTTTTTATGTCATTTTGTACACAGCAAAGCTCATTTAAAACATAATCGAGCATGCAAGTAATCGGAGAATTAATGCACTCGCTATTGTTGCCTTGCCAGACATGTATTCTTGCGCAAAAGACAAAGTAAACAAGTTATACCGTCTCTGATTTTTCACAATCAGCCAATTAGCCAATCAGAAACGACTATTTAGTTAGATATGGTAGAATTGTTTATATATCATCACATCGTGTCTGTAATTTATATAAATGAATAAAAAGTAAGTTACAACCTGTCATGAAGCCAAAAATAGGATTCTTATGCCCATGGAGGAGCCTAGTGAAAAAGAATATATATCTGTAAAGATGTTCACTTCTTTATGATGTGAAGGAACTACCTGACTGAAACTGGTCTCTTACCTTGCAAGTTCCGATAGTATGCTAAGTAACGTATAACATTGCCTTTATATTGCTACTGGAATGGGAATGGATTGTGACCAATAAATTTATTGAAAAACTAATGAGGTAGATTACAAACTTGAATTGAAATTGATATTCAATGAAATAATTCTAAGGTTTTTTTTCTCCAATTACCTTGATTGAATTTTGGCCTCATTTCAATTTTAGAATTCTGAAAACACAATTCCACCCGTTAAATTCTATCCATATTTTACATTTTATCAATTGAATTTTTAAATCATCAGGAAAAGCATACCACCATGTTTACTTCTTCTGGCTCTAGAAAGCTGAAATCTTCTGTCTCCTTAGCCAATGGGATTAAACCGTATAGATATATTTTGAACTATTTCGATACCGTATTCAACCGTAAATGAAATATAATAAAACCTCATTCGATACAGAACCAATGGTTCTATTTATCTGAAGGAAATATTTAATTGTGACATTATAATTTCCACAGGTTCAACATCACCATATCTCTGCCAAAAGTGATCTCTGATAATCGAGATAGATACCTCATCACATAGGTGAACTCAAAATCAAGAAAGAACAGGAATATCAAGTGTTCTCTGCTTTCAATATTTCACCCCAGGATCACTTGACCTAAGATTGCAGTAAACTTTTTAAAAAAAAATAATTTAAAAATAAATATGCATGACATTTACATGAAATTATAAATGGTATCATGCTGCATAATATAGAAACTATGTTATAATGATAGTGGAAAGAAATCGAAGTCTACCCAACTTCTTATTCATCAAATATGTATAGGTATATATATCTCAATCATCAATAACCTCCTGTGGTATACTTACCGGTACTCTATTTTTCGTCATGGTATGGCAATTTCAGAAGAAAGTGAATTATGAGAGACATCTATTTGTTCAGAACGTTTTTATTGTGATAGAAAAGTCTATCTTTCCATGCTCTACTAAATATGTATTGGAGATTCACTTGACCTCATATCTCACCTGTTCAGGTACAGGCAATCTAACCAGGTAAATATCATAGGTAAAAAGTATGACTTATTGATATGTTTTACATATTTGATATTAAGCGTATTAAGCATCAAGGTTGACTAAATGATCCTTTAGTTTTACCTTTGCTGGTATTTAAAAGACACAAATTATTTATGTTAAAATAATATTGCAGGGTTTACAGGTAAACATTTTAGAAATTTGAAATCTTCCAAAATGTAGCGGTTTCATGTTGAAATAGCTTGATTGAATAACTAGATTGAATACCCTCTCATGAAATATTGCTAACAGTATCGCAGTTTTGAGTTCTAAAATATAGAGGTTTGTCCAGATATAAATACTTGTTAAGAAACAATAATATATTTCACAGGGCTGAAATCTACCAAAACCTATTCATGATTTAATTTACGGAAATTATTATCTTATTTTTCTGTATAAAAGAATATTGTTACTTTGATACTATACACCCAACCAAAAGTTCAGAGGTAAATAGTAATACAAACAATTCCATCTGTCCTTCTGTCCAAAGACATTTTTTTGTCAGACTGATTGCAGAAAAAATGTTTGATTTTTAATTATTTTTTTTACAAATTTCTGTATGTTGTACAGTCATTTCTAAAGTCTAATTTATTATTTTACCCAAGCGATTGCAGAAAACCATTTGATCTGATTCTTTTTAAACTTTGCACAAATCTTCTACTAGGATAATAATATATACTAGGTGCAGTGAGATATTCTTCTTCATTTCATTTCTTACTAATATATTTTTTTGAAAACCTCGCTTTCTTCAATATGAAGAGGAGACCAGTCTGTTTTAGCTTGGACACTGATAATTACATAAACCATTACACATATTTATTTATCTGATAAACTATATGAGATGTACCTATATGAAACTTATTTTGTAATGATCAATAGGAATATTCTTCAATCATTTGCTATAACAGGTAGAATTGATATCACACATAAGGGTCAGCTCGGGTATCAGTTAGTCATGCTCACTTTTGTGCTTGTTACATTTAATTTAGTGAGGAGAACTTTATGGATCATTAATTTCTTTATTGTAAAAAATGTAATAAAGAAGTTGATTAAACATAAACTTCTTATAATCTCCAACTACAACCATCTTCAAGAATGTCTCTCAAGTAACTCATGTAATTACTTGTCCGTTTTGAATATCCGTGGAAAGAAATACAAGCTTGATTGAGTGTATGTTCCAATTATCGAAGTAGAAATCCATAATTGACAGCGCCTAGGTGAAGCGAGGCATCCTGTTCAGAATGTCACACTTGTTAAGACAAGTCATTATATATCTACACAACCCTTGTTAATGTCATATAACAGTCTAGATGTCGTTTAAAGATTAATTGATATTGATTTACTCATTTTTTAAATGTTGATGTTATCTTGTCACAAAAAAATTCTTAATGGTTTCACAACTTATTATCTTGGCATCAAAGAATGAGGACATAAAACGTCCAATGAAAATAACAAACTGTAAAAACATCAACCAAATAGCCTAACAAAAAAAAAACTTGACTGAAATAAAATATTATTTGTTTCACAGAATATTATAAGAATTTGAAACTCTTTCAACAATTGTGTAGATTTTAGTCAAAATTGTGCTAGCTGTAATTAAAAACGTAAAAGAGACATGAATTAAGAAACTTATGGTGTCACCTGTTTCATCCAGCAGTACAAATGGGTACCTGGTAAAAGGTTGTTCTAGCGACAGTATATATATATCAGCTTGCGTTACACCAGGAGGCGCTAGTTGGTGGAAAAGTGTGCCATATAAATATCAATACTATTATTATTATCATTATTATTAAATGGTTAACAATGATAGAAGCTGAACTCTATTCTGCTAGAATAAATCCCTAACAAACACACATTTTTGTGTACAAAGTTGAGCATTCGGCTGATTACAGAGGAAATATTGTGTAACAAACAAACATTCCACTATGTCAACCAGTGCGTATGTCGCCATGTTATTGCACCCGCGTGATGAATGCACTAACGACACTTTTACCTGCACTGCTGCACAGCGATCAAACGTGGATGCATGGTCTGTTTGTGTGTTTGGTCACCCACGGCATAAATATGTGTCGAATAGAAGTCAGGAGGAAGTTGTATATTACCATCGACTACCCATGGGGCCACATCAAAAAGGCAGTACACTTGTGTGGCGGTAATGCGGAAACGGTTACAATGCAGATCAATACGCCCTATTGATTATTGAACGTCTACGACCAAATGATTCAGCCAGTACGTCTGGAAGCTGTTTCGTGGGTCGCCAGTGGCGTTACCATTCTACATCCAAGACCCTGCTATTGAAAGCTGTTTAGGATTAATGATGTTGTTGGCATAGAGGAATTACTAAGTTAGCATTCTAGAGGACATCTTGAAACTCACCGTGATACGTATCGTCTGCCCGCTATGTGGATACAGTGATAATCACATGCATGGAGTAAAAGGTTTGTAGCATAATGTGATACCTCTCTAACCTTTTTATGATACATTGTATTTTGGTGAGAAGATTTCTGGTGTTTTGCATGTGGTTTGGTGTATACAGTCTAATTTGAATGCTTGGAAATGATGATTTGTGAGTTTATGTTTTATGGATAATTAGTTAAGTACCTATGAGTGATAAATGATGAAAACATTCTTTAAACCATGAAGAACATAAAAATGAATAACAGTTAGTTTGGTTTTTAAAGGTTCTGTTTCCAGCATGAATAATTATTTTCGAGGAATATGACTTTTGTGTACTACCTTACATATTTGTACCGGTATATTCTACACTTGTTATATTAGGCCATATATCATAGGTTTAAGATTATGAATAGATTATTTCAATGAATTATTTATTAGGGACATTACTCTGGATGAACAGTGTGATGGCCTCCAGTCTTAATCCAGATGTAATTCCCTGTATCAGTTCTGACTTGTGTAAGGTCCCTTCAATCAATTAGGATTTCAGTGAGTTTATAGGTCACTATTTTCAAGGAATATTTGAGTGTACATGTATATTCTGGTACATATAAACCTGTGAACCCATCACTGTGCTGTTACATCTCTCTGTGTATTGAGCTGTCATCAACATTGGATCCGGACCAATCACTTCAAGTCGACCCAATGTTACCAATAACGCTTTGGCATAAATAGAGATTATCATGGCTAGTGAAGTGTTTCCAGACTAATAAATGTTTAGACTGGTAATCCAAAAGGCTAGTTTGATGATATGATCCTATAGATGCATTTAGCTGGCTGAAATAACTTGTACTTTGGACATGTACTTTAGGAGGCTATACATAGTCCGAATGGCTAGTGTTTTGATAAGGTTAATTTGGACCCCTGTCCTTGAACCTAGAAAAATACACTTGACCAGCCCTGGGGATGAGGTTAACAGTACCACTCACATTCATTGTGATACTCTCGAGTCTCAATATTGAAATAATTCATTACACATATATGTGACTGCTTAGCAAAAGACTGTATCTTACTTACTTCAATGTATACACTATGTAAGGACTCTTTAATCAATAAGTGTTTTCATGTGTGTGCAGAACAATTGTAAATATATATGTATAATTTATGTGTATATGGGTATACGATGTACATTGTGCTCAAGTCTGAATTATTCAAGTATTACCAGCACTCAATTACTCTATTCCTTAGAGTAACAAATTTGCAGTTGATATTTATCATGTAACAGTTTTAATAGGGCAAAATATCATTTTGTCATAATGACGAGACATCATGAACAATATATATGACTTTTCATTTCCACTCTGTCGCCATTAATAGCTTCAATATTGCTCGAGTGTCGTTAAAGAATACCTCACTCACTAACACATTTCAGACAATGACAGGTTTGAAACTAGATTTTGGCACATTTTTCTCAATTTGACCACCTGGAAATTAATAGAACATGAATGTCCATTTGTTTACAACACTCATGCCTATATATTGGTATATCTCTTGGGATAATACAAGAATGTAGGCACTTGTGTCTTGAAGAGAGTATGTAGTGAGCGTGTATGTAATATCCTCCACATATCTTTGCATCTCATGTTCATTTCTCAGCATCTACTGGTCACATGCAGTCTCCATGATTCAGAGTTACTCACCTCATTGATCTGCATAGAAAGCTCTTCACTTGTCTTCAATTGTCTGCTAGAGTAACATAATCCCCGTCTGGCGCTCTGTAAATGTTACAGTACATATGCTCATGGACATATTTGCAAATCATATTTGACAATTGTCTGGCGTTCTGTAAATTTTACAGTATATTCTCATGGATGTATTTGCAAATCATATTTGACTATTGTCTGGCGTTCTGTAAATGTTACAGTATATGCTCATGGATGTATTTGCAAATCATATTTGTCGTTTTCATCATTATCATATCAAAGCTTTCTGGTTTATTTTATTCATCATGAATTATCACTGTAGATGTCTTCTTTGAAAGTAGAAATCAAACACTTTAGCTGCTGGATTTATCAGTGCTAAATCATTCTGAGTTGCCAAATCACAGGAATCACCTCCCGTCAACACTGGGAATATCACAGGAATCACCTCCCGTCAAAACTGGGAATATCACAGGAATCACCTCCTGTCAACACCAGGAATATCACAGGAGTCACCTCCCGTCAACACCGGGAATATCACAGGAATCACCTCCCGTCAACACTGGGAATATCACAGGAATCACCTCCTGTCAACACCAGGAATATCACAGGAGTCACCTCCCGTCAACACCGGGAATATCACAGGAATCACCTCCCGTCAACACTGGGAATATCACAGGAATCACCTCCCGTCAACACTGGGAATATCACAGGAATCACCTCCCGTCAACACCGGGAATATCACAGGAATCACCTCCCGTCAACACTGGGAATATCACAGGAATCACCTCCCGTCAACACTGGGAATATCACAGGAATCACCTCCCGTCAACACTGGGAATATCACAGGAATCACTTCCCGTCAACACTGGGAATATCAAAGGAATCACCTCCCGTCAACACCGGGAATATCACAGGAATCACCTCCTGTCAACACCTGGATTATTCTAGCACTGGCTGCTGTATATTGTGGTTTTTAGCAGGTAAAGTGTGGAAAACAGCAAATTCTTTATAAAAATATACATTTGTCGTAATTTTGTCTTGGAACAAATTCTTTCGTTGAAAGTTGAACTTTGAAAATGCCGAAGGCACACATGATAGAATTGCAATGTCAGAAAGTAATGTTGAAATTTTACAGTGAATTACTATGAATACAATGATTCAAATGCTAATCATGTTGTCATTCAGTAAACATGTTCCGGTTATGCTCATACTCGTATATATGCTGTTTCTAGCAGCTGAGAATTGTCTCTACACTTTTCTTTTCTCAAAAAGCCAAATATCATGTTTAGACGTTTCAAGGAGTATTTTTCTGCTTTGGAAATTCATCTTAGAATTTTTTTCAGAGTAGAACTAAAAAAAAAAAAGTCTCAATGAAACTTGGTATGTGAAACTATCATGGTGTGTGCATGTGTCTTTTGGAGGTTTCAACTTATTGGAAATTTTATTTTGCTGTTTCCATAGAAACCTGACTTACAATATACGATGTTTTCAGAGCAGAATTAAAGCATAAGGCTAATCTCAAGAACCTTAGGTTTTAATTAGGTTGTGGACCAATAATCTTGTCTAGGTTGAGCTGATAATGATTTGAATAGTCTATTTCAAGAATAAAGCTTCATGTAAACCATTGTTCAATATATTCCCCACTTTTCGCACTGGGAGCGGGATATAGCTGACTCTGTCTGCTTGTTTCTCATGAAGAGGGCAGCACAATGCTATCTGATGAGTGTTTTACCAATGGCGTGTTGTTGTAACCTTAAGAGAGTATAGCCTGGAACAGGTTTCTTTTATTGGTTATACCCAATCAGCTTGCTTCATCTCGAAGCAACGAGATGACTTTTCGTGATGATATTGCGTTTGGGTATTTCATCGGCAGGGCTATTTCTTATAATGTCAAGTCACATGTGAACAGCTTGGATGCTATTTTGATGTCTGCTCTCCCCGAAGCTTGACCTTAATACTCTCGATGTCTCCCCATAAACTGGTTAAAAGGTCCGAGCAATTACATTGCATGCCAAGAATCACTTTTGTCATTTATTGACTGAATTGTTTCCGATATGATATCAGCTTTATGTAAGGTTTATGGTCTGGTGAGTCGGCTCTGAACAGTGACATGAGGGTGTTGTAAATAGCCAGGATCCATACCTTCCCCGTGAGAATTTGGAAGGCTGACTTTAATCGATTAAATTTGGATTTGTTTTGTGAAAGGGTAAGTGGTTAAGCTTCAAGACAACCACTACTGTTCAATGATTTGTTCTGTGACTAAAACATGATTTATTTTTTTAAATCGTGTTTGTGCGAGGTTTATGACAAATGAATTTTCAAAATAATGTACATTTTCAAATATTACATGGCATGAACATTTTAGCAATAACATTTTCCCCCTTCTCATAATAAATAAAAGATATTCAAGATGTTAAATGAGAATATATTCCAAAATGTCTGTCGAAAGTGATCCCTGCTCATCAATAACGAAAAATCCCTCTCGTTACCCAAAGGTGAAATAGTGATTGTGAACTGTAAATACGTGGAATGTGACATGCAAGGACCGTTTAGTCGAGTGCAAAGTTATTGATGGATTGGCTATTGTCTGCTGATATCATCAGGGAACGTCTAATCATTAACCTCAGGTATTTATTATTAATCCGTATTATCCGCATCGTTGGAGCCCCGTCGTGATGAAATCAACGAGAGAGTGTAAACAATAACACTCACTTCATTCATTATTGCAGGAGATTAAGAGATCGTTAAACATTCATATCAATGACTACTTGTGTACTAATTGCAGTTAGTATATGGCGGGTTCATGATAATTAGATCAACTTGTGAGGAATGATCATAAATATGGAACTCATACTCTGTTGATGTGTGAAATATAAGATAAATAATTGCGTTGGTAAAATTTCCTGTATTCATCATTTTCACATGCAATTTTAGTTACAAACGCAATGTTGTTTTATAGGTTGCACCATTTTCTTTCACTTAGTTAATTAAGGGCGCTTTGTGCAAGTGGGTACTAGTGTTTGTATAGTGTGCAATGCTTGTAGGTTTCATTGCAATGAAACTCCAGAATGGTGTTCCAGGATTTCTCCCTACACCAACAGATACTGTGATATAAGTGATCGAGATATTCCTCGACATCTCAGCACCATCTGTATTATCGGAGCAAATAGTTGGTGTTTTTTCACCGGACACTCAGTGTGATCCTAGGCAATCTATAGATACGTTTTCAATTGTTGATGTAATTATGAGAGACAACTGTGGACACATTATCGGTGAACATGAGTGTCAGTAGGAAAGTAAACAATTGTTACTGTCGTCAGTGATGACTGTTGAATCAATTTCAATGGTTTATAGTATTTCCAACATGTGACTCACTTGTGTGTGTTTGTATTAGAAGCAATTTGAGCACTCCTGCATGGCAGTGTGTCGGCCAGGTATTGTTTTTATTGGTAATGGCTCCCCCGGAGGTGCGGCATTAAGATAAAAGCGGAATCGTTGTCCAACGGTTAAATGGTTGATAAGAAGCACTGTTTGAAGTTGTGTGCGATTGTTTGCCATAGTATTGATGGCTATTGTATGAGCTCTGTTTGTCAGAATGTAGAATGGGGTATTGATTAGCAAATCAGGATGAGATTCACGTGTAAATGTTGCACAGTACACATGGAGTAAACATCTTATATTGATATACACATATGTTATAGTGATTTCAGTTTAAACAACAAGTTTTTGGAAGGATGATGATTGTTATGTTGGAGAAAACCTGCAACACCAACATGGCTGTGAATTGTAATGAAACCTATGAGTATTTGCTGGAGCTGTATGTGATAGCTATAGGGGTTTGAAGATAACCAACACTTTAAAGAATAATTCACTATTTAGAAGTGCGATGTTATGTGTTGGAGAAAGCCTGCATCACAAGTGAGGCTGTTATTGCAGTGGAAATTATAGGTATTGGCTATTACTAAATGTAATAAGTGTACTAACTAACTCCATATATTTTAATTTCCTGGTTGTAAGCAATGAGTTGACATCAATATTTACTGCATGTTGTTTCTGGTTTCTTCATCGTAAGTTTGTCGTATCCCCTCACCCAGCTTCAGAATTCTTCTTCTGATACATAGCCCCTGTGTATAAGACGACCCCCTTCTTTGACCCCCTATTTTTTGGTAAAAAATAGTCGTCTTATACACAGTAATATACAGTCATTATTTGAGGTTAAACAACATATCTAAGAAAAATCCACTGTTTGGAAGGGCAATCTTGTGTACTGTACAACACAAGTTAGGCTGTGTATTGCAATAAAACCTATGGGACTGGGTCTTTGAAGGGCATTTACAGGGTATACATAAGAACATGAAGATTTCCTGGATAACAACTTCTTTAATGTGAAAATACACCTATGGGTACTGGTTGGAAAAGGAGACATCTACGCAAGAATTACAATTTCATACCAAGCCCTATTTGTCTGAGGTTTGATTGAGTGAGGTTTTGTTTGAAAAATCTGAAAGAGTTTCATGGATAGTCTATCTTACTCATCTAGTTGTCTGTATATATACAGTTAGCCAATGATCAGTAGATCTTGTATTATAAGCACCAGTTCTTATTCGATAGCTGTTAATAAATAAATTCCATGAATTCCATAATTATGTGATTATTGATAGATATGTGCCACAGTTCATTTGTTGGTTCAAATAATGACGTATGCATGTTTAACTGCAATCATTATCCCATATGTGTATGTGATTTTGGTTGTTGACATTTGAATAATATTTGTTTAGGAGTCAATAATCGAAAATGTAATTACATGTATATTTGTCCAATCTTGTCATAGCATTAATGTCAAATATTATATCAATTGTAGAATGTAGTTGCCCGATTGTCAATAAATCATGTAAACAGTTGCTGTGATAGGGTAGGTCTATAATTGATCAGCCCATCACATTGGATTCTTCATGTTTATCCCTCAAACATTGCCTTAAAGAAATGTATCGGAAGTGTGTCCACAACATAAATTTTACCATTGCCGCAGCTATATCGGGAGAGTCCAATGGATAATGTTTTAAAGTAATCGGCAAGAGCAGTTAGGTCATGGAATTTGTCATCTCCAAAATGCTTCCAGAGGTATTTACAAAGCTTATTCAATCATTTTTAACCAAGCAGCTGCAACTTTAACACAAACACCTCAGAAACATGATAACAAGTAAGATACTGTTTTATCAGAGTATCAGCCATCTTGTTTTAGCATTACCTGAAATGAGAAAAAATGCTCTACAGCTTAAGCGGGGGTAAAATAAGACGGTATATATATAGCTTTCTGTCTGTCTGTCTGTCACAAAACTTCACCAAACTTGCTACACATGTTAGCCATGATCTCTAGTTGTGTCTTTTGAGAGTTAGACTGCTTTTTAAATTTTATTTCGCGGTTTCCATGGAAACATGACCAAAGCAGTGACTCTGTAAGGAAGTCATTTTGTGCAGAGCATATTTCTCAAACTATACATGCTAGCTTCACCAAACTTGCTACACACATTAGCCATGATCTCTAGTTGTGCCTTTTCAGGTTTAGATGGAATTCTGAATTTTACTTTTGACAGTTTCCCCGGAAACATGACCAAAACAGTGACTCTGTGAAGTAGTCATTTTGTGCGGAACTTGTCTCCCAAACTATAAATTCTAGTTACACCAAACTTCATACACAAATCAACCATGGTGCCTAGATGTGCCTTTTGAGGGTTAGACCTTTTTCTGAATTTTATTTTTGGCGTTTCTTATGGAAACATGACTTAACAGTTACTCTGTGAGGAAGTCATGTTGTGAGGAGCGTATCTCCCAAACTTTACATTCTAGCTACACCAAACTTTATACACATGTCACCCATGATCTCTAGATATGTCTTATGAGGGTTAGACTTGTATATGAATTTTATTTTTGGTGTTTTCCATTGAAACATGACAAACCCCCACACATGATAATCCTTCCTTTTTGGCTATTTTGATACATGGTTTATATTATTCATGTTAACTTATACTGTCAAAAGTTTATCTCTGGAACTGTACATTCTATATTCATTCAATTTTACACACTGGTTAGTCATTCCCATAAAGGTGCCTTTACTATATTCAATTATGTCAAACTATATTTGGAAGCGGGAGTATGTGAGCTGTGCTCGCTTCTACACTTGATTTCCACTTTTTTATAACAAAACATATGGACTTGATAGAATATCCATAGTAAGAAACTACACAAGGAAAGACTTTTGCTTCAGAAGATACTGTTCTAACACTTACTTAAACCTTCAACATACAGATGCATTTAAATTATCATGATAATCTATCAGAGCATAGTTCTTGAAAGTAAATAAATTATTCGGATTTTTTTTTATTGATTTCAGATCTTATGTTCCAAAGTTGACAAATAAACCTGTTCATTTGAAAGGATTCCAAGAATATTATCTGTTCTACAATGTGATTCAGTTTATTCAGATTATTGAATTTGTTTTGTAGTATTCAAAGAATTTGTTCCAGGTTGCCATATGTTCTGTTTGTCTTATTTAGAAAGTAAACCTAGTGTGTTTGATAGCGAGTAAATTTCAACTGAAACTGAATGCAAAACTCAGTTACAAATTAGTTGATGCCTCAGTGTAAGTATTCATTCAGGGTTGAAGGTTTCTGGTAATTAGAGGCAGTTCACTCATGAACTGATCTCCAGTAAATTTGTTGAATCAACCAATCAGAATTGAGTATTTTGAATGTCATGGTAGAATTAAGAATTGGCACAAGCTAGGTTGTCATCCATATGATTTGTCTCGCAGTATTCCAGGAAGTGAGGGGTTACAGACTGGTTCGATAGATTCCTCTCCTCAACCAAGTCCTTCTCCTGGAAGATTGTGCATATTGTAAATTCTGTTCCTCAAAACAGGGTACATTTTAATAATTTTATTTTTTGGTCTAATATTGATAAGCTTTTGAATTTAGAATACTCTCATCACTCTTGTTTGATATCATTCTCTATGGTAAGTTGGTAACTGTGTTAGCTTCATTTCATCACTCTTGTTTGATATCATTCTCTATGGTAAGTTGGTAACTGTGTTAGCTTCATCTGATCACTCTTGTTTGATATCATTCTCTATGGTAAGTTGGTAACTGTGTTAGCTTCATCTCATCACTCTTGTTTGATATCATTCTCTATGGTAAGTTGGTAACTGCGTTAGCTTCATCTCATCACTCTTGTTTGATATCATTCTCTATGGTAAGTTGGTAACTGTGTTAGCTTCAACTCATCACTCTTGTTTGATATCATTCTCTATGGTTAGTTGGTAACTGTGTTAGCTTCATCTCATCACTCTTGTTTTATATCATTCTCTATGGTAAATTGGTAACTGTGTTAGCTTCATCTCATCACTCTTGTTTGATATCATTCTCTATGGCAAGTTGGTAACTGTGTTAGCTTCATCTCATCACTCTTATTTGATATCATTCTCTATGGTAAGTTGGTAACTGCGTTAGCTTCATCTCATCACTCTTGTTTGATATCATTCTCTATGGTAAGTTGGTAACTGCGTTAGCTTCATCTCATCACTCTTGTTTGATATCATTCTCTATGGTAAGTTGGTAACTGTGTTAGCTTCAACTCATCACTCTTGTTTGATATCATTCTCTATGGTTAGTTGGTAACTGTGTTAGCTTCATCTCATCACTCTTGTTTGATATCATTCTCTATGGTAAGTTGGTAACTGCGTTAGCTTCATCTGATCACTCTTGTTTGATATCATTCTCTATGGTAAGTTGGTAACTGTGTTAGCTTCATCTCATCACTCTTGTTTGATATCATTCTCTATGGCAAGTTGGTAACTGCGTCAGCTTAATTTCATCACTCTTGTTTGATATCATTCTCTATGGTCAGTTGGTAACTGTGTTAGCTTCATCTCATCACTCTTGTTTGATATCATTCTCTATGGTAAGTTGGTAACTGCGTTAGCTCCATCTCATCACTCTTGTTTGATATCATTCTCTATGGTAAGTTGGTAACTGTGTTAGCTTCAACTCATCACTCTTGTTTGATATCATTCTCTATGGTTAGTTGGTAACTGTGTTAGCTTCATCTCATCACTCTTGTTTGATATCATTCTCTATGGTAAGTTGGTAACTGCGTTAGCTTCATCTGATCACTCTTGTTTGATATCATTCTCTATGGTAAGTTGGTAACTGTGTTAGCTTCATCTCATCACTCTTGTTTGATATCATTCTCTATGGCAAGTTGGTAACTGCGTCAGCTTAATTTCATCACTCTTGTTTGATATCATTCTCTTTGGCAAGTTGGTAACTGCGTTAGCTTCATTTCATCACTCTTGTTTGATATCATTCTCTATGGTAAGTTGGTAACTGTGTTAGCTTCATCTGATCACTCTTGTTTGATATCATTCTCTATGGTAAGTTGGTAACTGTGTTAGCTTCATCTGATCACTCTTGTTTGATATCATTCTCTATGGTAAGTTGGTAACTGCGTTAGCTTCATCTCATCACTCTTGTTTGATATCATTCTCTATGGCAAGTTGGTAACTGTGTTAGCTTCATCTCATCACTCTTGTTTGATATCATTCTCTTTGGCAAGTTGGTAACTGCGTTAGCTTCATTTCATCACTCTTGTTTGATATCATTCTCTTTGGCAAGTTGGTAACTGTGTTAGCTTCATCTCATCACTCTTGTTTGATATCATTCTCTATGGTCAGTTGGTAACTGCGTTAGCTTCATCTCATCACTTTTGTTTCATATCATTCTCTATGGTCAGTTGGTAACTGCGTTAGCTTCATTTCATCACTTTTGTTTGATATCATTCTCTATGGCAAGTTGGTAACTGCGTTAGCTTCATCTCATCACTCTTGTTTCATATCATTCTCTATGGCAAGTTGGTAACTGCGTTAGCTTCATATCTTTCAATAAGTATTTAGACCAGTGCAACAGCACAGACGGGGGTATAGGGCTCCTTGTGTCTGTCTGTCTGTCTGTCTGCCTGTCTGTCTGTCTGTCTGTCTGTCTGTCAGTGTATCCATTCTAAATCATTTCTGGAACATAACTTGAAAACTATAAGGACTTGGAAACTTCAAATTTGATATGGATGTTATCTATTTGGTGGTGGTGTGCCTTATTAAGGCGAAATAATTTCCCTGTTGCAGTCTGCATATGCAGTTTCTGATGTATTGATACTTAGTGATTTTTGACCTTGTTCATATAAACAGCGAACAAGCGTGAGAAATGTTATTGTGTCTTTAAATTGTGAACATTATGATCATTTTGAATTAAAATGCACTTTTTACAGATAATAACACCTGATTTTTCATTGTCTGTTTAAATGCTAATAACACGGAACTGTCTTAATACAAAATAGAATGAAAGATCATTTTGAATTAAAATCCCCTTTTACAGATAATAACAGCAAATCTATCATTGTCATGTTAAATGCTATAATACTGTGTTATCTTAATGCAAAATAGAAAAAATCTATGAGATGCACGAGATGACCCCTGTTCCTGGATCTTATATTTTGTTAAAAACAAATATCCTGATTGCCACTCAGATTGGATTTCTTAGACTGCATGTCTTTGTTATTTTTGTCCACATGGTAATGACATCAAATTGATTAAACTATCTGAGTTCAAGTTACCTTGCACGCTTTTTACCTATTAGCTGTTTGTTTTTATGCAGCCTGTAAAGATGAAAATATATGTAGATGATGTATGCTTAGTTTTTAGACAATTAACTAACTAGTGACGGGAAAAGCATGTTATCTGTCCTGACTTACTGGGTGTATATATAAATTACACATTTTACATATATCGGTGAAATATAATCTTTCATTCCCCGTTACGAGTTGGTTTTTGTTTTCATTAACCATATTGTTATATTTGGAAATAATTTTGAATGTTTTGGTAGGTCTTTAGACTACTGTTACATATCACGTATTTATGATAAGTTGTCATGAAGACATCATTGCTGCCTGCACGTGCATGTACGGGTCGTTTGATAAAAGGCTCGGTAGTCTGTCGTGGTTGTCTCCAAGTCAACAGTGTGTTTTTCATTGTATGCGCTATGAAGTATATGAATCCAACACGTATTTTAATTTAAAGTAAGAATGTGTATATTAAAAGCAAACAGTTTCTCTAAAAGGATCCTACAAAGAGGTGAATCTCCATATCCATCCGCATGTGACGCAGATTCATACACCTATTCTTCTGCACTACGAGCAAATAAAATGTCTCCTACAAAAATGTATTTCACAATAAAAGATAATTGTCAATATTGTTGACAGTGCTGTATTTCTTCCCATTGTTATTAATTCCAAGTTATATGATGTAGGTCATTACACATTTCATATCAAGACGCTCAAAAGCAAGTGGGCTGAAACTGAAAACCCCCTGTGGTGTTACCCTTGACATTTTGACATGTTAGTTTTTACATTAGAGATACTAAATAATGTAACACCGATGATCTACAGGGTTAATTGCTCTATTCATTTGGCTACGACAGTGAAATACATTTGTTTCTTAAGATTTTCCTCATATTTGACAAAAGTTGAGGCCTGATGAAGTTTTAAGCATTCTTAATTGTCCAATATATATTTCATTCATTACGTTTACATTAAAAAAACATGGAACTGTTTTAGAATTTTAATTTTAAATCATTAATTTGATGAATTGATATTTGTGAAATCTTAATTCCAATCCAGGACTTTGTTTCACAGTTGACAATACGTTGAAGAATCTCAGCTTGATTTAGCTAGTTTGGGTATGATTGAGTCCGATATGACAATGACACATATAGATCTGTGACAGCTGTGCAGCTATATCAATCAATTACACATAAGGTGGGTGCAGCTTGTACGTTGCACATTGTGCAGCTATATCAATCAATTACACATAAGGTGGGTGCAGCTTGTACGTTAAACATTGTGCAGCTATATCAATCAATTACACATAAGGTGGGTGCAGCTTGTACGTTAAACATTGTGCAGCTATATCAATCAATTACACATAAGGTGGGTGCAGCTTGTACGTTGCACATTGTGCAGGTATATCAATCAATTACACATAAGGTGGGTGCAGCTTGTACGTTAAACATTGTGCAGCTATATCAATCAATTACACATAAGGTGGGTGCAGCTTGTACGTTAAACATTGTGCAGGTATATCAATCAATTACACATAAGGTGGGTGCAGCTTGTACGTTGCACATTGTGCAGGTATATCAATCAATTACACATAAGGTGGGTGCAGCTTGTACGTTGCACATTGTGCAGGTATATCAATCAATTACACATAAGGTGGGTGCAGCTTGTACGTTGCACATTGTGCAGGTATATCAATCAATTACACATAAGGTGGGTGCAGCTTGTACGTTGCACATTGTGCAGGTATATCAATCAATTACACATAAGGTGGGTGCAGCTTGTACGTTGCACATTGTGCAGGTATATCAATCAATTACACATAAGGTGGGTGCAGCTTGTACGTTGCACATTGTGCAGGTATATCAATCAATTACACATAAGGTGGGTGCAGCTTGTACGTTGCACATTGTGCAGGTATATCAATCAATTACACATCAGGTGGGTGCAGCTTGTACGTTGCACATTGGCTGACATGAAGTACTTGTTCAAGTTATGTGTACCGTAGATGTTCCAAATATAATTCTATAAATATCAAAACATAAAAAAAAATGTTGTGAATAATTTTTTAAATTCCACCTTTCATTATATTCCAACACTCAAAACTCATATTGGAAATGACTGTTTCAATCTTGTTAAGATAATGTCAGGGATTCCTGCCTACAGCTCTAGCCCGCCATTCTTACTGAAATAAAGTCATCTGACAAAAAGGTAAATAAGTGTTACCACTGGGTTAGATAATGCTCCTCAATCAGTAAAGAGAGTTCTCAAACGAATGTACATAGTTCGATTAAGCCATGCAAGTCCATTTCCCTTCGAGTGGCCATTTTAATTTGTTCACATTAAAATGGCCACTCAGAGGTAGTTCAAGTGATCTGACTGATGTATACGTAGTGATACCCAAACACATAATGAGAACACAAAATTTGCAAAAAACTTGCTACAGCACCTTTTAAAAAAATTTATGCTCTAATTGTTGTCAATATTTTAGTATTTGTCATATTTATGTATCACAATATCTGAATGGCATGTATTTCTTATTTTAGCAATTGTTTTGAATTATTGAATTATTTGAAGAAACGGTAAAAATCAGACTTTTTTATAACCAAATTTGCCATTTGTGTTGTTTTCTATAAGACACAGAGGATGGTAAATGAGCTACAATGAATTACAATTGATGTTATTTTGTATCAAACCCTTTTGTTTGATAAGAACTGTATTATGTGGAAGGGAGTTTTTTTATTTTTACTTGCTCGCAAAATCAAGCCGCAAGTGAGCTGAAACTAATATTTCCCTTTGATGGCAGTGCTGTTGTTGTGCTGTCATAACCCCCCTGTCACACTGGGCATGCGTTCTTACGGCATTCCCAATGGGTTCTAAAATTAAGCAAAACGCGAGGGAAGCGCAGTAAGAGCTCGTATAACGTGATACGGTCTCAAGGACGCACTGGAAACTCCAAGAATTACCAAGAACCCCAAACCTCTGCATTTGTTTTGAACATGTTCAAAACAAACGTAGCGGTTCGGGGCTCTGGCCAGGAAAACCCAGTGCAGTCACTGTGGCAACCCAACGGAAACTCCTTGCACGTATTAGAAACGTAGTGGGATCTTTTTGAAACGAGTAGGAAACGTACTACTTCTGTCTGGATATGCATGGTGTTTCCTACTATGCGCCAATTGTGTTCCTATTGCGCTGTTACTGCACTTCTATCACGTCCCTTGCGATCCTACTAAGTTCAAAGGGTTCTTAGGGGGTTCACAACAGGTTTGTACTGCGGTCAATTTGCGCTCTCTGCTAGATACAACACTTTTACCATTTATAAGTCCACATAATGCATGATGGCTTGAGAGAGACAACGTCTTGTCATTGCTCAGCTAGTACATTTGCTGACAATAGACTAATGAGCAGTTTGAGCTCGAATCTACCACTGATCACCGCGGCTGCGTAGTGGGGTATATCTAAGCGTATTATACACGTTGTAGGAACCCAGTAAGAACGTAAGAGGAACTTGGTGAACTTGGTCTACACTCACAGAACTCAATAGCAACATAGTAAGAACGAAAAGGGAAACCCACAAGATATGCACATGGTTGTATTGAGAGCGTGCCAGTTGAGTCGAAAACGCAGCTAAAACGAGTTAGAAGGTCCTTGAAGGGGGAAAAACTTATGTTTTTCGGGGTTCACATCGTGTTTTGACTGAAAAATGGCCAT
Organism: Gibbula magus; assembly: GCA_936450465.1. Lineage (NCBI taxonomy): Eukaryota > Metazoa > Mollusca > Gastropoda > Trochida > Trochidae > Gibbula > Gibbula magus. The sequence goes on along the minus strand of OW388290.1, from coordinate 11,054,598 downwards.
TTTGAAGAACGCAGTGAAAAGGCCATGAGAACGCAGTGCAGTGTGACAGAGGGGTACATGCTATCTATTGTGGCGTCATACATGCAGCGGTATTACTCTAGTTTAATATTGCTGTATAAAAATATCACAGCACTGACTTTTACAGGCAACGAATAATGAACAAATTCAGTAACTAAAAGAATATTCTATGTTATCATATAGAGTATTTACGGTATCTTGGTAACATGTGTGACAGATTCTGGAGTTTACATTGATACTGTCGTTTGTGTAGGATGACAGTCATGGATATTTATAAATCAGGTCATAATTCAGTCATTGTTAATAATGATAAAGGAAGTACAAGGTTCATATTTTTTAAATCTCATACTATACGATTAAACTGACCTTTTTGAAGGAAATTTATTTCCTACTCGCCCTTATTATTGTTTGTATTTTTAGCACATCTAGCCTGAAAGGCCCAATGGGCTTATGGCATGGCATGGTGTCTGGCGTCCGTCCGTCCGTAAACTTTGTCACATTTTCATCTTCTTCTCCAGAACCACTTGGTCTAGGGAGCTGAAATTCTGCATTCTGAATTCTGAAAAGCTGACTCCTTGGCTAATGGGGATTCTAAATTGTAGATTTCATGACCCCGTGACCTCAAATGGGGTCACAGGGGTCATAACCCCAAAAACCTATTTTCATCTTCTTCTCCAGTTCCAAAAGGTCTAGAGAACTGAAAAGTTGTGTGCAGACTACTTGGCTAATGGGGATTCTTAATTGTAGATTTGGTGACGCCGTGACCCCAAATGGGGTCACAGGGGTCACAACCTTAAAAACCTATTTTCTTCTCCTTCTTCAGTTCCAAAATGTCTAGAGAGCTTAAAAGTTGTGTGCAGACTCCTTGGCTAATGGGGATTCCAAATTGTAGATTTCGTGACCCCTTGACCCCAAATAGGGTCGTAGGGGTCACAACCCTAAAAAACAATTTTCATCTTCATCTGCAATTCGAAAAGGTCTAGAGAGCTGAAAAGTCGTGTGCAGACTCCTTGACCAATGAGGATTCTAAATTGTAGATTTCGTGATCCTGCAACCCCAAATATAGGTCACAGACGTCATGACCTGAAAAGCTATTTCATCTTGAGATTTTATGTACTCTTTAAAGGGAGGTAATTTAAAGGAAACAACAGTAATGAATTAAATCTGTGTCTTTATTTGTAGGGGATTTTATCTCTGGCCTCAAAGATAGGTCAGAGGGGTAAGGACCTTAATACCTATTTCATCTTCTCCATTTAAAGTGCTTCCTAGGTGTTGTACCTCTCACCTAGAAGTTTACATTTTGAATTAGTTAATGTATATAAAGCCTGATGAGCTACAGAGCCCATGGCTCTATTTTTAACTTGATGTTTAAGCTCTAGGCATATAATCGATTGTTTTAAAATGTCACACTCAAAACTGTGTCTGATTTGCTTGGCGCTCAAAACATGTACTAGTCTTTCATAGATGTAGGTGTCACAAATCGCTCAAGCATTTGGCTTTGGATCGGCAACCTTGTCTGCTGTGGAAAACTGTTCTACACGCAGTAAGGTTTGAGTGCAATGCTACACTGAATTTCAGCGATGTACCATCCATGGTTTGCTAGTTCCAGCAGCTGCTTGCAGGTTTCACCGCAATGCATAACCACCATGGCGTTGCGGGCTTTCTCCCTGCAATAATACTAGTAGTCGTTATATAAGTGAAATACTCTTGAAAGCAGTGCTAAACCAAACTCACCTCACCACACAAGATCGTCACAGGTATATATCTTACCTCAAAACAAAAACTTCACTCAAATCATAGACTTCACTCATATCAAAGACTTCACTCAAATCATAGACTATCAAAGTTTTCACTCAAATCATAGACTTCACTCAAATAATAGACTTAACTCAAATCATAGACTTCACTCAAATCGTAGACTTTACGTGCTTTTTAGTGATTTTCAAAGGAGTTGGACATGCAGGTTTTAACCCTTAAACCTGCCTCCCAATCTTCTGCAGAGTCACAGTAACCCTTATGTCTTAAGGTTGCCTTAAACCCTGCTATTTCAGTCCATCTGTCAGTTCATCCATCTTTACAAAGGGCAAGCATTTCTTGGGGACAAGTGGGATAAGCTAACTTACTGGTTTCTAAATCTGATATACCTACAATTAATTGCTGCTTGAGTTCCCTGATCAGTCAAACTGCCAGACAATTTGGAAAAGGGCAAGAGAATTGTACGGGTCAGGCTGATCTTACTTAAAGCAAGGGGAGAGAATAACAGACCGATTCCGTGTTTTGTTTTGTTTTACAGATTATTCATTTATATGAATTATTTATGAATTTTGTGTAGTTTGATTATTAAAACTCTACTCAATAGATAGAAAAATTAATCTTCTCTCAAAAGTTATTTTATAGGACGGTATATCGGGAAATTAAAAAATAATCCTTGAACTTAATTGTTGTATGTGCAGATAGTTTATTCATCTTCTTTAATTCCAAATTGAAAACCATGGTTAAAAGAACAGTAGAAGTAGATAGCTTCATTATTTAGCAACTGCTTGATGTGTGTGTTTCAGATGTATAGCGGCCAAGTAACTGATCACAAGATTCAATTTGGGTACAACAATGCTGGTCAATACACCTTCACTGACATATTCTTGGAAGCCATCCAAATCATTTTGATGCAATCAAGTATTCATTCACTTCATGTGTGTTCTTAACCTACAGGGGCAGGATTGAGCACAGTGGTTATCATGCTGACTTCAGATCAAGAGGTCTGGGGTTTGATCCTGCAAGGAGCGCAGCAACTTTGTCTGCTGTAGAGAACGTACTGTTCTAAATGCAGTTATATTTGGGTGCACTGCTACACTGAATTTCAGCACAAGATCACCCATGGTTGCTAGTTCCAGCCAATGTTTGCAAATTTCACCACACTACATTGCCATAATGATGTTGTGACCTTTCTCCCTGCACTTATACTAGCATCCGTGATCTTATTGAAATACCCTTGAAAGTGGTGTTAAACCCCAAGTTTCCTCACCTCACCTACAGTTCAAATCTCTGGGTCACAGAGCAAGATGGTCACCTTGAACGGTGAAGAAACTAACATGTTGGTGAAGCCAGATATACGTGAGATAGGGAAGCTAGGTGATGGTCACCTTGTATGGTATAGAAACTAACATGTTGGTGAAGCCAGATATACGTGAGATAGGGAAGCTAGGTGATGGTCACCTTGTATGGTATAGAAACTAACATGTTGGTGAAGCCAGATATACGTGAGATAGGGAAGCTAGGTGATGGTCACCTTGTATGGTACAGAAACTAACATGTTGGTGAAGCCAGATATACGTGAGATAGGGAAGCTAGGTGATGGTCACCTTGTACGGTACAGAAACTAACATGTTGGTGGAGCCAGATATACGTGAGATAGGGAAGCTAGGTGATGGTCACCTTGTATGGTACAGAAACTAACATGTTGGTGGAGCCAGATATACGTGAGATAGGGAAGCTAGGTGATGGTCACCTTGTATGGTACAGAAACTAACATGTTGGTGAAGCCAGATATACGTGAGATAGGGAAGCTAGGTGATGGTCACCTTGTATGGTACAGAAACTAACATGTTGGTGGAGCCAGATATACGTGAGATAGGGAAGCTAGGTGATGGTCACCTTGTATAGTACAGAAACTAACATGTTGGTGAAGCCAGATATACGTGAGATAGGGAAGCTAGGTGATGGTCACCTTGTATGGTACAGAAACTAACATGTTGGTGAAGCCAGATATACGTGAGATAGGGAAGCTAGGTGATGGTCACCTTGTATGGTACAGAAACTAACATGTTGGTGAAGCCAGATATACGTGAGATAGGGAAGCTAGGTGATGGTCACCTTGTATGGTACAGAAACTAACATGTTGGTGAAGCCAGATATACGTGAGATAGGGAAGCTAGGTGATGGTCACCTTGTATGGTACAGAAACTAACATGTTGGTGGAGCCAGATATACGTGAGATAGGGAAGCTAGGTGATGGTCACCTTGTATGGTACAGAAACTGACATGTTGGTGAAGCCAGATATACGTGAGATAGGGAAGCTAGGTGATGGTCACCTTGTATGGTACAGAAACTAACATGTTGGTGAAGCCAGATATACGTGAGATAGGGAAGCTAGGTGATGGTCACCTTGTATGGTACAGAAACTAACATGTTGGTGAAGCCAGATATACGTGAGATAGGGAAGCTAGGTGATGGTCACCTTGTATGGTACAGAAACTAACATGTTGGTGAAGCCAGATATACGTGAGATAGGGAAGCTAGGTGATGGTTACCTTGTATGGTAAAGAAACTAACATGTTGGTGAAGCCAGATATACGTGAGATAGGGAAGCTAGGTGATGGTCAACTTGTACGGTACAGAAACTAACATGTTGGTGAAGCCAGATATACGTGAGATAGTGAAGCTAGGTGATGGTCACCTTGTACGGTACAGAAACTAACATGTTGGTGAAGCCAGATATACGTGAGATAGAGAAGGTGATGTATTCTTGAAGCCTAGCTCACAGTCTGATCAATCAAGAAGAAGTATACAAGAAGCCACAGCTTGAGTAATGAAATCATGTCTGCTTCATCTGTTCGTGTCTGATCAGTCGCAGAAACAACTGGCTCATGAATGATCAAGAACAACTACAGTTTTTGGCTTCTTGTCTTCCAGTCGATGAACAAGCATAGTTGTTGCGTAATTCTAAACTGCTATTTATGTTCAGTGAGGTTGTGCTTGACAAAACATCTATTTTCTTGTGTCTAAAATTAATTCTATTGGACAGAGAGTTTTGTTTTACCCCAAATAATCAAAATGGACTTGTTTGTATATTTGTGGGCTACAAATAATGTTGGTCACTGGATAGATTGACAAACTAGAGTTTGTTCTGGAATCTAAATGTATAGTATTTTATGGTTTCTGTACTAGATGTTATTGCTCATAAATAATCTGAAAACATTGAATCATGAATCCCATTTAGACAATTTAATGACTTCTGAAAGTTGCTGGTTGTTCTGTTGGAGCAACAATAATAGAGTTACTGCTCTGTATGGAAAACATGTCTGCATGCTTAGTCTATGTCGTGTCTGGTTTATATTCGGCATCTATATTTCAGTTGGGCAATTTGGTAAATATAAACTTGATCTTAAAATTGTTTCAAAATTGTTCACTGTGTACATGGAGCTGTGTACATATAAGTCATATATGAATTAATACTGATGTATATATAATCTCTTGGTATGTACTTTTTGTATATGAATTCACGTTGTGACATACATGAGCAAGTTTACTCTAGGAGTATATTTACTTTAATCCTGGAGATCATGTAACAGAATAATTTAAATTGCATATAGGTATTACTGCATGCATGAGTATTTGTGTCATGTAAATACTTCCCTGCAAATACACGTGTGTGAGAGTGAGAGAACGAACCCTGCACTTCAAGAAAAGGAAGTCTCTTCATCACTTTACTGCTTGAAGAATTTGCATTGTTCCATGTGTTAAATATGAATAACAACTGTTTCAAAATCTGTAATACTAACCCCCACTATTTTCTCATGTAAACAAACAAATTGTAAATATACGTTTACTCCTATATATGCAAACATACTCCAGGTGTATATATACTTACATGTGTGTACTTTTGCATGTAAACAGAGTATAACATATGTCCATCCATTGGGAAACAGTTCAGATAATGCTTATCTAGGTTATAATAGTCCATTTGTTTAGCACTATATCCATGCTCAAAACAGAGAATTCGTATCATTACCCTTTCGGTGCTGCTACTAAGGACTCTACTCGTCCGTTCTTCCCGTGTTCAGGTACACGATTAAACAGCTAAGTGGACTGAGTGCAATGTGGATAAAATGCCATTCCCAGGGAGAAAACACAATATGAGACCAAGGTCACAAATATTTGGTGTCTCCACCTGGATTCGAACCCGGGCCGTTGGGGTGAGAGACCAGCATGCTAACCACATTAGCATCAATTTCTTAAATTCTGTTACTTAGCAAACAATAAAATATGGATGTTTTCTTTGTTGTCTTACAAATTGACGAACAGTTTTTTTTTCTTTTTCAATAAGCACTTATTTATGTCTTATATTGCTTTTGTCAATTGAAAATGGTGAAAAAAAATTGATTGTTCCATGGTTGGTACACAGTAAGTTTTACACCCAGCATAAACCTCAGTCGGATGTAACTGCGAGCTATATTACCATAAAGCCTAGACTGCCTATTGATATGTCTAACTAAGTTGCTTGCATTGAAAACACTGTAGTCCAGTGAGAAGCAATGGTAATATTACCAAGGAGTGATGTATTAGCTCACCCCGTGTTGCAGTGCCATACAGCTTTGTAACCGTTCTCCAATGCTGCAAGTAACGAGAATATAAATGACAATATGCAATTGGGTGAGGTAGTAAACCAATTGCCTGTCAGGAGCTAGGCTTGGTGCCGTATATAAGCCTTTGTGTCCTTTGATGAAGCCCAACAGAGAGGGAATGTTTGTGCTGAATGATTTGTCTAGAAAGATACAAGTGAAATATAGAATGTGCTCAGATTCACAAATTGTAAGGTTGCTTCTCCTTGACCACCATTTGTATTTAAGCCTTTCTTTGGAAGCAAACACATGATGTCTAAAATCTGCCAGAATCCTGAATTATGGTTCAATTATTTCTCATAATTATGACACTATTCAAATAGTAGAACAATTTATTGTTACCAACAAGACATCAGGCTTTGTGCCTTTGCCAGACATATTCATTTCTATATAGAAGCAAGCATGTTTTGAGACAGTTAATGTCCGCAAATTACATAAGTATCATGCTGTTTTATTTATTACTTGACTGTCTGCTTGACATAAAGAGAAAAACAGTTTCTACTTGATCCTTTGTAAATGAGTCAAGAAGGAAACTACATTCTTTAACTGTCCTTTGGGATCCAATGGGTGGCAAACATATGTGTTTATATATTTGGTTTTCTTTTCAAATCTGTTTGTTTCAATTTTATATTTGGAAATTCAAGTTGATCTTTTCTTTGAAAAGAATATGCTACATTGTCTCATACAACAATATTCCTGGATCAATCCAAAAACCATAATTAGCTTTTATAAGCTTTCTCAAATATGTAAAATAAAGATGACCATCTATCATTGTCATTTTTTTCATGACTGCCAATCAACATTTTAGACTAGAGATGTTTATACTGTAACCATTTCAGATAGTGAATTGGCAGGGATCTAACCTCTTTCAGTTACAGTATGTAAGACTGGTCATCATTGAAGGTTTGACCTGCATTGGTTTGTCAATTACCGACTCATTTACGTAAAATAACAAGAATTTGGTCCTGTTCAATTCCAGCTATAATCAGCAGGAGACTTGAGACAACAGTCTTTCTTTGATGGAACCAATCTTCATAACCTGATCTCTGCAGTCGGACAATCAAAAGACAACATAAGCTCTGAGCTCAGAAATCAATTTGATGTAGATAAGTTGTAAGGGCAATGTACTTGGTTGGGCTCTCTAACTATAAGCCAGTTCATCATTTTCTTGTAAATCTTTGTCTTCAGAATTGCTCTCATTGAAGACAGATAAAACTGATCTTGAGAACTGTCTGGGCACTTGACACAGTAAGAAGTGTGTCCAACGGTTCTGTGTATTTAACCCTTTACCCGCTGATCCAGGAATATTCCTTGATAGCCAGCTCCCCCTTGAAAGTGATAGCCTGCCCCAATCTCCATCACTGGCAGATGGCAAGTTAAGGGTTAGGATATAGGGCATGGCTCGGTAGCACCTTATCCTAATTTAGGAATTTAAGATCCACCTCCACTGTCTTCCATCATTGAACATTCTGAGGCAGTAGAGATTGCTGATGTCCTTGGAGAGCCCTCAAGGAATACATTGACTGATCGTCGACTAGAAGAGTCTTTCTCTATATCCCTTTCTCCTCTGAGTCTGAACTGGAATACACTAGCATTGTGGCTTCAATAACCGTCCTTGCAGCTTCATTAATGCAATCTTTGATCTGCATGCTAAGTATTTAAACATCCAAAATATGTGGATTTAAAATTTGAATTAGGTGACTGTCCAACCATAATATGGACAATGATATGATGGGCAATGATATGATGGGCAATGATATGATGGGCAATGATTTGATGGGCAATGATTTGATGGGCAATGATATGATGGGCAATGATTTGATGGGCAATGATATGATGGGCAATGATTTGATGGGCAATGATATGATGGGCAATGATTTGATGGGCAATGATTTGATGGGCAATGATTTGATTGGCAATGATATGATGGGCAATGATATGATGGGCAATGATTTGATGGGCAATGATTTGATGGGCAATGATATGATGGGCAATGATATGATGGGCAATGATATGATGGGCAATGATATGATGGGCAGTGCATGCACATCTTGTTGAGCTATAGTATCAAGTGGTTTTTCTTTTCAGTTCAAATACAGTTTTGCATTTAGATATTTTTATAAGAATACCACTTGATTTTGTTTGAAGTTGATAACTTATAATGCTTATAGATAATACAATAAAGAGAGATCATGTTTATATGATGTAATATATCAACCTTACAAGCCATGACCGTTTCCTCTCTTTGATTTCTGACTTCAGCCATGATGGCCACATGAAAAGTTGGGGAGCACAAATTATTTGCCTGTCTTAATATTCTTTAATGCTTTGACAGTTTTCAGCAGTGTTTCAAGCTCTAACTTTGGGATAAAATTCAAATTCAAAATGATGCAGGCAAAAGACAAATCAATCTGCACAAGAATTCACCCTACTTTTAAACTAGTCTACGTCTTTGCCAATGGACAGTTTCATCATCTATTAGTAAGTCCTCTGTTCTAGTCACTTTCGAAAGAGCCTATTGACTGAAATCAATTTCATGTTAGATAATGGCTTGGTTTGATCTCAGTTGAATGTCTGTTCACTTAAGACTCTAGTTTCATTTGCCTTGAGACCAATTTCAGGAGTAGATGAGAGATGAAGACATTTGTTGAAGATAGGTTTAATTGTCAGTTCAACAAACAGAAGTCAATCAATTCAATGTAAGCCGTGTCCTTCACAGATTCAATCTGATGATGTAGACAGGGTGTACAATGAAAAATGAAGTCAGTTACGGTAATCTATGCTGTTCAAAGATCAGAGAGGATCAAGAGGGTCAGGGGATCGGAGACCACCCCCCTCCCTCGTTGAAAATGTTTTCAAGCACCCCACCCCTCACCCACCCCATCAAAAGTGATCAAAAGTCAAACGTTAAGGCTATTAAACCTATTCAAAGATTGTCCAATAATGTGTACAGAGTTTCCCTTAAAATGTCTGCATAGTCTAGGCCTTAGGATACCGGTCACGGACACTGCACTTAGAATTATTGTCGGATGTCTATCATTGAGCTAGTACTCAACTAGCCCTGTCCACGATCTGCGAGTCGAGTTGTCTCTGAGACACAGCAAGAGCCGTGAAAAAGGTCATGTTTACACTTCATAAATTTTGAAACAATCGGCGATTTTCACAACTTCTTACACATTTATCACTGCTAAACTACTGAATGCATTTTCATAATTTTTATGTCACATTAAACCGAAAAGAATAATCTTTTATTCTATATAAAATGCGCATATTTATTCACAGAAATAAAGGTACAATTTTACCTTTCTGAGAGGCATGTGAAACCAAACGACACACAAACTAATCAACATATTTTCATCAGTTATGGTTCGAGGTTAGCATTTATTGGAAAGGTCAAACAACATGACCATATTTGGGTTGACATGTGCTTATTTGTCAATTGGTTCGAGATTATGATTTCTTGGAAAAGTGCGATGAATGACCGTTTGCAATGCTGCATACATGTTGTAAGTATTTACGATTTTATAGTTGGAAATAAAGACAAACATTACATAGCTATAGAATTATAACCAAAGTTCGCATTCTAATAATTTTTATATCATTGTGAAGCCAGACACCTTGTCTTCAAATCCGTATATAAATGGAAATTTTTTCGTTTCGTATTTATGAAATTATGAGGCCCGAATTAAAGACAATCTTTCGAAAGTAATAGAATAAAAACGAAAAATCATGGAAAATTCATTGAAAGTTTCGGGTGTGAATTAGCCATTTGTGTACGGGTGTCGCCACTTGAATTTGTATTGAACGCCTGTGTATAGTCCGTATTCGCCATGTAGATGCAGTATATTTCGTAAAAACGGTACCTGAATCGCCGCCTGGAAATTCTGCCAGCAGAGCTAATTAGTGCCTAAGACAAAACTACTGCTGCGAGCTGCAAGCCTGTAAATTCCGCCACAGGGGCTAAAATTGGTAAAATAGAAATACGCAACGTAAGGGTTAATTTTAGTAAAGGTAGCTTTGTGAAAGAAGACGTTCAATACCGACAGATTAAAGAGATTTAAAGATGAGAGAGGATGGCGAAAAACAGTTTGAGGTGAATTTGATTCAGTAATAACATTCAGTATGCTACCAAAGCCAAGGGAGTTATTAAAAAATCAGACACCTTTGGAAATCCACTTCAGGCCATGTTGGGAAACCATAGTAGCATTCTAGTCTTTTACCAGAGTCCTTGGGACAAACTTCAAGAATTCAAATTGAGACTCCTTTGGAAAATCAACTTGAGGGCTTTTTTATTTCAACCAGAGCATCTCAATGTTCTTTTATCTCTGGTAAGTAGTACTCTTTCATGTTAACCAGGAGCTAGACATGACCCTCATGCTTCAAAGTGGTTCTGTTTGCCTATGATGTAGAGTTATTGAACAGTTTGCAGTCTCAGTGGTAAGTAACTAGTAACTATCTCCCTTCTCCTGGAGGAGGCAAGAGACTCATCCTTTCGTTGTTTGATTTCTGTCAAGAGATTTAGTAGAATAATTATTCTAGGAAATAATTACAGGAAAAATCTTAGACAACTACTCCTCCAAATAATGGCTTTATTGGGATCAGTTTTTGCATTCATATGAATGTTTTTACCCATTGAAATTAAAAATATCCCATTTACTGCTTTGAGGCATTGCCAAAGTGAACAGATTTCACAAGATATCTTTATTACTTTGCAATATACCAATTACTTCAGACCAAATTCAGATATTGGGGGAAATATTGTGCTTTTTTCTTCCATTCTTTCAGATCAGGAGTATTGAGGTTTCAAAATTTTGATTCTCAATTTGGATGTATACCTCCATATACTTTTGATTTTGAAAGACATAAAGATGAAACTTTATTTGAAAGAATGATACTTTAATAGCTTTGTTTTGTAAACAAAGAATGTGTAGGTGATGGGTCACATTGTGCGACTGTGAAATTCTTAGCCTTCTGACAATTGGGTTTGAGAGCGACCCTAATCTTGAAGGGTTTCATCCCCTGTAATGACTACTCACCTTGTCAATGGTCGGTGTACTTCTTTTCAAGGTCATGTCAGTTCATTATGTAATGATTATTTTAATTAATACTGAAATATTTTGGAGTGTTAATATGACATGTGGGTCAAAATATGTTACCATGGCATTTCAGAGTCATTCATGTGAATTTTATTGTCTCGCGCCGCACTGGGCCGTTCACTTATATTATTATGAAGGGGGTTCACCTTGAGGGCCCATCAAATTTGCATGTAAAAATTCTATCCCCCAGGATCCGCCACTGGAACTATCCATTGTTTTACTGCACTCAATATCGGCACAGTACTGTCCATGGTTCCCTAGTTCCAGCTGATGGTCGCAGGTTTCAGCACAATGTAACCACAATGGTGCTATGGGGGCTTTCTCCCTGCAATGATAGTCATGACATTAGTGAAATACTCTTCAAAGAACTGTCAAACCTAACATCAATTCATCTCCACTGTTTATCATTCATTACACTCATCTGAGTGGACACGGAATATTCATGAGAGAATCGAGCAATCAAATTATGTTGAGTTAGAGTAAATATTCTGATCATCTCTCACATGTCGTCCTTTGTGAAGAGGTGAAGTATGATATATATGACGTGGAGTCAGGAAAAGACATGATAGTAATCGAGGCATTTGGATGAGAGTTTGTGTTTAGAGATGTTCATTGCAGACATCATGGCTACACCTTCCATTATGCTTTCATTTATTGAGAATGTCCATCTCCAACAGACGCTTACTGAGGTTGTTTATCCTGAATTCACCAGGATAATGGAAGAGGAAATAAATGATAACATACTTCTGAAAAAGCATATTCCCTATATATTTGTATGATTACATCTTTAACTGCTGTTGTGTTGGTTGCAAGGAATAAGAAGATTTAATTAGTTTTGAAAATAAAAATCTTAAAAGTATCTATCATGACACAAATAATTCTTTCTGTCAACTAAATGTTTATTTTATGTCAAATGGATATCAGATATACATAATGAAGACAATTCAGCAAAAGTTAACGTATAAGTTTCTCTCGTGCTTTTGTTGCTCATTCTTTGAATTTGTGTATTGAAGTTGGCAGCTTACTCAGGTATACCATGAGAAAACAGTATTTCATGTATTTCAATGTTTTTCATTTCTATTTTATATGTCCTGTTTATAAGACTTTACAAATAAAGTAACTTTACTATTATAAGCATCCAAGTGAAAGAAAATTTATACTGTTTTTGAAATTTATTAAATTTTAATTTAAATTAAGAAATTTTATTAATAAATATTAACATATATATAGTGTACATATTTTTCACAGTAGAATTAAGAAAACTGATTAAACATCGTAATTAATCAGACCTGCGTTAGTGTTTAAACACTAAGAAGGGTCTGATAAATTATGATATCACCCGAACAAACTGAATGTTATAACGATTTATCTTACCACATGTCTCAAAATATGATTTAAAAAAACAAAGAAAAATTTTGACAGAAAACAGCTGATCAATTGACAAACTATTACCTTTAGCTGGTGCCACGTGACATGGAATGATTGACGTTGATGCATGCTTTATTCATGTTGCGGGATATAAAACATTTATCACCCTCGGGAAGACTTATCAAACCTTATGACGATGTTTATTGATATTTGTTAATGGTCACGTAGACAAATCAGGGATCAACATTCTTACACGAGGTACGATAATAACTTTTATCCACAAGCATTTTGCAATTTGTTGCAATGCTCTGTCATCTGCTTGTTTTCTTTATTAAAACTTCAAACTATTGTTCTGAATGTTCAGGAACATGATAAAGCCATGTTATGGTTGTCAAGGTAATATCAAAGCATGGGTCTGTTTGTACCACAGTTTTTGTAATATCTTAATTGTTGTTCACATGTCAGACACGAGAACTGTGTTAATCTGCCTTCGCCTCTCGCCAAAGTAGAACACTTGCTAAGTCGTTTTGACTTGACAAAAGAGCTTCCGCCTAAACTCCAAACTCTTATGTAACAATATTGATTAAAAATTATGTTTGCTACATTCAGGATTTACAATTCAAGAGTCACATCTTTGAAATTTCTCACAATCAAACTATCCATAAGGGCCAATTTATCAGTTTAAAAAGAATACTGTACATGTATATATGTGGTGGTACAACATCACTATTGACATGCATTTTACAATGGTAAAATATCAGTGTCCGAAGTATATATAAGTACAGCATCACTAGCGGTGTGCATTTCAGCACTCTTTTGTGTTATCTTCTCTTCATGGTGATGTCATTGTGTCACTGAGAGGACTGGGAGGACTGGGAGAAGTGAGAGGACTGGGAGGACTGGGAGGACTGGGAGGACTGAGAGGACTGAGAGGACTGGGAGGAGTGAGAGGACTGAGAGGACTGGGAGGACTGAGGGGACTGAGAGGACTGGGAGGACTGGGAGGACTGAGAGGACTGGGAGGACTGGGAGGACTGAGAGGACTGGGAGGACTGAGAGGACTGAGAGGAGTGAGAGGACTGAGAGGACTGAGAGGACTGGGAGGACTGAGAGGACTGGGAGGACTGAGGGGACTGAGAGGACTGGGAGGACTGAGGGAACTGGGAGGACTGGGAGGACTGAGGGGACTGGGAGGACTGAGAGGACTGGGAGGACTGAGAGGGCTGAGAGGACTGGGAGGACTGAGAGGACTGGGAGGACTGAGGGAACTGAGAGGACTGAGAGGACTGGGAGGACTGAGAGGAGTGAGAGGACTGGGAGGACTGGGAGGACTGAAAGGGCTGAGAGGACTGGGAGGACTGAGAGGACTGAGAGGAGTGAGAGGACTGGGAGGACTGGGAGGACTGAGAGGACTGAGAGGACTGGGAGGGCTGAGAGGACTGGGAGGACTGAGAGGAGTGAGAGGACTGGGAGGACTGGGAGGACTGAAAGGGCTGAGAGGACTGGGAGGACTGAGAGGACTGAGAGGACTGGGAGGACTGAGAGGACTGAGAGGACTGGGAGGACTGAGAGGACTGGGAGGACTGAGAGGACTGGGAGGACTGAGGGGACTGGGAGGACTGGGAGGACTGGGGCTTTTATTGATTCATAAATCGACATGAGTATATAGAAGCGTAATAAAGAAATAACTATGCTCTTGCTTAATATCACTTTTAGAAGACTTGCAATAATTACAACTCTTGTTTTTGCTCGGTTATAAAAGTTGTTTGATCTAAAATTCCTGTCTATTTCAAAATTAAATCTGGAACTGCAACGGAAGAACAAAACAATGTAAATGTTTTACAAATTTTGTCGTTTGTAAATCAATTGTGACAACATACATATTAATTATCCAGTACTACACCGACGTTTTATAATTAGCAGCACGGACTAAGTCGGAGCTGCTATCAGTTTTTGTGCAGTTTCCATCGCCACCGCCGCCGCCGCGTTTTGTATTCGCTATAACTTTTTTCCTATTAGGTTTTGAGAACTCATATACATAACTTCTTACTAATGCCCCTTTGGAATTTTTTTGACATGTTCACATTCAAGGTCAAAGGTCAAGGTCACGAGTTCTGAAATCGCTAAAAAAATCCTTGTAAACACGATAACTTGAAAAATATTTGTGCTATAAGGCTCTTCTTTGGTGTATATCAACTATGGAGAAAGGCCAAAATTTGAAAAGGTTTTCGCTAACATCCGTCAAAGGTCAAGGTCATAGTGAGGTCACAACTTAAGCATACTTTTGCAAAAATGTCTTATTTCAACTATTAACACTTTGAATCATTACATGATCGTGACACACAATGAAAAGTGATCACTGATTGTGTGACCTTGAATTTTAAAGGTCAAGGTCACGAGATAGGGTCATGGTCACCAGTTCTGAAATCACTATGTAACTTTTTTCCATGAAGGTATCAAAACCTCATATATATAGCTTCTTTCTTGTACACCTGGGGAATTATTTTGACATGCTCACATTCAAGGTCAAAGGTCAAGGTCATGAGTTCTGAAATCACTACAAAAATCCTTGTAAACACGATAACTTCAACAACTTTTGTGCTATCAGGCCCTTACTTGGTATATATCAACTATGGAGAAAGACTGAGATTTGAAAAGGTTTTCGCTAAAATTTGTCCAAGGTCAAGGTCACAGCGAGGTCACAACTTAAGCATGCAGTTGCGAACATGCCTTATTTTAACTATTAACACTTTGAATCATTACATGATTGTTATACACAATGAAAAGTCATCATTGACTGTGTGACCTTGAAGATCAAAGTTCAAGGTCACGAGATATGGTCATGGTGACCAGTTCTGAAATCTGTAAATAACTTTTTTCCAAGAAGGTATTAACATCTCATATACATAGCTTCTTTCTTATAAATCTGGTGAATGATTTTGACATGTTCACATTCAAGGTCAAAGGTCAAGGTCATGAGTTCTTAAATCACTACGATAATCCTTGTAGACATGATAACTTCAAACATTTTTGTGCTGTCAGGCTCTTATTTGGTATATATCAACTATGGAGAAAGACCAAGATCTGAAAACGTTTTCGCTAAAATCTGTCAAAGGTCAAGGTCACAGCAAGGTCACAACTTAAGCATGCTATAGTGAATATGCCTTTTGTTAACAATAAACACTTTGAGTCATTGCATGATTGTTATACACAATAAAAAGTAATCATTGATGGTGTGACCTTGAAGGTCAAAGGTCAAGGTCATGAGATATTGGTTAAGGCCATGTTAATCCTTTGATCCAATTTAAACTCAGAAATAGGTTTTAAGAACAAGTTTGTGAAAAGTGACCCCGGTGATGATTCAACTTGATAGAATAACTTGAATAAGAAAAAAAAATTTGTCCAAAAAAATTCCCATTTTATTTATGCTGAGGAGAAGGCGGAACAGGGAAAGGCGAGACCCAAAGTTTCGGAGCTGCTCTGCTTTTGCGGTGTCCCGCAAACGCTCTTCTAGTTTATTCACAGAGCATGCATACAGTACCGAAACTAATCCCTTTTATGCGTCCCCATGTGATACCTAATGCAACCCAACAAATCCTATCTTTCATGTTGGTGGATTCTAAATCTTTTGGCATGTGTATTTAACATGCTGACACTACTGGGTTATCCTCCATTATCGATCAGTCAATCTCCATACAGTGTCCTCAGTGCTCCGGCACTGCATGGAGCTCGGAGAGATGGGAGTCACTTACAGATGGTCACCAATTGAGCACTAATGGAAGGGTCATCAACCCAACATCTGGACCACTTTGTTTTATTGGGAAATAATGTACTCGGTAATCTGCTTCTTTGAATCCTCTGGGGTCGATGTAATAATTTGTCAAGTAAGAATATTGACTGGCTAGGGTGCCCTTGCGAGGAAGTGTAGCTAAGTTTACGTGTAGGACCGCGATTCATCTCGTAAATTGCCTGATTGGATGGCAATCAATGCAGTCACTTAACTAGATTCAGATTACACCAGACGAATCGGAGTAGATGCCTCCAGCATACATCGTTCTTACAAGTAATTGATTTTCATGTTGCCGTCTGTACTTTTAATGAACAGCGACCATATTCTGATTCAAGGTTTCATTTTGTGTCTTGATTTTGCAGGCTCTCTTCTTGGTATTATTTTGAAAGAATCACTTTGATTGAGACTGTGAATTTATGAATGAAATGAATCTTCATTAATGCTTTTCCTTGTACATCCTACTCAACCAGAGTATCTAGGCAACTTTCGCCCTGTATGTGCTTTGTCACCCAATAAAATGTGGTTCCTTGGAAGTTTGATGCTCACTTATTGGACTTCTCATCTGGGCACTGCCAATTTTGGATGTTAATTATAGTGTTATTGGATGTTAATTATAGTGCGATACAAGGCAAAAGGTGCTAAGACAATCAGGGGATTGACGTACCCTTGTGGATAGAAATACCCTGATGGAGCTGGATGTTCCTTGTAGTGGTTGATGTTGATGTTGATGTTGAGACATAATTGAAAAGAATTGTCTGTCAGATTAGTTATAGTGATAACCCATTGCAGTTTTGCAGTAAGATTTGGATGCATTGGATTCATTGATACAATGTTCGCTTGCTTCATCTGATACTTATAGGCTTCATAGCATTGCATGGCCACAGGGGCATAGGAGGCTTCCTCACTGCAATAATACTAGTCACTGTTATAAGTGACATACTGTAGCCAATGTCTCCTCACCTCACCTCACCTCACCTCACCTCACCTCACCTCACCTCACCTCACCTCACCTCACCTCACCTATACATGTAAAGATAAGCAACAACTCATTCAACAATCTCCCCACAGAGGTTATTCAAATGCCTTCCCAATAAGCATCCATTATCTCTGCTGGTGTACAATCAATAGATATCCCTCTACAGCAACATCCCTGAGGAACAGACCGGCAAGTTTGACGTCAATGAATGACAATGATACAGCTCTGACATAAGCAATCTACATGATGTCATGAAGTCCTATCTGTTTGGATTGTAAATGTGTGAGTTCAGTCTTGGTCGTCAAAGTCACTGAATTTTACTCATTTCATAGGTTTTAATCAAATTATGTGTCAATCCTTGCATCACTGAGTCTCGTTCCCCAAAGCCTTTTAGGTGTTCACATCGTGGATTTTGATTGTAAATGTGTATGAACAGTATTATGATATGGACAAATATTTGAGTTGTAGGCCTGAGTTCAGTCTTGTTCCTCAATGCCAATATAAATCCATACTAGTGCTGTGGTTTTTGGTTGTGAAGTTTTTCTTAATTGAAAAACATCTTCAAAAATTAGTTCTGTCTTGTTCCCCAAAGCCAATAGATCATATAAATATGCATATTATAACATTGATATATCAATCAAATATCTGTAAATATTTTAAAGACATCTGCAGCTCTGACTCATGGGTTTTGATTGTAAAAGCTATATAAAATTATATACATGTGTGAACAAATATTTGAGTTGTATCTGAGATCGGTACTGTTCTTCTAAGCCTAAACAATTTTATTAACAAATATGCCACTTTTAAAAAGAACATAGCAACAATGAGTTCAGTCTATTCCTCAAAGCCAATATATCAATCTGTGATGTCATGGGTTTTGGGTGCACATGTGCATATCATCATAAGAACATATATAAATGACAACTGTGACACTGAGTTTGTTCTTGTTCCTTAAGTCCATCAAGATCAATGTCAACAGAGTTATGGGTTATACCACTGTTGTCCATGTTGTCATTGATTTTGGCTTTAAGCACTGCATGCTTTGTGGACATGACCCCAAGGTCAGAGAACAAGAGGTGTTGTGAGGTCGGCCTGAGGAAGTACCCAGTAATGACCTCACCAACTGTTTCATTCACCACTGTAGAGCCATGTTTGCACGGTCATGTAGGTATACATACATATGTATGTGTTACTTTGCTCTTTAGTACACTTAAAGTATTGTGTTTCTTTGAATGGTTTCATGTCCACAAGATTGAACAAATATGGTTTTATCATTGTGTAATATTTGCAAAAGATTTATGCAGGACAGTGAAAAAGTATTGATTCTTATAAGTAAAATCAGGATTTTCTTACAATGATGAAAAGCAGACAGGTTTCTGTCAAGTTTCTGTTTTAGTTTCTTATAAAAAATATTTATTTATTTATCAGATATAAATATATAATTCTATTTAGATCTCAGAATCGCAGTGTTAAAAATCAATTGACGTCAGTCCATACATGTTGAAATGTTATTACCTTTAATGTTTTTATTGATTTCAGTATTAATGAATGATGTATGAATATTGTAAAATCATATTCATAATTCACATCAAACAGACAGTAGGGAGAGATATCGTTTTAAACACATTCCTTAGAAAATAAAAAATATAAACAGATCAATTATTTTTAAAATATGCTATTGATCCCCTCACAGATTGCATGATTTATAAATGAAGAAAAGTCTTACTAGAAATTTTAATAAATACTAATAATATATTAGCTGTTTGTTAAAATTACTAAAAACCATTATTAATGTAATAAATAAACAAACTTTCAAGGAGTGCAATAAATGACATCCCTTGCATGGGCACTTATTTTTTCATTATGTGACGCCAATTGTAATGGAGCACAACTACAAGAGGAATTTTGTTAGATGTAAGCGATAAAAATTCCTCACATGTATTTTTAAATGCAGAACGCTGAAATGTCATTTGATCAACCATGTATGCAATGTAAAGTTTTACTTGATTTATGTACCTGTCGGTGCACATGTCCAGCAAGTTACAGCTATTGTTGAGTAAGAGTTGAGTTGTTGTGCTTGATGTGTACGTATAGCAGGAGCTTTTTTGCGAGGGATATTATTAAGTCGGTTGCAGTATATGCAGTGTACACAATGTATTATGCCCCTGCTATGTCGCAAAGTAGTTGCCGATATATAGCGATAAGCATCTCCGTCTGTCCGTCTGTCCGTCTGTCATGTTTTTGGTATGCTCATTACTCAGACACAATTGTGCAAATGTTACAAACCTTGATATTTATATTTACTATGATATGTAGATCTGTCTTTTGTATGTATCATACCTTAATTTTCATAATTAATGCAAATTACTTTTTTTCAACTTCAACTTATTGTTAACACTAGAGCACTCTTAAAGTCTTACAAAAGGACAGCAAGTTTCACCAAACTTGTCACACATAGCAACCATCTTTTGGTTAGATTCACACATGAATTTAGTCTGGGAGGTTTCGATTAAAACACAACAGGAATGATGACTACCGGTATGTGCAAGTCGTCCTGTCTGAAGTATATCTCCTCATATAAAGATGTTGGCTTAATGGAAACTTATCCACTAGTCAACTATGATACCTAGATCTGAATTAGATCTTTGTCATTTCAATCAATATCTGTAGAACTATGATAGAATCCTTTATGAAGTGTATATATTATATATATATCTAAAACTTCACACTCTGCTTTCATATAAACTGTAGTGGTATGTTCACACAAGGACTATATAAACTGTAGTGGTATGTTCACACAAGGACTATATAAACTGTAGTGGTACGTTCACCCAAGGAATATATAAACTGTAGTGGTATGTTCACACAAGGACTATATATACTGTAGTGGTATGTTCACACAAGGACTATATATAAACTGTAGTGGTATGTTCACACAAGGACTATATAAACTGTAGTGGTATGTTCACACAAGGACTATATAAACTGTAGTGGTATGTTCACACAAGGAATATATAAACTGTAGTGGTATGTTCACACAAGGACTATATAAACTGTAGTGGTACGTTCACACAAGAACTATATATATACATTGATGTGCCTTTTGCTATTTTTCTTTAATCAATGTTAGTAGCGGAGGTATGTGAGTGAGTTGTGCTCACTAATTCTCTTGATTCGATGGCACAGGTGCTTGAGGTGTGATAAAGACAACCAGCCCTTCTCAGTAATGTAGAATCTTAAATTGTCTACTTGGAATCCCTCAAGTCAGACGCCGGAGTTCGAATCCCGCCAGGGGCACGGCAACTTTGTCTGCAGTAGAGAACTGTTCTACACGCAGTAAGATTTGGGTGCAATGCTACACTGAATTTCAGCGTAGTACCACCCATGGTTCGCTAGTTCCAGCCGATGCTCGCAGTTTTCACCACAATGCATAGCCACATGGCGTTGCGAACTTTCTTCCTGCCATAATACTAGCAGCAGCGATATAAGTGAAATACTCTTGAAAGCGGCGTTAAACCCAAACTCACCTCACCTCATCTCAAGTCAGACGTCTTGTTAGCCACTTTTGTAACTGGTCCCATCTGAAATTTACCAGCAATTTACTGACATCCAGCCAGCTACTTCAGACACTGTTCCTTGGGGCTCTCTCTGTATACTTCTGTTTCTACTTCCAACACCTTCAAAGCCGTATACAGGAGAGAAATTCAAATAATATAGTGTTGACACTGTGTATTATGTAATTTCATTGATAGAAAGATTTACAGTGTGTAACAGTTCTCACCTATTTCTGTGCCAACTTTCTTTTTGAAGTATGATTTATTGTGTAATAATATTTCCAGTTTTGTAACAGTGTTCCCGCTGACTTTTGAAACTCTCGGTACAGTGTACCGGCAGTGGTAATTTTTACCGGTACATACACTGTTGTAAAAATTGAAGGGTGCTTCGTTTGTCAAACTGAATGATGCGACAGTTTTAAAATGTACACTAATTATGTGATATAATGATATTGTTCGTAGAAAGATAACTATCTGAGAGCTTTCATGACTCATATTATGTCTGAATTGTGGATACGGCCTGACAGAAAAAAATAATTTTCATCAGTGATTCGGAAATGAATTGGTTTTCATTCACACTCGCCGATTGATCCGTTATGAACTGACCTTTTGACTGGTATTTTTTTTACATTTCAATTTATTTGTGAAACTTCTTTCTTATTGAAAATTAACTGAGATACATTGAATATTTTAATTTAATTCATGACGGAAAAGTTTGTAGTTTGCCGTGTGGTAAAAATTTAAGGATCGTTTCAAGAAAATGCCGTGAATAATGAATGCCACGCACCTGAAAAACTAACATTTTTTAAAAGTTTGACATTATGCCTTTATTAAAATAACCAAATCTGGAAATATATATCTGTAAACTCTACACAAACACATTCACAAACAGTATCATATCGGACACAAATCAAGTTGGCTCACGTTTGGGAAATCCTGTTTGATTCTCTGCCATTCGATTGGTGTGACGTCACAATATTGTCCTTATACTGACCAATGGGCGTGCCGTATTGCTCGATTGCTAAGTCAAAGGATTCCCCTTCATGTTCTGAAATCTTGTCTTGGTTGGGGAATCGGGTTGAGTTTTAAAACACATTAAGGTGCCGGTAATCGTAAAATTAATGTCAAGAAGACAAATGAAGATTGCAAACAAATTCAAATGGTTTATTAGTCAAGGTTCAGATCAATGATTTGAATTTACCGGTACACTGTACCGACAAGGTTATAAAATACCGGTACACTCCCAAATTTATCGGTAAAAAACCGGCAATTACCGGTTAACGGGAACACTGTGTAACTATATATAAGTATGTTGTAAAGTGACCTAAATGTGTTTGGATTTATTGAGCAGCAGGTTTCTTTTGAATGCTGTTCCCATGTATGACAACATAACAGTTAACCTTTTTGACGTCACAATATTATTGTCGCTGTCACAAGGTGCTAGGGCAAGTGTAAGATTTTTGTTCTTCGGGGCTTTGCGGTGTTGTCGATGATGTAGTAAATGTTTAACTCCCTTTTCAAATATGGGAAATATAGTAAGATTTCACAATCATAAGTGCGAATGTTCGGCATTTTCTATTTTGTTGTTATTTTATACATTGTGCTAATAATTCACAATTGTGCTGACCTGACCCTACCTCTCACAAAACTGGAACAGCCATAACATCCTCTTCCCTCAGGAAAGTGAAAAAGAATAAGAAGAATGAAAAGAATATTTTTTAAAATACCTGATATCGGCATTTGTTTTAAATTGATTCAAAATCAATAATATATTACAAAAGATTCATCTTAACTGAGACAAATGTATTGTAAAAGATCTCTAAAAAAACATTTTTTGACTGACATGTAAGGTCAATCATTAAATTGTCAACAAAAACTTCAGTTTTGGCGAACATTCCTTTACCATTCCGCAGGTGTCAGAGAATTGGATGATCCTAAGAATTCATTCTAAATTCAGATAACTGTAATCATAATCAAGTGTCCTGTGTATTGCCTCTTATACAGGTATCTAACTTCAACTCATTCATTAACCCATAATCACAAAGTCTTACTCACAGTCTCTTTTATATCATTTTACCTTTACAATATACTCTTCAAAAGCAAGTCTACGTTAAGAGAATTCTCCAAGGCTCTTTTCCAATATTCAATAAAATGGTCCTGGTTTAAAGAATTAAAGAAATCAGATTTTTATGAGACTATTAGTGTCAGTCTGTCACATACCCTCTGCATGTGTTCCTTGAACCACTCCCCCATGCTCAAACCCTATTGATGCATTGACCCATCACTTGACACACTGTTCATTCACCAGACACTCCACCAACTGCCCATTGAACCATTACCAGTAAGCCGTACATGTGACATAAAGCTGCATACAGATCTGCCTGTACGTACATGTGTTCAACAGGGCAGCCAGCTCACTGGAGACTCCCTCACTTGTCTGCTTGCGCTGTATTGTCCAAGCTCTACAGTCAGTGTATGAGTGTACAGTCTTCTCTCTCTCTCTCAGCTGTTGTGTCTTGTCAGTCCAGCGGCTGAGAGACAAGCTACTGTGAGTCAGTAAACCTTTCTCTCTACTGCACATTCATGATTGTCTTCTGACACTGGAGTCAGTAGGAGGATCTAACACTCTACCTCACTACTCAAGGAGATTTGTTCTCTGGATACTTGTATGTGCATTGCTGGGCCAGGCTACACGTGGGCTTGTGTGCTTCTTTGTGTGTGAGGGCTAGCTTTGTGTGTTGGAAACTTACCGTGCTGGTCTGATGTCTGATAGTTATATGATGCAATCCTAGGCTGGTAGTGATAACAGGTAAGAGTCTTCACTTATGTAATAAGCAGATGCGGTATCCGCTCTTTATTTCAGGCAGTGACTCATGGCTGTGCTATAAATAATTCAAATAGGCAATGCAGAAGCGTCTGAGGGGAACTAAATGTACTATTATTGGAACACACACTTCCATAAGAAATGAAGCCTTTCAACTTAAGCTTTTGATGATGCTATTTATGTTTTGGGGGAATATTTTGAAAGTTACACCGGCACTGCCATTGACCTTATTGTGTAGATGTAGTGGAAAATTCCCATGCTGGTTCCAGGACTCATGGTCCCACTGACTGAGGTAAACAGGAAAGCAGGAAGGAAGGGGAAGGAGTAGCTGTAAGTCAGACCATAGGTTACGCTGCCTCATTTCTCCACTGAGTCCTGACTTCCTGGCCTAGCTCAAATCCCTCAAGTAGCCATCACTCACTTGTTACTCTTCTTCCTCATTGATTCTCAGCAGATCTTAAAAAGTGGCCGTCTAACATTCATTCTGTGATACTGATTCTGTGACAACCTTAAGAATTTTAAAATTTTGGTTTACTTTATTAGTGAAAAAGTACCGTTATCAGTGATTACTCTTCAAATTCTGTGTCGTCTGCTTCTTCCAATTTTGCCGTCTGCCTTAGACAGTGTGGCGTCTGCTTCTACCAATATCCAGCAGTCTACACTAACCAGGCTGCATGCGGACACACTTGTCTCCAGGTCTGTTGGAGACAGCTAGGTTTACAACTCTGACTCTCTGACATATATTTCAGGCTTTGGCAGCTCACTCAGAACCAATGGAAAGGATATGCTAGCTGAGTGAGGTCAGCCTTGAGGTCAAGCTCGTGGACTTGTGTGTCTTATCTCCAGCTGAGGAAGATCCTTACCAGCATCCTGTGGACCACAGTCATAACAGGTGATCAATCACATAGTTAAGTCTTTCTGCACAATTAGATGTTTACACAAGTTTGGCTTTCGCTGACTAATTTGTTCCTTGTCAGTCATTTTGAGGACCTTGTCATTATGACATTTTGGAACAAGGTTGTGCCGAGACTATGCATCCTTGTTCTGAGAAGATTTTCTAGGGCCTTAATCTTGGAACGTTCATCTTAATTTTGATCATAGCCCATGGACTTAAGAATTACGTAGGGCTACGAATGTTTTGACAATATTAAGGGCCCTTTTATTTATCATATTTTTTTAGTAGCACACATGGAGACTACTATTATTTTGATACCACTCAACAAGTATTATATTCTATGAATGTTTGTTGTGGAATATTCTTCCATCTTCACAACAATTCTTGCTAAACTAGTTGTTAATGATAAGTTGGAAGGAGACTTTATGTACTGTTTTGGATACCCGATATAAGCTCTCATTAAAATTGTTTGGGTCACAACCACCTTCAGAATATTGTGGCCTGGGGGAATGTACATTCAAAATTATCTTTTCAAGTTTATTATTTGATTTCTTTATTTTGTTTTGATTTTGTTGATGATATTCTTTGTATATAAAATTCATCCTTCTTTATTTGTACATTACATGTGACCTGTTGATATTCTTGTTGTCATTCAACAACAAACTTACTTATAACTGTGACAATAAGAATATAGAGCTATATAGTGTATGTCAGTTATTTCATTACACGACCTGAAGAAGTACTACAGAATATACCTGCTAAAATCATATGCCAGTATACGTGACCATAGAGTTGGCAAATTTCTACTCATATGTATATATGTGATCAACATTTAAAACATTGTTTATACAGAGATTTATTAGAAGAAGTTATCTTTTAACTGGAAATAGTGATATTCAAGGCTTCTAAAGTCACGCAGCTACTTAACCCTTACGTTGCGTATATATATTTTACCATTTTTAGCCCCTGTGGCGGAATTTACAGGCTCGCAGCTCGCAGCAGTAGTTTGGGCTTTGGCACTAACTAGCTCTGCTGGCGGAATTTCCAGGCGGCGAATCCGGTATCGTTTTTACAAAATATACCGCATCTACATGGCGAATAAGGACTATATACAGGCGTTCAATACAAATTCAAGTAGCGACACCCGTACACAAATGGCTAATTCACACTCGAAACTTTGAATGAATTTTCTATGTTTTTTCGTTTTTATTCTATTACTTTCGAAAGATTGTCTTTTATTCGGGCCTCGTAACATCATAAATACGAAAAGAAAAAAATTCCATTTATATACGGAATTGAAGACAAGATGTCTAGCTTCACAATGATATAAAAATTATTAGAATGCGACCTTTGGTTATAATTCTATAGCTATGTAAAGTTTGTCTTTATTTCCACCTATAAAATCGTCAATACTTACAACATGTATGCGGCATTGCAAACGGTCGTTCATCGCACTTTTCCAAGAAATCATAATCTCGAACCAGTTGACAAATAAGCACATGTCAACCCAAATATGGTTATGTTGTTTGACTTTTCAAATAAACGCTAACCTCGAACCATAACTGATGAAAATATGTTGATTAGTTTGTGTGCCGTTTGGTTTCACATGCCTCTCAGAAAGGTAAAATTGTATCTTTATTTCTGTGAATAAATCTGCGCATTTTATATAGAATAAAAGATTATTCTTTTCGGTTTATTGTGATATAAAAATTAGGAAAATGCATTCAGTATTTTAGCCTTGATAAATGTTTTAGAAGTTGTGAAAATCGCCGATTGTTTCAAAATTTATGAAGTGTAAACATGACCTTTTTCACAGCGCTTGCTGTGTCTTTATTATTTTTTTGAGATTTTCTAATTTTATATGGGAATGTAGTCCATTGTTTCCCCTTTATTTTGCGGTATTTTTTTTTGAAAACAAACAATTCGCTCACATGATATGAAGTGCGGGAGTAAGGCGAGTTAGCGATTTTTTTCCCCGTCTCGCGAGATGCGAGGCAGATAGCAGTCTCGGGCGAGGCAAACCCGAGGCAATACAAACACGTGGGTGAAAATAGCCTCAAGCGAATTAATGCTTCGGGGGCTAAGCCCAACATAATTGGCCTTTTGTAAAGCTAATTATCGATGCGTTACGGGTCAACAATGCACACGCAAATTGGTGTGAATTTTGCTTGATATTCCGACCACACACTGAACAAAGCTTTATTCTCATGTCGGGTCGCGATGCGTAAATACAGCCATTCTCATGGGTCGGGTCGCGGACACAATCGACTCGTGACCCGGTATGGGGGATAGGACAGTACTTAGACAGCCGTGAATTATTCTAAGTCTTGTAACCGGGATCCGTATTGAGGTACCTACGAATCGCTTATAGCCCGCCCGGATAATTCCGTCGCCCGCATGTTAAGGGTTAGCACTTGGCAAACAAGTATGAAGCATTGAATACAATAAATTCTACCAAGGAACCAAAATTCAATGAATGGAGCACTTGGCTGACTCATACAATACACATATCTGACAGCAGGTATGGTGTTCATACTGATCCCGACAAATAGAACGGAATGAAACTTTACTTCATGACCTTGTGTGTTGGGTCAAGTATTTGTTCTTTAGCTGTGAATAATATACACTGAACATATTTTAGTCATCCAAATTATAGATGTATATGTTCTTTTATCAGATTCAGAATGAGAAAACTGAAGTCACCTATCACCATATGATCCTGATTGGGTGATATCATTTCATATAGGTGATATCTATCAGACTCTTATTATTGATATCAGTTAGGAAAACCTTGATGTAGGTAGTCAGGAAAACGAAGTGAAGACTGTATACTTCAAATATATAAGTTTGATTCATGTGTGTTCAAAGGTTAAAATGAGTGGATATAAGATACCTGTTTTCAGTTTTTATAATTCCATATCTTTTTTAATTTTCTATGAATTATGAAATACTGACACCATACATTTCTTACTTTAATGGTATATAGCGGTAATAATGAAGGACAGATTTTGAAACACAAAAGTATGTAATGACATTTAAAGTCAGGTGATATATATTGGGAATTAGATATTTAACATTTTAAAAAAAGAATTTAAAAGGATAGTTTTACGAAATAAAAGTCTTTCATTATGAAATTAATTTTTTTTAAAAGATAAAAGTAATATAAGGTAACATTTTAAAATATTGAAATGTGATATGTCATCAATAATTACAATTTTTGACATCATGAAAGTCAGAAGTAATTGATATAAAAATATTTAAAACCCTTTGCATTGTTAAGAAATTTAGTTGAAAATAAAAAGGCATTATGTATTTAAAAGATAAAAGATTTGAAATAACTTTAAAAGGTTCAGGTGTATTATATTTTGTTGTTATCGATTTACTATTAATATTTCTTTTTTGGGTTTTCTCATCTTGGAAACAATTGAATTAAATTTTACTTAATTCTATGGACTTCGTCTTTACAATTTGTTTCTTTTAAAAGCTTCCAATTATTCTAGATTGTTTTGAGTAATGCTTTTATGTTTTGTATTGTCATTGAATCGATTGTTTAAGAATTCTTGAAATATGATGTTGTTAATGTGAAAAAGTTAATTGCATGGATTGAAATTTTCATTGATTTATTTACAAACATAATATGAATTAATAAATTGATAATTGTTTCATGTTGATGAATCGAATGAGCTTCTTTGCTGAATATTCATTTCATGTAAGGAGAAATAAGAACAACATTTCATTATTTGAATCGAACTTCTATTTGACCAACCTATGATTGCTAGATCTGTGTAAATTCTTTTACATTTGATTTTGAGCATTCCTGGTATGTCTTTATTTTAGTTAGGAAAGAAAGACTTTGCTGGAATAGCAAGTGGAATTGTATACAGTAATTAATTAGTCATTACAATGTCCAGTGGAGTTAAGTGATAAATAAAATCCATCAAAATGTTGAGTTTTCTTCTAACGGTCAAACGTACAGTGGAAACTGTCAAAACTGCCACCTGTCTAATCCGGTATCCTGTCAATACTGGCGTCAACTTTTGGTCCCGGTTCATGTTATAAAGAGACCGTACCTGTCTAATCTGGCAACCTGTCTAAACTGGCATTTAAGTTCGGTCCCGATGGGTGCCGGTTTAGTTAGTTTCCACTGTAAATGATAAAATCAGATCACCAAGAGGTGTAAAAATCTTAATTTTGAAAGAATGTCATTCCATAATCTAGAATCGAGAAGTCAGACAACTGTGAGGTTGTTAATCAGATCTCCAGACCCTAGCGCAAAATATTCAATTGATGACCAGCCCAGTCTTGAAAATTATAGCAAGTCTATATTCTGCAGCTCCAGGAAATCAAGGCATTTCTAGGGCTCCGTTTTGAATACGTATTGAAATTGTTTGTAAAATAATGTTGATAAGGAAAACACTTATTTCTGAGACTAAATATTAGTCTGTGAGGTTGACAGAGTTAATGTGATTGTGGACTCAGTTACTTGCTATAATTGCCAACTTTCTTGACCTTCAGTCTGTTGGTCAGTGTCATGGTCCAGAGAGATATGTGGTTGACAAGTGTTAACACTTGATCTGTAACACCTGATTACCCCTAGCTGCTATAGATACTGACACTCTGTTAATTGCTTTAACCTATACATGGCTCTGTGCAGTGCTAAATGATAGTGTTACAGTGTGTTGCTTGGGTCACATTGTTATATAATAGAAGTATCTGTGTGTAATATAAGGGGTCCAGTGGAGATATCAAGAGATTTAGATTAACCCATAAGGTTAAATATGATTGGTGATATCTATGATCTGTGCAGCACATATGAAGACATAACCTCTGTGTAGTTACCATGATCTTCTATGAGTTCTGTTCAGTACTGATTGATTATTGTAGTGATTATGGTTGTATGGATTATCAAACTTGTCATTGAATCAGCAAGCATTGTTACGGTTGTTGATGTGTCAAACGATTATCAGAATGTTGGTGTATAAGTGTGGTAATGTATGCCCAGGGCGATATGGCAGATGATTATGGCAGACGGTGATAAGAGATGATTGACTTGTAGTTATTATTGTTTTTAATTGTTTTAGTTTCAGAGATGCTTTTAATTGTTTTATATCCTTTCTTTGAGTTTTGGCTTCAAGCATGTTTGCTCATAATCAATATATTTCTTATATTTTCTGTGCGTAGGTGACTATGTGTCAAATTAAATTGTTACCTTTATGGATTCAATTTTGTATGGCAACAAGTTCATTTCTAGAAGAGTTCTGAAATTTTGTCAGTGTCTAAAAGATTAAAACAAAATTTTCCTTTGTCAGCAAAGTGTTATCTTTAAGTGTATATTACCAGCTTACACTTAATTATTTAAAGTTTGGTTTCCATGGCAACACATTAATACAAATGAACCTTTCAATACTCATAATTGTTTAATGAATGGGATGGAAATAGTGTTTTAATCATAAAAATAATACATCAAAATGGAAATATTTCTTATTCAAAGATATCTATATCTCATAAAAATACAAAAATATGTTCTCTTTTACATGAAGAATCATTGGATATACGATCTGCTTACCACCCACTCATGAGTTAAATATATAATATACATTTATCTGATAAGTAGTATCTGCCTCCTGGTTAAACAGTATTATTGATTATAGATGGATTATTGTAAGCATCACTGTTATCTCGTCTCGTAGAACCTGTGTAGGAGTATACCATAAAGTCATGTTCGTGTGACCACTTCCCTAAATGGTATTGTAGGCTGTGTGAAATATTATTTATTGTTTATAAATAGAAATAGTGTTTAATTTGGGAATAAGAAGGTTTACATCTCTCCTTGTTGTAAGGAAACAGTGTGGACAGCCTTGTACGCAGTTGAGTATCCAACCAGTAAGTTAACACTTCACTAGCCAAAAGTAAGTTAACACTTTACTAGCCAAAAGTAAATTAACACTTTACTAGCCAAAAGTAAGTTCACACTTCACTAGCCAAAAGTAAGTTAACACTGTTGAATATTTTCAAGTTAAACTCAACATGCTATACAGTCAAACCGCGATAATCCGGCCACCGATAATCTGAATCTCGCAGTTTCCGAACGGTAGGAAGATGTAACCAAACTAATCTCTTTAGTAGTCCTCTGTACTCAGTAATCCGAACGTTTCACTATCCGAACGTTTTTGATGAAAAACTGAAGCGTTTGGATTATCGAGGCCTGACTGTATATAGCTACACAGTAGCCTCATGTGAAAAACTAATTGTAAAAATGGTATAATTCTAAATGAATGGAATTTTGCATAATTTTATTCAAATAAATTAAACATGCTGGATAACCTTATTTTTCTTGCAACATAATCTGTTCTTGGTAAAAGTAGTGGAAGGTTAACCCTTGTCCTGCTAAAGCAATAGAAACATTTACACCACACCATGGCACTATCACTATGTACTGCAGTGAAAGTGTTAATACCAGGATTTCCTTGTCTCACCGAAGTATCGATTTCTGCCTGCCAGTGATAAAGTACAGGATGATATTCTCTCCCTTGCCTGTTTTCATTACACGAGTTGAAATTAACAAGTGTTGGCTAGAAATACCATAACAGGGCTCTGACAAACAAATTTAGACATTTTACCAAAGCACGTCCCATCTCTTGCCATAGATCTTTGCTGCTTCCCAATACAGAGCCTTTAGTCCATGTACAGAGGGCTTTCACTTGGTGGAAATTAATTAACTGTTTCAGCGAAACACCTCAAGAGGGACTTGAGCTGTCAAATTTTTAACCTTTTATGAAAGAAACATCATGTAGCATTAGGGATGTTCAGTGAAGCACCATTGTGAGTTAATTATTGGTTTAACCTTTACCAAGGACATTTGTTGTCATGCTGTGAAACGTGCTCACATAATTTCTTTTAATGGTGATTTGGAATTTTTTTTAAAAAGATAAAGTATGAACTGTATAATGGTATGTCCTTGGAATATTGGAAGTCTCAGTGATTAAATTGAAACTGTTTAAATTTTGTAACTTCATACATGTTTGTCTTGAAATATTATATATGGAGAAACTATAAATGTTATGCTATATAATAAGCAGTCGGTGCTTTGTACTTTGTATAACGATTTATGAGTTGAATAATATACCAAATGTATATTATCAAAATCCAAATATGCATAAATTTGGTTGTAAAGTAACAACAGAAAATGTGTTGATGTTACAAAGTTTAAGTAATTTTCATGGCATATATATCATAGTAAATGTAACTCTTGAAAAGAAAGGTCTGTATATGTATCATACTTGCTTACCATGTTATATAAATTAATGTTTTATACTCTACGGTAACATTGGAATATAATATTATAAAAGTGTATATATATATATATTTATCTTGTAATGTTTATAGGCCTGAGGCCTTCATCCTGGAGTAAAACTTAACTTAAATGGTTAATCTAAATCTGACGTAGTAACAATGTCTGTAGTTATAAGGCTTAGATGAAGACATAGTTCTGTAGTTTACCATTGTATCGTGGTATGGATATTGTATTTTGAATGGCAAGGTTGTTATTTAGGGAAGGTATGTGAGATGTTGTTTACCACAATATCTACATCTGTTACCTGTGTATTGACTCAACATGGAAAGGTGACAACTCGTACCACCATTCTCTCACTGACATTTCACTGGGGAAAGGTGAGGCTTTGGGGTGGGGGGATTTGTTTTGAGTAGGGGGAGATGTTTAGGGAGAGGGGGGGGGATAATGATCAGGGGGAGGAGAGGTACTTTGTTACGGGAGGTGTTGATGTGGGGATTACAGACATATTTGGAGGTCGTCGGATATAGTTATAAAGAGGTAAGGAAAACAGTCCAGAAGAGATGCATGTTCAATAAACATGAATATTTGAAATGAAGTACATGTACAAGGGGTTTGAACTAGACTTTAATTTACTCTATGAAAATAATTTTTATAAATGATGAATATTTTTCTTATTGTTAATTTCTTGTCTTGCCATTTCCTAAATTAGTTTGTCTAGCCCTGTTCAATGAGAATCTAGACTGTATTAAAGGCTCTTTTCTTATACACTGCAGATGTGAAGCATCACTTTGGTCTCAGCTATTTTCACTGTGCTTCATTCTGAACCAACACTTTCTAGACTCCTGAAATTTATCTAGATTTTTGCTAGAATTAATGCAGTGTATGAAATTATGTTGAAAAGTAGCCAGCCCAAAACTGTCATATTGTCCATTTGAATGGCAAATTTAAACAAAAACCTAAATTAAGTTACAGTCCAAACCAAAAGTTACCGAGTTCCGGGCTGGCGGACAGGCCTTATTTCATACACTGTTATTATTTCTTTATACTGTTATTAAAAAAAAATTCTGTGAATAATTAGTAAAATGCACTACTACATTTATGTTGCGAGACTATGGGTGTCAGTCTGTCTAGTTTGTTGTGATTGGACTTGTCTTGAGGGGAAATTTTTTTTACCAATTGTGCATTAAGCTTGTGGTTATAAATCTGGGCCCTGGATGTAAATTATGTACCTGGATTTATGCCCTCGTGAGCATTTACCTATACATTGAACCATGGGGACATGTCTTCTTGTGGTTACCAAATTAACATATATATTAGATCCACCACACAACAGTCGAACCACTCAATGAGATCAATAAACTTTTACTTCCTGTTTGAAGTTCATGTGAATTTGTTTATAGTATCTGGATATTTGTTGGTGTATCCGATTTCTTGAGTGAGGGAGGATCAGGTTTCTTGTTGATTGCCATAGAATTCAACAAGTATAGAAATGAATCGTTAAGGAAGTCTCCTGTTTTGGGTTGAGAGTTATCGGCAATCAGGGCAATGATCGACTACATATGTTTAAAATTAATGCTGTATGTGGCGGTATGTGAGTTGTGCTCACTTTTGCCTTGTTTAAGAAATGTTTCTATGTATTTAACACTTAGCTGTGTAGTTAATTTGTCCAAAACAATCTGGGACCTACAAGTAAGGGTTAACTGCATTAGTGTCACAGCAGGAATTTCTGAAAAACGTTGTTCTGAGTTCGTCTCCCAGCCTTTTAAAAATCAAATACATTTATAATTTAAACAGGGAAATATTCAATGATTTAAAATTCAAATTAACAAAAAGCTTTGACATGAACATTTTCATATTAATGGAATATTTCCAAATGAAAGATATATATATATAATTATTTGCCGAAGTGTCAAAAGTTAGATCGTGTAGAATATCAGACCAGGCTATGGTGTATTTATGAAAATTTTCAGGATATTGGCACGTTTCCTGTTAATCTGATTCTGTGATAGAGCGGAATAAACAAGGCTTCCATTGTAGCATTGTGCAATGAGGATTTCTTAAGAAGTGTGTCCACTTTCATTCTATATATAGCAAAGATTTTCCAAGGAAAAATTGAACCTTTTGACATGATAGTATTGAAGAGCGTCCATGAATATGAATAATTTCATTGTCTGTCTTGAGAATTTCATCAACTCTGACCAACACTGACCACTGTTATCTCCCAGTTCTATTTTATCAACATATTCTCAAAAAGGATCTCATGTGGTAAGTTAGTATATATATGCTATGATAAACCAATCAGATCTGTGCTTTCTGTTTGATGAGAATTACTATTGTCACTTTAATAAATATTGACTTGTCATATATCCCGTTTAATAACATATTTATGAAACGAGTGAGTGGTTTGGTAATTTACGAGCAAAAGCAAGTGAGATACTGATACCATTCACAAGTTTCATAAATATGTTATTAAATGGGACCGAGTTTAGTATTTTATTTATTACGTGCTGATGAAGTTGCATGAACTCGTCAATAAATGGGACAAACTTCATTGCGACCGCGGCGCTGATAATGTGACGTCATGTTTTAACCATTATGACGTCATGTCAATCTAAAGCACACGATGTTATTACACTAAGTGTAATAACACAGTAGATTTATTAAACTGCGATATATTCAACGGGCGAGTAATAAATGTATATCTCTTATACAACTTCAGTATGTTATAAAGGTCAAGTGCTTCATCTTCTAACTCTCAAACCAAATGACTGAACTACTCTCTATTCTCAATCATCAAATGAACTAACAGTTTATAGAAGTAACATTGTTGTTTATAAACACTCTTGCTGCTGCATTAATTATTTTTAAACCATTCTGGCTGGATAGTTTACAGGAATCTTAGTGTCAATAGTCTTAAGGTTTGATCACTGGCTGAAGGAAGGCTGTCAGGATTCCTGAACCACAGATGTCTTGATTGCTTTAATTGTGATAGTACCCAATTTAACATTGATTTGAAAAATGTAGTTCAAGTAAAGATCTCAGACGCAGTTGATTGGGTCTTATGTACATGTTGATACCATTTAGAATCAAGTAATTTGAATTTAAGATAGTTCATTTGATTAGCACCCTTACCTCCATTATACGTCATGTCTGTTATTGAAATGC
Organism: Gibbula magus; assembly: GCA_936450465.1. Lineage (NCBI taxonomy): Eukaryota > Metazoa > Mollusca > Gastropoda > Trochida > Trochidae > Gibbula > Gibbula magus. Next base: position 11,019,219 of record OW388290.1, on the reverse strand, counting down.
TCTCTGTAGAACTCTACGCTGGCATTGGGCCAATTATTTAACAACTTTCTTAGATCCAATTCCATCCTCCATGTTTTAAATGGCCAAATTCGAAAAAGCAATTCTGCTGTGATTGTCACTTCTATTTTGGACATTTTTCAGATCTTCCTCTTCAGGCTAAATTGATTTTGGGACCTGAAAGGTTTTAGTTTCCCAAGGGATAACATGTCTTTAATTGACGTGGTATTTTTATGACATTTATTCACTGTGCCACAATGTTTTTTAATTCCTGTAAAAAAAACATGATTGATGTATCGTTCACAGAAGCTACAATTCAATAGAATTCTGTTATTTTGACGGGAAAATATATGTAAATCTTTTACCTATTAACCAATTGTTTTATTCTTTCAAGTACAAACATTAACTTAGGATTGCAAAAAAATATTGTTTTAATTATCGAGAAACAAAACAAAAAATAAACCTAAAATCTTTTGGTTGGTACTCTGACATTTAAAAATTCTTATGTTTATAAGAGTTTTATAACTTACAAAATGTTGACATCGTACAGCTTTTTTGTGTGTGATTTATTTGGGGTTTTCATTTTTCTGTATGACAAGATAATGGATAGGTAAGGTCAGAGCTGTATAATAGCTAGAGGAGATTACTGCTGTACTGGTCCTATACTTGAACACAACTTGGCATTGCCTTGCTAGCTAACATGGAGGTAAGGATATGTTTTATATATTATAATTCATAAATATACCTAAAACATTAATTTTGTGATTTACTGAGGTAATTCGAACTTGATACATTGCGCAACGAATTTATTAATTGTTTTAAAACATTTATTATCTCATATTCATAATAATTTTTATCTACGTTTATTTCTTTTACCAGTATTTAGACAAAAATGAGGAAATGTTTTTAGTGTTTTGAACATTCATTTTTAAAAAGTGCTTTTTGAAGAAATTGACATTATTAGAGTTAAATGCTTTTTTAAAGTCCTGTTATTAAATGTTTTAGAAATATGATATGAACATATTTAGATTTGATCTTGATCTTCTCATGGGTTATTAGTTGTGTTATGATGAATGTGTACATATATTCTCAAAATTTGATACCTACAAGTTATAATTATTGCGTGTTAAATATTCAATTTAGGCAGTTCAAAGAGTATCCCTTTTATCATGAAGAAATTTAAGTCAATAACAATTACATTTCTGATTACAATCCTTAATTACTGACTAACAGATGTATCAGACACCCCATACAAAACTTGGTGAACCAATTACCTGGCCTTGTCAGAGTAATTTTAATTTTGAAATTAATTAAATATCAAATTTTAAATAAATATTAATAACATGATGTTATCTATACATCAAATTAATGCTAAATTTCCTTTAAGCCAACATGTTACAGTGCAAGTGTTAATTGATTTTCCACTTTATGAAATTAATTTTTACCATGCATTTTGTCAGGATTTATACATTGTGTTTGTATCAACTCTTTGATATCTGAGTAACACCAAAACTCTAGATGAAGCAAAACTCCAGTAAGAACACCAAAACTCTAGATGAAGCAAAACTCCAGTAAGAACACCAAAACTCTAGATGAAGCAAATCTCCAGTAAGAACACCAAAACTCTAGATGAAGCAAAACTCCAGTAAGAACACCAAAACTCAAGATGAAGCAAAACTCCAGTAAGAACACCAAAATTCAAGATGAAGCAAAACACCAGTAAGAACATCAAAACATCTGATGAACTCCAGTTAGAATATCAAAACTCCAGAAAGAGTTACAGAAATTCAAGAAAAACTAAAACTCCAGTATTAAAGAATATAAAATCTCCCAAAGATTTCTGTCATTAGAACTCTTTTCAGCAGTCAATTTCTTCCAAGTTTTCACACTGATTTTGTAGTAAAAGTTTCAAATATATGGAAAAATATGCTGTTTTTCTACAAGAGCTTAAGGCATCGGATGTGAGTTCACTTATTAATTCTTGTAGATAATAATAAATACAATCCTTATAAGGTCATCTACTTCAATCCCTTTAATGGGGAAATATGTAGGTTGCCCTCCATTTATTAATTTCTGTTCATACTCTCGTATTTAAAGGGTCATTGGAGATGGAGTTTGATTAGACCATTATCCAAACCAAAGAGCTTTACTTCATCTTATAATGGATTTGTTTACGAGCTGAAAAGATTTCATTTTCTAATGTATATTGCTTTGATGGAAACTAATGAACGACTTGCTGATATGAAAACATGGTTTTTGTTCATTGATAATTGAACTTTGAGCACAGGCCGTACTTTCAAGCTTATCTTAATTGAATTCACCTTTTAAATACATTCTTTAATAAAAATATTATGACATTGTTCATGTTGTTGCATTTTCAAAGAATTGCAGGAAATATGATGATGTATGAAGTAGGTCCTCAAAGCTTCCCTCACTCAACTAGCTTGTCCTTGCATATTGGTAGCTGACCATAGTGTGACCTCATGTATTGGTCAAGTCTCCACTAGGTACAAAATAATAACTTTATGTGCTTATAACCTACTCTTTACTTCTTCCTGCTTAGATTGCAATCATCTAGAATAATGAAACGATGAACGATGTGGATTAAAATTGTAAATTTGGTGACTGTTCAAACCATTTTGGAGACCATTGGCAATGTCTTAATATTTGATAGGTTAGTTTTTACCTTGGAGAGAATGAACAATGCAATATCTTATGAGCTGCAGAGCCAATAGCTGTATTATTTGTCAAGTTGTGTATTCTGTGATTTCTGAATTCTTTGACACTCATATTATGGTTTTATATTTGTTATTTCAGGTAGCATTTTAATTATTGTGTAAAGACCGGACTTAAGGAGAATAAAATATTTATTTCCTTTGTATTGGATTACTGGCTTAAATCTTTAACCGAAGACTTTGGACTTAAAAATATATCATTGATCGTATGACTATAAAAATGATTGATGACAGGAGAACAAAATGAAACATTAATGCTCTTAGTGTTTATCAGGATCAGATTTCTATATTCTAGCTTGGAATTTCTCATGATGACGTCAGTAGTGGCATTTCCAGAAGTGTCACAGAAACAAACTCAAGGCAAAATAATTAAACGAAAAATGTGTCGTATCCAGAAATAATGTTGGTGTCGTTGGTTCGTGAGTCTTGAGAAAGACTGCTTGTGGATTGTGCAGAATGAAAACAGATGTGGCCACTGTTTTAGGTCCTAATGTGTCTCTTGATTAAAGAGTAGTGTCACGTGTCATGTTTGTCTTTATTGATTAGAAACCAGAAGAAAAATTATATATGTTATCTTTTCAGCTTGAATTACCGAAAATAGAATGAGTTTTTTTGTTTTTGTAGTTTTAGTTTGAAATTGACGTTATTGATGGAGCAAGGTTATGTTGATTTAAAACAATTTAGAAAATTAAACCCTGCTACATAGTAGATATGGGGATATAGTGCTCCCCGATTCTGTCCGTTTGTAATCATTTCAACACATAACTTGATAATTAGGTCTTCAAGACGAATGTCTGAAGACCTATTGTTGTTATCGTGTTTTTCCTTATTATTAGGTCTTCAAGACGTATGTCTCGAAGACGTATTGTTATTATCCTGATTATTTTTTATTATTATTCTTTGTACCAAAATTTTGTTCAGCAGATTACTCAGTAACGGTTGGGCCGATTTGCATGAAATTTTCAGGGAAGGTAGCCTGTAACCAAACTTAGGGGACACTTTTTTACTTTTTGGATTTTCGACTTCTTTCGCGAGTTATCTCCCCTGGAAGTTGAAACTTCAAACCTCAATAGCTCGAAAACTTACCAAGATATTTTCAAAAAACTTTCACCAAAATGTGGGCAACAACATTCCCCATCGATTAGGACTAGTGCGGATTTCGGCCGTAATGATAGATTTTTTGCTATTTTGAAAAAACTGAAAATGTGGTGCACTTTCGCGGTTTTGAGGGTACGCGTTTTCAAAAATCTTCTTCTAAATCAGGGCAATACATACAACATCGTGCAGTAGATCATTCGAAAGCTAAAAGAATGCTGCAAAAAGTAATCCCCCCAACCCTTGCTCTATTTTTAACGGTTACCGAGCTACAGCAATTTGAAAATTGAACTTTTTCAAAAACTTATTTTTAGGGGGTGCATTCAAAGGGACATAACTCTGTTATAAATGAAGTAATATCAAAGTTGCTGACTTCAATCTCTTTCTAATAACTAGATTAACAATTCCATAACACATCATTATCATATAAAAGTTATTAGTCTGGGCATAATTTGAGCATATTCCCAAACCAGTGAAATATTTTGATTTGGAGACTTTTTGAGGTGTATATCCTTCGGGGAATTATTGATAATGAACCACTGAAGATAGGAAGACTTGAAATAGATCATGGTGATGTAGCAACGTCATTTATTAAGGACAATATTTTGCAAGCTCAAATCTGTCTTAGTTTTTTTGTGACAAGTCATATAAGTTTGTCATTTTTTTAAAATCGCAATTTTAAGCAAAGTTCAAAGGATCATAACTGCTAAACTAATTAAAATATTGAAATTGTATTTATACCTACGGATGGACAATTTCAAGAACAACAACGTTTCTGTTGAACCCTTTCATCAAAAAGTTGATAGTTAAGCTCCGAAAATCGCAAATGTTGTCTAGGGGTCCAAATTAACGCATTTTTGAGTATTTTCTTGAATATTCAAAACAACATAACGAATTACTTATACATGCTAACTTAATGATGATTACATCTACTTAGGTGGAAATTAAAGCACAATATTTTCTATGTTGTACCTTAGTATGAAAATATCAACCATTTTGTCTTAATCGTGAGAAAGGCCATGTAGGGGTTCATTAATAAGCGATTGTTTCATTTTCAGAGGGTCATTGTCTTTGGAGAATTTTTGTAAAATAACTACTGAAGATAGAGACATGTTTGATAGCTCATTTTAAAGCAGAGAAACTGATGAATAACCGAGAGTCCAACATGGAGTTCTAAGTCAAGCAGAAGTCTTGAAGACCTAAGTATTGACGCGTCAATCCTAGTTAGGTCTTCAAGACGTATGTCTCGAAGACGTATTGTTATTATCCTGATTATTTTTGTTATTATTCTTTGTACCAGATTTTGTGATCCAGATTTCTCAGTAACGGCTGGGCCGATTTGCATGAAATTTTCAGGAAAGGTAGCCTGTAACCAAACTTAGATCTACTTTTTTTGCTTTTTGGATTTTCGACTTCTTTCATGAGTTATCTCCCCTGGAAGTTGAAACTTTAAACCTCAATAGCTCGAAAACTTACAAAGCTATTTTCAAAAAACTTTCACCAAAATGTGGGCAACAACATTCCCCATCGATTAGGCCTAGTGCGGATTTCGGCCGTAATGATAGATTTTTTTCTATTTCGAAAAAACTGAAAATTTGGTGCACTTTCGCGGTTTTGTGGGTACGCGTCTTCAAAAATCTTCTTCTAAATCAGGGCAATACATACAACATCGTGCAGTAGCTCATTCGAAAGATAAAAGAATGCTGCAAAAAGTAATCCCCCCAACCCTTGCTCTATTTTTAACGGTTAACGAGCTACAGCAATTTGAAAAATGGACTTTTTAAAAATTGAATTTTTTGGACTCGCATTCAAAGGAACATAACTCTGTAATAAATCGAGTTATGTCAAAGTTACTGACTTCAATCTCTTTCTAATAAATAGATTAACAATTCCATAACACATCATTTTCATATAAAAGTTATTAGATTGGGCATAATTTGAGCATATTCCCAAAACAGTGAAATATTTTGATTTTGAGACATTTTGAGGTGTTTATCATTTGGGGAATTCTTGATAATGAACCACTGAAGATAGGAAGACTTTAAATAGATCATGGTGATGTAGAAATGTCATTTATTAAGGACAATATTTTTCAAGCTCAAATCTATCTTAATTTTTTTGTGACAAGTCATAGAAATTTGTCAATTTTAAAAAATCGCCATTTTCAACAAAGTTGAAAGGTTCATAACTGCTTAACTTTTTATGCTATTGAAAGTTTACATACACCTACGTATGCACAATTTCAAGAAGAACAACTTTTATGGTGACCGCTTTCATCAAAAAGTTGATAGTTAAGCCTCGAACATCGCAAGCGATGTCTAGGGGTCCAAATTTAAACATTTTTGGGTATTTTCTTGAATTTTCAGAACAGCATAACGCATTAATTATGTATGCAATCTAAATGATGATTACATCTTCTTAAGTGGAAATTAAAGTACAACATTTTCTATGTTACACCTTAGTATGGAAATATTAACCATTTTGTCTTAATCGTGAGAAATATAATGTAGGGGTTCATTAATATTTGATTTTTCCGTTTTCAGAGGGGTACCTTCTTTGGATAATTTTTGTAAAAAAACTACTGAAGATAGAGACATGTTTGATAGCTCATTTTAAAGCAGAGAAACAGATGTATAACCCTGAGTCCAACATGGAGTTCAAGGTCAAGCAGAAGTCTTGAAGACCTAAGTATTGCCTGGGCAATCCTAGTTATTATTATTATTATTCCGACGATTTTGTTCATTGTTTTCCCGAAAAACGGCTGGTCCGATCTGCATGAAATTTTCAGGGATTATAGCCTGTGTCCTAACTTAGATTTTGTCGAGCCATTTTTTTGAATTTCTTCCTGGTTCTTGAGTTATCTCCCCTTGAAGTTGAAACTTCAAACCTTAATAGCTCGAAAACTATTCAAGATATTTTCATAAAACTTTCACCAAAATGTGGGCAACAACATTCCCCATCGATTAGGCCTATAGCGGTTTTCGGCCGTAATAATAGATTTTTTGCTATTTCACAAAAACTGAAAATTTGGTGAATTTTCGCGAGTTTGAGGGTACGCGTCTTCAAAAATCTTCTCCTAAATAACGGCAATACATAGAGCATCATGCAATAGCTCATTTGAAAGCTGAAAGAATGTAGTTTAAAGGAACCCCCCAAACCGTTGGTCTATTTTGAACGGTTAACGAGGTACAGCCATTTGAAAAATGAACTTTTTAAAAATACATTTTTTAGGGCTCGCATTCAAAGTGACATAACTCTGTTGGGAATCAACTTATGTCAAAGTTACTTAGTTCAATCTCTTTCTTATGAATAGTTTTGAAATTCCATAACATATCATTATCATATAAAAGTTATTAGTTTGGGCATAATTTGAGCATATTCCCAAAACAGTGAAATATTTAGATTTTGAGACTTTTTGAGGTGTTTATCCTTTGGGGAATTATTGATCATGAACCACTGAAGATAGGAAGACTTTAAATAGATCATGGTGATGTAGAAACGTCATTTATTAAGGACAATATTTTTCAAGCTCAAATCTGTCTTAGTTTTGTTGTGACAAGTCATAGAAGTTTGTCATTTTTAAAAAATCGCAATTTTAATCAAACTTCAAAGGATCATAACTGCTTTACTTCTTCTGCTATTGAAGTTTTACATACACCTACGTATGCACAATTTCAAGAAGAACAACTTTTATGTTGACCGCTTTCATCACAAAGTTGATAGTTAAGCCTCAAAGATCGCAGGCGATGTCTAGGGGTCCAAATTTAAGGATTTTTGACTATTTTCTTGAATATTCAGAACAGCATAACGCATTTATTTTGTATGCAATCTAACTGATGATTACATCTTCTTAAGTGGAAATTAAAGCACAACATTTTCTATGTTGCACCTTAGTATGGAAATATTAACCATTTTGTCTTAATCGTGAGAAATTTAATGTAGGGGTCCATTAATATGTGATTTTTCCGTTTTCAGAGGGGTACCTTCTTTGGAGAATTTTTGTAAAAAAACTACTGAAGATAGACCCATGTTTGATAGCTCATTTTAAAGCGGAGAAACAGACGAATAACCCTAAGTCCAACATGGAGTTCTAGGTCAAGCAGAAGTCTTGAAGACCTAAGTATTGACGTGTCAATCCTAGTTTGGAATCTTAAAATTGTTATATTCAAGTTACCTGTGCATTACTTATGAGTTTAAAATCATGTAAGCAAGAAATAATTTCGTTGGTTTATTTTTTTCATCCTGCAAATGTTGTATTATTCATTGTTTATATTAATTAACATCCTTACTTAAAGGAGTATTGTTATGGTATTTTCTTGCTGAACATGTATATTGCTTACAGTTGTTGAAGGTGTGCTCCATCAGATAAAGTAATGGATTGTGAGGATTGAATGAGGAATAAAGTCAATGTAAGTTTTGTTCATAGTTTTGATTTGAATTCCAGTATTGCATTTCGGGAAATTTAAATGTGGAAAACAATGTCTGCTTCTATTATTATTACTTGTCAATATTAAAGGAAATATTTGTTATTCCTCCAATGTAATTGATTATGTCTCTTTAAAAACAAAATATACAAAATGTATTTTTTTAGTGTGATACAAGACATATTCAGTCTGATTCAAATGCTGGAAATGAAATGAGACGTTTTTTCTGTAACTAGGAATTCAATTCTGGAATTGCATTGGTGTAATGGCATTTTAACTTGCATTTCTCTTTTTCCTTCAGGAAACATTTTTAGAATCAATTAATTTTTTATATTCCAATTTCAGTTTGTGATTGAAATTCAATGGAGGCTCTTTTGTATGTAGTATGACTGCGAATATCACAACTTTCTGTCAAGTTTTTGTTGTCTTATATAAATGTTTTATATTAAAAGTCAAAGTTGCACTTGAAGGGAGTTAAGAATTTTTATGAGGTACAATTACTTACAAAGAGGTAAGCAGCCTGTTCAGTTTCGCATGTGAAACAAACCATCTGGGCCTCCTTTCTATAAGCACCAAGGTAATCGTAAGTCACTTAGGTAACCACTGGTTACGTTAAAGAGTTGTTATTAAGGTAAGTCTCAGGTATGTGTTGTAAAGGACACCCAGGTGTAACTCGAAACAATTAGCTGTATTTTCAAAACACTCTTAGTGTTAAGATAGTCCTACCTACCACACATTAACATTGGTTTAATTATGATTATCTTAGCACTAAAAGAGCTTTGAAAACACAGACCAATATTTCTTTCCTCTTGCTTCTAAACTGGAATGACAATAAATCATAGATTATGTTTTTGGAAAAAGTAGAAAGAGAAGAACTGATAGACAACCTTCATAAGTCTTTTTCTTTTTCTAAAAGCCGTTTTTCAGTTGTGTTTTTTTTTATGGAAAAAAAGTCTGTGAAAACAAAAAAAATCCTAAAAAGTCATTGCATAACAAACTATATCCACTATCCATCTTCAATATAATGATCTACAATGTGGGAAAGTCATTGCATAACAAACTATATCCACTATCCATCTTCAATATAATGATCTACAATGTGTAAAAGTCATTGCATAACCAACTATATCCACTATCCATCTTCAATATAATGATCTACAATGTGTAAAAGTCATTGCATAACAAACTATATCCACTATCCATCTTCAATATAATGATCTACAATGTGGGAAAGTCATTGCATAACAAACTATATCCACTATCCATCTTCAATATAATGATCTACAATGTGTAAAAGTCATTGCATAACAAACTATATCCACTATCCATCTTCAATATAATGATCTACAATGTGTAAAAGTCATTGCATAACAAACTATATCCACTATCCTTCTTCAATATAATGATCTACAATGTGTAAAATAATGAATCATGTAACACAAGTTCAGTGTGTGTTGAATGCTGTTGAAAAATCATTTTATTTTAAACGTTATGTTAATTGGTTATGACAGACCTTTTTGTAAGTTCATACGTAAGTGCCAACCCTTCTGAATATCTCCATACACATCCACGCCACACCCCCTTTAATTCTGACCTAAGGCAGTGTGTCTCACCTTCTGTCAAGGATGTCTCTCTATGAATACAGGGCTGGACTGAGCTGTCACTAGAAAGTGTCTGACACTTTGAAGATATATACCTGGCAGGTGAAGACGAAAAAGAAGTACTTGTGTCACATAAAAACAACTTTGTGTTCCGAGAATAGCCAGTTATATAACTATTGTTTTTAAGAACAGCTTTGTTGCATGTATTATTCAAGTAATACATACCACAACATATGGTTTTAAGCATTTTATCTTCTTTGAAGATGTTTTTATGATTTGGATTGTCCCTGTCACCATTTTTGACATTGTCAAAGCTTTATTCTGGTCATTTAGACAACCTGACAACTTTGTTTTCATCATTGCTTTGATTCAAAACATAACTTTTGTCATTTGATGACCTTACAAAATAACTTATTTATTTGTGGTAACTTCCTGCATCATTTTAAATTGTTTGTATCTATCTATTTATATACCGGTATATTCATTTGTTATTTCAGCATCATTCTAAACATAGGTTTTACCAATAAGGCAACCTTTGCACTAATATTTTCATCATGTGGTGGTTTCATAATAGAACTTTTAATTGGCCTTAGATTTATCAAACAAGATTTTCTGGACAGTTTCTTACAATCATCAGGGGTTGAAACTAACCTTACCAATGCAGTAGCCATTCGGACTAGTGCATTTCTAAAAGTACTAGTCCAGACTCATTGCCTCCGGCCAAATACATCTCCATGATGATTTCACCTCTAATTTAACTAGTCCTTTCGACTACCAGTTTTTACACTCTACTAGCCCAGTTTCTTTTCCACTAGCCATGGGCTACCGAACTAGTGATTATTTCGAACCCTGATCATATAAACAATAATCATCAGATTTAAAGATTTAAAAGTGAAAGTTAGACAGTCTGAATGTATCATTTCATCATTCAGATATCTTTTAAAAATCTCTTCAATTATGCGTATATATTCTCATAAAAACACTTAATAAGCCAAATATTGAATATGTAAGTATTATTTTCATCATTGCATTAAATAATAATCAAACAGGAAGCATTTAAAATTTCAGGAACCGTTTTTCATGATTATAGATGATTAAAGGGACTGTAGTCCGGAGTAGCCATGTTAACCCAGCCCTTTGATTATTCCTGGTTTCACCTATACATATTAACCCCAACTTACCTTACCTACATACTGATCCTCCCATGTATTGATATATACCCGCATTGATATAGATATATCCAATTTAGTTTCCTCATCAGAACTCCAGGTGGACGTTATAGATACATGATGATACGAGTGGTAGCAAGCTGATATTTTGTTTTACACCCCTTGGGAAGTTATTTGTTTGAGTTGCAGGTTATATGCCACAACCACCATCTGCGCAGGTTGGTTATCTTATATCCACCATGGTCGGTTATGAGATATTCAACCTACGGAAACAAACGGACTTGTAAAATTTGGAAGTTCTGTCAAATTAGAAATGAAAAATTTTCAAGCAATGAAAGTGGGATTCGAACCCTGGACCTCTATATTGTTGAGCAGCGCCTTTACCAATCGAGCTACCGAGAATCCATACTGATAAATGTTCAATCTGTTGTGTCATGGCTGTATTTATATTTTTTCTAGTATTATATATACATTATACATATTCATTATGTATGTATAGGTACAAGTGTATGTCTACTTTGTGTATGGAATGAAGGATTTAGTTTGAAACCTTCCTCTCGAGTCAGTCATGAGTGTATTTGGAATATTTCACTGATATATTTGATCATGTCGTATAAATCAACAAAATACCCCTTTAAAATGCATATTCTTTTATAAATAGTGTGTTCCGCAAGAGTGTAAGGCAAATAATGACCCGAATGCCTCGCATTATGGCGATAAACTCAGCTTGGGCTAACGCCCTCGTGAGTTTATATGCCATAACCGCTCGGCACCAGGTCATTATTTACTACATAACCCTCGATCCTGTGTCAATTGTGTGTCTGTTTTATCTAATGGGCAATGCGTGTGTTTCTCATATCCTGGTGACATCAAACAAAACCATTTTCTCTTTAATGTAGCAACATTGTGTTATCTACATCTGCCTGGCTTCACCTTCACAGTCCAATCAGAGCCTTTTGAGAAAACAACTGATGATATTTGCGTGATGTAACAGATACAGAGACCCAATCGAAATACTGAATTTATTGTTGTGAAGAGATCAATAAAAAATAAACTGCCCATTGGATAATGATAAGTCATCTCTGATGGAATTACTTATCGAGGTTGACATGAAAATCAAGTTCATCTGCAAAAGGAAGTCCTCAATTAGTACTCCTCTGAGGAAACCGATCTCCAATCAAGAGTCACATCCTCTTCTCCCAATATATCTGATTCTACTGATAGGTGACATTTGGATAATATATGTAAGTATATCGATTTTAGCTTAACCCTCCAAGAATAGTTCCTTTTGCATAATACATCACCTTTTCTGATGTTAATGTAACTTTAATGTTAATCCATGATTTGTTAGAAGCTTGTAATGTTAGTATTAAAGCCCTAAGACTGCTTTGGAAAGCTGTTATTCATGAAAGTTTCCTGAAGAGTAAATGTTTACGTACATAGCCAACCTTTATTCTGAAAGTAATCCTCAAACTCATATAGATTTTAGAGCAAGCAAATATAATGTCTAAAATCTAAATCCACAATCATAGGTAATAATTGACTCGTGTTCATTTATCACAATGGTGCCATGCACTGTACGTCATTATTCCACTTCCGGTCAAGTGACAAAAATGTAAATCCCAAATTAAGCAAAAACATTATCTTCTTTTATTAATTTCAAAATCGGAAGTCTTTATCCACAATTCTTGTGTTAATGAATGCTATGTGACCATGGACGCAACCTTTACGTAGCAATGGTAAAAATGAAATAGTGTTTCTTATTCTTGGATTCAAATTCTAAGATGTAAATTTTTCAGATCGTTAGTCCAAAATCAAGATCCCAGGTACACCTATTTTTAACAAGCACCTGCTGTAAGTAGCATCACACCTGTGAGATAGTATCAGTATTCATTGACCTTTTCTTCCAGTGTAAAGCCAATGGGCTATTCTGGTCAGTAGCTGCCAGCCGAGAATAGCATTCCACTAGAAGATGGTATTTTGAGACTTTGTTAACACAATAAATATGCACATGGAAATTCGGTGGCTAGATAATAGTATTTACATGTCTGCCATGGCGTAGTGTACTGACTTCCTTTTCTGAAAAGTTCCATCTTCATGTTGATGAAATCATGGAATGATATATCAGCAATGAATTTTTTTGACCATCTTACACATTTTGAATTATTCAAAACATTTTGGTTTAAAAATTGACCAATGAAAGCTGCATGATCATGAAGACGACCTCCCCCTTTCCCAAGCCTCGGATATTCGTAACTTTTATTATCAAATCATTTTGATATATTTGATATGAGAAGACACTTTGGTGAGATTCTCTATATGTATCCCTGGTACTATGGAAACCTAGCACAAAGTGCTATAAACCATCTCACCAAGTCATTCTTATTCCTTAAATAATAAACATTTATTATTTATTCATTAAAATGTATTATATTTTGAATCTCATCAAAACAGTTTTTATTGATTTCATCTAAAATCACTACTAATACAAAAGGTGTACAAAACAAATGGTGATATAAACAACAAAGACTGTTGTTGTTTTAGTTTTCTCTGCACTGAATACATCCATCCCGGCTTAATGATTGCCTTTAAGTTTTCTCCCTAATTTCCAATAGTAATGTTTGTAAATAACAATGTGATCTTCAAATTCAATACGTGTGTGGTATCGTGAGAAACACTGACGCTCTAAGAGGGATGGCAGGTATTGCAATCCAATATTAATGTGTGGTATCATGAGAAACACTGACGCTCCAAGAGGGACGGCAGGTATTACAATCCAATGTGTGGTATCATGAGAAACACTGACGCTCCAAGAGTGACGGCAGGTATTGTAATCCAATGTGTGGTATCATGAGATACACTGACGCTCCAAGAGGGATGGCAGGTATTGCAATCCAATGTGTGGTATCATGAGAAACACTGACGCTCCAAGAGTGACGGCAGGTATTGCAATCCAATGTGTGGTTTCATAAGAAACACTGACGCTCCAAGAGGGACGGCAGGTATTGCAATCCAATGTGTGGTTTCATAAGAAACACTGACGCTCCTGTTTTTATTGACCCGAGAAAACAATATGACTAAGGACGAAGTCCGCGGTCAATATTATTTTCTCAGGTCCATCAAAACATGTATTGACCAAATTCACCAGTCCATAACTATTTTAATTTGTATTTAATACAGAAACGAATGGAAAACACTAACATGCAGTCTAAAAGGTAATTTGGGTAGGACTACGGTGAAATGACATCATGATAACAATAGCATGATGTCATGCAGCAATCATTTGAAGTCACTCAATTCAATACAGCTTTTGGTCTGACTTGGGCTGAAGTCAATATGGTTTTCTGTCGACGGTCACGTGATCGCATATCGACCAATCAGATGGCTGGAAATATGTACTCACATGATAAAAGTTTACCTTGTCTTTAAAACATCATTCACTGAACAATGTTCATGTACTACTATGTGTTCTACACAACTGTACCCAATACTGACAAGCTTCATTTCTGCCTTGCTGAAGTTCATGTGCTGAATGATTATTTATGAATATGAATATTAAATCCATCTCAAGATTGCCATTTCCTTGATATTTAAATGAAACATGGGTCCCAAATAGAATCTAGAAGATGAGGGGTTGCTTAGGTTTATAACATATAGGGTTTTTGATGCATGATGAATGTTTTGTTTTCTTTCAACACAGCTGTACCCATCAGACATGAGACATCCATGACAATATCATAGGGTACATCCTCGTAAGATGTCCCGAGGTGACTCTCAGCTCAGTGAATACTTACAACTTGCCACCTTATTATCCAATCTCTATTTATGTTGACTATAAGCATGCTGTTTGCTCTCATCATTATTAACCCTCTCTGACTTTCTCACACATTTTACCAAAACATGGAGAATGATATATGGCTGCCCCTGATATCTGTATCTGTTTTTTTCATGGAAAATAAATTATGCTCTTTCGGACAAAAGATTCATAAGCATTTTCTGAGTGAACATGAACCTACCATGACATTGTAACAGTGTCCTCAGATCAGGAGTATACGCTTTGTAACTCTCAACTAAATGCAGTTTGGCACCTTATTGTTATTCTCTTTGGCTTACCGACACATTGTAAGAGCACACAGAGAATGACGTTGTTCTCTTTATGTATGTCTATTGTCATGATTGTGATGCACAAGGCATTCACCAGACAGAGATACCAGTATATGACATAAGGATCTTGTTACATCAGCACTCTCTTATCTCTGGCTTACTTGTTACAACATACACAGCATTATATTGCACTCTGGGAATATATCTGTTGTCATGGACTATAAATCATGAAAGGATGCTGTAAACACCTTTTTTGTAAGTATTTTCTCCTGGCTTTCCCACACATTATTACAACATGTGGAGAATGACATTGGCATTGAAATATATCTATCTACTGCAAATTATGTTGCACAAGGAATTTACCAAATAGACAAAGTTCTTTTGGACAATGTGCACCAGTATATGACGTGAGGTTGTTGTCAACTCCTGTAACATCAGCCTTCTCTTGTACTTATTGACGCATTCCTGGAACACATTGAGAACAGAATATGCTCAACACTACAGATAGATAGATAGACAGCTTTGCTCTGTCAGGATATGCTCTAAATGGCAAGGGTAGAACACTATGCTGCTTCAAAAGATTTGTAAGTACAGTCAACCCGCGATAATCCGGCCACCGATAATCTGAATCTCGCAGTTTCCGAACGGTAGGAAGATGTAACCAAACTAATCTCTATAGTAGTCCGAACATTTCACTATCCGAACGTTTTTGATGAAAAACGGAAGCGTTCGGATTATCGAGGCCTGACTGTACATAAAATAATTAAGTTTGTGGAAACAACATCTTCTGAAACCTCCTAGCAAGTATTAGATCTTGCAAAAGACAGGAATACATGACAAAAGTGATCTTTGACCTAAATTGATATTGGTGGTATAATTTACAAAGTATTCCATTAAAAGGCGTTTATAATGAAGCACTTACTCAGTTATCTGCTGGCGTATATAGCAGAGGAGTGTTATTGGAAAGAACCTGCATCTTCTCATACTTTTCAACCAAGCACTTGAATTATATCTAGAACAACTCTTTCTTGATATCTTGAAACACATTGAATGTCACGGAGCTTTCAAGCAACATACTTCAATGAAATACATAAACATTGTACAGCATCTCCATAGGACAAGAGATTTCAATATATTACATAAATACCTTCGCATCATGAACTGTCTGACCAATTTGTTTAAAGTGTCTTTCTGATTGGTCCAGCTGAGTGTGAGGAAGTCAAGAGCATTGTGGGATTGATAGCTTAGCTATCTTCAAAGCTCCTCAGTGGCAGATTTCTAGCGGGAACTCAAACATTGATTGGAGGTGATTCGGTGATGCTAGGACATGTCTGACGCAAATTTGACATTATAAGGTGAGGCAAATACCACGGCTTGAGATGATAGCATAGAGTTAACAGACAATTGAATAATCATGCTCTCAGCGCCTCTCCTTGCAGTGTCGCAAACTTGAGTCTGCAGAGAGAATGAAAGGTAAACTGCCCCTTTAACAATTCATGAGATAATTTCTTGAATCGTCTCTGAAACTGTTGACCATTAACATTATATTTAAATAATCATGAATTAATTTCAACTTTAGAATTGTCTCTGAGAATATTGAAATTCAATCTGCAATGTAAATTAAATTTTAAACATAGAAGTAATGGATAAACACTTAATTCAAATCCATGTAATGAAGTTTGAATTCTAATTTCATGTTTGATCATGCTCTTATATAACTTTGGTTTTCTTAAATTTAGGTCATCCTGACATTCTTGAACCAAATTACACCATCTTGTTTGAATTGCCTCAGACAACATTCTGAAGTATGGTCTTCAGTTTCATTTCAAAATTAAAACAATTTAAGTCTTGCTAACATCAGAGCATGATTTTGTAAGGAAATACAATAAAAATTGTTTGCCCTTGATACAGATATTAAATGTTCCATTTAAAAGATTACTTTACAGCATAGAATGTTTAACATTAGCTTTCAATTAGGAGGTTTACAAAGACAGAAATTAAGCTATAGATTTTAAAATTTAAAAATAATCTTATGATCTATGAATGTTTACTTTTTCAAACCTTCGGTATGTTGTTATAAGTGTTCTTATTTTAGAATTAAGTAGAAAACTAAAAAAATACATTTCATTTGAAATGCAGTAATCAATAAAGACATTGACATCCTGAAATCAGAAATTTTGCTTTCTTGAATTATATACAATATGAGTACAATATAGCAACCAACTGTCTCTGAAAACTGTTTTGAAGAAATTATCTCAAGTAATATAGAAAAGTAAATGGGTCTGATGTAACGTCATTTTGAACCAAATCATTAGCAATTCTGAAGCCAAAATAGTCAGTTTCTTAAAGCATTTTTTCAACTCCAAAGGATCACAAAATTTAAATTTCCTTTCCAACCAATTAACATCACAGTCTGTAATGATTGAATTCAGTTACTTTTTGGGTTTCATTATTCAGTGTATGTCTTCAGATTATTTCCCGTGTGCCAATTAGAAAAGGATGTGGAATATATCAACACATCCATCATGATTTCATCAGAGAATCATGCTTACCTTACAGTTAGATCAGTGTACATGTGATATAAATATAGACAAATGTCCAAATGTGTTTTCTGTTGTATTGTGTCTGGTGTGGAACAAGCGTATTTGTTTTATATGGGTATATGAAGGTTGAGGCAGGCATACCAGTCTGCTGGCAATGTATGTGCAAGATTTACAGGGTAGTTATGGTACCATTGGCTAGAGGTTTCTTGAGCTCAACCTCAAACCTTTGTTCAGTGGACACATTATCATTCAGCTAACTGCATGGTTATCACAGTTACGGTAGGTTTTGAGACCTGGGTCCATATTTTCAAAGCTCCTAGTGCTAATATAGTGGCGATCTTAGCGTTAAGAGAACTTAAAAAATGTGGGCAATATTCTTTCTCATTTGAGTTTGGATGTTGTGTAAGGTGATGTACCATGTTGGCAGGGTCTCCGAGCAATGGAACCATTATCATTGATCTTTTTATTTTGCTGATGGTATGTAGCATCTTCTGACCCTCATGTGTTTGATGTCCATGGTAGCAGTTTATAAACGTCTTCATGGGCAGTGCATGGCTTGTGGTATGTAAAAACCAACCAGCCCTTCTAAAAATGTGACAGTACTTGTTGTGTCCAAATAGAAATTTTTCCAGAAATGAAACAAATCAGAGTGACTTTCCAGTCACCTTTACATCATGACTAACTTAACGTTTAAAGGGACACTGGATATCTCATGAACCGCTACACCAAGTCTACATTAGGGGAGTACGAGCACCAGTGGATTTATGTGACCTTGACCTTATTTTCAAGGTCACTACGAAAGTTGACCAGATTTTAAAATGTTGTTAGCGCGATTTCTCATCAACGGCTGCACCTATAGGCTTCAAATCTGGTACCAGTCTTCATTTGGGGAATACGCAGACACCAGTTGATTTGGGTGTCCTTGACCTCATTTTCAAGGTCACTACGAGACTTAGTTTTTTTTTTTTTAAATGTTGGTAGTGCCATTCCTCATGAACCACTGAACCTATAGGCTACCTATTTGGTATCAGTCTTATATGCAGACACCAGTCGATTTGGGTGACCTTGACAGTAGCTGTGTGTTCATCCTTTTAGCTCATTTCTTAATTGCGCAAGGGAGACATGGTCACGTTTGTGACAATTATTTGTTATTTAGAAAAAGACAAACTAAGGTGTTAAAAAGATGGTATGCTGTATATGACATACAGAAAATACACCTGAAAACATGGAACCAAAAGGGGTATATCACAATTCAATATTCTTATGAGTGATAAGTTATGTTTCAGATTCAAATTTGGAATATTTACGCAAACTCATAGCATCTGAGGAATTATGTACCACAGACTTCTTTTTCTTATTCTTTCAGAAAGTGCAGTCACAGGTTCAATTTCATGTCGGTTTCATTACCTTGGGACTGACTTTAAAATACAAAGAAGCATTTATCTCTTCTTCTGACATGGTACTTATGTTTCAAAAGGAAGGGTTCAGAAGTTTTAATTTTGTTTTAATGTTTCTACTCTTTACTGTTATGTTTTTGTAACCTTGTTTACCACAAAGTAGCTTGTCTAAGATTTAGGTCCGTTAGTGCAGGCATTGGTCCGTTTCACAAAGCAATCTTAATACCAATCCAGTGGTGAGGTATTTAACTGGTGAGGAATTAATATAAGCAATGTTTTGCTTGTTTACCAAACTAGACTCTTTCTTGGAGAATATTTTAAATTCTTCTGGTCCTTGAGGAACTTTCTAACATAAAGATTCTGATGGTAAGAATAGTAAGCCTGATTCGATTAAAATGTATATTTGGTCACAACGCATGAACATTTTTATATAAACAGTAAAATGTCAACAATGAAGATTAAGCCCATGCTGCTGCAGGACCATGAGCCTACGACCATACCTTTTTGTATATTTGGTTCTTGGACAGGAAACAGTAAAACAGAAGAACTGGCAACATTAGCTTGAATCACTTGGCGTTATTGCTCTACCTTAAGCTCTGTGAAGGAGATTTCTACAGGTAATGGTGGCAGAAGGCTCACGTCTGCTTCATGTTCGCGTCTGCTTTGTGCCGTCTGCTCCTTCCAGTTCATTGATTGTTTGTAGGATTTACCTTTGTTTGTGTATACTTAGACTTTTTTATAACTGATTAAGTGGACACTGTCTCAGACATTACTCAAGGCGTGTTGAGAATTAGTGAAATGTTGCAGCAGATCGTTTTGCCATGTATATGTAACCTGCTTGTCGTGTTTACGCCATGAATTATATTTAATGAATGATTAGATTGAAACTGTCTGACAAATTACTCTCGGCTTGTTGGAAATAAATGATCTGTTGAAGCTGAAATTGTTCATGTGTTTGAAAGAAGGATGTGTTTATATTCTAGTTATAGAAATGTTTCTCTGGTTGAGAAGATGGCAAGCTCTGAGTCCATACAGGATTCTGTTGCGCAAAAGTTTAAGGTTGTCTTAATATCCCGAGGTTACGTACCTTAGTGCCATTTTTTATTATGGGACTATCACTTAGGCTCGTTCCTGTTCTTGAAACAAAACTGGACAAAAAGATACCTGATGCAGTCAACAGAACTTGTCTTTCATATGTGAATATATAAATAAATACTGTCAATTTTTATGCTTTTACTTGCAATTTAATGGGAAAAGATTTTGACAAAATAAAAAAAACTTTTACAGGTTCCTCACAAATTGTTCTAAAGCTTCCAGTTAGCATAGGAGGTTAATTGGTCAGTGTACATGGACAAACAGGAATATCAAAAACAAAAATATCCAAATTGGATTGTCCTGTTCTCTAAGCAAATACAGAATTCATGATGCTAAAGTTGTAATGTTTAGAAATACTGTTTTTCAAGAACTGAAAAATACTGTTATTTTGAGTTTCCTAATCCAGGGATCAGAACTGAAATTTTGTGGGCGTAGATGCTTCTGTTAGCAGTCATGTGGAGGAAGCCCTTAGAGCTAACCATGTTATATCCATGTAGAGAATTGTTCTTCTGCATTTGTTGAGTGTCCTTTATCAATAATCTATAAAGTCTCTCCGATAGCAAGATGGTTGCTTCCCATTTCTTGTTGCCATGGTGTTGTCAATCTCATATGACAGATTCTCACCCTTTTTGTATTTCTCAATATTGTCAGTAATTCTTATATTGCTTGGGTTATTTAGTTAACTGAAAGAGGACATTAAGGTTGAGAAGGCATTGTGGAGCTTCATCAACTAGTTTAAAACTAATTATAAGTGTTTGTTGTCTTTTATTAACCACAGAAAGGATAAAGTTCCAGTGTTTTGATTAAAACATTTTTAGTTCTAAAGAAGGAAACTTTCTAATTGTGTATTTGTTGTATTTGTGACAAGGTCTATAAACAGATAAAGCTATTAGTTTCATTTCACCGATGTCGATTACAACATGCCAGATAATTCACAGACTAATCAAAACCAGATTTGTCATTATTGGAAATGAAATGGTTGTTATCAAGAAAGTTTTGTGATTGTTGGAGCTTTTAAGATGGTGGTCCCTTATTCTCGAAACATTTGTAGCCTTAAAAACTCTTTAACTTTGATGTTAAGAATGGTTCTTAGGGCTACCAAAGTTTCGAGAATAAGGGCTCTGATGTATTGCGAAAGAATTTAAAAAAACTATTATACTTTTTCAAATTTGTTAATTTACCATTCACTGTTGCCTGTTTAAAACTTGTGTTCTGCGCAGTTATATATGTGACTAAGTGCTGTGCAACAAATCTTCATTGTTTTCTCTCCATTCGTTTCTGAAAGACAAGCCAATCCTTGAACACCTTGGTATGGCTGGATTCAAACTCAGAAAAAGGCAAACACTGTTCCATTACACCATGCAGTCTGCCATGAAAGCGATCCAATCCCCAAGTTAAAGTCAATATAGTGATTTATTGATCAGTGCCATGGTGTTTCAGCTAATTGCAGTTCCTTACTTTCAAGGTAGATCTGTGTCTTGCAGAACAAATCTTTTTCTGCGTCTTCACTTCTTATTTGAACATGTTGAAGTAATCCAACTTGTTTAATTCATCCTCACAATGTCATCTGCAGTGCAGGAGGTAGATTAGTTCACCACAATTTCAAGTCATTCTTCTACTCAAACTACCTGCACTAATGGTTCCCATTATAAAACCTCCAGTTTGGAATTTTCTCTTCCTGAGGTGAATGCAATTGCTTCAGTGTGAAATATCCTTTAGCAACCGTTTTTACGAAGTGAATCTACATATCAAGTTCGATAAGTAAGGTGCCTCTCTGATAAGAAACATTTAAATCAATATTTCATTAAATTCTTTCAGCATGTAATTATATTCAGGGAGTTGTTTTATCAGTTGGGTATTGATACCTGGCGGTGTCTCTGCTTGAATCTACTGAATGATATAGCTCTTATATTGAAACATTTTAAAGGTGCATCCATTATGTTTCATAAAATTTTATTTGGCTTTAATATGACTATTGAACATTATCAAACCAAATTTATCATTTTGTCTGTTGTAAATAAGATTCTAAATTTACGGTTAAATCATTGACGCGCATTTCCATCAGAAATCACTGCTTTTACCTTCATATCGTCAATATAGTAAGTCACTTATCATCAAAATGGTAGTTTTTGGTAACAGTCGGTACTTCTTGATAAAGTACCACATTTTATAACATTTGGAATATGTGACCCCTAACAACTCAATGGATGTACCTTTAATAATCAACAAAAATAAAAACAGAATTAATTTTGGTACTGTTCACTCATACAGTAATGCAATTAAATTGATGTTTTTATCACTTGGCTGTTATATTTGTCAGTACAAAACCAGTCTGATTCTGAGTGGACAATTAAAAGGAATCACAACTTGTTAACAAAGGGAATAATCTGGAATTGGTGGCCATTGGCTCAAGATCGGCCATCTTGGAATAATCCAGAAGCAGCTGGTAAAGCTTAAAGATAATAGAACCTCTCAGTTTTGTCCGATGTTAATTCGTTTATTCATATAGACAATACTTTCAAGTAAACAAAACACTAACTTTTATTTCGAAGCGTCACCTACTCAGCCAGATATCGCGGTTCAAAGTGAGTAAATTTGGCCTGCTCATTATCTCATTCTTCAAACAGTTTTCCGCGGCCCCTCAGTGAAGCATAACCTGCGTAAGCGATGTGACGTCATACACAGGAGTTGCTACAATGAAATCCTTAGGCGATTTGTCGATTTTCGTCGATGATTCGTTTAAAACACAATACCAACTTTTGACATTGTAAGTTTCCGATAGAATGGGTATTTGTGCGTCTGTAGGAAGTAAGTTCGGAGTTTTTGAAGGATTTTTCGATATTCAGTTGCCGGTTTTAGTTTGGTTCTTTTACCAATCGAGCGGAGCGTTGGGTTATTTTATAGATTATAGGTAAAAAAGTCCTTGGGGGAAAAAAGTATCGGTAAAAAAGTCCTTGGAAAAAAGTCCTATTATATAAAAATATGTATTAAAACAGAGTAAATATATTTTTTCATCAAAATTTAAGTATGACTATTGTTAGATTAGTACATAGTAATGTTGCCAAGTACTGTTTGCCGATTTTAGCAATATGTCCCAGGATGTAGCATGCAGTGTTAACCCATTGACATGTGATCTCAGCAGAGGGGGTATACCCCAGGATTTACAGTGTTTGCCAATTGAAATGAATAATTTAAATTGTAAACGTCTCTATTATTTATTTTTTTGTTGTGCTTGATTTTAAGTTTCAAGAGGCCTGTATAGTTTGAGGTCTACTGAGTCAAAATTTCTGATGGTGACTTTTTGGTCGTAGGACAAAATCCCCAATGGACAAAATCCCCAAAGACAAAATCCCCAGTGGACATAATCCCCAAAAGGGTAGGACAAAATCCCCAAGATGAAAAATACAACAGAGCAAGGAAGTAATAACAAGTAATTTTATTCATACAAGCAAGCAGTAACAATCCCGGTCATTCATAATAGAATAATTGCATTATA
Organism: Gibbula magus; assembly: GCA_936450465.1. Classification (NCBI taxonomy): domain Eukaryota; kingdom Metazoa; phylum Mollusca; class Gastropoda; order Trochida; family Trochidae; genus Gibbula; species Gibbula magus. The sequence goes on along the minus strand of OW388290.1, from coordinate 10,995,563 downwards.
ACTTAGAATTTTTCAACATTTCAATCGAGTTATCGTTAAATTTATGATCTTGTACATGTACAATTACTTACATTGAGAAAGTTATTTTATTCAGTGTAATACAACTGTAGAGAAATGTGGCGGGTGAAAATGTCAAAATTCTTTAAAGCCTACAATGATGTATCTATGATAAGGAATCATGAATAATTTCAAATCGAAGGGCGTTTTCTTTTTCGGGACACATTTCTTTCAGATTCTGTTCCATCAATATCATTTGGGTAAAATCGATGAAATGTTAATGTAAAAAATCTAGTTTTTAATTTCTATATTAATTCTATATTGTTCAGAAATTAGTCATGTAATCAACACTCACTAATTGCGCTTAATGCATTAACACCTTTGCTTTGATGCCAGATATCGGTCACTGGACCGGTTCAATTATATAAGAGGTGGCGCGTCAAGATATTGCCAACGTCCTGTCATATGACGTAACTGGTGATACTGAAGTGGTCGTTAGTTAAATAAAGATACACATATAGGCGACATTCAGTCTGGACATAGTGAGCCAATCAAAATTAGGAATGTTATATTCAGCCAACGAAATTTAAGAATATTATGTTCTGTTGTTTCGTCGGTGATAGCAGCCGGTCATTCACTATAATGTATGATGCACACCGATGTACATGGATTAGCAATCATATGGTGACAACAGGTTAGTTATTTAAATCAATAAGGACATCGTAAAATTTTGTTTACATGCGAACTAGTTAGAAAACCATCACAATGTAGTTCAACAATTAATATGTATTTATTTTAATTTTTAAAATGATATAGATATATACGTCGCATAAGTCTCGTTTTTCGTTGAGTAGGATTAACATGAATTCTGCTTTGTTTGCCGATGCATAATTGTGGAAACACATTGTTTAATTAATTGTTATATTGAATCAAAATACTTTGAGATAGTATCCTACATAAGTGCTGTTATTTCATTTTCATCTGTTAAATACTGGAATAGATAAACGTGAGACATAGTAATGAGATATGTAGCCCGATCATTTGGTACATTCGCTTGTTCTTCATTCAAATCTTTGTTATCGCTTGACTTACGTTGTTCAAAGCGAGATCTCATTGCTAGAATAAGAGTCTGACATAACAGAAATGGTCAGTGATGGACATTCACGCAGTGACTCTATAGAACTGACACTTAAAAATGACACAAAGAAAAGACAATGGCAGTAGATTTACGCTGAAATATCCACTCGGCAATATCGGAGACTAAACAATCTAAACACATGTGTACAACAACCAAAGTTAATTAACAACTGAAAAGAATATGACGACATTGTTTCTAATAGCTTTGATCACGTTTAGGCTGTTTTGACAAGTGAGATCAGTGAAAAATATGTGACGGCTATACGAGTGTATAATGTAAACAATAACATAAGCCAGCTACTCGTTGAGCAGGACTCCTGAGTAACGCGTCACACCTCTGCTAGCAGCTGATTGGCTAATGAAACGTTTGCCGGCTGTAAAAATTAAGTATTTTTTAAAACTGTTTTTTCTACTATTTTGGGGTGGATTTGTAATCCAATACTTTTGTGTCGTTATTCTTTACTGTCGTTAGAATCATTTCAGCGAAGCTTACCCCCTGAGATTAGCATATCTTTAAGGGTTAAGGATGATTATTATGATGCAATCTTCAGGCCATGGAAAGTTAAAAAAATTGCCATCAAGTATCATTTGATAATCAAGACTGCGAGCTTTACAAAAAAAACTCTTTGTCAGGATCGTGATACATATTTCATCTGATCCAACATTGATGTACAAGAAAAATCAGTTCAGCATTATCCTTAAATGATTTGGTATTCTATTGGACACTATGTCACTGTAGTTGCATGCTGAGTGGCACAACTGATAAATTTCCCTTAAGACAAACCTTTCTCTTTCAACTCTTTTTAAGTGATGTATCGTGCAATCTGCAGAGAAAATGATTATTTATCCTGACGTTTGAGTCAACAATGAGAGGAATTTTATTTTAATATTAGCAGATTAAATTCTAAAGGATTGTCAGCGAGAGGTCATTCACGTCTCATGGGCTTTGAAATCGGTAAATGGCCTCCCCATTTAAGTTTTTGTTAACTGAAGAACTATAAGCCATATGATCACATTGAATTACATCTTTGACACTCCAACATAGCGGTGCAAACAATTTCTAATATCACCCCTCCACAGTTGCCGGGGGATATTCAAACTAACTGTCACTTTGTGCGTCTGTCTATACATCAGTCCATAGGTCAATACGTGTGTCTGAGTGTTTCATTTCCGGACCAGAACTCAAAAAGCTTTCAATATGTTTTCATGAAAATGCCTTCATTTGTCATACAAGCTTCTGTGCCTTTTGCTATTTATGAATTCCTGGTGGTCCTCTTTAGGAAAGTGATTATTTTGAATTCTACCTCTTGTGTTGATCAAATTTAGTGTATTGGTGGAAAAGTGTTCTGCATGTTATTCATTGACGAGGCTTTAGAGAAGACGGCTTGAAGTGTTGTGAGCTTGATGACAGAGAGTTAACTTGGGTGGTGCCTGGATCCAGGCAGTGCTAGGCGTTCGCCTATAGACTGTGAAGATAGACATGTTCAGAGACAAAGTGGTGCACATCATTGACTAGGGTTCAAATAACTTGACTGGCAATGAAAATGTTCTTTTCAATCTTTCGCCATTTGGATCAATTGTTGTGAGGTTCAAACCCTACCTTAAATTACTCTTATGATATGAATTTTCCTTGTTCTGTATTTGCATGCTTTCAGTGCCTGTAATTCATCAAGTACCTACAAAAGTCTGTTGTTTCAACCAATGCTCACAGGTTTCACTGAAAAGGAACTAGAGTTGCAGGCCTTCTGATAGTAGCCTCCTCTGAGTGCTCGTTCCTGATGATGATGAAACCAGAAACCATCTTGCATGTCGATAACCAGTTGAGCTCAGTTGACCTTGAAGAGGAAAATGATTCTCAAGAAGAAGAATTCTTCTTTTGGATTAAATGTGGCAATACATGTGGGCGGACAGAGGACCCTTGGGAGGGATATCAGAGGACAAGGCATGAAGCAAATCTGTCAGCGTCATGCTTATTGTCCCCCTGCATTGGTGAGGACAGATATATAACATTCTCTTGGATCCCAAGAGGATATTTTGTAACGCTTGACATTTAAGTTCAAGGATAATCTCTGTGTATACTTGTGTGTGATGGTTCCTGGTTTTAGGGCTTGCTCTTGTGGAATCTTACCTGTCAAGTCGCTGAAATAGTTAGTGCAAAACGTTCTTATTGGACAATTAGCAAGAATTACAACTCTTTAATGACAAGAAGATCTTGGATTGGCAACTAGTTAATGAGAGGGTATCCAATAATTAGGTCGTTAAAGTTCCAAATATAAACATGCTTCTGCACATAAAATGTTATGTCGTGCCGAAACATTCTAAGTGACTGGCTGTCAAGAGTGATAGGGGGTGGGATAGTGCAGTGGTTAGCACATTCAGTTCTGGAGCAAGGGGTCCAGGTTCAAACCCGGTCTGCAGTAGAGAACAGTTCTACTTGCAGTAAAGTTTGGTTGCAGTGCTACACTAAATTTTAGTGCTGTACCACCAGTGGTTCGCTAGTTCCAGGCAATGCTTGCAGATTTCACTGCAAAGCTTAGCTAGAATAGTGTTGCAGGCTTTCCCCTTGTAGTAATACTAGCAGCTATGATATACCGGGTAAGTATTCAAAATATTCATAAAAGTGGCGTTTAACCCCAAATCAACTCACCTTCAGGAGTTTCGGTAAACAAAGTAAAAATCTCTGTTGATTAAGAAATAAAGTTTGCTGTACCCCAATGTGTTTTGTAATAAAGTATAGTTTTGCCCTGAACTATTATATTTAAAGCACAGTGATGTTAGTCAGCTTTGATGTAATAATAGTTCAGGGCAAAACTATACTTTATTACAAAACTCTTTGGGGTACAGCGAACTTTTTTTCTTTTCTAAGATACCAAATGATCAGAAACAGGTAACATTCTGCATCCAATAATTTGGAAATAAAAATATTGTTTACATTCATTATATTAATAATCCATGAACAGGGCCAACGGACGGCTATTCCACGTGTAAAACCAACTCCCTAAGATAGACTGATTAAGATCACGTGACTAACATTCCAAAAATAATTGTGGGTAGAGCTTTATCAAGTCTAAGTGTGGTGGTGTGCTGCTGTCATAAAAGTTTATGTTCATTGTCCCACCGCTAATTTTGACCGACTGCAGAAGTTACAAACCATGGAAAGGAGTACACGCTTTATTGGTTGCAATGTAACAGTTCAGACAGCAGATGCGAATCGACTTTATGGGAACACTTGATCACGAGGGAGTGGCGTGGAACAGCGGGAACGTCATTCGATTGTTACGTCATAAAAAAATATATACCTTTATTGTCTGATAAAGTACTTTTTTTCAAATGTTCTAACCGATAGGCATCTTAGAATTTAGAATAGAATATCATTGAATCAACTTTGAACACTTCCTGGGTGGGCAACATGTAATAATTTCTGTGATTAATGGTTAAAAGCTGTCAAAATGTGCACTCAAAATGTACTACAGCAATCACAACAATTACACCATGCTTATTGCTGACACCACTGCTGCAGGGGTCGTAAGAAGTGCTGGACCAAGACCAGCTTTTTTTCACTAAGATGGTCGATAGCCAATGTTTAATAATGTATGTACTTTCAGTTTTCTTAGTGCATATAGAGCTTGGAAACCTTCAAGATGTCTGGTCATATATTTCCAAGCTCTTTTAGTGCTAAGATGGTTGTAAGCAGTATTCATCAAAGAGACTATCTTAGCGCTTTGAAAAGCTCGAATCATGAGTGATATTGTACTTTATGGGTAAACATTTTGAAAATGCTGTGTGGCTTACCGCTTTACAGAGCTACAATTATCGTTATCACAAATCACAATCTTCCAGTCATTTGCTAGAGCTATTGAAATGAATATATATATATAACAGTAACATTTAAAAAATATCTTCAATTAAATTAATTTATATAATTAATTTATATAGATTTCTACCATATTGATTTTATAGGTTATAAAAATGTCTTTTAGTAATTAGATAGAAAAATATAGGTAAAACTCAACATTGTCAATATGGATAATATAATATACATCAAACACAAAAATACTAACTTCAATGTTCAACTCAAAGATAAAAAAATAAAAAGTAAAAGTCTGACAATATTTTTAGATATATTAATACGCAAAAGGCAACATGACCCTGAGCATGTAGAATCAATATAAACAAAGGTAAATACCACATTTGCTTTACCAATAGGTAGGCTTCTGGATAATGGTTGATAAAACAAAGGAATACATTCCTAGACATGTTCCACGTAGCTTTATATGTAAGGAATACATCTGTTGACGTCATTCCTCTCTCCCACTAAAGTCAGAGTCTGGATGATATTGAGTTACATGTTGCATCATCTCTCAGCAATGATTGTATCTGAATGTATAAATGAAGATGGGGGGTTAAACAATTTTTTCAAATGGAGATAGATTTTTAATGGTGAATCATTTTGTTTACAAAATGTTTTTTTCTTTTAAAAGAACAGAAGTTTATTGAAATTGAGAATGATCAAGTTCCATATGACTTTAATCATTATTTTTTATTTATCATTGACGATTTAATTATTAATGATTGCATCAGATGTTGTCCATTCTGAAGACTTTGTTAGAATATGGCTAGTGGTGCATCCCTTCAGCTTGTTTGGTAGACTGTCACTCTAGGTTCCAGGTTCAAAACCATCTGAGTTTTAATCTCTCTCAGGAGACTTATAAAAAATTAATGATACAAAATATTCCCCATTGTGATAAAAACTCACATTTTCCAAACTTTGTAATTAAGCCCCTACAACAGTGCTGGCTTTGTGCAGCGTAAGTCTAACAGAATTGCGGTCACAAGCGTTGCAGAGAGTGTTAGTATGTTACCCGTTGTCACCTAGTCTTTACCTGTCACTTTTCCCTCAAAGCCTAACTTGCACAAGTCTCTATCCCCAGGTAGTTTAACCCTTGCTGCATTTCATCACAGCTTCTGTGCCAGCATAGCAGCATGGTCCACCTGGACGGGTGGTACATTTAGAAATCTCTGGCACAGAGAGGCGATGAAGCATAGCAAGGCTTTAATTAGCCAGTGATAGAGGCTGATGCAACTTTTTCTTGAGAGGCAAGTTGCTGTCAATAGAATGACGATAATGAAATCTCACATTCTAATGAAGAAATCCTAACAATATTTTGTTTTAATTGATGCCAGGTAACACAAAATGTTACAATTCTCCTTGCAAATACTTTATTGTTAAGTTTTCAATGTCTAACTAAACTTGTAACTGAAGACTTTCTGATTGGTACCAAGGTTCCAACAAAGAAAGCGGTTTCCTGATATCTGAAATACTCAACTTTCTCATATTGAAACATCTTGCATAATGAAGATGTTAAATCCATAAGTACCTGTTCTTAATGTCTGACTGATAAGAGTATTACATGGTGCTAATATTTGACAAGAAAGCAAGGTTTCAAATACTGTTCAGTCATGTGGATTCACCTGTGATACATTATCAAGTTGTTGAAGCTATAACTATCTGATATTGATGTACACCCCACAAACTGATAAGAGTCTCTTCCTCTGCTGGAATATGGGCACCCAGTGGTTGTGGTAATGAGCTAATCTAACCGTTGACAGCGTACACATAGACTGGGGTCAGCACTGATATTGGAATCTGTGTGCCAGTGTACCGACATATGTTCTTGAAGACCAATCTGTGATTGTGTGTGAAGTAAGATTCCCCTGTGAAAGTAGTTTCCCTCAGACAATTTTCCAGACAAACTTTTTTATGAAGACAAACTGTCAAATGTGAAGGTAGGTTCCCTCAGACAAACTCTCCATTGTGAAGTTCATTCCCTCTGACCAAAACACTCGTCAATGTGAAGTTAGGTTACTTCAGTTGAACTCTCTTGTGTGAAGGTAGGTTCCTTTAGATGAACTCTCCTGTGTGAAGGTGAAGAAATGAGGCAAGCCGTCTGTCACACCAGATAATGGTTGGCCCAGTGCCACAAAAACACAATCGTTATGAGTGTGCTCTACTACCAGCTTCTGCTACTACTACGCTAACTGCCAGGCAGTCAGGCAGTCGACAGAGGCCAGTGTGCCGGTGAGGATCAAGTTGCTAATCGTCAGTAGGCCAGGTGCGATATAACTCTGCTTGGAAAGGTGCGATATTACTTGATTGACTTGAAAAGGTGGGATATGATTTTCTTTGAAAGCTGGATATAACTCAGCTTGGAAAATTACTTTCACAGTTTATGATACAGATCAGCTCAGAGGTTGGATATATCTCCATCAGCTGGAAAATTGGACATAACTCCTTTTGCAAGTTGGGATATAACTCCCATCAGCTTGGAAAATTGGATATAATTCAGCTTGAAAGGTGGGATATGATTTTAAAAGACATTACCAAGATGGAATATCTGTAAATAATTCTGCTTTGAAAATTGTTTTGGGGATATAACTTTGCATGACATTTTGGTTATAATTTGACTTATTTGAAAGTAAGGATGTAAACTTTAAGATTAGAATGTCATTCTTGACTAAGGATTACTTCTACTGGTATAATGACTGGAGAAATTGGGATTGTTAACATATCGGTTATAAGAAAGGGTTGAAAAGAATTTGTTGAATTGATCGAAATATATAAAGTAAATAATAGTTCTTTTTCAAGCTTGTATAGTTTTTTGTTTTAATCAATATTTGATATGGTGGCTTGCTTCACTGGGTTAAATGGTAATAAAAAAAAGTATAAAGCAGAGAATTATGATAAAACTCCCTGGTTAGTATTTATGGAAACTGTAAAGGTAATAAAGAAGTTATAATCCATAAATAATTACCCTTCATGTTCTCATTGACAGCTGTTATGCTTGTTGATTTACTATTCCTTTGGTGTGGTGGAAGTTGAACATAGCACTAGATTTATGCTTTACAAGTGAGCAATAGTGTGATACATACAAGGATGTGGGTGAAGGGTACCAACGGTTGGCCAGAACATGTTCACCATAAGAAAACATTTTCTTAATAACAACTTCTTTATGTGAACATACAACGTTTTGGAGTATATGCTTACTCTTCCATCAGTTGAAATTCATTAAATATTATATTCATGAAATGACATAGTGTTATCACTGTATAGCTAGTAACACATTCAAATCTCTTTCTTCAGTCCATCAGACAGCCAGCTCTAGACTGGCAACTTTTTTTCAGGTTTTTTTTCAACTTTGTCATAATTGACAATGTTGCATTTAGAGCCATAATACTTGTCAAGGTTATTTCATATACTGGTTTCTAAATGATTTTGGGTTTACTCTGAATTTACCTTATCTATACCTGGTGATGACAATTGCTTGCCGCTCCTGACCAATTCCAGATTGTTCGCCTTGTTAAAGATTTATGATCGCTGAGACACTGTCAGCTGCACCAAGCTGCAGGTAAAGCTTTAGTTTACAACATTAATGTTTCAGGTTGGCTAGTTTTCAAGCATGTTCTGGTTGAGTAACAACAAGTGTTGATTTTGTGTACTGACAGTTTTTATCTTAATTGTTTTCTATGTTTTGTTGTTATTCGTCTGGTAGTCCATCTAAATTCTGTCCTCTGCTCATCAGATTTCATTAATTGATTGCCAGGTGTGTTAACGAGACATCCAGCAGGTGTGATTTGCATTGTTTACAGGTACACTGTCTGACATTATTTACCTGTGTTATCTATACAACGTCATCATGTAGATGGCAAGAGACAGGTGCTTAGTCTGTGAGGTCACTGGTTGCCTGTAATTGATTCATGTGTGTTTGTTTGGAGTCCAGTTTGTGTTGACTTTTAACAGATCTGTCATGATGTGTATGAGCTAAATATCTAAGTGTTATGCATCCATAATTACTTCCCAGAATTATCTGTAAAAAGTCATCAGATAGATGGCAAAAGAAAGGTGCTTGAATTGATGAGGTCACCGTTTCCCTGTGTGAAGTGATCACCATGTTTTCTTCTGCTGGGGTGTTCAGTGGTTGTGATATAGTGCCGACGTGGGTGGGTTTCAGTCCCATTTTGGATTTGATAAAAAAAATTAGTTTTTATGTTTGTTTTGTAGATTTAGTTAGAGAAAGTGTGTGTTTGTTTTATTAATTCCTTATCTTTATCTTCACTCTTGTTGAGCCCTTCGTTTGACTGTGGTGATTTGGTGATTGAAAAAAAGGGTTCAAATCTCTTCTAGTTTTCAATGAAAAGTTCATATATTTTTTTACTGTTAACAAATCTGTCTTGGTTAACTATCTAGACATACTTGTAATGCATTTTTATTTCCCCAAGTTGTCTATATAACATTATCAGATAGATGCTTCTAGACAGGTGTTGTGTTATATACCATTTATTGTGTTTGATTCATCATTTGTGGTGGTGTGGTGATCTGATGTCTCATAGTCAGTGGGTTTGGATCCTGCTTGACACTCCAACTAACTTTTATACTTTCTAACAGTTGCCTCTGTTTAAAGTCGGTATTTTGTTTTATCTGTACTATTTATTTGTATTTATTGTTGGTTCGTGGGAATGATGAGTATTATGATGTGATTTCGCTCCTAGTGATATAAATTTGACTTGCATTTAGGAATTTGTTCAAATAGTTGTTTAATACTTAGTTTAGATAAATATGAATAAATATGTAAATGTCATCAGTGAAGATATTACCTGAGGAAGTGTGTCATGATTTTTGCAAAACTAGTGTGAATGTTTTTATTGCCCTAGCGAAGGCAAGGGTACTTCAAATATAAGTAATAGTTTTGATATATATTCATTCAAAACATTTTGTTTTCAGTTATTGTATTCTTGATAACACAAAGAATAGAGAGGATAGTTTAAGGATAGACAACTGCTTTATAGATTCTAATGTCGTTATGAAGCAAGCATCTTCACAACGTCACAGGCGTAACGAATAGAATTCCATATCTTCTCCTTCCGCCCTTGACCTCAAACCTCCCATTTTCAGTGCTAAGATTTTAACGTACTGCAGGCTAATCGGATAAGTCAATCAGTAGACAGTTGTATTGCCTCGGTGACTGTGTTGATCGTCGCTTATTTTGAATTGGTTCCGAATGTAAACGTCGATGTCATTGGCTGTATGTTAGCAGATGGTAAGGGACGTAACTCGTGATCACGACAGGTGTCGCTGATTTGTTTCACCACTTCTGGCTAGGTTGAAGGCAAGGTAAAAAATGGAGAGATCTTGATACATTTTCACCTTGCCGTGGGAAGATGTGAAGCAAGTGACGACTTGAAAGTGAAAAACACCTTTTTATGAAAGTCTACCTGTACTAATCATGCAGTACTTCAGGTGGATCTACCTAAGACTTAAGTACCAGTATTATATAGGTATACAATCATGCAGGTGTGTGACTTCATCTCCATTGCGTATATTGCACAGCTTGTTCCCAAAATAGAACTGTGCAAGTATGTTGCAATAGTGACGAGAGCACACACGTACACTGCTGTGAGCCTCTCTCTGTAGTATGTCTCTCACTTTGATACACCAATTTTGCAATTTGGTCTTCACCATAGCTTATGTTAGGAGCAATGCATATGCGTTGTAGACATAGAGCAGTATGTTGCAATTGTGTCTTCACAGTATAAATACTGCAGGTACTTAACACATGATAGTGTGTAAGGGACCTTCTCAGGCAAACCACAGTCTTCTGTTTCTGTTAGATGTACAGGTTGTCAGGTAGGGTTCTGTCATGAATTAATGAGAATAGAGGATATTTTGTGGTTTCAATTAGAGGTGTAACAATACATCGAACTATCGATGCATCGCAATAGTTGGCTTTGCAATAGTACTATATCGATAGTATATACAAAAATACTATCGATATCGCAATCGTAAGGTTAACTGTCGATACTATCGAAACTATTAAATTTCCCTTAATTATGAATGATTTACACAAGCCTTACTGCATTTAATTCAAGATTTTCCATTTTAGAAGGTCAAAAGGGAAGAACTAGAGATAGGAAATAGCAAAATGACAAAAAGTATTTTCATTTATGATTTCTTTACTAATTTTGGTTCCATAGTCCTTACATCAATTAAACATTTCTACTAAAACCTATAAGAAACCTAGCTGATTATTGCGTATTTGTACCAAAAAACCTATCGCAATAGTTATTGCAATAGTGAGTTACAATAGTCTATCGCTATCGCAATAGTAAGTGGCAGTAGACTATCGCTATCGCAATAGTCTCTTTGGTTATTAGTCATCCCTAGTTTCAATGTGATAGTACACAAGGAAAAATATAGGCATTATTTGTCATACAATGGGAGATCATATTAAACTGAAAACACAAACTGTTCTGTTTATCACTATCTGGTGTTTTTTCGTCCAAAATTATTCCACTTGGGTTATATATTATGTTATAACATAATTACCATGACAATCTTAATAAAGGTGTGTCAAATGTTGCTATTTAAAAAAAAAAAAATTCAAATTAATTTGATATTTTGAATACCCGGTATTATTCAGCTTCTATTTGGATAATGATTAAAATTAACTCAATACAAGACAGAATTTTACTTCAGCCTCTATATGATCGCTCATTTTCAATAGGATATGTTTAGAGACTATTACCTGAGGAACTGTGTTAATTTTATTAAACAAGTATGAAGTTTTGTATTACCCAAGTGAAAGTTTCTTAAAAGTCATATGGCACACTTTTGAGTGTAATGATTTCTTTCTTACCCATTTTATTTCATTGGAATTGTGTAAAAATCAGAAAACGGCTTGCTTGTCTTGCTGACAACAAACTACAATGATGTCACAAACAATTGTTTTATGACGTCACCGACTACAAAATACAGGAACTTGCAGAACAGCTACTAGAAAAACATGATATGTGCACATGTGCTCATATACAAAATGTGAACTCAGTCACTTTGAATCTTATGGGTAATTAATAAATGCATTTATCATGTCATAAAATCTATATCAAAATGTGTCAATTAGGAAGTGGACATGTTTTTTTTTCTGTCATAGTGTGAAGACAAACCATATAAATTAAGGAATATGATTTAGATGCTGAGAAATGTATTTCAGTATCTTAATTAAAAAATAAAGGTGTTAATTATTCATATCCTTGATATTCATTTGAACTTTACGACATGGTCTTATCTTACTGCATATGACATTCAGGAGAAATATAATACCAATGCAGTCAACCTATATCAGAAAGCTCATATACATCCATTATCTTTGAATTGTTTATAAGAACATTGAGGTGAACTCTGCCCACTAAGAGGCACGCTGTCTCGTGTTGCAATATAATCACTCAAATAGGTTGTCATGCAATATGGACAAGGGGGTCTGATCCACTGGTAAGAGGATAGGTCCATTGTTGGGAACAGTTTTATTGTTTGGGACGGTTCTATGTTTGGGGCACCGTTCTGTGGTCGGGAATACCATTCAGTCATCAACATGTTTTGACTGGTCAGTTATACTTGTTTATTATAAACACACAACATGCAGTTGTCATGTCTGTTTATACAACTGTAAATGCCTCGACGCACCTCACAGAAGTTTTGCACTTTACCAATGATTGGCTGCATGCACGTTTGATCTTGACTTGCATTTGTATTCCAACGTGTATTTTCTCTACGTATGAATTTCATATTCATGTTTTCAGAAATATATATAAACATGGTTGAAATTGTAAAAGAATATGCCTCATATAGCCATTTTAGCCATTAAGTGTAACGTCATTGTTATTTGGTGAATTAAGTTGCCCTATTGTTGGAAAGTGCCAGCAATGCCTTTCTTGGAAGTATTCTCAAACTTTTACATGGAAATCAAGTGACTTGCAAAATGTGTCTGGGGTCATGAGGTTTGAAATGACCTGAGTGTATGTACTCCCTTCCTATTTTATTTACTTTAGGGGTGAAATAGACATTTTTCTCTATTTTAGTGTTTATTTTTGTCTATTTTAGGTCTCAAGTTTATGACATTGAAAATTCCTATGACATGCAAAATAGCTAAATACCGAGAAAGAGAATGTCTGTTTTACTTGTGGGTTGTTCTACAAGTACTTATATTAAGTAGTCATGCAAGACGTTAGTCATTTAGTGTTCAAGTCTGAATGAAACAGTTTGGTGAGTTCTGACTGCATGTTGAATCAATTCGTTCTCAAATTTCTCTGAATATTTAATATGCACATGTAGAGGTATTCCTTTTCATAAATATTGATATGAATCAGCAACTGAAGTTGCATGTGGCTGGCATGTAATTTTGTAATTATCATACCGTTTTCATATTGCTTCGATCAAATTATCAAATTCATAGAGAAATAATGTTTGTAAACATTTTAGTACCAGGATTACTGTTTGTTTGAAAAGTGTTCCTTTCTTGTTCCATTAAGCCAGGGAATATTAGTCCAGCTTTTTTGTCACATTAAAAAAGAAAGAAAAATGTTAAATATTATGCAATTTTGATTCCTTTCTTTCTTTTCAGAACTTGTCAGTTGTAATATAAGCATCATATCTTTATTTCACAGTCTATTTTCATGTCTTGTGATTAATAATCTATTCAATTAAGTTATTTTCTATTTAAGTTATTTTCAGAAGGGATCACTTAAGACCAGTGTATTTCTGGAAAGAGTGTGTGATAATAAATAATGTGTTTATTGATATTAAATCAGAAATTGTATTTGAATAACCACAAAAAAATAATAAAATTATTCCCATGAACATGATATTATCTTACAATTATGAAAATACATTGAACAATCTTTTTATTTTGAGAAATTCAGCAAATTGATTCTATCAATTATCAGATTAAATTAACAACTTTTAAAATATTTTTGGAAGTATTTTGAGAGAAGAATTTATATTTTTAAAATACAAGTGCTGTTAAAGTTTAAATACTGTAATCAGAGATTTATTTTTACTCATAGATGATGTGTTGCACGACCACCAGAGCCTGTCTGTGCATGTGGCAAATATCAATCTTTCTTCTGCTTTCAACACTCCCTTATAATTACACTGGTGTCATGTTCATACTTTTAGGACTTAAACCAGAAATCCAATATTTTGAACTTGGCTAATCATTATTGGAAGGCAAGAAAAAAAGATAAAATTATATCAAGAAAGTAGATGGGCAAATTACAGATTTGAACATTCTGAATTTTATCCAAAAATGTTTGCTTCTGTGAACATGTCTTTGAAAACAGTTTATGAACATTTTTATTTTCCGTTCCAATTGAAATTTTTAAATCATGGCATGATGTCAGAGATGTAATGAAAATATGAATCTGCAGGCAATTTAATAAGTCAACCATTATATAAATGAATTTCAAAATATTTTTAAAAAAGAAACTATTTCAAATAATCCATTTGACAAATTTGTCATTGATAATTTCAACAATTAGAACTTTTGATGCTGAACTAGTGCCCACTTTTCTGAGTGGCTAATTACGGGAATCACAATTAGTTAACAAAAGAAATGATCAGACTGAGACTGACCACTAAGTAAAGATAAGCAATCGATCCTGGAAGATTCTGGAACCCACAGGTGAAGGGTTAAAATAAGCACGGATACTAAGCAGTTGATCTCTGATGCTGAACAAGTGTCAAATTTAGCTCAGCATCTAGAAATTACAAACTCCAACTATCAAATAGACAAATGTGACTTTTGAAACTAGCAAGTTGACAGAGCCGATGAAATTAGCTACATTCTTGTCACATGTCTCTCTCTCAGGTGTCTGCATGCACAGACTAACAACCAGCCTGGACATCTAGATTACAATTACAGTATCTACTTTCATGGCATTTATCAGAATTCATCTCTGATCTCCCGTAAGCTGATCAATTCTCTCTATGTTCACAAAGTGATTTGAGTAGCAATGGATCTGTTGTCAACTGCATGTCTTCACCCATACCATGCTAGTGCAGAAATACTTTTAGCATCAGATTCGTGTCATCAGAAACCTGCCTGCAATGTCTCAATTGTGATTATCCTGAAATCTTCTGATAAAAGTTGCAGATCTGACTTCAAATCATGTTTCTGATAAAGTCCATCAGCTGATTCAGCTCGTATGGAAATACTATTGTGAATAAAGACAGCTTATTTACTTTGACCCAATATTAAAAATGTCATTAAAAATTGTGTCATCAATGAACAAACAACAGATTTATGTGAGTCCTATTGTGTACAGTTTACGGTAAGCTGCTCTTCAAGGACAGAGGTACTGATCTGTTTGAGGTCAGATTCATCATATCCATTGTATCGATCCATATCGATATTGAAGCTTGCAGTGAAAAACACCAATCCATTCTCAAATTGTGACAGGCCCTGCAATACGAAGAGACTTACTTTATCAAACATCCCACAGGACAGGAAGGTTTATCAAACATCCCACAAGACAAGAAGGTTTATCAAACATCCCACAAGACAGGAAGGTTTATCGAACATCCCACAAGACAGGAAGGTTTATCGAACATCCCACAAGACAGGAAGGTTTATCCAACATCCCACAAGACAGGAAGGTTTGCTTGCTTCTGGTGACTTGTAGACCGGCAAGAAGGTCCAAACACCGTCTGTACATGTAGTTTCAAAAATACCTATTTCCCTGATATGTTTCTGGTTCTGTAGAGGACACTGAGTGAATCATCAAGAGTCGCCATCACGAATGTGAAGACCGATTTCAATCAGATCAACAGTTTTTGTTTCTTCTGATCCACTAAGTGGGTACTGTATGCAAAAGAACGTTAATACTTTTGCTCAACTTTAGTTCTGGAGAGAATCTTGTATATTTGTACTAAAATATGTCTTGTTGTCCAATTCACTTTTCTGTATCAAGAAAGTATTTTATCTTGTAGACGACAGGGTTGAAAGTCTTTATTCATATGCCATCAAGGGTTTACATGCAGACAACATGAAATATAAAAACAACCTAAAATTTCATTCTGAGCCAAGATTTTGTAAGCTCCCTTAGAACTAAGATAGTCTTAGCACCATTCTTTAACATTTGTTGATGATTATCTTAGCACAAAGAGAGCTTCCAAAAACAAGACCCTTATCCTGTAAGTGGATAAAATCAGTGGATTAGGTTGCATTAACTTTCTTGTGAGTATTACGCCTTGACATTTACGTGTTGATGCCAAACTATTTTGGTACAACTGACCCTTTAACTCTGGACTCTATGCTTCTGGCATCTGTAGAGGGCACAGAGGGATAATGTTTAATCCGTCAAAGGTCTTATGCAATGACTTGTGATTTGAGGACCGTGATTGAACAAGAGCTGATTATTCTTGTCACAAAGCATGAAGTGTATTACCTGTATTGCGAGCATTGCACCTTGAACCTTAAGTGTTGATGCCAAACTGTCTCAGTGTAATTGTCCCTTTAGTCTTACACTCAGACTCTGAAAAAAGTTTTTACACTGAAAATATCACCATTTTATTAAATATTGAAAAGGAGACTGCAGGAAATGGAATTTCTGTAAATAAAAGGGCTCCTTTTCAATATTTTTTTCAATATTTATTTTTCAGATATAAAAATTCTAAGTCTAAGTGTTAAGACTACTGTCCCTTATACCCTGTTCCATGCAGGACTGTAGAAGATATGTTTCTGATGTCTGGAAAGGATATTGTGAGGTCAACGGGATAATGTTTAATCCATTAAAGGTCTATATGTAATGGATTATGAATGGACTTAGTAAGGACAACAAATGCATTAATCCTAATAAATCCTATTCCTGTGCATACAGGTGCAATAAATAAGTTCATTGTGAACAGAATACCATGACCTGTAGATGTTTGTGCCAAGTATTTTCTGGTAAAATGTTTCTGGCCTCCTACATGGAGAAGCTGACATAAGGATGAAAACGGTGATGTTATTCTTACCCAAGCGGGCACAGATATGCCGGGTATTAAAGTTTTCATAATGGTCATGGGAATTACAGTTTTTCTAAATATAACTTGCGTTTGAAGGAACTACTTTGTTGTCATTCATGAATTGCTTAGCTCTCCTGTTTAAGCTAAAATCACATAATTGAATAATTTCAAGCATAATTGAAGTCACACGTCAGTAAAACATATTAAATATAAAATCATGTTCAACCTATGTTTTCGAGACCGTAATTACAATATTAAACTTGCAAGGCGAAGCAGCATGCAAGAGTCGCCGGCTGCACTGCGTGACGTCGTTGCTTTGTGATGTCATTAACCATGACTTCATTTGGTGACGTAATTACACTCCTATCTTGCATTCCAACAGTGCGATTGTTAGTTCGGGTTTTCACTAATTTTCTCTCATTCTGCGACATAGATTACAATATAAACGAGTTGTTTACTATGTCAGTAAACCGTTTTGACAATAAAATTAAAATAAAACATGTACAGTTACTTAAGAATAGTTCTGAAAAAATAGAGCAAGTTGCAAACTATTTAGATATACGCATCTTTAAGGTGTGAAAGAGTTTATGAATGGCGTATGACTACACTTTGTATTTTACAGTTTAATCAAAGATCATGAATTGGGGGTCTTGTTTTTCAAGATTTACACATTAAAATGATCTTGGGTAAGAAAAAGAATAACCAACTCGGTGCTCGGAATTACGAATTATATGTCCCTCGTGAATTATTATGTCAAACTCCTTGCTAAAGCTCCGAGTTTATCCCAATAATTAACTCGGGACAGATAATCCGTAATTCCTCGCAACTAGTTGATTATTCTTATAATCTTTTATGACTCCACGATGCATGTGGTTGACCTGAAATTTTGGGACCTCAAACCTTTGCACAGAAAACAGTAATTCATGATATAATCATGAGGAGAAATAAGTAAAAATTAAAAATTACTCCTTGATCCTTCTATACTGGACAAAATAACTTAGGGATATTGGAATTTGTATAACACATATTTTATAAGTGTGTCAATGGATGAATAGATCGTTATTCATATTTCAGAATTTACAAATAACCATAACTATTTTTGTACAGTATATGTTTGTCTCAAATTGTAACTTGTAACCCTTGATCCATATGTTTGTGCCTACCGTAATATTTCTTGTAGAGCTAACCCCATGGAGTGAAAGGATAATGTTTTTGCTCCGACCTGCAGTACCTGACCTGGAATTTAAAGTTTACAAGTACAAGTGCAGCGAGAGCCCAAATCTGTTCCTATTCAGTAAGCTGATTATCGGGTGACGCTATGAGCAGTGCTGCAGGTTTTATTGTGAACAGTGTGGCACACGGTCTATTGATTGAGGGTGTGGTATGTCCAAGACATCAGTTTATAATTATCAGATTCAGAGTTAATGAAGGCCCTTTGTTATAAGGTCACTTTGTAACGATTATCAAAGAAATGGCTAATAGTCATCGGATTGGCATTATATGTTATTAATGTGGGCATATATGATGTTGGAATAATCCTTTTTCATTTTCAGCTTGAATTACATGTCTTTGATTTTACTGTTATCCTGCTTGTACTTTCATCTCAGATGACCGATTAGAATGCTAATTTGGCGGACAATCTGTGTATGAAGATGTATGTTATCGTCTGTATGTTCCAGCAATATTGTCAGCTTTTTATACATTGTGTAGATTGCATGAAAATCTTCCAATAACTGAAAAACGTACCTGACATACTTTTTAGGGAGGATTGTCATTAAATACATGCCATTTCGATAGTGAACATAAAATTATGTAACATTGTTATATTTGGGATCTCACTATCTGCAGTGCTATAAATAGGTGATTGTCATGACGATAATAATATAAAGGTTGACATTTTAGTTGTAAATTCAGCTTTTTTATGCGGGATGATCTGAAATTTTCCAGTTTGAGCTAATGCTTGTATGCGTTGGTGTAAGGTCTTTCTCTGGTGGTCCTCTTGTATTGTCTAGAACATTCAGAATAGTTCAAAACTGTTCTTTATTGTAAATATCATGATTGTTGAAGCTTCTCTATTTCTTCAAGCACTTCAGTTTTCAAGTACTGGGTGTTGTACATTATAAAAAAAAGATTTATTCTGAATGTTGGAGTTAATGGCATGTGTCACATTACTTACAATTCATTAAGGTAGCATATGGCAGGTTGATCATTTCTGTAAATTAATTTTGACGTAAGAGTTATTAATGAGATTTTTCAAATCTAAACTGTAACACCTGTTGTAAGAACTCATAACATTTTTGTAATCAGAATCCTCATTTGACCAAGATTCTAAAAGTTAGCATAAATCATACAATTTCAATTTTAGAACAGAAATACATACATGCTTAAATATTTGCATATGTAAAAGTTATATTACTTATAAAAAATGTATTATAAATTAAAATTGCTTTTGAGAAGAGCCATATTGATTATTTTGGTATAAATAAAGCAGATATGATTTTTAGCAGTGCCAAAAATATGAAGAATTTCTATAACTAGGCTCTTGTCGGATGTTCCTCCAAGAATAGCTAATCTGATATGAGTCGATGTCTAACAGAGGTTCTCTCTGTGTTGTGCAGCTCAAGCTGGGATAATTAGCAGGGAGTGAAGAAAGATATATACCTCATTATCATAGTTATTTCAAGGTGAAGCATACTTACTTCCATTGTCATCAAGCTAATATGGTCATTTTCACTTTTTGCCAATTTGTTTTTGAGTTCTCTTGGCTTGAAGTAGCTGTCTTCTTGTAAAGAGATTACTCTGTGGACAATGTTGTCTTGATTTTATTTTTTGCCATTATTGTATCTTATCGTCTCGGCTGTTGAGTGAACTAATGCCAAACAATTCTTAGCGGCCGTTTTACAGAAATCGCAACTCATTTGGAAGAGGGTTACCAAAGTTGGATTATTTGTCTCAATCCCTTTTGCCACTGAATAAAATATCATTAAATCGAAAAAAGGATTAAAGAAACAGGCCTCAAAATAGCAACCAATTTGGGAGCATTTCCTCCCTGTAATTTTGAGTTAGGAGCACACATGCTCCTTGGCAAAAATTTTGGTCAACTTAACAAATTGTGTTTCTTCACCAAAGGAAACCATTATCCACCACAATTGGGTATTGAATATTAGTTAGTCTATAGTTTTCTGCTTATAGCTAATTTTAGCAATCTCCTTTTGTATGGGCTCCTTGTAATTTTCTTGCTCCTAAGAATATAACATTAGGAGCGTGTCTGCTCCTTGAAAAATGGTAACTTTGAGGCCTGAAGAAAGGGAATAATCCAGGGATTAACCACTGTGAAGATTAGATATTGAAATACACAATATTCAGCAAGCTTCTGTAGAGAATACCTAATCATTGTAATACTGGACTCATGAGAAGCAAGTTGACTGACTCTGTTGGACGGTGTATGTGGTTCACCAGTGCAGCCGTTCCTGTAGTGCTCTCCAGTGTGTGTTTATGGGACTAGGTTACGGTAACAAGACCACCTGACTCTACAGTTGACATCAACAACTTACTAGTGGTCCATGATGAGGCCTGGCAGAGTTATGGAGCAATTGTCTGTCAATAGCTCGACATAGGCAGTGTTGCTGAGATTAGTATTTCAATTTTCACCAGAGAACATGATCTAGTGATTGTTTTATGATGAACATGATTTAGGGATTTTTATTTTATAAAATACTAAGCTTCTAGAAAATGGATATTTCTAATAGATAAATGTCTCTATGAAGGTTTACTCTTTTTCTCATATATATTTGTGTTGTTGGTTGGATTGTGTAGTTTAAGATTTAAAAATCATGTTTTGTTATGAAAATATAACCTTGATGTCATATATTAGGTATGTTTATCATACATTTTTTGAATTTATAATATGATTTGATTATTCTTTTCACTTTACTGTTCATTCATGATATTTTCAAAATGTGAGGATAATGTTAGTTCTATGACATTGCTAAGTATGTTTAAGACTTTATTTGATCAATTGATCTCTACTCATTGGTATAAAGGTGATACCACTGCCGCTTGAACACATCGGGAACTATTCATTTGAAAAAAGCTGTTTAATCATCTTTTGAAGCTCAATCTAACAACTTTTGTTTTTGTTCTAGGTGTGCTCCCATCCGCTCCATAACACCTTCACCATGCAGTGGTTTTGCACCCTATGACACCCAAGTCAGTCGAAGCAGTTGCATCAGACTTGTTCCTTCCCTCAGACAGTGACTGTCGGCCATATTGGAAGTGGACGTTAGCTGCAGAGGTGTAGGGAGCTGTCCAGGACGTCTGACCAATGCAGACCGTTATCATGGACACTAGCTATGGGCCAATGAACGGACCAGCAGGGGCGATTACCATGCCCGAACCAGACTTGCTTGAAAATGGAAAACACGAAGGACGACGATCTTCCCAGGATTCCTTTCTTGAATATGCATCACGGCATGTGCGACCCAGTAACGGTCCCATGCCGCCTAGCCGCCGATTGGATCGGCACCATTCGAAACGTATGCGTAGGAGACTTGTGTATAAGAACGGTGAAGTCAACATCACACAGACAAACATCAGGAAACGAAGGCGGAGGTACTTAGCCGACATTTTCACGACTCTTGTAGATATAAAATGGAGGTATAACCTTATGCTGTTTGCAATGGCCTTTATACTGAGTTGGCTTATCTTTGCCCTTATTTGGTGGCTGGTGTGTTTCTCACATGGTGATTTAGACCATGTTGGTGAAAAAGACTGGAAGCCTTGTGTTAAAGAAATATATTCGTTTACATCGGCTTTGTTATTTTCTATAGAAACTCAGCACACCATAGGTTATGGATCACGTCATACAACGGAGCAGTGCCCAGAAGCAATTGTCCTTATGATGTTCCAGTCTTGTTTTGGTGTCATCTGCCAAGCTCTCATGACTGGCATCGTGTTTGCCAAATTGTCGAGACCAAAGAAGCGGGCAGAGACACTCATGTTCAGTAAGAATGCATGCCTGTGTAAGCAAGATGGAGAGCTTTGTCTTATATTCCGTGTGGGTGACATGCGCAAGTCACAGATTGTTGAAGCA
The DNA here is from genome assembly GCA_936450465.1 of Gibbula magus. NCBI lineage: Eukaryota > Metazoa > Mollusca > Gastropoda > Trochida > Trochidae > Gibbula > Gibbula magus. The sequence continues at coordinate 10,973,502 of OW388290.1, read as the reverse complement.
CATATCAGATCAGTATTAATAAAAAAGAAAACGACGAAAGAAGGCGAGATCCTCCCCTTGTATCAGTTTGATGTGAATTTAGGTTTTGAGGAGGGAAGGGACCGCTTGTTCCTAGTGTGGCCAGTGATAATAGTGCACAAGATAGATTCAGTGAGTCCGTTCTGGGAGATGTCCCCAGAGGACCTCCACAGGGAACAGTTTGAGCTCATTGTAATCCTTGAGGGGATTGTTGAGTCCACCGGGATGACCACACAGGCTCGCAGCTCCTACCTCCCGGGCGAGATCTTGTGGGGACATCGATTCGAACGGCTTGTTACGTTCCAGAAGGAAAACGGCCAGTATCAGATCGACTTCTCCAGATTTCACAACACCATTCCAGTAGACACCCCACAATGCAGTGCCAAGGAACTGGCTGAAATGACTGCTGCCGGCAATGTACCAGATAGTACTTATATCGATGAGGATGAGAATACGTCCATAGCATCAAAAAGTGATCGGTACTCGAGTCCGTATGTGGTGAAGCGTCATGGAGCAGCGCAGACCGAGTTTTATGATGACGACGGTGACTCCTCGTTGAGGAGTAAGAGAAGTACAAGCACTGACCTTGGGTCACGAGAGGAGTCCGAAACACTGCTATGACATCAGAAGGTATGTATGACATCATAACATATAGGATATGGTAAAAAAAAGTTTCCATTAGTTTAGCACAAGGGACTTAGACCGAATACGAGCCTGCATGCCAAACGAATGGAGACTTTGAGGACCATATCCAAATTAAACAAGTCATTTAGAACTATTGGAGTTCACTTTTCAGGATCTGTTGGAGACAACACAGTAGCAAGATTAAGCTAGTGTTTACACAACTATTATGCTCATTATTGTCTGTTTATCATTAACGATTACATTTATTGAGTAAAAAATTAGAACAGAACCGAAAAATTACAGACACTTACATGTTACAGCAGCACTTGTCCCATTCAACATGACATTTTGCCTTGTTGGATCATTGATGAATTCCCTTTCAAACACAAGATATTATTACCATATATATGTATATGCAATTCTTTGTTCTTCTTGGCTGCAATACTGCTGAAGCGGCGTTAAACAATAACTCACTCACTCTTCTTTTGTTATGTTATGGTGAATTAGTTATTTCATATATATATCATACCTAAAGGTCTTAAGGTTGTGTTGAAAAAGGACATTATTAATTTATTAGTTCTTCGACTTCCAATCTGTCATATTTAATGTTTTGTACACCAAAATTAAGTTTCATTTAACTCCTCATGGTTATTTTGAACTATTTTAACTTGCAAAGCAGGAAAGGATGTTACATATGTTCTTACTTATTTCTAAACCAAGTAGTTACAACTTCAAAACTTAGCACATTTTTTGTGTCTTTAACATCAGAAGCAATTTGAGATCAAATGTTTTACTTTATAATTAAGAACAGGTGTAAATATTTTAAAAAATAGATATTAGGTTATGACTAAGATTGTGAACAATTATGTCATGTCAGTCATTCTTGTTTTCGAAAACTTTTTGTTCTATACTATACTATACTATACTATACTATACTATACTATACTATACTATACTATACTATACTATACTATACTATACTATACTATACTATACTATACTATACTATACTATTCTATTCTATACTATACTATGATGCACTTTCACCCGATATATATGAAATTGTATGTTTTCTAACTATCAGGGATGAAAGTTGTTAGTCTTTGAATCAAAAGGTCTGTGATTTGAATCCTGCCATAGGCTCGGCAAACTTATGTACAATTGTCATATTTTACTTAAAGGTTCTGAAATCAATGCTGCATTGTGATTTTAGGAGCACTTTTGTTTGCTTGTTTCCAAAGATGTTTAGGTTCAAACAAATTTCATCTGAATGCATAGCCACAAAGGTGTTGCAGGATTTCCCCTTTAAAAAGCACTCGACAATACCACACATGTTGTAAACCTTAATTCTTCAAAACCCAGTGGAAAACTCTAATCACCTTACTTCTTCTAGAAAACTTTCACACTCGTGACATTTCAAAGGAAGTTTTTGTATAATTTTTAAGAAAATGTATTGTAGTTTTGTGTCCACCCTAAACCGTTATGACATCTATAACTATTTTAAAGACTTTGACATTGTTATGTTCACAGATATTTTAAAAAAATAAAATTTGAGAGGTTTTCATAAATATGCTTCTGCACAAAGTGAAACAGATATTAAAGGTATTAAGTATAAGAACTAACATCAAAGTTGATAAACAAAATCTGGTTTCTTTCTTGTTAGAGATAGAAATAGCATTGGAAAGAGTGTGAAAAATGTATTGCGAAATGTCAGATGTTTCAGGATGTGAAAATGTCTTCATAAGTGGAAAGTATTTGGTATTTATTGGAATAGACTTCTTCCAGAGTAAATGCCATGCCTGCTCTGAATAGACGGAGAATACGATGTGTCTGTCGGAGCTAAATGAACTTTATGTCTCATAAACCTCTCACTCATTCTTACTGTACAAGAATCAGACTTACCGGTATATGGCTCCTCATGAAAAATCAAAATAGAAATGAGAAGAAATGTAATTAATTTTGAATTAAAAATATTTTTTCGGTCTCTTATCAAAAGTCAAATTAAGAAGAATGTGGGTTTAGAAAAGAAAATAGGGGGAAATGTCAATAATTTTTAAATGAGGATATCTTACCATGCCCCATAAAAACATTTATTGACGTAGTTCATGAATGAACCTTTATGCTATTTGATGCACAAAATCAATTCCTTGAATTTGATCACTGACATTAAGTTGAGAACTATTAATGTGAAAATAAGATGTTTTCTACATTCTAGAGAATTGTCTTTTCATTGTTATCAAAGACCAATAGTAATTTCATGATGCTCTATCTTATGCAGGGGACCTCTTCGTACCTATCAAATTATGCATACCAGTGCTGTTCTTGGAGGGGTTTCTTAGGAAATTTTATCATATTATTGATGGCCATACAGTTTTATACAATTAGGAAAACATAGCCATTGTCAGTTTAGAGGGCAGCATAGCCTGTATTATACACATGTTTGCAGTTTTATGACTGTTTTATACCAAACATGTTTCATGATTAATTTCATGTTCAGTAAATAATAGTTTAGCAGGCGTGAGAACCTTCAATGTCGTCACATTTAATTGTTGCCTGACTTCACAAATGACAGTGTTGGAACTCATGCAGAAACAATGCACATATGGAAGACATGCAGTGTTTATATTTTACCTTATGGGTAATAATAATTTGTACACATGTTTCTTGTCCAGCAATAGGTCATATGGTAGCCGTCTAGTTGTTTCCACACAGTTGGTAATATGCGTGTACCAAGTTGCACACTAGTCTTGTTAAGGTGGTCACTATGTTCTATAGTAAGCACACTGGTCGACCACCGGACCAGGTCATCCAGTAGACTTCTGATATTGTTTGCAGGTTTGGTAGTCTGTACTAAAATGCTGATTGTGTACTTTTTCAGACAATTTTGGTAATTTTTAGCTCATCAGGCCTGAAAGGCCCGATGGGCTTATGGCATGACATGGTGTCCGGCGTCCGGCCGTCCGTCTGTCCATCCGTCCATCCGTCCATCCGTAAACTTTTTGCTTTTTCGACTTCTTCTCCAGAACCAATGACTCCACAGAGCTGAAATTTTATGTGCAGACTCCTTGGCCAATGGGGATTCTAAATTGTAGATTTCGTGACCCCATGACCCCAAATGTGGTCACAGGGGTCACATCCTTAAAAACATATTTTCATCTTCTTCTTCAGTTCCAAAAGGTCTAGAGAGCTGAAAAGTTGTGTGCATACTCCTTGGCCAATGGGGATTCTAAATTGTAGATTTCGTGACCCCGTGACCCCAAATGGGGTAACAGGGGTCACATGCTTAGAAACCTATTATCATCTTCTTCTCAAGTCCAAAAGGTCTAGAGAGCTGAAAAGATGTCTGCAGACTCCTTGGCCAATGGGGATTTTAAATTGTAGATTTTGTGACCCGTGACCCCAAATGGGGTCGCAGTGGTTATGATCTAAGGATCTATCTTTTGCTTGTAAACAATAACTTAAATAACTTAAATATTCAACTTTAGATAGTAAATCAATGAAACCCTGATGAGCTACAGAGCCCATGGCTCTATTTTTGGACACACACTCTCCTTGCCCGCTTAAACAATTACTGTTTAACATTGGTATAAAGGCATCTAGTAGTGTGTGCTGATAAGCTGGGTATATTCACTACTTTTCTGTCAGCTTTATAACTGCGTCCAGTGACATACATTGGTACATTTGACCTTGTATCAATTTAAGTCTATACTATATTTCGTGTCAATTTTGAGGTATATTTAGAGTATTTTTGTGTGTTTTGGATCCTTTTGTATATTGGTACCGTATATGCATGAAGTTTTTGAGGATATATATATATATATATAAATAAAATACTTCAGACGACACTTGCTGTAGATATCATTTTAATAATGACTGGATGCGTCGCATTTCGACTTGTTTACAAGTCTTTTCAATATATATATTTTTATATATTTGCATATTGTCATCCCTTACGGGCAGCTATTCTGTCCAGACCTTTTAGACCATTAGAGTTCAATAAGTGTATTCATTCTAAAATGATTACCAACACTAAGTCATCTAGTGACCATACTGTCCTAGCTGTCCGATAGTCCGATAGTCCGAGAGACCTTGATCTATTGTAGTGGGATGAATCCCTTCTGAACTTTCCTGGACAACATCTTTGAGCTCTCGGTGACCCCACCTTTATAAACAAACCTACAAAATGATAGATATGTTCTCATAAACAGAGAGATATGTTGCAACCGTTTCCAAATTACCTGAAGGTTTTGACGATTAGGCAACAGTTGTGGAGCATGTGGAGATGGGTAGCTCTGGCAGACGACCTTCCACTGGCTCAGTAACAAGTACACAATGCTGGGCTTCATTATCGGCAGGTCTGTGGATGTTTCACCAAAATGGCAACACATTTGAATAACAAACTGGCTGTAGTTGTTGCCAATACGTAAACATGAAGCAGAGAGAAATGGGTACACGTGTTGCAGTTCGCTTGACCCTTGGGCAGCCATTTTGGATATAGCTCTGAGTATATTCTGAATCTTGCCTAAGTGTTTTTTTCATGTCAAATACACTGAGGTGGAAATCAAATCAGTTTACATAGAATTTCAGTGATCATGATTTTCAAATAAGTAATAATTTTACATTATTTTTCAATGAAAAACAACATTGTCTCAGACTTCTTGTACAGAAAGGTTATTCCATATTGTGTGGAACTTGTTGTCAAAACTGTTTGTTGCTGTTGAATGATGCTTTAATTGTCCCGAGGAACACAGTTTTCCCTGAGAATAGAGACTATATGATTGATTGTTTGTGTAAAGATCTTTGATCAATAGTTGCACCTAGATTTTGAAGTTTTCTTTGACCAAGATACTTGTGAATAGTGGACATCAGTCATGTTTGTGCTACGAGATCTTTAAAAATCTCCACCCTGGATTCTGTTCACATCTCTTGTTTTTGATGATATCCTGAATCTGTGTCTTTCATGAAGTGTGCCAAATGGCTGAGAGGTATTCAACTTAGGTAGTGATTTTAAAATCTGAACCTCTTTTGAAATTGTATCATCAGATCAGAAACATGAATGCTATAGAATGTCAATGATATACTGGTAAAAATCTCAATTCTTTGAATTAGATCTGTAGTATTCCATATCAGTTCTAAAATTAAATACAACATGATATAAAATCCTAACCAGAATATGTTTCTACTAAATTAAAATTGATAAAACTTGTAGTCTTTCAGTTATCTATTGTTAAAAGCTATACTACCCGTGTATTGTGAAATTATGTAGTTCCAAGGTCGAATGTTTCGTAAGAAGTCTCAGCTGGCGTTTCTCAACAATGTCACCTCTCAACTCGTAAAGATGGCAAAGAATTTTAACATTTCAATGCAAGCCAACAAAGTGCAGAAGGCTGATGTTCTGAAAAATCTGTGGCATTTGAATGTCATTGTTGAACATGAATTAAGAAACTATCTAATTTATGTTCCTAAAGGTCACCAGCAACTGCTGATAGTTTTAAGTTGATTTATGACTCTTACTTTAAGCATTTGATTGCAGAACAATTCTTGTTTTAACAATGACTGCAATCAAAGTGTCTCTCCTAAAATCATGTACAAAAACTAAAGTACAATTTGAAGCCGTTTAAACCAAAAACTGAACTTAGAAGCCTTTGGACTAAATTTGGTTGAAAACAAGTTTATCGGGATATTAAGCTCATTTATAAAGTTGATATCAAAATATAATTTTTATCAATGACTTTTCTTTTGATCATGCATTTAAAGCATTTATAGAATCAATTCATAAACAGGATACCCTGTACTTCAAATGTTTGTCCTCACAAAATGATTGGCTGTTCTGTTCCATCGTAGTATCCACCACCTTGCTTTTGTGCATTATATGAAATGAGAAAAAAACTATTCTTACTAATTGTTCACCTTTTTTAGTAACAAAACATGTTTATTGATAAAAAAAAATCCATAAAATAACCCATAATTTATCCTTAGACTGATAAAAATCATCTTTTTATGCCATAGCAAAGCTTTTCACACTCGTTACCCCAATGAATATTTGTTTACTTCTCATTGTTTTCTATTTGATTGAACGAGTCCTATTCTTTGTCAAAATTGTCAAATCTAGTGACCAAACTAGTACACTAAGTAAAATGTTCAACTGGATTCTGTTTTAACCAAGTAATAATATCATGTGTATAAATAGGAATGTCCCTTCGAATTTCATTTCCACCAAAATACCTTAATAAAAGTGTCCCTTTAAAGAGAAGCCTTCTGGGATGATATGTATTATATGGTGTATCGTCACACCTCCAGTAATTTGTTCACCAACTAAAATAATGTTAACTTAGCGCCAGTCGGAAGTGAAGATAATGTATGGAATTGTTAGAGTTGGATGTGTCCCTCCCTATTGGGCTGTATCTATCGGCCTCCTCCATTATCCTCTCTTTCACTTGTCCCTTGGTCTACTCCATTTGTAAACCAATTTTCAAACTCTCCCAGAGTAATTTGAATCTTGGACACTGCTAAAGGTCATCAGGCCAGATTTGATGAAGATTTAACTATATTTGACCAATTTGTGATCGTCTTATGTTCGGACCAGCAGGTAATTAGGAATGGGTAGACTGCAATTAAAAAGTTAAATTAGTCTGACAAGAATATTTTTTCAATTATTGTTTGCAACATAATTATTTCCTTTAATGAGTTAATGTATTTCTGTTATGTAACCAAAAGTTTTTAAAATTGCTTTATTTTTTGTACTTTTGAAATACACATATTACACATTTACATTTACAGAGTTTGATAGAACCTCTTTTACTTGAGTTGTCTTTGAATTACCTTTGCATGGTTTTGTTAATGTTTGCCAAATGGGGGTTCTTTTTTATTTTATTTCAATTTTAAGTTTGTGTGAACAAATATTGGAAATATACTTTACATAATCATATTAATTATATAAATATTTTTCTTTGAAATATTGTTTTAGCTGGTGTATCGGCTATTAAAAAGTTTTTTAGTCCAAAACATGCTGATCAAGGGATTTATAATGTCATTTAAAGTTCGATATAACTAACTATGGTGATGATGAGACAGAAGAAAAGTGGTTAGAGTAAAAGTAAAAGATTTAATTGGTTTCTAATTTTGACAAACAGTCTCGGCATGATTGAAGCTGAAAGTTAAAAAAAAAATTCTTATTCTAGTTGAGTACACAATTTGCCAGATGCTTCCTTCATACCTAGTCTGTGGCCTAGTGTCCGAATTAAATCTTTATAAATGGGAAATGTTATTAGAACAAATGTGTATCCTCTCGTCATGCTAAGTGGTAGGCAGTGTATGCCGCTAAAACAAGTTTCACCAACATCTTGTCGTTTTTATTTTCCAATCCGTCAACATCTAATAAGTGAGACATTATTCTTCAGGTCTGAATTGGACGTAATGTTTATGTGTGTGGGAAAGCAATGCACTAACACACATTGTGGAAGCCATTTTGATTTGGGAGGTCGTTACTTAGAGGTTAAACAGGAATTTGCTAACCTAACCAAGGCTGCGTTAAATGTTTGGTCAGGTTTTCATTGAAATAACAGATATTTTACATAATTTCATAATGTTATGATTGAGGGGTCCAATATAGGGCCAAATTTTCGAAACTGTCTTAGCACTAAAACAGTCGTAAGCCAATGGTAATCTATGGTACTTACGACTACCTTAGTGCTTAGAGAGCGTTGAAAATATGGGACCTGGATCTTCCGTAGGAAAGCTTATTGAGAGAAGCACGCACGGTGCCACAGACTAATCCTTCCCCAGTTTGAACTTTCCCCCGATGAAAAACTCACCTGGACCAAACTTTCCCATGCCAGAGTGAAATTGGTGTCAAAGCAACTAAGCTAACTCAGTGTAATGTTGAAAGGTACGTCGTCTGTCATACAGACCCTAGAGCAAATATCCAATAAACGATCTAGAAAAATATAGCCAGTCTAGATTCCATAGCTCTAGAAATCAGAAATCAAGGCATTTTTATGTCTTCATTTTGTTACTATTCATTTGTTTGTAAAATGTTGTTGGTAAGGAAAAACAAATTTCTGAGACAAAATGTTAGTCTACGCTAAAAGAAAGGGAGTTAAGGTTTACCTAATAACTTCCGCATTTATGGACTTTTGAATGAATCTTTGTAAAGGATGATTTGATATGACATAACATGATGCAATAGAATTTGAATTAACAATACACTGATGCTTTCTAAATTCTTTCGGAAAGTAGTATATTAATCATTATTGTTCGTTATGAATTTTCCCTGGAAAAAAATCTATTTTTTCACAATCTTCAACAATTTTGAAATTCAAGATGTCAGATTTGATTCATTTGCCCTAAATTCATATTTACAATGTAAAATTAGCAATGCTTGTGTGTTTCAGACTTTACGGAAAATGTCAGCTTTATCAGTCAATGATTTCTTGATACCATTTAACCTGTGTGATGCCTTTGCGAAGACTCTTTGTCAAACCTTCTTATTGAATTATTATGTCAACAGACAAGTTTGATAATGATTTCAAATATACTCTTTGTAACCGTGGCAACCAACGAGAAAAATCTACATGAAGCTTTGCTGTACACCGATTGAATAGCTCTTTGCATAGATTTGTAGGAGAATGATTTAGCATGTTTTCTAGTTTTATGTGCAGAGCAGGAATAGGAGTTTTGTTGCATGGCACTTTCATTGCATACTGATTATATACACTTTCAAATTTGGATCTTTTTTTAGTTCAGAAATATATGTTTTAATATTATTCAACCTTAGATACCTAAGATACATATTTTCTTAAATATGCTAATGATTTTTTTTGTCTTTTGTGATTCAATATATAGAGGATATCTGTCTTTTCTTGACTATTTCCATGTTTATCTCATAGAGTGAGGTAGAAAGGTTATATTTTCACTGCGCCACTCGTGAAAATATATAACTTTTCTACCTCACGAGATGAGATAAACATGGTATTTGTCAAGAATTTACGGATATTCTATTTTTATTATGATATTATCAATGTAATTACGTCAGAAAAGGGTCGTTTTCACGCAAAGCGGCCGCAAGGAACAGCCCATCACCACAGTAACACTGTGATGTCATAAGCCAAATCTCCGCGCGTGACCATTGTTTTATGACGTCAAATTATATCAGTCACCGTTCGCAGTGAAAATATAAGTTATTTTCACTGTAGCTTGATAGACAGTTTATTTCACTGATAAATCCCAGTATTTCACTGCTCGTCATATAATAAATGATGATATTAGTTGTTGCACACATAACTCTATGGAATAAAGATTAATTTGTATACTGCTCAGAGATGTACGTGTATATTATACATATACATTTCTATAGCTCTGTGACATAAAGATGTGTATATTGGTCCAAGATCTGTGTAAGTTATATGTACATGTACATCATTCCTTGTCTATAGCTATGTGACATAAAGATGTGTATATTGATCCAAGATCTGTGTAAATTATATGTACATGTACATCATTCCTTATCTATAGTTCTGTGACATAAAGATGTGTATATTGGTCCAAGATCTGTGTAAGTTATATGTACATGTACATCATTCCTTGTCTATAGCTCTGTGACATAAAGATGTGTATATTGATCCAAGATCTGTGTAAGTTATATGTACATGTACATCATTCCTTATCTATAGTTCTGTGACATAAAGATGTGTATATTGATCCAAGATCTGTGTAAGTTATATGTACATGTTCATCATTCCTTGTCTATAGCTCTGTGACATAAAGATGTGTATATTGATCCAAGATCTGTGTAAGTTATATGTACATGTTCATCATTCTTTGTCTATAGCTCTGTGACATAAAGATGTGTATATTGATCCAAGATCTGTGTAAGTTATATGTACATGTACATCATTCTTTGTCTATAGCTCTGTAACATAAAGATGTGTATATTGGTCCAAGATCTGTTTCAATGACATGTACATATATATCACATTTGTCTGTTTCTATGTACTGACTGACTCCAGTCCCCAAGCCCCGACCATAGCTTATTCACCACCACTCTTCCTTTTTCTAGTACTCCTATCACAGAAGCGATCATTGTGTAACCTGTTTTTTATCAGACACGTGGAAACATTTCAATACACCAGTTCTGTCACGTAGACAACAGACTGCTTGCGTTTCATGATTCATCTGTGTAGAAACTTTTTGTAAATGTACGTTTCTAAACATTTATTTTCGAAAAAAGGAAAGACTTCTGATACAGCTTTGAAATTGAGTCACTACACCCAATGCTACCTTGTTTTAAAAGAGGAGAATATGAAGTCATCTGGGGGACAACTAATCAGTCCATATCAACCATGTAATTGTTAAATCACTGCATTCATGTGTTATCCACTCTCTATCTTGCATCCATTCATGTTTTTATCACTTTATCCAATTATAATATCGATCATTTCTACACATTCATCCACCAAAAGTCTTGATTCTGTCCATCTTTTCCATATCCTTTCATCCATCCTTTTGTCCATCATTTCTCTATCCTTCATTCTTTATCCGTCCATCCTTTTGTCCATCCTTTTGTCTATCTTGTCACTATCCATCCATTTGTCCATCCTTTTGTCCATCCTTTTGTCTATCTTGTCACTATCCATCCATTTGTCCATCCTTTTGTCCATCCTTTTGTCTATCTTGTCACTATCCATCCATTTGTCCATCCTTTTGTCCATCCTTTTGTCTATCTTGTCACTATCCATCCATTTGTCCATCAATTTGTCCATCCTTTTGTCTATGTTTTCCCTATCTTTCCATCCTTTTATTCATCAATTTCTCTATTTGTCCTATTAATCACAAAACCATCCATCTCTCCATTAAACTATTGATTATATCATACCATTTCCCTTACTTCCAGTTTAACTCACTCATAAGTACGTATTTCGTCTTCAAAACGTTTCCTTCTGATTTCCAGAACAACAGCATAATCAATCAAACTCAGAAAGGAACAAATCTCATCCAGTTGCAACAATGTCCTTTAGAGTTATGAATATATCACAATTCATCATATTGAGGGTCCTCCGTGTAACGTGAATTGTGTTTGCTTTCATCGAGTTCCTGTACCACTTTCTGACCTCATCCAGCTTCCTGCTTCAGGACGGAACCCCAGTTGAATATTCACAATAATAACTAGAATGTCAAAGATTTCTGCTTATTTTTTAGGGCATTCATATGTCAGGTGTTATTGAGTACGTTTGTTGCATACATTTAGTGTAGATACATTTGTTTATCTTTGCCATAACTAATATAACTTATGATTCCGTTAAAAACCGTGTACCATTTCATCTAAAGGATCACAGAAACTGGGTTAACTGCAAGGACATGCTTTATTTGCACCCCATTGTCGCTACTTTATTTGGTGATATTTTGTTCTGACAAAAGGCACAATCGCCCTGTTGTACAAGGCCCTAAGTGATCCTATCTTGCTAAGGTAGCGTCAGTATAAATGAAGACATAGAGAGGTGTAAGGTTGTTGTGTTGCTACTTCTACCCTAAAGAAGTATGTACCTGATGGTTGGCACACAAAGGTGAATATTGGAACTCTATTAATGCATTAACGGTTCAAGAAGGATCTAACATGATATCCAGTGTCTTGTAGTCATGAGTTGTAGTCTTCGCTTCGAAAAAGTGTAAGAATATGACTCATAATCTTTACAATGAATTTTATATAAAGGTTTTAAAGTGGTTGTCAGGAAAATTTATGGTGATTGTTTTCACATCACTTTGTTCAAAAGAAAGAAGAACAAGGGTTCATTGAACTTCATTTGAAACCCAAATGTCAAAGGAGCTGGATTGGCATTAAGAAGTCGATAGATAATACAACAATGTCTGATATATCTTCTTTATCATTTAAAATACATTTTGTAAATAATAGAAAATTTACAATCCATTTTACATTTTACAGATGTCATAGCTGACAAGATTTGCAATGGGTTTTTTTCAGGAATATGAAAAATTAAAAAAAAAGAATATTCATCTTTTGGGTGACATTTTGTACTCGTGAGCCAACCAATCTCTCTGCCATGATTTACAGGGTTAAATCAGCTTTCCTCACATTCCTGTGGATCAAAGTGATGTCCAACCATTTTCTATGAACTCTGTTGAACTGTTTGTCTTGTTAAGAACCCAAAGACATACTTTATGAAATTTCCTTGTGGATATTTCTTACAGCTTTGCTTTATACATGAACTCTTTAAAAGTATCTTTTATTCATTTCCGTTTAGAAAACCAATGTGAAAAGACTTAAGATTGGCTTCAATCAGTAATATCAAAGCTTTCTTATTGAGGAAAAGGAACACCTCCACATCAGACAGAATAATTTCCTCATAGGTTTGGTAAAAATGAAGGCAATCCATTTGCTATAATGAATTGAAGCCATTTGGAAGTTTGTCATGTATGCAACCCAAGCACAAAGCTTATAAGATTAAACAAAGAGCTTTTTCTTAGCATAATGAAACTAAAAAATTTTCTGAAGAGCCAACATACGATGATTTAACTTCATATATGGAGCTCAAGGTCGTAGCTTATAACATCTTAAATGGAAGTATCAAATTCTTGCATTATCGGTTCAAGGATTACACTCCCAGTAAAAAGGGTGCATAAAGTCAAGGCAATACATCAGCATAGGACTTTTCCCACGGCAATAACAAAACTTCTCAAACACAAAAAATAACATGAAAGCCTCTGATGCTGCTAGAATAATTTTCACATCATTTGTGTTCAAAATGAAGGCAATTCAATTAATTTGCTGTTACAAACTCAAGGAATATGTTTTCATGTTGTGGTCCCAAGGACATAGCTTATAGGATTTGTATGTTGAAACACCAAATTGATTCCAAGAGCAAATAGTGTTCACGCCTCCTCCACCAGAAAGTGTGGGAGGGAGAATTTAAAGGTGAAAGCTCTATTGGTACAGAGACCTTCATGCTTTACTAATCATACAGTGATTCATGAAACACCTTTACGCCATCATTTATGTATTGAGGAGAAAATAAGATTATGTTGCATCGTTGTGATGATATCAAAAGACTTTCTTCTTCCTGACCTTTGCTTTAAGTCATAGGTATAACTTGTCTGATCTTTCTACCGCCCAAGATGATACAGACCTGCTGTCTGTCGAGGTACAACAATATTTATGTGAATAGAGTTAATTCGGATATTTGTAGAAATCCATTGCATAACATTCATTGCATATCTATCATTGCATAAGAAATTCATATTTGATGTCAGTTTATGACACTTAGATCAAAGTACTGAGACGTTAGGAAATTGAAACTGGTCATGTTTATCTACCATGTGTTGATATTTGTAATTTTGACGTGTCAGATGGTGTTCTCTTATGTCATGACCTTTTGTTTGATGTTGTCAACCAATGCAAGTAGACAAAATAACCACCATTGGTTGTTTGGGGTATCACTATCTGTAAAATTTAAAATTCAATAGCAACAGCAACAAAGAAGGTGTCAGTTCGAATCCCACATAGGACAAATGCCAACAATAACATTATCAAGCTGCAAGGTTTGGTGACCACCGAAGTCAGTTTGGTATGATTTTCAATTTTGGCTCCATGCCCCCAGCAAAAGTACATTCTATGGAAATGAAGTCTTTACCTAGTGTTACCTTGAAGTCTTCAACCGTCCGACCTCTGCCTCTAGGCATCACAGTCTGCCATCTGGTCCTGCACTCTCAGGAAATAAGTTTCCTAGCAAATCTTAGCATACGCTGACAGAACACAGGGTCCATTGATTCTCCAGTCTGAGGCTGCCTGATTGCTAGTCTGTTCTTCCTGATTATAGTCATCAGTGGTTGGCTTCCACAGTGGCCACTATTTCATTTAGAAAGCTGAGTAGTCAAATTAAATCTCTGCTTCTGTGTCTGTGTTGTCGGATCCAAGGGGAGGTCCATGGGGTTTTAACAAACCCCCATCCTCTTCTTGAAACTCACATTGACTTTTGACTGGGTCAAGATACACCCCAAATTAGTTGACAACCAATAACACAAAATGCTGTAACCCCCTCTCTCTGGATCTGCTTGTTGTTCTCCTGTGTAGAGGATACTAAACAAGCTTCCATTTAATATTGTTTTTATTAAACAACTTTATGATTTGGTATTAAATGTCCAAATACATAGCCACATGGTGTTGCGGGCTTTCTCCCTACACTAATACAAGCAGCCGTGATATAAGTAAAATAATCTTGAAGGCGGCGTTAAACCCCAAATCACCTCACCTCACCTCACCATCTTCCAAGGCCAAGTAATAAACAAGTTAACTCTAAAATTTGAAGTGGCACGTACCTTACTTTCAAAGTAAAATAAGATCTGTGTTTGTGTGTTTGTAATCCCTTGCTTGTTGCCTGTTGCCTTGGAAGGTTTGGATGAGCTCTTTGATAAGGAAAGTTGTTTAGATTTAAGGTAGGGGCTACTCAAAAAGAATACTCCTCTACTATAGAATCTGAACTTATCCTTCCACAGTGGCTACATCTTCATTTAGGGCTGTACAAATCAAATGTAATTTCTGTTTGTATCTGTATTTGATATTGACGTGATAAGGATTATTGGCTTAATGTTGGAGGTTCGCATTTGGAACGAGAGATCAATGGTATTTGGCAAGTGATTTGGTATCTCAGTTCCCGGAATAAGAGAAAATGTTTTTATAGCGCTGCAAGGATTATTACAGTTTCGAAGTTGGTACAAAGAGGTGATTTTGTTACTGATGTTTCAAAGGGACAGGGCTTTCTTTCATATAGCAACTTCTATTTGGGTCAGCTTTAGCTTACTAAATTAAGCTTACCTTAGTGATCACGCTAGTGCTTTTTGGAATGAGGTCCAGGGGATTGTTGCACAAAACATATTTCAACATTACACTGAGGTCACCATAGTGATGTAAGATCACCTATGTGTTTTGTGAAATGAAAGCAAAGAGAGTTGTTACGTATTTATATATATCATGCAGATCAAAGAGTGGGCTAACAAAACGAAGAGTTCAAGATCCCAGACACTCTTGATACTATTCTACTGCAATAAAAAAAAAAAAGCTTTTATTTTTAAGAGATATTTAAATTCAAGAATGTTAGTTCATTTTCAGTTTCACAACTCTTCAAAGTTGACTTGACAACATGTCAGAAATAGATATGTTGTAAATTTTCTTTCTTTTTGATTAAATGCCCTCTAGTCGTACAATCATTAAAGTTGAAATTGTGAATATGAACAGCAAGTTCACAGAGTCTGATAGACTGGTGCTGTTATAAGCATCAATCAGTCTCCTCCATATTTTTGTCATGTTTTAGAATGATTCTGTCAATAAATCATACCATCTGACAAGCTTGTTATTGGCAGATGTTAATGTCTCATGCAAGACTACAAATCATTTGTAAAAAAAATGAGTAATTTGCAAAATCGTCAGGTAAAACTTGAAGAAAAAAATATTTCGCAACCAATGAACTAAGGATAGGCATGAGTAATGGCCAAAGTTAACACATTAAATTTAAAAGCTTATGTCACAATCTCAGTTTATTCAGTAAGGATGACATGTTTTCAAAACAGTTTCGTGTTTGTACATGTAATGTACTTGTTGGCATATAATTTGAACCAAATTAATGCCTAAAAGGATTTTTAAAACATGTTTTCAAAATAGCTTTTTCAACAGGTGTTTTGAAACTTTCCTTTCATGAGGCAATCCCAGGATTTAGATTTTAACACTTTGTCAATATTGTTGTTGTTTTTCTCATGTTAAATTTGATAATGATCCAAAACTTATTAAGCCAAAATTCAGATTTAAGAGAAAAAAAAGTTTTCTTTTTACCTGTTCCTCAGTAATTTTTACCTGGCTTTTGATTGCCTGTTCCTGTTGATAAACAGGTGTGAATAGCTTACCTGGATCAGATGCAGTGACTAACAATCTGGGATCGGCACCAATTGATCTAACATTTGCCTCAAATTTCAACTCTTAACTAGAGTTTATCTCTTTTCTTCCTATCTTTCGCAATGTCTTTTATTGTACCTTACGACCGGCCCTCTTGCAGAAGTCTTCCCAGCATCGACTAAGTGTAACCCATTGAGTAACAATCACCTTAGCTTATGAAGGTTTTCGTGAAAGAGGGTCCAGGGTCCGTTGCACGAATCAGAGGAAAAGAAGCCCCGAACTCTACAAAAATATTTTTTGTTATTGTTTCCATGAAAATAAAAATTTGTAATATGAATAGATGTCATACATCATAAGGTTAATTGTTATTAAACAAATATATTGGTAACCTTCCCCTACTGCAGATGAGAATTGTTGCCAAATATAAATTTATTGCAACTTGAGGGTTAAAGAACTTTCATGATACTTTAAAGATTGAGCAAACTTTTGTAATCGTTCGAATATCAGAGGATTATAGGACAGGACACCCGTCACTCTGATGAAACAAGAGCTCTGTGAAAATGGAAAGATTTAGTTCATTCGCTTTTTCACATAACTTCTGAAAAATTCAACATTCTCAGTGGAAAAACGATCTTTTAACATGCATTGACAATTCTTCAAATCTTAAATCAATATGAATTTTCCTCATGACTGAATTGATTGGTTCAATCTGTATTTTTTCCAAAATTCTGAAAGCTCAAATCAATATGAAAAAAACAAATGTAAAACGATATCAAGACTATTTTTATTTTTGAATAAAATTCTAAGACATTTATCACACCATTCTCTTACATCAAACAGTTCAAATCAAAATAGGCTAAATTTCACAAGTAACATTTATCGATTGGATCAATTAGTCCGCATCACAGAATTTCTTTCCCTTCTTTGCTCTTTGACTATAAATCCCGTAAAATGCCACAGAGACAATGCGTGTAATTTAAGTGCATATTGTGTAAAGACAGTGCATATAGATAGCATACGATATTATTACACAATATTTTACGTAGACTGCACTACACAGAGTTTAATTGGCACTCTAGTCTGTGATTGTACCTGTAAACAGCAGATCACACTGCATTTGCTTTGATAAACTCCAGACATTTATTTCGATAGTAAAATATCGGAGCTTTAATAGCTAGAGTTATCTTCTCCTTATCCTATCTATACCTGAGGTTGCCTTATCATTTCAGTACTATTGATAAATGATCGTTTAATTGCAGCTCTTATGGAGTGCTGTGTTATTGGCACTTACAGTTTCAGGCAGGAGTCGAGAAAGAGTTTAATAATTGAGATGCTGAGTCAATTAGTGCAAAACTATTCTTATTTGCCAATTTACCGGGCCAAACTGACCACTTGCAAAAAATAAATTTAAACTGACCAATAGCATATCCTGAAATATTCCACCAACTAAGTAAAGGGTTGTATGTGACCTTGTCCTGTCTGCAGATTATGTTGATGTGAATATGGGAAGTATTCTTTGATTAACATTTGAAATCAATTATCATATATAGCTTTTTCACTGCCATATATTTTGGGATTCAATTCCATCCACTGCAAGTAGAATGTTAAAGATTTTCTGAAAATGTATTACCAATCTCACATAAAGCGTAATTTGTTTCTTTTTGTATTATTATTTGCACCTTTTATTTTTGGTATTGATTAAGTTTTATTGAAGTTCTGACAATGTACGTGTGTTTGAAAAGTTCTATTTTCATATAGCCATTCATCAAGAAATAGATATGCAACAAGATGTTTCAAAATACTTTACATTTATTTGATTTAGTCTTCAGTCTCTCAATCTAAGAAGTAAGACGAGGTTAAGATTAACGACCTTGATAATTACAGAGATCATTTGCCCACAAGAACCAGTATCTGGAGCATAGGTTTCTCTCTGTAGATTCAGTCTCACTGTCCTTGAAGTCAGGCTGTAGCCAGTTAAGAATTTTATTACTTTTTTGCTTCATAGATTCGTTTTTATTACATTTTAAGAGTCCTATTACACATTTGTTATGATATTTTCATCAGCACCTTATAGCTCTGGAGCTATTATAGGCCAGTCATATTGGCTCAAATATAGCCAAACCTAGAACAAATTGCAATAAAAGCTTACTCTTCTGTTTTGTAATCCTCATAGTATGTACTTTAAGATATAAAAAATATAGGAATGTGTAATGAACGAAAATTGTATTTTTCCCGCCAAAACGCACGTGCATGTTCGTTCTTCCCTAAAGTGACTGACAGAGTACACTACAAAGAAATATGTCATGAATAAGTGCATTTATTTCATAAATTCAATTTCAAAAGCTTTGATTTTGCATGATAAAGATGATTTGTAGTTAATATTTGAAATATACAATATTTAAATTAAATATAAACAATACGAATATACACAATTGCATTTAAATACTGGTTTACAAACGTGACATTAAGCAAATTTTTTGTTTTCCACAAATGACAAACTATATCAATAATCTGATGATACCTAGACGTACTGACAGTTGTTGAACATTTCCATTTTAATGCTTATCGATTAACCGTAATATAAATATAAGTAAATGTTTAAAACGTGATGACTGATCGAAAACCGGACAATGTACAACGACTAGCACATTACAATTACTTAATCTTAATTTTGGAATATTATTTAAAGCAGAAAGAATCACTGATTTGGGGCTTTGGGATTTTATAGGTATACTAGTATACATGAGAAAGTGGGACATGTATTGTAATTTCTTTTATTTCAATCTATAAATCGTCATTTGGCATGTGGAAAACATAATTATGTAAGCCGAGTGAGATGATATTTTTGCATCTATAAAAGTCAAATACAATTTTATGAAAAATACTTATTGCCACTTTGAATTATCTTATATACATAACGGCACTTATACATGTAGATCTACTTATTTACATTTCAGCTCATACAAATGCGGAATACCAGACAGTATAAAGACACACATTTATCCCATTTAACCTTCTTCAAGAATATTAACGAATATTGCATGGATCTCAGTAAATAACAGTGAATAATTGATACACTAACATTTAACACATAGCTTTGCAGGATCTATTCACCAATTGAATTGAATGAGTGGTACGAAAAACAACAACTGGAATTCATTGCTTGTCTCAAATATATTACATTTCATCTTCAACACGCATAGAGTTTCTGCAGCTCACACCCCTACAGTCACCACAACCTGGAGAGCATTCCAGACCATGTTTCCTACAGCTGCACCGGGTTGACCCACAGTCAGTTTTACAGCTACACCTGATAATTCTTAGCAGGTGTTTAGGGGCTGGTGGTAGATCTGTCAGAATGGGGTATAGACGACCACATCTGAGTTCCCATCCCCAATTCTCAGGCAACATGTCTGACGGTTTATGTCCCATCCACTCCTGAACCTGATAGTACACACGCATTGAGTGGTATTTTGCTGCAGCTGCTGTCGGAGGCAATTGCTTGGGCTCGACGAATGTTGAACAAACAGCCACTTTTTCGCAGAAACGGACGTGACGCAATTTGTCTAGAGGTACGTCTGTGTCACCATTGAACAATGTCACGAAAACTTTTTCTCCTGCCTTAATGACCTCACTTTTCTCTGCAGCCGCACTGAATACAGATGCCTGTTGACGAAAAGATATGTCAGAGACCAGTTCTTTCACGACAGATGATTTCCCAATTCCAAACACTCTGCTTGTAGTGTCACATCCTGTAAAAGCGTGGATAAACAGGATGTTACTGCAGATGTCTGCTCCGAGCTTCCTCTTTGTTTCCTTTATTTGCCAAACCTTTCTCTTCTTTTTTGTGTTACCCTTTGCCTCTGTCATGTAGTAGATTTCTGATGACTCGCAACTAGCGTGGTAGCACAGCAGTACCAGGAGGTCTGTGTCTTCTCCGACTACTACAGTAGCATGCTCTTTGGCAAGTTCCACAGCTGTCATCACTATGTCCAGGTCTGCATCACTTCGGGCATGTTTCACTCTACATCCCTGTTCCTCTAAGGCTGTTCCAAGGAGATGGATGAACCTCTGTTTGTTCGATTGGTTGGCAAGAAAATGTTCTTTCTTGGATTTCAGTAGCAGGTTCTTTTCACACTTGACCTCTACACCAATATCTCCTCGTCTAAGGTGAGCTATATCTTTCGTTGTCGGTCCAGCCTCATATCCATCGAAGACAATGGTCGCTGGTCCATACCTCTTGTGGACATATTCTGTGTATAGCTGAAGGATGGTGTCATAAGTACAACCTCTAGGCCAGACTACACGATGAAGCAGGGCTCCACCATCAAGAACATATTCAGGCTGGGCTGTGTCAACTGGAGGTTGCCAATCAGGATTCTTTAGCAAAGTCCACAATGAGTCAGCTAGTGTAGCTTTGTTGGCAATAAGGGGAAGACCAGATGGTTCAAAGAGTGCCGGAGGACTGTTGCACAGTTCAAATTCAAAGACTGATGCTAGGTTCTCGCCCATGTTTCTTGCACTGGTAACAAGTCTTTGGAACAAAAGTTTCGGATCAACATGAACTGCATCACCATCAAACTGTACAGCTGACTTAGAGGCAAGTGTGCAAGCCTGGTCCTTTTTTTTGAAGACATAATCTTGAACGGACACTCCAGTCATTTTGTCAATTATCTTCAGTCCAACAGATTTTGCATTCTCAACATTCACAGGTTTGTCAGCTGTTTCTCCTGTAGCAATGTTTCGAAGGCTTGGGTCATCGCTGAAAGGATTTCTCTCTTCTAAGAACGATAACGCTGTCAATATGTCCTTGTTGTCCCTGTCCATTCGAGCCTTGGAAGCATCCTTGTGTTGTTCGCTAGTGTTGTATGAGATTCCAGTGAATGTCTGCATTGCAACGTTAATGCTGGCACATGCTGGCATTGACAACACCCATGTAAGACGTTGAATTTCTCCAATGCCTTTACCCCGAGTCAAGCCTCCATTGGTCTTTATGCTGCGCATGAGCATCTGCTCTATGACAAGATCTGTAGGCAAGCCAGCCCACAAACGGTCGCTACGACGCACTACATGCAATCCGTTCTTGAAATCTCTGTAGACTTCTTCATTTGTTTTCTCCAAAACCAACATCTTTTGGAGATACAATCGACTTGATTTGGCATAGAGGGCATGTCCAGAAGCTGCAAAGTAAGGAATCATTTCCCTGAGAGATGAGAGATGAAGATCCCAATTACCAGTTCTTTCAGCCTTTATGAATCTTCGCAAAATGTCTATCATCTCAGTGTATTGCAACCATAATTTTGAGGTCCTTCTGTCTTTCAACTGAATCTTGTAGTCATCCAGGCACGACTTCACTTTCATAAGTGTACTGTCTTGACAAATGTCTTCAATTGATAATTGTCCTCCAAGTAGTTGTTCAAATAGATCAACTGCATGTTTGAGATCTTCATTAGTTACCTCCCTTGTGCTGTACCATCTGTTCTGCTGATTATGTTCTGAATCATCCTCTTCGTCATTCTTGCAAATCCAAGGATATCCAAAAGCCTGTCCTACAAGGAGTGCATTGAGTGCTGTGTCCACAAGGAGGTGACCTCTGAAGGCCCGGGATACAGCTTTTCCTGTCATCATGTGTGGAACTGCATTAGGAGCATAAATCGTCTCCAAGACCTCAGAAAGTCCAGAACCCGACATAAGGTGACCAATGCAACCCAAAAAGGACATCTCTGTATGGAAGGACCCAAGCCTTAGAACAGTTGCTTGAAGATCTTTATCTGAAGGTGAGCTTGATACAATTGTAGTTGCCTTCCACCAAAGTGGCTGGTCAAAGGTGATAACAGGTGTTACATTTTGTTTTCTTGCTTGAGCTCCAACATATAGTAATGTGGAATATATGCAGGACATATCACCAGGATTCATGTCAATCATGGGCAAGAAAGTGATGGTTGATGGCCCAGGGTAATCGCCTCTGTGAACAGCTTGCATGTAACCTGACCAGGAGGGTCTTGGAGACTTCAGTGGCCACATAACCTTCCAGAGAAAGTCCAAAGGTGTTGTTGGGTCTGAGGGCTCTTCAGGAGTTGGAAGTTCCTCATAAATCATGGATGCAAGCCCATTCCAGTCAGACTTGTAAAAATGCATTCCAATTCTGCCAACAGCTTCAATGTCTCTTATGCTGGGGTTACCTCTTGGGATTGGCTTGATGACGACTTTTCCTGGCGTGGCTGTTGAAATTATGCCCATCCCATGGAATGTGTTATTACCATCTAATGTGCACACATTGTGGTCGATGTTATCGGCGATGAATTGCAGGGATGAGCCAGGTCCGGGATGTGAAACATCAGGAGCTTCTGCTGCTGCTGCATTGGCTTCAAACCGCTTGACCTCTGTATAGGACGAGCAGAACCCATGTTGATGAAGGGAGTCTATCAAGAATCGGGATGCAAAGTGGTGATGCAGTTGGACCCCCAATCCGATTTGAAGTGGTGACACCAGTGATCTAGGTCGAGTTGCCTGCATAACTGCTTGTCCAATCGAAGCAACTTTAACTTCAGAGTTTTTCCCAGGAAATAACTGAGTCAAGAGAAGACGAAGTGATTGTGGCAAGTAGTCAAGATGTTTATCAGTTGACTTGATATCATTGATACTTGGGTAAGTAGGATGGTTTCCGCTTAGAGCTTTTATGTCACATTTTAGAAGATCAGCAGTTGCTTTTATCAGGCGCATCTTCTCTACATCTGAATCTGATGTTTTGGGCGCTTTGTAGAAATCATACAAAATAGATGAAGCATTGTGTCTGAAGGTTACAACATCTGGTTTTCCATCTGCTTCAGCAATGATTATTCTATCACCAAAATGTTCACACAGTTTTCTTTTCATGTATTTAACACTGTAGGCTTCTTCGTCAGATTGCAAATAAGTAGCCATTTGTGAAACTAGATCAGTTAAAGTAACCAACTCATCATCATTTGCTTCAAGGTTGTCAGCAACTTGTATGAAGGCAGCATGTTTCATAGGATCTTCTGGTCGTCCCTGGCGTGACTTCTTTTGTGGAGTTGGAGAGTAACTGTCAACAGCTTTGGGTAAATGTCTGTTCGTCCGGAAATTTACACTACATGTACTGTGATATACTGCATCCATTGCAAAACAGTCACCAGCATACTCAATTCTTGAAAGCACCTTTGTCAACCATTCATCAGCTCTTTTCAAACAAATCTTTTTGATGGTTTCCTGGAACTGCTTTTCTGTCCTGACTGGAATCACGTTTGATCTGTGACTTTTCCAATCTGTTTTTACAGTTTCACCACAAAAAATACAGTCATTTTTGAAGTGGAACTCTTTTTCTTGTGACCTTAAAGATCTTCTGTCACTTTCTGGATCTATATCCTCCTGTCCCCTGTATTTCCGTTTATTGGAAGCAACGATGCTGAACTTGTTGATGTGCTTACGTCTGCACTCCTGGTGTATATATTGCCCTTCTCTTGTTTGGATGCTCTCTCCCCGCAGAACACTGGCATTGTTGATGCTTGCGCTACCCTTTCCACTGAGTTTTGAAGTTGGTTTCCCATTGTCAAGTAGGTCTCCACAGAGTAAGCATACGTTTTCGTCAGTGCAACGTCTGAAACAAAAACAACATGTATCACTGTATTTTTTGCATAACTGTCTCTTATTCCATAAATTACAGTGTTAACAACAGTTAAAATATTTTGTGTATAATTATTGTTTTAAATATAGCCTCTAGTATGTCTCTTCTAAAACGGTAGAGAAAAAAATCGCAGAAAACCTAAAAAAAATGAAAAACAAATATGGTCCGAAAAGGTTTCCATAGTTTTTAAATTTTGACAGAGTACGTTTATGCTTATATTCGCGATAATAGGGAGTTTCTTGATAAAGAATGCAGAGCTGATTTATTTTACTGATAAGTACCAAGTAAAAACATGTCATATTGTGCCTAGCTCTTTGTTATTGAAGGAGGTTTTACCGTTTAGCGAAAATTCTGTGTACATAATGAACATGTATTGGTGTCAACAGCACGGCATGAACTTTCCTTCATAATCGATGGATAATACATGCAATAGAAATGATGGATAACATATGCAACCCAAGAATATATTTTACATTATTGATGTCAATTTCAAGTGAAAATGAGTGAAAATAATTACCCTGAATGCGTTGAATCCGCCGCGACGTTACGCTGATCGGCCATGTTGTTTACGTGACGCCATCTACGGAAACCCGGCAAGCAACAGCTGCCATCTATTTTTCCGTATCAGATGTATTCAACTTGGCGTTTTATAAAAGTTACTTTTTCGTATAAAATCGTTCACTATATTTTTGTATACTTTTGATATGTTAGAAATACACAACTTCCTTGCATGTTTCAATCGAAGTTCGTTTTATTGCAATTTGTTCTACCCTTTTTGACATTATTACTGGACTATTAGCCAGTTTAAATAGATCTAATGACTGAAGAGTTACACAAGTTGTACGTGCTCTACAGCAACTTTGTAATGGCTGTAAATTTTAACTCAGACATTTATTTTTTCAATTTTGTTCATGACTGGAGGTAATAAGAAACTTCCTTGCGTCTATTTTACATGCATATATTCTCTGTACAATGTTGATCAATAAATGACTTTTCAGTTATGTTATATATGCCTCTCCTTATATTCCCATTTAAAGGATCAAGTTACTGCTATGAATCGATATGATTTTGAGAGTATTGGAGCCTCAAATATCGTGTTGAATGGTGAAAGTCTAGCCTGAAGCTTTGATTCCAACACGTTACACAATTATATATCGACTCCATCCTAGCTGCTGAAAGGAAAATTAAGTCTCTTAAATTTAATTTCTTTTAGTTCATTGAAAGAATTAATATCGATCCTTCAAAAGCTTTCATTTTGAGTTTTAAATGAAATCTGAATTTTCTAAAATCAAATAGACCTTTAAAAACAGGAAGATTTTCTGCATAACAACATCTTTAGTGTGAAAGTACACAATATTTTCGAGTATATGCATACTCCAGGGGGTTATGGGGTTGGTACCTACCCTCCTCCCAGTTTCAATGAGTCAATCCCCACCTTACAAATCTAACACTGTTAAAGAAA
This sequence comes from Gibbula magus, assembly GCA_936450465.1. Classification (NCBI taxonomy): domain Eukaryota; kingdom Metazoa; phylum Mollusca; class Gastropoda; order Trochida; family Trochidae; genus Gibbula; species Gibbula magus. Next base: position 10,947,861 of record OW388290.1, on the reverse strand, counting down.
TCTTCCCTATGTGTGCCACTTTTAGATGCCCTTCAAAGACTTAAACTTTGAGAATTTTGTTTTTATTCACTTTCAGGGACAAAATATTTTTAGTTTTGTTTATACAGAACCTCCAAAACAAAACAGTGGATTATCACCTGGACAGACTTGCTGAAATGTTATAGCCTTTTGGCTTTAATTTACTATTATAGACTAACAGCATCTGTACTGGACAGTTCTATACACTGCTCTATTCCGTAGTCTTGCATGTGGGTATAAACATGAAAATAAACACCCTTTACATCTATTAGCAACTTTATTTTGATAGTGCACAGGAAATGTCAGCCTTCATGCGATACGTAATCTAACATTTTGATGAAAATCTTTGCATCTGTGATATTGCATCATACCCTGATTCTTGCAACATGCAGGAAATACCAGGCGCCTCCTGTGTACGGTTTATACTCTACACATACATAGCTTCTGTGTTAATACCCTTATCTTCATACGTCTTTACGGTCATTACGCTCTTGACAAAAAAAAATTAATTGAGATTATAAAGTTGTTGGGTATTTTAAAGTTTATTTTAAAAAATAAGGAGGAGGAGAGAGCCGCCAATACACATGAAGCTATCCGCAGATGGAGGAGGAGCAGAATGTTTGTAGTTATATGTTTCGGGGGTCAGACCCCCTTCATCAGACTTAAAGTTTGTGTTTGTTGATAGGTATTAATGAAATAGGATATCTATCATGATATAGGGGTGGGATAGCGCAGTGGTTAGCGCGTTCGGCTATGGATCATGAGGTCCGGGGTTTGAGTCCCGCCAGGGGCACGGCAACTTGGTCTGGGGTAGAGAACTGTTCATGCAGTAAGGTTTGGGTACAATGCTACACTGAATTTCAGCGTAGTACCACCCATGGTTCGCTAGTTCCAGCCGATGCTCGCAGGTTTCACCGCAATGCATAGCCACATGGCGTTTGCGGGCTTTCTCCCTGCCATAATACTAGCAGCCGAGATATAAGTGAAATACTCTTGAAAGCGGCGTTAAACCACATCTCACCTCATCTCACCTATCATGATATACTATTTTAAAATCTTTTCACAAGCAATTTAAGTGAAACAATCCTCTTAAATAAAATGCTAAGTGGATATTAACCCTACCAGCTAATGCATCAATATTACACTTATTCCTGTCTTCAGCCCCTGGTTAAATATCAGCCCCCTTTAATTGGCTTGGTACTGTTTATTTCAGTAGGTAAAGTGTTAAACTCTCTAACATTTGTGTAGGTTGTTGTTATTACTGCTGCCAGCTATCTTCCTTTGATAAACCTTAAAGGGACACCGCGTCGAGGAGAAATATGAAATCAGATGTATCTACCTATGCTGGTAAAGAGTCACAAACCCCAAATTAAGACAATTCAAGTAATTAATTAGTAATAAAACCTACTGCATGTATACAGTGAAGCGAAGCTTAACTCATTAACAGACACGTTAATCAGCATAGGTAAATAAAAGTGATCTCATTTTTATCCTTGACACAGTGTCCCTTTAACAACTTGAGCTGTTCACTAACTCAGTCCACTACAAATCTGTATGGCGCACTATAAAGGAATCACAACTGTTTACAAAGACAATATTCTTGTTGAATTTATTGGTTCTAAACTAATCTGTCTGACTATGTTAACAACTGACTAAAGAAAGACCATTCTCTGATATTATGGGAATCCGTACAGGCAGGCCAAGGGTTAAAATCATAACGAGTGATAAGCACCTTCCGATAAATTACTGGAGGTTTAATTGTATGGACGGAAGAAGGGTGATCCTAGTTTTCTACCAAAATCAATAGGACTTATTGACTAGATAATGTAGGTACTGTCTGTTTCAAGTAATGATAAGGGAGTGGTGTCCATTGCTAAATTAGTTCCAATAACATAGGGGGAAATTGGTTTATTTGCAATCATTGCAGTTTAAGTACCTATTGATGTACATAATAAAATTATGACTCATTTTATTATGTTGATACCTGCCAAAAAGTGCTGAATTGAATTTTTTAAATTTCACTTGGCTTGCTTGTTCATCCCCAAATAAAACAATCGATACTTTGCAATGAAAATTTAACCGCAAATTTACATGAAGCTTAAGACTACCAACCCAAATTTGTCTTTCTGTCTAGTTGAGATGAGCTTCCAAACTTAAAGTAGACTAAATGTTGCGTGCCAACTACGATACATTGTCCATTTCTTTACTACAAGATTATACACCTTAAAGGTACATCCATTGTGTTTCATAAAATTTGATTTGGCTTTAATACGTTCCAATTCACGACATGTGCTGTCTACAATACAAATAAATTCACTCAGCTTGCATATTTATCCCCAATCGCCAAATATATCATAATTATTAGTTTCCAATTAAAATTGAGTAACGTAATTATACATGTGCAGAAACCGAAACTGCACGCCCCATTTGCATGCACAGTGGTTATGGGACCTATTTAACATTATCAACTCAAATTTGTCTTTTTGTCTGTTATAAATAAGATTCCCAAATTACGTTTGACTCATTGACGCGCGCCACACGCTGTGCATTGTCCGGTTTTCGATCAGAAATCATTACTTTTACCTTCATATCGTCAATATGCTAAGTCTACTATCATCAAAATGGTAGTTTTCGGTAACAGTCGGTACTTCTCGATAAAGTAATACCATGTATAGAGTTTGCAATATGTGACCCCCAACAACACAATGGATGTACCTTTAATATGACTGTACTGAACTGATGAGCAGTATAACGATGAGTTGCAGCAACAGTATGCTTCTCTATATAGCACTAGTCTATTGATAGCATTTCATATATGTGACTCTAACGAAACTGAAAGCTGCACTTTAATTGTATCAGGATAATGTAAATGGGCCGTTCCACTCTCTGAAGTTGACCCTCGGATCAATGTAAACCTGAAGCCAGAGCGAGCCAGGATCTGGAAGCCCTCTTAGTCCCCTTATAACCCATTGTTAATGTTGTCATAAAACTAAGGTAGCTTCGAAAATCTAGTTCATAGGCCCACTTTCACATAAACCCCCTTAGAGCAAGGTGATACTAATCAACTCATATTTATTACTATGAACTAAGGGCACTCTTAGTCTTAACGGGTTTTACTTAAGGTGGGTCCTCAAATATTAACCAATTCCATAACGTTTGATTAAGCTTGATTTACTGTGTAGCTTTTTTATTCATGATTATTTCAATATATGATTATTTAAAGATTTATTTTAACAAATGCAGTAAGGATGTATAATTGTTTAAGGTTTATGTGTACAGATGTTCTAACATAACATAATGTTGTTTATTGCTTTTGACATCTCCCTCTGTCAAAACAGTTCAACGATAAAACAAACTTGTAAATTCCCTGCTTAAGAAAATGTGTTTATTTATTTTGCCTTGTTTTGCCATCATGCAATGTCTGCACCATGAAGAATATAAACTGTCGGGGGAAAAAATGGCAATAAATCTTGAAGAATTATGTAGTGAAAATTGTAGCAAAGTGGCTGGGAGATAAAATCACCACAAACAAACTAAATAACCTCCAAATCATTGTTCCCCAATCACAAACAAACTAAATAACCTCCAAACCATTGTTCCCCAATCACACTCATTTGAAAGTACTACTAACATTTTCAAATCTCTCAGCACATGATAGCGATCTTCAATCAGTGTGTAAATCGCAACAAGATGCACTATAAACAGAGCGATGCCTCGTGGAAGAAACCGCAGCACTTGGTCGTGTTTCTCTCTGATAAGACAACATGTTGTGATTACGCGACCTGTGTTGCATCATACAGAGCCAACGCAACATCAGTGTTCCACTATCGCTGATATTTATCGGACGTCGAGACAAACTGCGCCCGGAAATGAGCACTGTTGATTGGTTGCTTGAAAAGGCGGCCATGTTTTGTCTGAACTGATTTGTAATGACTTGGAGATAGCAAATCTGGGAGTTGTCACCGCCAAGCCTTCTGTTGAAATGTACGGAAAAAACGGCTTTGTTTATTTGATTGCCTACCCCCCATGCAGTTGAATTGAAGTTAAATGTTTCGCAACTTACTACCTTGGAGGTTGCACCTTGAAATGTCTGTCTGATTCATTGAAAAAAATTAGACATGGAATGAATAAACTTTGGGTGCATTGGAGTGCTTTCTTGCCATACTCTTGGACCCCTTATCGAGATAGCGATACCAAATTCACTGAAATAAAGATGAGAGACAATTGTCATTATTATAAATGAACAATCTGTATTCTTTACAGTTTAGGATATTACAAAGTTCACTTTCATCGTAGATTTGCCAGATTGTCATTATCTTTCTGAAGTACTTAGAGGATATTTGGCTTTTCTTGACTAATACCATGTTTATCTCATTGAATGAGGTAGAAAGGTTACATTTAAATATATAATTTTTCTACCTTGAGAGATGAGATAAACATAATTGGTTTGTATAAACAAATCTTGACCAACTGCATGCTACTCAGCATTTTCAATTTGATATTCTTGAAATGTTAGATTAAAAAGTACGTTATTGTAGGCCTATGGGAACTCAAATTAAATTCTGAGATTTTTTTTTAAAATGGACGACTTTGGAAATTATTCTAATGGCATAGCAGCCATTTTGATTTCTCTCTTCAGCCTGCCTACTCCATCTAGTTTCAAGGACACAAGATGTGCAATTACAAAACATGTCACTGATAATTGAACAGATCCAAGTCCTATTGATCTATTTATCAAGAAAACGTGTTTTGATTTGAAAGTACTTCTCCACTAACAAGGATGTAAATATGTGTGGGAAGATTCTGTTTGTACTGGCTTCCTGTTCTCCCCTTGGAATCTGTTAGTTTGCATTTGAAAGTTATATTTATACAGATTTATGAGTTTTATTAATTACGTGTAAAAGTGGTTGAAATTTGGGTTTTCAAAATCTTTTAATTATGGGCACAGCATGACATTTTGTTAGTGCCTTTGAGGTTATACCTAGCCATCTGTAGATTGGCAATTTACTTAGTTCTGTTTATGTCATTCTTTTAAACTTCATTAAAATTGTTCCATTATAATTGATAAATTAACAGTTTTATCATGAGTATGAGCTTTGTCATTATGTTTGTGAGGACGGGATAACAGCGTGTTTGTGAGGACGGGATAACAGCGTGTTTGTGAGGACGGGATAACAGCGTGTTTGTGAGGACGGGATAACAGCGTGTTTGTGAGGACAGATCAAATAGTCTGGGTAACATGTCTGCTAGGGATCAGTATCTTCTTTAGAAGAGAATTGTTGCATTGCTTCACTCTATTTCAGATTACCCCTTGCTCACAATACCATTTCTCCCCTAATAAACACCCAATGCTTAATGCGACCAGTGCTTATTATTATTTATTCTTAATTTCTCATGAAAAAGGAAATAATGTCACAAATGGCTAAATAATACGCCTGAATCAATACAAAAGAGTTCTAAAACGTATGTACCTGGTTATGTTAAGCCATGCGAGTCCATTTCCCTTCTAGCGACCATTTTAGGGTGTTCACTTTTAAATGGCTGCTCAAAGGTAGTTCAAGTGATCTGACTGATGTAGTGATATCTAAGTAGAGTTTTAAATATGGCAGAATGATGGAATGGTCATGCACCCATCTTGCTCTCTGAAATCTCAAAATCACATGAGATCTACAAATCTACCTCTCATGCAGAAGAGTTCCACAAAATTGTCACTTTGTATGTCGCACCATTTTCTTCGAATTCAGATAAATATTTTCTATGGATGCAGCTAAGCGGGTCGTGTAATGATATGTTTTACTGTCTAACGTAACAATATATTGTATAAACTTAAATAATCAATGGCAAATTGAGAACAAATAATGTGTAAAAATAATTTCTTTAAAGACTAAGTGCCGAATGCTTCATTTGAAATGCAATACATCTTCCATTGATCTTCATTTATTTGAAACCTTTTTTTGAAAATTATGGCACATTCAGCGTTTTTTAGAGGATCAGAGCTAATTTAATGAAATATGGTGAATTTCAGGACTTGGAGGCTTCACTGAAATGCATAGCCACTATTATGTTGTTGGCTTCCTACCTGAACTTTTACTAATGATTGTGATACAAGTGAAATATTCTCATTGACTCGGCGAAGAGTACTTGCTATTGGTCTATATCCTTACAAACCTATTTAATCTATCAATAAATCTGTCCAATACAGTATATCAAGTGCAACTGAACCAACAACATTACTAATTACAAAAGAACCATTGTATAAGGAAAATCCATTGACATATATCTATAACAATGTTTTCATTGTAAGCAACGTATAGCATATGCGTATAAAACTATTAACATGAAAATAATCGGAACAGCCACATTCCACTGTGATGAGAACAATATGTTGTGAAACAACATACTCATATAGCGGGAAAAGTGCATTTTTTCTTCAATTATTCGCAAAACCTTTTGGGTTTTATTTGTAAGAATCCAACTTGCCAACCGTCCAATGTTGATTGTTTTTTTTGTAGTTTTAAAAACTAGCTCATCTAAAGTATATTCTGGCAGGCAGTGATCACAAGCGCCACCAACTCTCAAGAATATATATATATATATAAGTTTTGCAATAAAGTACAGTTTTGCCCTGATATTTCAACTTTGGACTCTAGTTCAGGCAAGCTGTACTTTAATACAAAACACATGATGGTTGGGGCTGCGTACTCTAGTTCTTAATTAAGAGTGAAGAAAGTTTCTCAGTTTTATGATAATCAACCTTGAGATATAATTGTCAAAGACAATATTTTAATTAAAGTAAATAGTAAAACATCATTACAGTCATCCCATAAAGTCAGCAGTACTTGTTATTTAAAATGAATAGAACAAATTAGAAACTGATGACAAAAAAATTAGACATGAAGCTTTGCTAAACATGAAGATTTATCACCACTGTTTGAGTAAATTTTAGTATATTAGTTTTAATTAGTAAAACAATGTAAAAGTTATATTTGAGCTTTATTCCCTTATTATTATCTATTACTTTTCCCATACTTCAGAGTGTTACATGAGTTCTGCAGGTAAAGAGTTACAGTTCATTAATTTAATGCCAAAAGGTTAAAGGTCATTAATTTGATGCCCAACAAAAGTACCTATATTTCATACCTATATAAGTACCAATAACCTACTATGTTTGTACACACTGTTTCACGACTGTCCGCATCGCGTCATAATACACAAACCAGTCAGGTTCCAAAGAGCAATATCTAGGAAACATAGTACACCATGTCTTGTTCTAGAGGACATTCAATAACTACCTTTCTTGCCAACCAATCTCTTCTCCTGTTCTCATGTCAGAATGTCAGCAATCTTGGCAATCTGACAACGTCATCGCCTCCATTTTGTCACCAGAACCATGTACCAAGGGCAATGTATGACGCATGGGCGAGTTTTTCACCTATTTCTTTGGATTACAATATGTCTTGATGTTTTACTCGTCCTTGACATTCTTATATTCGAGACTCGTCAATAGTGTTTGGAACAAATAAACTGTTGAGTGCCTATCACATATAATAACGATGGATATGTTTACGTGTGTATTGCAGTATTGCATTTACCTATTAGCGTTAATAATGATAAGGGGAAAACTCCAAATGATTTTGTTAACTTTTTTTTTAATTTGTTAAAAAGATCATTTTTGTTGTTTTATAAAAAAAAAATTTTTTATTCTTATTATGTTATTTTGAAGAATTAGATTGTTGATCAAATTCACGTCATCGATAGCTAGAATCAACCATTTCCATATCTTGGAATATGTTCTCTTTTTTTTATCATAAAATTAATCTGGACCAATCTGGCTGGATAAGCATGATAGGAGAGTTATCTGTTACACATTCTTGAAATTAATTTTTAACAAACATAAACAGTCAAATTTCTTGCCATAATTTAGTTTTGTGCTTCCATCTCAGTATGACCTACGCTAAATATATACAAAAGAGGTGAACTATCAGCTAATGGGAGGGAAGAAGGAAGCTATTAGAAAAGGGATTAACATTTCACATCACATCTGTGTCTCAGGAAGTCTAGGGTTGATGCCAGCAAGATGATATTGACTTAGGTTTCTTCACAATTTGGTTTCTTGTAAGTGATCTGGTTGGTTTTGTTTACTATGATCATGCAATCAGTTTGATTGTTACTTTATATGCTGTCATCAAGTGAAGTAAATGATCAAATTATGAATATTTTATTCCAGTTTTTGGACAAACACAGTAAAGGTAATTCTTTTTATATGTGATGGGAGTTGACAAGGTTGTATATTAAGTCCTTGTTTTTAATCAAGTAAGCCAAGCAGTTAATGTTAGATATTCAGATATAGATTTAATTGAATAATGTAGCTTTTAAAAGCTTTTAAAAAGAAAATTATTCAAGTATTTAATTCTTCTTGTTTCGCAAATAAGTAAGCCTTAGTTTAGTTTTTTGTATCTATTTGAAATGTAATCAAAATTGTGAAATAATTTTATGAAATTTGTAATTATTTGTAAAATAATGTAATATAAATTTTAGTTTCATTGGGGTTTGACGAGATTTCGTCAATGTATATTTCTGACTTTTCTCTTTGACCAATATTGTTGTTTCAATCAAATGATATAAGCAATCTCAAAATATTTGTTTCTAAAATATGTTCAATTCAATTCAAAGGTCCAATGGTATATTGATTCCAAACAATTGATTCAAATGAGGTATGACAATTTGGATTGAAGACAACCAATTTTCTTTGATATCATCAGTATGTATCGTGCAGAAAGTCAAACATTTAAACATATTTTGTTTGGGCGTTTTAATTCCTTTCAGAATAACATTTATTTTCCAAACTTCATGGAATCAAGGTTGTTTTTTTCTATCTTGTAAATATAAGATCATATGTTTTGTGATTTTAAATCCCTCATCACCTGTCAAAACTGCAGTGAACAAGTATTTCTACTTTTATTTGAGTATGTTGTTAGTGAGTAGATTGTTATTGATGAAATAGGGTGTGTTAATGTCAAACTTCAGTTGCCATAGAAACGAATAATTGATACTTTGTATAATGCCAGTTCAATATTTGATCAGACAGGACTATTTTGTTAAAGCCAGATGTAACTCTTGACAACGGCTGTTTTATATCATTCGCTGATATAAATGTACAAAAATAACCACAATAAATACCAAGGTTCGTAACTAACTTAATACAATACATTTTACTTTATATTAAACTGAATTAAAATCAATCTGCAAGGTAATGTGACATTGATAAATTTTAATCTGAAAATAAAGTTTCTTCAAATCCAAAGTTGAATTTATGTGAGTTTAAAGAGACTAACAGACCGCTCTTGCACCAGAGCAAGATAATGCACAAGAGACTAACAGACCGCTCTTGCACCAGAGCAAGATGTTGCACAA